>OX030948.1:18929958-20129958 GCA_943735915.1 Pherbina coryleti
ATAATAATAAAAATAATAATAATAATAATAATAATAATAAAAATAATAATAATAATAATAAAAATAATAATAATAATAATAATAATAATAATAATAATAATAATAATAATAATAATAATAATAATAATAATAATAATAATGATGATGATGATTATAATAATAATAATTATAATGATAATAATAATTATAATGATAATAATGATAATAATTAATAAAATAATATTGCAAATAGTAATATGACGATGATCATGATCATGATGACTATCATATTGAATCGGATCATGATGACGATGATGATTATGATGATGATGATGATGATGATGATGATTATGATGATGATGTTGATGATGATTTTTATGATTATGATGGTGATGATTATGATGATCATGATGATAATGATTTTTATGATTGTTATGATGATGATTATGTTGATCATGATAATGATGATCAATGATGATGACAATGGTTATAATAATGATGATGATGATGATCACGATAATGATGATAATTATGATGTTATCGATAGTAATATTGATGATTATGTTGATGATGATGATAATGAAGGTAAATATTATAATTTTGATGAAAATATTGATAATGACGATGAATATTATGATGATGTTGAGTATGATGATAATAATAATGATGATGATGATGATGAAGATTATGATGATGTTGAGTATGATGATAATAATAATGATGATGATGATGATGATGATGATAATGATAATGACAATGTTGGTGATGATGATGATGAAGATGATAATGATGGCTATGATGATCATGATGACGGTTATTATGATGATTAATTTAATTATTATTAATTATGATGATATTTAAAATTATTCTGTTGACGGACGACCTCAGTAGTCGAGTAGGTAGCTTTGACTTTTCTGCATTTCTTTCCTCATTTCTAATCAACTGAAATTGAAACCTCATCATAATTTACGACTTGATTTAGTAGTTGGTGGTAGAGAAGTTTGTGGATGAGATTGCCTTATAACTTGAATTTACTGAGGTAAAGACATAACACTTGCTTCAGCTTCAAATTCACATGTTTCTCCGGGTTTCCACTCTGCCTACAATATCCTCCGCTTGATTGTCCCTTTCTTCTATCATCCCATTTCGAACCATGGTAGACTTGACTGAATAGGTATTACACCTGAAACACTTGGTTTAAAGCGTAAAAAAAGAACTGATGGTGTGCGTGTTACTCAATGTTTGTATAAGAATGATTGAGAACTGGGCCTGCTAGTTTTATGCCGACCACAATCGGCTTATGTGGGTCATGTTCTCAAGAAGTAAGGCATGTGACAACCGATAGGAAAAATTAATTTCAATCGGAAAACTTTTTTGTGTCAAGGCCACTGGAAATAATGAGTAAAAAAAAATTTCTTAATTTAAACTTTGTCTTGGTGATTTTTTATGTTTCAAATTAAAGAATTGCGAATAAGATGAGCTAGATTTCATACAGATCCTAAATGTATTTTGTGGTTTCATTCTGCCCTCTCTAATTTCTTTTTGTCATTGAATTTAGCTGAAATTACAGTTTTTTTTTTTGAGATTTTCCACAAAAAATTTCGCGACGTTTGCAAGCTCCATAAAGCAGCATAAAAAGCAGAAAATACTGACAGGTAGAGAATAGCAAAAGGAGTGATAAGAGAGAGACAGTGGGAGAGTGTGAGGAAGACGGCAGAGAGATAAGTAAGATTACGATGACAAAAACATTTTAGTTGTTGTTGTTGCTAATGACGCCGCTGCTGCGTTGGGGTTTTCCTTATTTAATCCTGTCTGCACAACAACTCAATGAAAACAACAACAGAGCAAAGGAACAAAAAATCAAACAACAACACACCAACAAGCACGAAAAATTGCGAGCGAACGCCAGCTAAAGCACGAGAGTAACACAAAAACAACAACAACAGCCAAAAGGAAAACCACGGTGGCAACAATAGCAGAAAAAAAAAATACTCGCGATTGGCGACACGTGCTTTTTTCAGCTGTTTTGGAAAAATTCAATGAAAACAAAAACAGAAAAAACCCAAAACAAAAAAAAAAAAAAAGAATAAAACCAACCAAAACAAAAACAAACGTAAAAAATGCAGGAGCAAAAAGAAAAAAAAGAAAAAACAAAACAAAAACAATGTGCAGAAAAATATTTTGTTGGAGTAGACGAAGTGGAAGAGACAGCATAAAATAATGACAGACTGACTGATAGACAGACACAAAGACAGACGGAAAAGTAAAGAGAGCATCAGCCAGCCAGCCAGTCAGCCTCAAGAGCGAAAGAGTGAGTGAAAATCTAAGTAATGCCAACTCATTACAATTGCAAAATGGGGCAGGCAAGTCTGGTGCGCGTATTGAGTGGGGGTTGGGTGCCCCAAATACGCCACGGGTTGCCGTTTGCGTTGTGAATCGGCTGGGAACTTTCATTATTTTATGCGAATGACTGCAATGCAACAGCAACAACAACATCGACAACAACAACAATAACAACAACAACCATTGTACTAAGTACAACAACAACAATTGCCATGTCGTTTTGGGGGTAGCAAATAATATGCATTAAAATTGCAGCGCAGTGTTGCACGGCAGCAGTTACGTCGTTGTTATTTTTGTTGGATTGTTTTTTTGTTTTTTGCTTTGTTTCTGCCTTACGGCCAAATGGTGGGCATAGGTGTAGCAACATATTTGTTGTCAAACACGAGCCAGCGTTGCCACATGCATTCAGTCATGTGTGTGATTAAAAAGCATTTGATTCAAAAATTAATAGAGTGCTAAAACAAACAGCCAGACAACACGACCAGAAACACCACATCAAACATATACGCCCCCCCACTCCCCCTGTCAAACATATATACGCACCTTAACGCCTTACCCCCTTTTAAACAAATATGCTCATACTTTATTAATTTGAATTTTTATTAGGTTTAGGCTTTACCTAGTTGTTGTTATTCTATTCTATATAGTATATAGTTGTTATTTGTTGTTGTTGTTTTTGATGTTGTTGTTGTTGCAGCTATGTTATTTCCATGGTATTATTGTAGTTGATATTATTTATATTGTTGTTGTTGTTGTCGTTGCTGTTGTTGTTGCCGTTATGAAAGTGCGACTGCGTTAGAAAATTGCATTAGAGAGCCTTGACACCAGCACCGGCAGCAGCAGCAACAGCAGTAGCCGCTGCCACATACCCCGGGTTAAAACTTGTCAAAGCCCCCTAAACTAGTGCAGGGACTATCAACCTCTCCGCATCTCTTCACCACCCCGCCACTGTACACACACTATGTAGAGCTTGAATTAAATGTGCAAAATTGTGTGCATCATACTGTTTGTTTGTTTGTGTAATGAATGGTTTTTTGGAGAGGAATGGGGTTTGGGTGAACGGTGAAGTATGTTTATAAAATGTAGAGGGGCTGACTGCAATAAGATAAAAAAAATAGATGAAGAAGAACAAAAAGCACTAGCTTAGTTTGTGCCAAAAGTTGCTATTATTGCGAGGAACGAGTGTGTGAGCAAGAGTAGAGAGTGCAGCGTGGCTTAGATTCAGAGATGTATGGTATGGAGTACGATGGGGTGTATTGTGGTGAAATAGTTGTCGCCCGTAGGCAAGTAAGTTTTGTCTGGTGTGGGGAAATTGATTAATTTGAATTATATTAGAATTTCAAATAAAATTCGTTTCCGTGTCAAGCTTTTTTGCACATTGTTTTTTTTTTTATTCGTACAAATTGTGTTAGTTTATAATTTATTCAATAAATTATATAAAAAAAATAATTTATAATAAATAAAAAATAATGATATATGTTATTAGATGAAAAATGTAGCCAAATTAATTTAAATACAATAAATTCTCTCGATATCACATTATATAAGATTTTCTTTTTTTTAAATTTATGTATAAACATGCAACATAGCTATGGGAACCTTCTATTTTTGTTTTTTAAAACTTCACAATCCGTCACAATTTATAAAATTTATTATTAAAAAATAGTTAAAATAATTAATTTTTTACCACTTTAAAACTTCCACTACAGGCTGGATATTGTTAGGAAAAAAGCTTTGAAGAAATTTATTTTAAAGACTTTTCTCTCTGATGAGCTAAAAAATGAAAAAAGATGCTTGCAAGGGTCAATTCACTGTCAAATGTTTGACCATGTGAACTGAACTTAGCATCGTTTTATGTTAATAATAGAAGATTTCTGGAAAGTTTTTGCTTAAAAATCTATGTTACATCTTGAAAAGCCATTGAGAACTCTACTGAGTGTTACTGTCAAAAAATCTTTTATCTTATCTTGTTTTACGTAAGCTGCTATTCATATTACTGACTTTAGTAACAGTAAGTGGCAAAACTTACAATCTGACGTTTATATTGGAAACTTGCCAGGATTGAACATACCCTACTTAAATAAATAAAAAAAAAAAAAATAAATAACTGGCCATTTCAGCCCTTGAAAGGACTTTGACCTAGCTTCTTATGATCAATTGTGCTGTGCGTGTTATTAAGTTTGTACACAATTGACCGAGAACCGGACCTACATGCTTAACGCCGACTCCGAACGGCGATGAACGCAATGTTCTCGTTCTCAAGAAGCTTTACATGGCATTTTGATTACTCTCTGAGGTTTGCCATTGTCTGCAGAGAGGTGGCGGCCGTACAGAAAAAGTATTTTAATTCAAATAATTTTCTGTCGCTGCTGGGGTTCGAACCCGGGTCTCCAGGTTCGTTGACATAGCGGCCACGCACTTTAACCAACTACGCCACGGACGCCTCACATACCCTACTTGATTCTGCGTAAATGTAGAGGGACTACCCATATCCTGGAATTAGCCATTCAATCTGGGAAGCAGGTGGATCGTTGACTTGATCAACGGTAGCGTATGCCTTCAATGACGCTTATAATTTGTTAGCACGGGGATATTCTTTACGCTCGACAGACATACTATCACAATTCCACCGGCACATTGGTCACATGGATAGTCTTAAAAAGACTGGTTAAAACAGTGAATAATATGGTGTATAATTTGGTGTACAAGAGGTGCCAAAATTGGGTAGTCCGAGGTGAAAAGGTGGCTTTTGCCACCACGGTGTTGAACGATGGGTGCAGATGTGTCGGTGGTTGTTGGTGCGTGTCGAGGTAAATCCCTTTTGCCCGAGGAGACTATCGCAGGGCTGGACCTTCGGGGACTATCGCTCTGGCTGTGGTAGTTCAATGTCGCAAGCAGGTCTGTGAGATCGGCGTGGAGTTGCGGTTAATCCACCGGGTGGTAATGCTAATAAATTGTCAGAGATGTTAGATGGGTCTCGATTTCCACCAACAAATGTGGATGATGACCTAACTAATCATCCATAATTGGTACTATTGCGTTCCAATATTGGTTGCTATCCACGCAGTATATTTATTAATTTTTATTATACACTTAAGTATGGTGTGTAACCGGTGTTGAAACTACTATGACGGGGCGTTGGTCGCGTCTGGAGACATGGAAGGGACGCCCAGGAGAGGTCGGATGGACGTTGTATTTGTATTCGCATGGTACTTACGTCCTAAAGATGTATCTGCTGGGAATAAATTCCATGAATCTCTATCCCATTGCCATGGAGCAACGTGAAATTAAGCCTATACGACAGGTGTTCACATTTCAATTAATTGGAATTTCAATACCCTATTTGAGAACTATTTGAGAATTTTGCTATATGAGCGCGATTTGTGTTGTTTAAAGTTACTTGAAAAATTCGTCTTGGGGCAAAAAATGGAATTAACTCGTGAACATTTTCATCCGATTATTTTCCATAACTTTTGACGTGAATGAACAAGACAAAAATGTATCGATGAACTTTATTCTTTAAACGTCTATCATTTGGACGTAAAAATATTTGTTTGCATTGGATCCCACATAAGCTGACAAACGTTAAAAAATGTTTGTGTCGGTTGGTGCAAGGAAATGGAAAGGAAAACTGACTAATCCTAGATTTATGCATATGAGCCCGAAACAAAGCAGCAATCGTCTGTATGGATCTTCTAAAACGAGCTAAATCCAACACAAAAGTTGTTCATGGAAGAAGCACATCGAAGTAAATTGTTGTCTGTTTTTTTGACATTACTGGTTATGTCACGATAGTGACGTTAGAGAATACGGAAAAAGGCGAATTATTCTGCATCATGACAATGCGAGCTCTCACACGTCCGCTTAAAGACCTTTTTGACCAGACAAGAAATTGAATTAATAGGTCATTTCTTGGCACCCGATGACTTTTACTCTCGGAAAAAATAGGTGTTCAATAATTGTCGACACCCGTAGAAGAGGTTATTGCATTTTTGTATCTACAAATTTTGAAAAATATATGCAGTGCACTCGAGATACCGTGAACTATGCATTACGTGAACACAGCTTAACGTTCCATTGACTACTCTAAAACGTGGACTGGTTAGAAAACCCTATAACGTAAACAGTCAGTTTTTCAATATAAATGTTGAGTATACATAAATATGTATGGCGTAGTTGGTTAAAGTGCGTGGCCGCTATGTCAAAGAACCTGAGGAGACCCAGGTTCGAACCCCAGCAGCGACAGAAAATTATTTGAATTAAAATAATTTTTCTGTACGGCCGCCACTTCTCTGCAGACAATGGCAAACCTCAGAGAGTAATTAAAATGCCATGTAAAGCTTCTTGAGAACGAGAACATTCCGTTTATCACCGTTCGGAGTCGGCGTTAAGCATGTAGGTCCGGTTCTCGGTTAATTGTGTACAAACTTAATAACACGCACAACACAATTGATCATAAGAAGCTAGGTCAAAGTCCTTTCAAGGGCTGAAATGGCCAGTTATTTTATTAATTTTTTTCTTATACATAAATATGTATTTACATTGGTTTACATTTTTCTGAGTTCTGGGAACCCCCCAATCAAGTGCAGAAATTTGATTTTCACTTGCGTATGATGGTTGAAATTTGTGATGTGTACCAAAAAACTCATCTCATTAGGCTGAAACATTTTAGATTGTTTGCAAAAAGGATCGACGGTGGCTAGCTTGGCCAAAAAATATAACTTTGCTAAGTCAGAAGTATACAGAATTAAGAAGAAGCGAAATACAAACTTTAAAGTTTGTTAATGACACATTCTTTGGACCTGGAAAAAGAAAAACGTTGGTTGGAAAATTAAAAGAATATGGTTGGTTCATCCGAATGGGGATTTAAAACTGGCCTGTAACTGGATTAATGCTGAAGGAAAATGCTAAGAAATTGCACTCCAAGAAAATGAAAATAATTTCAATTCTGGTGATGGGTAGTTTCTGCAACTATTTAAGAAAAGATATGGCGTTCGGGTTTTTAAAAAATCTGGAGAGAAGCTTTCTAATTTTTTAAATAAATCTTTTTTGTTTTTGGTTTCTTCAGAAAAGTAATTTTTAAGCCAGGCACATTGCATAAGTAGGTCGAAATGATGATAAAAAGGTTAACCTTTGTCCCAAACTGTTGCTACTTGTCCCAAAAAAGATAACTTTTTGTTCCAAACTGTGGCATTCACAAACGGAAACATTTCGCAAACGTGAACTCTATTGGTTTTTATTAGTTCACGTTATCGTGAGTGCACTAAATATTGAGAAATACTTCAAAAGGAGTATTTTAAAAGCTTACAAAATATTAGAAAAAGCAAATTTTTTAGTTTTGAACACACTATAACATCAGTTAATGTCAGCATTGAGATTAAATGAAGGATAACTCTTGCCCACAGGTGTTACTTTATACTGAGTAGGCAATTGAGAAGCAGAGCCCTTTCTTGATGAACAGAAGTCATGCTCTATACGCAGCACACGTCCAGACGTCGAGCTGTTTGGATGAAAAGACTTTGGAAGTCTTAGAGAAAAAGTTCCTACGTAAGATCTTCGGTCAAAATGCGTCAATCACAAGTACCGAATTCGATGGAATCACCAGCTGTATGAATTGTGTGCCAACATGGACATAGTTTCGGTAGATTCGGTTTCTGGGGGCGGTCAACGCAGAAGAGAATGCTCAAATCTCCGTCGGACGGACCAATTTTTGAAAACTTCTACAGTTTTTGAAAGGTAGAAAACTAACTTTTACTAAAGTAAAAAAAAGTAACTTTTATATGATTACACTGAAAAAAAAAATTAGTTCAAAATTGAACACAATGTGTTCAAAAAATGTGTTCATAATTTGACTTTTTTCACATGTTTTTCAAAAGTTTTAAACACATTTGCTCTTACTTTGACGAAATTTGTTGTAAGCTATTTTTTTTGACACAAAATTTGTCAAATTAATAACAATTGTCGTCAATTTTAAAACTTTTTTTTAGTGTACTTTCTCTAAGGGTCTTATTAGGTCTACTTACTTTTTTTAAGTTTGTTTTTTTTTTTTTTTTTTTTTTTTTTGTTTTCTTTTGAATAGCACTAAAAAATACAATCTATGTTACCATTAGAATACCGGGATATATTGTTAAATATTGTTTTGTTATTTATGAAACAAAATTAAATCTACCACTCTTCAAATGCCACTCTCCGAAAATATTTGTCTTTAAAATAAATTTTAAAATATTTGCCTTAAATTTGAAATGTTTGCGCTACCTTGATTAGCTACTTATCTGAAAATAGTTACATCTGTGCATTAACCGCATTATTTTGAAATTCATTAAAAATAAGGTCAACACGGCTTAGTAGATATTGGGGCAAAACAAAAAAAAAAAAAAATCAAATATATCAGTCGTGCCAAGAGTTGAGCAGCCGAATAAAAAGTAATGAAATCTTATGTAAAAACAAGAAAAACAAAAAGAGTTGGCAGCCACTAAACAAAGTTAGTAGAAAAAGAAATGCAAAAGTATCTGCAACTTTATTGCAAGCTAAATAATGAGCAAAGCTTAGGTGTGTGAGCGCATAGAACTGACGACTTGTGGGCGATAAAAGGAAACCACGAGCAAAAGTAGAAGAAGCTGTAGAAGAAATTAATGTAGAACTTGAGGAAGTAGAGAAAGATGTGGAAAAATAAGAAATCAGCGCAATCCAGCCACTTAATTGTGCTGGCTGGCTGGCTATATGGCTGGCTGGATGGCGTACTAATAGATACATTGCTCTAGCGCGTGTACTTGTATAACTACTGCACTCCTTAGCCTTAGCCTGGTTTGCCAGATTTTTGCTGCAATGTTATTTGTTAGTTTTTGTGCTTTGACTGCTTTTTATTGCCTGCTAGTATTTGAAAGACAGGCGTCATTGAGACCAACACGCTGTAAGGACACTCAATGATATTCGCTGTAGCTATGCTTGAATTGAAGTGGCAATGAAGTGACATCTTTTTATTGTTTTTGCAATAATTATTATTTTTTTTTTAAATAAACGCTTTTGAACAATGAGTAGTATTGCTTTTAGTGAAGTTTTGATCTTTGGTTTGAGCTAAGCTAAGTTGAGCGGAGCTGAGTGAAGGTTGAGAGAGAGAGAAAAATTTGTATAATTGCCGTCGGCGAGTTAGGCTGGAGTCAAATTAAAAAAAAAAACTATTATAAGAACGATTGCCGCAATTTGAGATTTTATTCTAGTGAGGTACAAAAGTATCTATGAGATAGAACTAATAGTTATGTTTATCTACGAAAAAGATTTTAGCCAAACTTGATTTAAAAAAAAAAAGAAAAAATAGTAAAATTGCTTCTGAGACACAAAAGCATCTAAGAGATTTGAGCTGTTAATTTAATGTATCTACGATTTCGATATTAATAAAACATGATTTTGATATAAATGACAATTTTCTTAGTTAAATACCAAAATATTTTGAAGTTATAAATTTGAAGTTAAAAGTTAAATGTATCTATGAGATAAAGTGCAGTTAAGAATGATTTAATCTAAGCCCAAAAGGTATTTTTAGCAAAACAAAAACTACTCGTATTTAAAGGATGCAAACTATTAGATAAAGTGCTTATGTTAGTGATTTAGAATGATTTAAGCTCATATTTAAAAAAAAATATAAAAAAAATAATAAATATTTATCAAAATAAATTAAAAAAAAAAACTATTGAAGAAATGTAGGCTTATAGATCAGTATTTCTGTGAGTTAGATTTAAGTTACATTTCATTTGTACTGATTTGTAATAAATTAAAAAGTTATACATAAATGTATCTAGAAGTTGTGAACTTATTATTTAGTTTATCTGCAAGTTACAATTTGTGTAAGTTACTAAAGTATTGCAAATATATTATTTTTAAGCGCATTTATGAGTAAGATTGTATCTAAGAATAATTTCAATAAAAAAATCACAATTTTGTTACTGAGATACAAAAGTATCTGGAAGATACAAATTTATTTTTTGAAGCATCTGTGACTTAGATTTATGTTCAGCAATATTTTAGCAAAAAATTTATAATTTTTAATTTGAATTTGAAGTATCTAAAAGATATGAACAGTCTTGTTAGTGTATCTATGAGTATGACTCATGACAAGCATAATTTAAGGGAAAATTCATAATTTTGAAATGAGATGCAAAAGTATCTGAAAGATCTGATTTTAGTTTTTAGTGTGTCTATGAATTCTATTTCTATTCTATTCTATATCTAAAAGATATGAACCTTTTTACTAGTGTATCTATGAGTAAGATTCATGACAAGCATAATTTAAGCAAAAATTCATAATTTTGAAATGAGATACAAAAGTATCTCAAAGATCTGATTTTAGTCTTTAGTGTATCTATGAATTCAATCTTAGGTTTAATTAAAAAAAAATATATATATTATGAGTGTGTACAAAAGTATCTACGATGCTTAGAATTATATTTTCTTATGTTAAAAAAATATCTTTGGAAAAATAAAATAAAATAACTGTTTAAAAGAAGGAAGTTTCTACATCAGTGTATCTATGAGTGAATTTAATTTACTTTGTGACGGAGATACAAAAGTATCTGAAAGATGTGAGTTTTAACCTTTATTTTTCTATGACTAAGATTTGTGTTAAGCATAATTTTAGCAAAAACTAGTTATTTATAACGTGAGATACAAAAGTATCTAAGTGATATGAACTTATTTCTCGGTGGATCTATGAGCAAGATTTATGTGAATTGTAATTTTAACAAAAATTTATAGTATTGAAAGTGATATACAAAAGTATCTTGAAGTTATTCTTCTTTTTAGGGTGTATCTATCAGTAAAATTTTTACTTAGGATGACTTAAAAAAAAAAAACAAGTGAGTACAAAAGTATCTATAGGGCTTGAAAAAACTTTTTATCTATATGTCTATGATTTATCTATGATTTCAGTATCTATGACTAGAATTTAGCTTAAGCGTGATTATAACAAACATTTATATTATTTTAAGTGAGATACAAGTGTATCTTAAGAGTGTTCAAATATTGTTGAGAGTATCTTCTAGTCATATTTTCATCAAACATCATCAAAACTAAGAAATTACACATTTGTAGCTGAAATAAAAAGAATCTAAAGGTCCGAGGATGCATTTTTGTGTATCTTTGGCAAAGATCTAAGCTTAAAATAATCTAAACTTATTAAACACGGCATACACAGAAAGAAAACTATATATAAAAAGTATCTATAATGATTTTTTCATAAGTTAATTGTATCGATGAACAATTATTTCATGAAAAATATAAAAAGGAACAATATAAACATAAATATTGTTTGCTGCATGTATCTGCAATGCGGTTTTCACCAGATGAAGGGATTCTCGAGGAAAAGTATTTTAGAAATATTTATAACTTTGCTAAAATTATACATAAATCTGTGTCTTCACTAAAAAAAAAGAATCTTTCTTCAATCTTCTTCAAGCACTCTCAAAATGAACACTCCAGTTATGAACAATGAAATATCAGTTTTGATATCTGATTTTTGTTGTTTTTGTTTTTATTATAATAATAATAAAAATCATAAAAAACTGCTCAATGCCTATAAAAATCGTTAAAAAATCATCTAAAATAATAGCCTTACTTCAGCCCTTTCTACGATTTTTTTTCTTTTTGCAACCATTAAAAAATGTTTGGCAACCAAGTCAAGGCAACAAAAACAACAACAACAACAATAGCAACTTACAATAATAAAAACCAAAACAAAAATCACATAAAATTACGCGGTTTGGCATTATTTGTGCCTTAATTTCATATCCCTTTTCCCCGCCGACAATATTTTTTACATTTTTATTATTCTTCTCTGGTTTTACAATAGACTAGAAAGAAAAAAAAACACAAGGAGTCAATGGTAAAAAAAGGATAATTAACAATGCTTATTTATCTAGCACGGCGACGAGTGGACTGCAAGAACAAACCGCACCAAGAAGTGCTTAAAATCAGTGCTCAATTATTTTGTTTCGGTTTGGTTGTTGTTTTTTTCGCTTCCTACACCCCCAGCACTCTCTACAACTTATGTTATATTTTATGACTGGACCACCGCAAAAAAAGGGGTGACCTCAACAACAACTGCCGCTTGAACAGTTGAAAGAAAGCATCATAAAATGCGGCGAAACTTTATGTCTTTATGATAAATGCTAAAGAAAAAAAAAAAAAAACAAAAAAATTAAGAATATGAAAAAAAATTCATAACATTAACTCAAAAATCGAGTGAATAATTAAATATAAAGTAAGCGGTAAATAATAATAATTTTTCAAAATAATTGGCCATTAAACGCAAAAGTTCTGCAGTTAAAAGGGTGTAAAAAGGATGCTAAACAGACGCAAAAATGTGCATAGATACGCTGAGGGCAAGGACGATGCTTTTTTTTGGGCAAAATTCAGTTAGAGATACTTATAGAGCGAAATTTTTCTTATTGTAAATAAAAACTGAGTTTATCAAGAAGAGCTAAAGCTAAGAAGGTTTATAAGGAATTTATTTTTTTACTTTAATTTCTTAAAATCAAAATTGTTGTGGAAAAATTATTGAATTCAATTCTCTTTTATTTAAGAAATCAGGTGCCCTTAAATACCAGCGCACAGCTCATTACTTTTAAAAAATCAAGTAGCTTTTCATGCTTAAAGCGTTGAAATCTTTTCGGCTACTTATTAATTAAGATGAATACCATAAACAACAGACAATTGCAAAAAAAAAATATAAAAAATAAAGTACCATAAGGTGAAAAACCGGCATCCCAATTTGTGCAGCTCATGTAATTAGTTACTTTGGGCCATATTGTTAATGGCTCAAAAAGTAATTAACTGCGTCGAAAGTGGAAATAACCAAGAAAAAAAAAACAAAAATATTGCTAAGCAGATTTTAGTTACATGCACGATATTGTTTCACCTCCTATATTATGCTCCGAACAAATTGATTTCGTTCAATGACCACAGGTTTCAGCATTTAAAGTACACATGGAAGTAAAGGGTGTTAGAAGTTCTTAAAAAAATTATTCAAATGTCTCTAGTTTAAAGTCGAAAAGTAGCAAAAAGACTGGTGAATGCAAAAATTATGCTGAATACTGTGCAGGAAAAATTAGTGATAAAGTTAATTTTTAAAATTTCTTTCTTAATTTTAGAGTTATTTTTTGTTTTGAAATATAAAATTACAATTGAATTTTATTCATGTGTAAAAAAAAACATAAAAATTAAAATTGAAAATCAATATTTGGTATCCTTACAATATAACCCTCTCTCCCTGATATTTTCACAAAATACCACCATCATTTACTTGAATTCAAGACATATGATTTTTCAAATTTATTTTCAATCTTAAGAAATATTATTGTATAGTCTAAATACTGGTAAAAGGCACGAGTAACGGGTAAAGGTAGTACACGCAAAGAAAAAAAAAAACATTTATAGCCAGTTTGCCGCTAACGAACTTCGTTTGTCGTGCATGAAATCGATATTTTTGTAAAAATTTTGAACAGTTGTCATAATAATAATCAGTTACGAGAAACGCGTCATTTAGTTGCAGGAAATTAATTTCATTTGTCATAAACGCGAGTAACTTTTAAATTGCAGCGATTGAAAATTTGTTTTTTTCTAACTGAAAACTTCGTTTGTTTTTCCTTTCGTTGTATAAACACAACGCTTATAGTTCAGAGTTACTTTTTGGACAAATTTGTTACTATATAAGCAAAATGGTAATTTGTTTAATACGCGCACAAGATAGCAACAGAGGTGCGATGAGTACAATCCCTAAGAAGACGGACGGACATAAGGAGAAAAATAATTAACATAATGAATGATAATGACCCCGAAATAGCTTGCGGTATATTTAAGAAATATTTTTAAGTTGATGACAACTAAATATTCGTTTGCGGTAAATACAACTTGCAAACGAAGTGTAGTTGGTGAATGTTTCAGTTGCGGTAAACTAATAATTTCTTTGCGTGTAGTTTTTTAAATAATTGTTAAATATATTGAAGTACTTATAAGCTATAAAACCCTTCAATAAAGTCAAATAAATTTATATTTATTTAAAAATGTTCATCATAAGACCTTGCTTAAAAGAAAACATTTTCCTTAAATACAATATTTAATAACAGAGAATATAAAAAAAAATTGATCAATATTTTTACTGTTCATCCTGATACTAAAATAAAAACCATAACAATAACTCCATTGCAAATTTTTTTATTTTCTACAATTCAAAAAATTATATTTAATAACCGAGTTATAATTTTTTGTTATGAGGTTTTTATGAGATATGGTTTGAACACATCAACGATTTCTTAAGTCAAATAGTTTTTCTAACTTAAAAGTACACGCAAAGATATTTTTCGTTTACCACAACTGAAAAATTCACCAACTATACTTCGTTTGCGAGCTGTATTTGCCGCAAACGATTATTCAGTTGTCACAACTAAAAAATATATGTTCATTATTATTTACTATATTAATAATCTTTCTCATTATGTCCGTCCGCCTTCTTATGGATTGCACCTCCGTTGCTATCTCCGTCCGCGTATTAAGCAAACTACCAATTTCCTTATATAGTTACAATTTGTCCAAAAAGTAACTCTAAACTATAAGCGTTATGTTTATACAACGAAGGGAAAAATTAACAAAATTTTCAGTAGGGAAAAAAGAAGTTTTCAATTGCTGCAATTTAAAAATCACTCGCGTTTATGACAAACGAAATTAATTTCCTACAACTATATGACGCGTTTCTCGCAACTGAACTGTTATTATGACAACTGTTGAAACGTTTGCAAATAACGATTTCAAGCACGACAAACGAAGTTCGTTTGCGGCAAACTGGCGATAAACGTTTTTTTTCTTTGCGTGTAAATATACATAGACTAAATTCACACAGTAAGTCTTGATCTTTGATTGTGAAATCTCTGTATGTACCTAGGAACACACAACTGATTCTAAAATTCTCGACTATTTTTTTATCTAAAAGACTGATTAAAATAATCACCGGTATAAAATATGAGTTTACAAATATTCAGTTGTAATTTGACAGCCTCCAAATAGTCTCTTTTGCAGGAAAAAAACCTCTATGATCATTCTCATTGTGAACTACAGCTGAACAATCCCTGGCGCCTGAGATAGTTAAAAACTTCACAACCCCTGTGCGTTAAGCCTCTCCTATAGTCGATGTACAGCCTGAATTTAAAATTCTTTATTTTTACTCGGAAAATACTTGAAACTCAAGAGAAATAATCGGAAATGCACAAGATCGTGAAGTTCGCTATGCCCGAAACTTTAAAGGAGGATCTCTAATGATGTGGGCTGCTTTTGGTTGCCGGGAAAGACCAGGCCGTGTTCTATTTCACACAAAATGATTGCTTTAAAATATGCTGAGCTTCTTGAAAATATCTTCATCGACTTCAGAGATGGTTTGTGGGGTGAAAATTGGACATTTCAGCAGGATAATGCCGCCATACATAGCGCAGACCATACAAAAGCTTTTTTAATGAAAGAAACGTTACAGTCCTCTAATGGCCTGCGATAAGTCCAGACCTAAACTCCATGGAAAACTTATGGGGAATCCTGTAACAGCTTATTTACGCAAATGGACGACAATTTGAGTCGCTGACAGAACTAAGAAATCGAATTATACTTGAATGGGACACACTGGACGAAACTTTTCTTCATACGCTGGTAAACTCCATGCCAAACAGGTTGCAAGAAGTAATAAATAAGAGAGGAGGTCATAATTCTTAGTCCCGGGTTACACACGACAATAGTTAACGGTCAACTTTTTCGAATTCCCTTTTAAACTTGACGTTCACGTTTATACACATCAAGAGTTGACGATCAATTATATGTGTATCATACACTGCTGTTTCATTTCATCTTATAGAAGTTAAATGAAATGACGCCAATGATGTGTAAAATAGAATAGAAAAATAGAATGTGCGAATAGAAAAAGTAGCGGAACAACGAACGAACACAAAACGAATTGCCCAAGAATTGACGGTACGGTCAATTTATTTCTTTCCCTTTTGTTACGATTCCCGCACCACCGAACACAAGACTTGATCGTCAACCATTGACGTGTGTAAACCGGGACTATCTAAAGTTTGAATTTAACACATAAAAACGTATTTAGTACATTCACATAATAAAATATTTAAACTTATGTCCCATATAATTATTCGTTTGTGCTTGAAAATATCCTTTGTATTTTATATTAATATAATAAATATTCTGAAAAAACTAGCAGTACTAATGTTATTACAAAAACATACTAACAATACTAATATAGATAATATAGTTCGTCAGTTATTTTTAAGGCGGGAGTAAAATTTCACTTGTCACATATATTTATTTCGCGGACTGTATAAGATGAGACTATAGCACTTGTAATGTGGTTTCAAAATGTTAATGTAATAGGTAGTAATTGTGCTCTTCCTAGGACATGTTGAATAAAAACTCACCCCTTGAATGCACATAAATAATGCACATTGAAGTGCATATTTTTCATCTGGACGAATATTACGAAAATCAAATTTTTTCAATATGATGGATCCATTTATTATGACAACTATCTTGGGCGAAATTATCGGTTTTCTGTTTTGAAAATTGAAAAATAGAAAGTGACTTCGAAAACTACAAAATAAGAAGTTTCAGAAAATTAACTACACGCATAAAAATTTTTCGTTCACCGCAACTGAAAAATTAGCCAACTACACTTCGTTTGTGAGTTGTATTTGCCACAAACAAATATTGAGTTGTTAACTCAAAAATATATCTCATTTATATACATATATCCCAAGCTATTTCGGTCATTATTATTTATTATTTATATTATATTAATTGTCTTTCCCCCTACATCCGTCCGTCTTCTTGTGGATTGAATTTATCGTACCTCTGTTGATATCATCGTCCGCGTATTAAACAAATTACCATTTTGCTTATACAGAACAGTTCGTCCATAAAGTTACTCTGAATTATAAGCGTTGTGTGTATACAACAAAGGGAAAAACAAAGGAAGTTTTCAGTTGGGTAAAACAATTTTTCGATTGCTGCAATTTAAAGATCATTCGCGTATATGACAAACGAAATGAATTACCTGCAACTAAATGACGCGTTTATCGCAACTGAACTATTATTATGATAACTGTTGAAACGTTTGCAAATAAAGATCCCATGCACGACAAACGAAGTTCCTTTACGGCAAACTGGCAATAACATTTTTTTCTTTGCGTGTAGTTTTAACAAAAATGTACATAATTGCACGTGTCACCCAAATTTTGTACTCACACCGGTAATTTTCGGAGTAGCTGATCACGAATTTGCTATCAAAATAAAAAATTTCAAAAAAACCGGGATCCAAGCTTTTTTGAAATTTTTTATTTTGGAAGCAAATTCGTGATCAGCTACTCCGAAAACCACCGGTGTGAGTACAAAATTTGGGTCGTGATAATATAGTTCTCTGTTTTTACCAAATTTTTAGATTCACTTTAAGTAACTTAATCACTTTTAACAAACAAATTTTGCAATTAGCATCTTTTAATTATCCCCCCCCCCCACTTCAATTCAAATTTCTCTATTAAAACTAGTGAACGGCATGATAATATTATACAAGGTAGAAGTGACAACTGGTTTTTTCTCACGAGTGTTTTGCACCGACTGTCACAAGAATGAAAGAAACAAGATTTTGTGTTCCGCAGTCCTTTTATCTAATGCTCTCTTTCTCAATTGACTGCATGACGTCACACAGCGCTTCTGCATAACAAAATGAATGCAACTGTGCGATCACTTAGGCAAATGAACGAAATTGAAAACAAATTCTTGCGGAAAAGTAAAGCACAAAGAACTACTCTTCAGTATAAAAATATGGATATTTTCGTATACGAAAAAGTGTAAATTTTTCAAATTTTCACGATATTTATCTCCTAAACCATTGGAGATCGACAAAATTTAATTACACCAATAGGTTAAGGAGGTCCACATAATTATTATAAAAATTAAAAAAATAAATTTAGTATACAGTATATAAATGCATGCAGCTAATGTCAAATGCATGCATTTAATGTAAACAATAGAGCTGGGTGACGTCAGGCTCTCTCTCTGATTTACGGAACGTATATTCTTGTTTCTATCATTCACTG
This sequence comes from Pherbina coryleti, assembly GCA_943735915.1. Lineage (NCBI taxonomy): Eukaryota > Metazoa > Arthropoda > Insecta > Diptera > Sciomyzidae > Pherbina > Pherbina coryleti. The sequence continues at coordinate 18,948,417 of OX030948.1, forward strand.
TCATTTGCCTGTATATTTTACTATCTATTTTCTTTTTACTATTTTCGTTCTTTACTTTGTACTATTTTTGACAGTTGGTCCAAGACGAAAAAACCGTTGTATAATTGTATCATGGTAAATGGTATAAACGGTAAAAAATAGACAAAGAACAAAAATTGTTCATGAATTTCCTTAAAAATTAAAAAAAAAAAATTTTTAAAAATTAGTTTTAAATTGAGCTCGAGATCTATAAAAAAAACAAATTACAACAAAAAATTCTAAAAAGAAAAGAATCATAAGAAATTAAAAAATCACCCCATATACGACATGTTTTTCTTTGGTCGCTCATCAGCAGCCTTCTGTGATATTTGCCTCGTACTAACTTTAGAAGCTACTTGAGACAATATTTGGCAAAACCAATGCGGAATTATACGTGCTTTTCGTAACTAAACAAAGTTCTTGTACTTTTTTGCTAATTGGAAAATTTAAAAAAGATGACTACATCTACTGTTTGAAGATTTGTTGTTTGTTGCGATATTTTTTACTTTTTCGTGAGCCAGAGGAAGTTTCCAGTGTACCCGGTATTTACCGGTATTAAACATATGTGAAGAAGGTTGCTGATGAAAATCAGAATAATTAAATGGTACTTATAGATTTTTTTCAAATTTTCTTGTATGTAGATCTATATAATTTTTTTATAAAAATTCATTTTATAATTCCACAAAAACTAGGTTTTTTATTAAATTCCTTTATATGTTATAGCTGATAAACCCGGCTTATTTCGGGTGAAAAAATATAAAATTTGGATATTTAGTCCTCGTTTTAATGTTTTTAAAAAACCAAATAATGAAAAAATAAGCTGCACTGAACTGATTATTATATTTATTACTTTTAAGCTTATATTATGGGGTCCATGTTTTTTCTATAAGTTGAAAATAGAGAGATATCGTGGGGCCGAGAAAATAGATTTATAGCGATAACTTTTGATCGGAAAGAGATTTTGGTTTAATTTTTTCACAAAAATTATTCTTGGAGCTGAACTATTCTATAAAAAGAAAAAAAAAAACTTAAAAAAAAAAAATCAATTTCTGGTCTTTGTTTTTTGATGAAAGAAACAGTTGATAAAATTTTTCATAAAACTGAAGCCATTTTGTCTACTAAACGCTATGTCATGTTAAAGCTAGTCAAAAATGCAATTTTGAGTTTTTATTATTTTAACAACAAAAACAGGTTATGTGTCATTTTTGCCGAAATCGTAAACTTGACACAATGTTTTGAAATAAATTTTATAATTTGTTTTTATTTTTTAAAATTTTATTTACATACCTGGAGTTTAAATGAAATCCAAAGGATGCGAATATTTTATATAGGATGCACAATATAAAACCATCTGGTACTTGTTCTTGAATATTTTTAATTAGTTTTTGTTAACGCTTATTTTTTGTTTGTACGTTTTTTTAAAAAAAAATTTGTTTTTTTATTTTTTTTTTTTTTTTTTGTCAAAAAGAACTTCTCACTTCAATTTGTTGACAAATTTGTTGTTTCTTTTTTCTTAATTAATTAACTTGTTTTTAGTTTTTTGTTATTTGCTTGAATGCATTTCTTTTGTTTATTTAAACTTCAGCTGGAACGAGCAGCAGGTGTGAGTTTGACACGAGCGGCTAAAAATAATTTTATTAATTTTTATTTTTAAAATAAAGCAAGTTTCAAAAATAACTGTTCACTAACACAAGCACACAGACACACAAACACACACACTCTTACTCACAGAGGCACACACAGAAACACGTTAAATTAAGCACAGTTTGTTTAAGAAGAAGTTTTGAATGCGGCAAATTATCTAAGCATCTTTTTTTTTTTGCACTAAAATGCAGTTCATTAATAAAACGTCACACGGCGACGGCGATTTGTTGTATTTGTTGTTGTTGTTGTTGTTGTCGTATTGTTATAGTTGCTGAACAACGTGTGTTGTTTGTGCTTGATTAATAAAATGCACAACTTCCGTTATTAATTTTGCAGATACAATTTAGCGCAGATACAAAAGCAGAACGTAAAAAAAACAATCAGCAGAAAAAAAAACGCGGATTAGTCAAACGCTGACGAGCAGATAGACAGATGGACAGACAGATGGATGGTTGGATGTTGTTGACTATATGTTGTAGATTGTTTATATTTTGTTGTTCTTGTTGTTGTTCTTCATCTTGTTATTGTTGTTGCTCGCGTTAAATTGCATTTGTATCTATGAGATGCTTGCTTACAACTACTGTGAACCAGCGATGCTGATGCAGGCCTGCGATTTAATTTGTTGATAAATGTTGGTGGCAGGTGGGAAACGCTGCGGGCGGCATGCAAAAAACACTGAGTTGTAGGAAAAATTGGGCGTTTGGGCTGGGGTGGCTTGGAACAACTGGAAGGTGTGGTGTTCTTGCACCGCTATGCTGCCAAAATTCTATCCATTAATAATTTAGTGAGTTGCAATTTTGGTTCTGCTGTTTGCTGTCATTGTTGTTGTTGTTGTTGTTGTTGCTGACTGTTCGTCTTACGTATCCACAAGATATAAATGCAATTTAACGAGACAGATTTTGTTTCGATTTTAATGTTTTATGGAATTGAAGAACAAATTTTAAGCTAATTTTTTATATTCCACTAAAAAACCATTTTATCTAAAACTGTTTATTTTTGTTGTAAATGCAATTTTTTCATTTGTTTGTTCAAAGTTATTTTTTGCCGTCTCAAATATTTGCTAGTTCATCAAAGTTTTTACCGTTATTGTTGTTGTTTATTTAATTTAATTAAATACTCTCTAGTTCGTTGCATATATTTTTGTTTCTCAAATTACCGGAAGTTATTTTTTTTTTTTTAAAATTTAGATTTTTTTTTTTGTTTAATTGTTGTAATGCAATTGCAATTAGTTGCAATTGTTGTTATTATAATAGCACAAAAAAAAATTGCAAGCTCTGAGTCACACGGTGTATCTTGTATCTAGTATGTAGTTAGTATATCGCGCTTAGCAAACGAACTCTACTTGCTACCCGCCTGATTGCTAGCCAAGTACTGAATTCATTACTTTGCCACACAGACTGAATGAGTGTGTCTTGGCTTGCTTGTTGGCTGGCTCTTCCTTAGCCGACTTTTTATTGCTGCCACTGTTGTTGTTGTTGTTGTTTGGTACTCAATCGCAATCGCACTCGCAGTAACTACGAAAAATTGTAGCAGCAGACAAGGCAAAAGAGTACAAAAGCCGAACAAGCAGCAGCGTTAACCGCAGCAGCAGCAGCAGCAGCACAGCATAAATACATATATATATACATAAATATAAAGTATCTCAAATAACCGAAGTCGTAATGTATCCACAAGATACTCGTAAAATCACATTCAAATTCAATTCAATGTTGTATCCACTTCATATCGAACCGAATCGAGCCGCACAACGAACGCGTTCGACCCAGAGCACCCCAAGCAAGCTCGCCTCAATGTATCTAGATAGCATTTGTATTAAACGCATTTTTTTAGTTGGCATTTTCTTGTGTGTCTTGTGCATTCTTCGTTGTAGTCTTCGTCGACGGTATTTTAACATTTTTTTGCTCAGTACTTAACATGGTTCGTTCATTTTTCACTTTGTTGTTCTGTTAAGCGCTGCAAATGTATCTGAGATACTTTATTAATTGTGCGCATTGTAGAGCGCAGCACTGTTACTTAGTTGGCTGTAAGTAGCTATGTCTACAGCATGTCCAGCTGTTATTGTTTGTTTTTTTTTCGAAAATTCTTATTATTGCTGTTGTTGTTGTTGTTGTTGTTGACGCACTCAAATACCAATGCCTTATTGCGAACTTGTACGCTACGCTAAACACGTGTTCGTTACTTTGTTCTTCTGAATGAAATTCAGTTCGGTTCGAACATCACACAAACATGGACAGCGTTGCCACTCTGTTCGAAATTTCATCTGTCTAACACTTTTTAGGTATTACAAACAAAATTTTGCTCTGGAACTTTTTTTCGATTATTAAAAACAAAAAAAAAGTACAGATTTGATTATGATACAAAAAATATCAATAATGATATATTGTAATTTATTATAGATATTATGTAGGCTATAAGTTATATTTCGGGATCTGGCAACGCTTACATCTTTCCAGCAAAACTGACATTCCATTGAAAAGTTTGTTATTTTTTAGCATATTCGTACGTGCGCTTATTGTGTTGTTTAAAGTGCTTTTAAAATTGTTTTTCAGCTCAAACTTTTGTTTTTCGTTCACATTTTCGTGTGATTATTTTTTACAATTTTCGTAAATTTCGCAAATTCAAATTCAACAAAAGTTGATCGAGCTCGAAGCACTGGGAAGCAAATGGTCGCCTGTTTCTTTCAAAAAATTCTGTCATGTGGCCCCAGTACCACTTGTGACACGTAGAACGATCAATTCCGAATTCAACGCCAGAGGAAGCCATGTATTGGAGGTGTCTCGTGCCTAATGGAATGTTATGAAGTTCGCATAAATGTTCGAATGCATGCAAAAATATATCAATAATAAAAGAGAATATTTTGAAAAACAATAAAGTAAAAATTCAGGCTATATACATGGTAGAATAAGAGAGGTAGACGCATTTCGGACTGCGCTCTCTTCCTCATAGCGAAAATTGTCTTTCAATAATAATTTGAAAATGAAAAAAAAAAAAATATAAAAAAATCATCGCCTTCATATTTTCTATGGGCTGTCAATTTCGTTTTGACACTTGCGGCAGTCTGCCTCTCTGAAATGCTTCTACCTTTTTTTCATTGTATAATGGCTATATATTAATTCCCGAAATATTTGTAGTAACCCTCGAATATTATATTTATTCAAATATTGTTAATGAAAATATTTCCAATTTTCTATCATAAATATTATTTTAGAAAGTGTAAATATGTCTTGCATTATCTTATTTTGTCATACATATACTTAAAAAAAAAAAATAAATAACTGGCCATTTCCGCCAGGCTTAACGCCGACTCCGAACGGCGATGAACGAAATGTTCTTGTTCTCAAGAAGCTTTGCATGGCATTTTGATTACTCTCTGAGGTTTGCCAAATTATTTTAATTCAAATAATTTTCTGTCGCTGCTGGGGTTCGAACCTGGGTCTCCAAGTTCGTTAACATAGCGGCCACGCACTTTAACCAACTACGCCACGGACGCCACTCATCCATATACTTACTGGCTTTTAATATGTTAAATCAATTTGAATGTCTTATTCTCCAGGACTACTTTTAAAATTTAGTTACATTCATTTTCTTAAGCATTTGAAGAATATAGGAATTTGCAAAACTTGCTTTAAATAATAGAAAAGATAAGACAAAGATGGATTAAGCCCGAAGAAAAGATATTGCACTCGACTGCTACTCCAGAGGTCCCGGGTTCGAATCCCGGTCAGGTCATGGTTCTATGTTTTGTCCTTGCTTCATGTCTTTCCTTATTTTGAATAAACTAAAATTGAAAATTTATCAATATTCACGACGTTAGTGTTATAGAGATGTTTGTGGGTGAGATGGTTTAATATCTAAATTGAATGAGTGAAAGGCATAACAATTGCCTAAGATTCAAATTCTTATGTTGCAACGGCTATCCGTCCAATCCGCTTTTGTTTCAAATCCTACACTTGTTTCACTTGATTTCTCCTTCTTATGAAACTGTTCCTGTCATCTACACGCATAGAAATTATCCGTTCACCGCAACTGAAAAATTCGCCAAATACACTTTGTTTGCGAGTTGCATTTGCCACAAACGAATATTTAGTTGTCAAATTAAAAATATTTCTTATAAATATTGTATATACATGTACCGGAAGCTATTTCGGTCATTATTATATATTATATTAACTGTCTTTCCTCCTATGTCCGTCCATCTTCTTATGGAGTGTACTCATCGCATCCCTGTTGCAATCTCCGTCCGCGCATTAAACAAATTACCAATTTGCTTATATAGAACAGTTTGTCCATAAAGTAACTCTGAATTATAAGCGTTGTGTGTATACAACGAAGGGAAAAACAAACGAAATTTTTAATTTGTAAAAATCATTCGCGTATATGACAAACGAAATTAATTACCTACAACTAAATGACTCGTTTCTCGCAACTGACTATTATTATGACAACTGATGAAACGTTTGCAAATAACGATCCCAAGCACGACAAACGAATTTCGTTTGCGGTAAACTGGCAGAACATTTATTTTCTTTGCGCGTATCGAGCCATTTTCAAACCAAGGCAGACTTGACTAAATAGGTAGAACACGTGAAATCCTTGGTTCAAAGCTAAAATAAATATTTCTTTGAGTGTTTTTCCTTTGTTTTCTCAGACGATTTGCAATGATATATAAAGCTAGGTCTACACGATACAACGGTTGTACCAATATCGGCTGCTATTTGACGGTTGTGTGCGATTATTGTATCGTTTGGATGCAAGCGTGCGACGAAGTTATTGCAATATTGCACGGTCGAATGGTAGAATTAGCCAACTGCTGTACGATGAGCGATTGTACAGCCGTTGTATCGTGTAGACCTAGCTTAACAGTGTCGGCCGACGCCTATGCACGCATGCTTCGTGAAACTTCGGTTTCTTACACCGACATAAAACTGGCTGTCGTGCTTTTACACTGACGCTGCCGATTATTCGTAGCAAGAGCGCTCAGTCGGTGTTTCGCTTTTGGCTAGTTAACACCACGTTTCTATGCAACTTATGCGTGCAATTTATTACGTAATTTTAATTGCTTACACGTAAAAAATATTCAACCAAATGTGGAAATTAGCATATTTTTTCTTTAAAAATTGTTTTGGGGAAGCGAAAGTAGGGTGCGCTACCAGTGTTTTTTTTTTAATTTGAAGTGATATGCAATATAAATAATATTAGTACTATTAGGAGTCGGTAAAATGTTATTAGTAAAAGATTACTTTCCAAATAAATATGTAATATTGATATTAATAATATATATAGATATGCATATTGATATTATTAATAAAATATTAATATTAATGTTATTATTAATTATTATTAATAACGCGGCCCCTAAGCAATAAATAATATTGCACATTATTAACCCAGTAAGAAATTTCATTAATTTCAATTCACTTTCATATAAAAAATTTCTTTAAGCCTCTTGCGAAGTAAAATTTTTACAGTGTAAGCCAAAGAGAGATTCTTTGCTCTCACTTGGCCGCACACTACTATAAAACTGAAAGAACTGTGTATGTATTTTTTTGGCCGACACTGATATAGAACCACTTTTTATCCTTTTCTCGGGCTCCCACTAATTCAATACCTCTTAGAATATCTAGAAAACTCTTTGTTATGTAGATCCTGCTTTTGAAATATGTAGTTGCATGCAAAACTATGCAACCTGCGTTAATAGATTGAGCAACTGTGATCTTAGAAAATTTCAAGAAATTTTTATTTTGGATTTAATGAAAATGTGCAGATATTTTATGTGGAAGAAAACGAATATTTCTTAAAATAATGAATAGAGAGTAATTTTTTAAAAGCTCTTCATAAACCGACTTGTAATAGCTTTAAGTATGTTCTTATGTTCACGTAATTGTAAATCCATCTATAGACCGGAAACGTAAATTTTTCAATGATACTCACTGGCATGACACATGATGGCGCTTGGACAACAATAAAAACTCAATTAGTTTCGACGTTTATTGACAAATAGATGCTGTCGCGGTACAAAGCACAGAGTTGTGAGCGGTCTTGGCACAACCAGAGATGCGAGATTTTTAAGCAGAAGCAGAGCGTAGGTGCTGAGCATGTCGATCTATCAGCGACAAGGTGTCGACATTGGTTTTCGATGTAGCGCGAAGGAGGAGGTCGATAATCCAACAATTACAACAATGTTTTCACAAAAGACAGCCGAAGTATTGTCAAAAACATGACATATTGACAGTAAATGCAAAAATAAAACGAAAAAATAAAGAAAAAAAACATTATTTGCGCAAATGTTGAAAATAATTTCATAACTTTCGATGAATTATTATAAAAAACAATTTTAATATTAAAAAAGAAAATAACTCAACTATACAGTAATAATGAAATTAAATAAATTATCTAAGCCACCCACAATGTTTATTTTTGAAAAACCAAACATTAAAAATTTTTCAAAAATTTAAAATAATTCATGTCTCTCCATCCGCTCTATGGGATAGGCAGGGGGAAAAAAAATCCAATTTTTCGAATTGAAAGCATTTCAAAAATAATTTTATTTTAATAAAAACATACACATACACACACACACTTATGCACACCCGACATAAAAGTGACAAAGATTTTAATTGGAGTACATCAGGCAATAACAGCTACAACAAAAACAACAACATAGCATAAAGTATCTACACAACACCTCACAATAAATAACTGCAGAGCTTCCAAAATTTCAATTTCGTTGAATACAAGAAAATTCAAATAATAAAAATTTTTATTTTGAAGTGTGAAGAGGGGGGCTCGGATAAGCGGATTGCGGAGTGAGTATAAAATGCCAGAAACTGTTGTTAAAAATATTTATATCTAAATTCGAAAAAAAAAATTAAACTAGCAGATCGGTGTATGTTGTCGATTGTCGCCAAGTTGTTGCTGCGTTGGTATTTCTTGCGTTGTATCTGCGCAGCTTAATAATATTTTGTGTTAGTTTGTTGTTGTTGTTCTTGTTGCTGTATTTGACGCATTTAAAACTAAGCGTTATAAATTATAAAATCTTAATGTTAATTAAAGAAGCATGAATTAAGTTAGTGTTTTTTTCCGAATTTTATTTGATGTAGCACCGAGTGTAGCACAAGGTAAAACATAGAGTATAGTATTTTAGAAATGCGCATGTGTATTGGTGCGTGAGGCTTTGTAATATGTTGCAACAATGCAACACTTTGCATTTGTATCTTTTGGTTGTCTTTAATGTTGCTGTCGTTGACACAAGTAAATGAGTTGCAATACACTCGTAGAAAAAGTATCTACAACCTTAGAATGTAACGTGCTGTGCCTTTGATCTAAAAAAACGTGCTGTGCTCATATTTTTAAACTCAAAAAAAGTCATTCTGTTGCTCTTAGTTAATTTTTTTTCTGATTTTCGTTTTGTTTTTTATTATATTACATGGTTTTTTTCTTAATTTTGCTTAAAATAAAAAAATCTTCCTCAAGCTTCACTTATCATTTTGTCAGTGTCAAAAAAATTACAATATTATAAAAGTGTTGAAGTTGTACTTCAAGACATTATTTACATAATTGCCCATAGTCTTGAGTCCGCCATAGCCGAGGCGGTCAGTCTGTCAAAAATCATTGACTCAAGGCTTTTACCCAGCATAACAAGTTCGCAAGTTATTTGTAAAGAGAAAAGTATTTCGAATAATATCACAAATGATTGATTGATTGACTGAGTGATTAAGTGACAAGTTGATTGATTGTTGTATAGTGTAAATATGCTAATTTTGTAAAAATAAATATCAAGAAATGTCACGCGAACTGATAATTAAAAATGTACCCATAGGTGCAGGTTGACATAAGGGAACAATAAGTTTCAAATTTAAACTAACAATCTAAGAAAATTAGTTTTTTCTTGAAAAGTATTTTTTATTTATATGTTTATATTTTTTTTTCAGATTAACATTTAATTTACTTTTTGGCGAATGACTCTTCAAAGTTATGTACAACATTCAAGCCATGTGTAAAATGTATCGGTTTAGAGTTTTGACATAAAAGCATCTAGATTTTTTTATCGAAGTTGATAGTCAAGATGACTTATCTAAAATGAATGAGAATTTTGTGAAATTTTGTCGTTTTTTTAAAATGTTTTTTACTCACTTTTTATCTTCTGTGTATGCTTGCTGTCTTTAATAGAATTTCAGAGCCTATTTTCTCTCTTGATTAACGACTAGATTCATCAACAACCAAAAGTAATTAAAAAAAAATATTTTATATAAAAAATATCAAACTTTTATTTTTTATCAATCTACATACAAATATAATTAATCCTAGCCAACAGTTATTTCACATCAATTTGTCGTACACTCAAGTTCTAATACGCCTGGAAGTTGTTGACGCCCCCATATTGTGGCAGCGCATATCTTGGATAATTGGCAGAATAGGCACCGGCCGATCCATAGCTACTTGATGGAGCTGGTGCTGGTGAAGCGCATGGTGTTGGCTGCATGCTGGGTTGACAGCTGAACAGGTAAGTCGTTGGGCAGGGTGGTGCGGGAATCGTTGCTGGTGCAGAGCCACCACCATAAGAAGGTGCCGGTGCTGGAGCAGAACCGCCATAAGAAGGTGCCGGAGCAGAACCACCATAGGATGAACTAACCATCATGTCGTTAGCACAGACAACAGCGGCAAACAGCAGAACAACAGCGAATACTTTCATGATGTCGATAAAGTTGTTTAACTTTTAACTTGAGTGTAGAAACTGTGTGAATTGGCTTCGATGACTAGTTGTGGTCTTACACACTTTTGAGTTTAAATACAAAATTGAATGACAAAAAATCATGCATTGTTTAGCATTTATTTAATATAATTGCAAAATATAGCAAATCATAAATTATTAAAAATTTATTGCGAACTTATGCTGAAAATTCTTTATATGTTTAAAATCATTTCTTTAAATATTAAGCAATATAACGCAATATTGCGTGTATTAGTCAGCAGTTATTTGAACCAACAGTTCATTTCAACAGTTCATTGAAAATTGCTTTCGTTCATGAAAAGTAAAATTTTCAACAGTTCATTGAACAATGAAAATTGCTTTCGTTCATGAAAAGTAAAATTTTTTGCATATGATATAAGCCTTAAGCTCACTTAACCTTTATGTCAACAGCAGAAAAATTATACGTATGTTAACAGCAGCATACATGGGTATGCACATACATGGGTATGCACATACATTTTGCATGGGAAATAGCATGGCGTGGTGACAAAAATGTGAATATTTAACACATTTCTTTTAATCTTCCGAACATTTAATTGTTATGTTTTTGGAAAATATATTTAATTTATGAATGTAGCGGGAGCCAACGTCACTGTTGATGAACAACTGAACGCTTATCGTGGTGGTACTGGTTTCACATAAAACATACCATCAAAACCCGCCAAATATGGAATAAAAATTTGGTAGGTATGCGACTCCAAATCATCTTATCCAGTGAAGGGGCAAATCTGCACGGGAAAGAAAATTCCTACCTTCACAATATGCTATTCCAAAAGAACGTGCAGTGGAATCCACCATATTTGGACTTAGCAACAATATTACTAGGTGCCGAAGAAAAATAAATCAGTTGTGGTCATATCAACAACGCATTACATAACCAAAGTAGAAGGTCATAAAAAGAAGCCACTACTGATATTAGATTACAACAAAAACAAAGGTGGCGTTGATAACATGGATAACGCTTTGCTGCGTACATAATTTGCGTAGAACAACCCACAATCGTCTTCTAGTGAACAACTGGCGAAACCTGAAATAGAAGTACGGGCCAATAACAGTCGAATATCCAGAATATTCTCTACACGCAACGCCATTGAAGCAATAAACGGCGGTCCCTTGAGGATTTTGGATGATGCAGTAGGAGGCGAGGAAGAACGTGACAGTTCACATTGTTACATATGTTACATGTTGTTACATAGCCGACATGCCGCAATGCAATACATTTTTTTAAAACATTTAAAAAATTATTTATTTTTTTATTTTATATTTATTATTTTATTATATTATCATTATTTTCATGAACTATTTGAAAAATTTGATGAATAATAAAGTTTACTTTTCAGTTATATCCACATACTTGCATGCGTTTTCATATACATACCCGGGTATGCAGGTGTTGACGTATGGGGTAGGAATCGAAAAATTACCATATCTCTTGCCCAGATTGTCCAATCTCATTTAGACTTGGGAATATGATGTAAAATACTTTTGCTAAGGATATCATAAAGTTTGAAGTAGATCGTATTGCTAGTTTCCAAAATATAGCTATTTGAAAATGCAAAACATACCCGGGACATAAAGGTTAAACATTACAAGCGTTTTTGAGGTAAATTTAATTTAATACGTGTATATTAGGGTGGGTCAAATTGTTCGGGTGAGAAAAAAAGCTAAAGACGTTTAGCAAAAACGAAATCTACGAAGAATTGCTATGGAGAAATTTGGTCAACTTGATGTAGTGTACACTGATTTTTCTAAAGCGTTCGATAAAGTAGATCACAGGATTCTTTTATTAAAATTGAAAATGTTCGGTTTTTCCGAATCGCTTTTAAATTTTTTCTTCAGCTTTTTGACTAACCATAAATTATTTGTGAAAATTGACTCTGCTGAGTCGGAAATTGCAATCCAATCCTCTTCTGGGATACCTCAGGGAACGCACTGCGGTCCTTTACTTTTCTTAATATTCATAAATGATCTGCCAAAAATTTCTCCTTTGCTAAGTGTTTAGTTTTTGCGGATGATGTCAAACTTTTTTCGGAGATTACAAATACTGTTGATTGCTTAAAATTGCAAGCTGAATTATATAAATTCAACAATTGGTGCTTGCTTAACAACCTTAAATTAAACATCAATAAATGTTGTATAGTTTCCTTCTCAAAAAGCGTTCAACCTATTCACTTCGATTACAGCATTGAAAATAGTGTTCTGATACGTTAAACTGAAAATAAAGATTTGGGAGTTATTTTTGACTCAAATTTTAATTTTAAGAAGCACTTTGATTTTATTATTGGTAAATCCGTCGCTTTGTTAGGATTCATTAAGAGAAATTCGGTTAATTTTAAAGATCCATTAACTTTAAAGGCCCTGTATGTCTCTCTAGTTAGATCAAAGGTTGAATATTGTGCGATTATTTGGAATCCGTTTTATGATGAGCACTCAAATCGCATTGAAAAAATTCAAAAGCTGTTCACAAAATATACTATACGCAAATTAAGTTGGCCTGATGCTCTTCCGTCATACGAGTCTAGAAGGAAATTGCTGGGGTTGCAATCACTAAAAGATAGACGCTCTTACTGCTCCTTAATATTTGTTTATAACGTCCTATCCGCTAAGATTAATTGCCCCGATATATTAATGTTATTCCAATTGTATGATCCTCCTAGAAAATTAAGGCACAATAGATTATTCGAGGAAAGCGCTCACAGAACTAACTATGCACTTTATTCGTCTATAACTCGATGTAAGCGTCTCTCAAATAGTCTTGCAGGTGTTTTCAATTTTAATGTTAGTCTATCGGGTTTTAAACTGGATTTATTTATTTTGTATAATTAGCTAAAATATTTTTAATTTACTTGCTTTGTGCCTTCCTTAGTGCAATCTAGTTTTTGTATTTATTAAGCGTTTTTATCTCCAGAAATCACTTTATGTATTAATTCTTAATTTATATTGTTACGTTATTATTATTTTTCTAAACTTTAGATTCAATTTTATTTAATTCAATTAGTCTGTTAGATTGTTTATAATCAGAAGGCCGAACAAATAAATAAATAAATTCTAAGAAAACTTCCCCAAGAAACTAGGGGTCTAAAATTAAAACCTAGCTCCCGCCGAGAGACAAAGATTTCGGCTTGAGGTATTTTAAGAAACTGCATAGATTTAATGGAAAACAACATGTTATCATTGAAGCAAACATCATATGTTACGAGGGGTACTATTTATATTCCGTGAATATAGCAAATAATAACAAATATTAAATGAAAATGGCTTTATTGTTTTTCACAATATTCCCCTTGCTGATCAATACACTTTAGCATTCGTTCAAACCATTTGTCATAGCAGTTTTTCCATTCCTCTTGAGCCATCTCCAAAACATGGTTTTTTAACTCTTCAACTGCTTCTGCGGCGCTCATAAATCGTTGACCACGCAGTTAACCTTTGATATTTGGAACAAGAAGTCATTGGGTGCCAAACCAGGACTGAATGGAGGATGAGTCATCGATTCGACGTTTTGACTGCTCAAAAATGCACATGTTTGACGAGATGTGTGAGAGCTCGCATTGTCATGATGGAGAATCCGTCTTTGGCGGTTGGTTTTGCGAATTTCTCCGAAGACTTCCGTCAAATAAATGGTCGTGTACCATTCAGAATTGACTGTCCTACGTTGTTCAAGCGGAACGGTGGCCACATGACCCATTCGGTGGAAGAAACAGGCGACCATTTGTTTCGCAGTGCTTCGTGCCCGAACAACATTTGTTGAATTTGCCTCGTCTTGGAATACCCACACGGTCGATTGCTGTTTTGTTTCCGGTTCATACGCATATATCCATGATTCGTCACCTGTCACAATTTTATACACGTCTTTTAAAGCACCACGATTGAACTTTTAAATAATTTTCTTACACCAATTGACGCGAGACTTTTTTTGAGCGATTGATAAATAATGGGGTATCCAACCGGTATCTAATCGAATGTATTGAAGTGGAACTTCAATGTGCAAGGATGCCTCTATCTCACGATATGTCACATGATGATCTTGCATTATTAGTTCACGTACTGATTGACTAGTTCTCTTACGGCGACCGAACTACGACCACGATTGGATTCACTATACCAGCGATATACTGTGGTTTTTGATGGTGCTTTATCGTCATACAAAGAACTGAGTTCATCGACACATTTTTGTTGAGATAATCCACGTCGAAAGTTGCGAAAAATAATCCAAAAAAATTTCATTTTTTGAGCAAATTGATTTTCTTAACTCACTGTAAACAAAACAAATAGCACTTGTGCATCAAAATGTTGTGAGTACATTTATGCTAATAAATGTCAAACTTTATGATGGTGATGCCAGTTATTAGCTTTTGACATTAGTGTTGCCAGTTTCCGAAATATATTTAAATAGTATTCCTCGTATTAGTTCGGGTCTATTTTGAATAAAATTTTATTAGTTTTAAGAATCTGTTTCCATGTGGCGTCCGTGGCGTAGTTGGTTAAAGTGCGTGGGCTCTATGTCAACGAACCTGGAGACCCAGGTTCGAACCCCAGCAGCGACAGAAAATTATTTGAATTAAAATAATTTTTCTGTACGGCCGCCACCTCTCTGAAGACAATGGCAAACCTCAGAGAATAATCAAAATGCCATGTAAAGCTTCTTGAGGACGAGAACACTCCGTTCATCGCCGTTCGGAGTCGGCGTTAAACCTGTATGTCCGGTTCTCGGTCAATTGTGTACGAACTTAATAACACGCACAATACAATTGATCATAAGAAGCTAGGTCAAAGTCCTTTCAAGGGCTGAAATGGCCTGTTATTAATTTTTATTTTTTTTTTTCATTTTTGATTTAAAGAAATGCCGAAAAGTAATGAAAAACCGCTTTTTACCTTAAAAAGAAAACACAATTTACATTGTAGGCTCTACCATATTTTGAACCGATTTCATTGGGGACGATGTTATGGTCTATGAATGGTCTATGAAAAGGACTTAAAAAACTGATCTTTTTCAATTTAATTTGAGCTGTTTTTTATTTAAAACGTGATGTTCTTTGATTTTCTAAAAAACATTTATATAAATATAAAACATTAAAATTTTGTTTTGTTTTTTTTTTTATTTTTCAAAAACGTTTGCCAAAGTTCAAAAACATTTTATTGAAAAACTTTAGCATGTATGGTGAACTGTTGTTAATGTTTATGTTTCATAGTCTTCTGAATTGGTAACAATAAATTTTCCAGAAGAATTCAACTTCACAACGTATTGTATTCAAATTAATGTGAAAACTGTGTTTTCCCATTAAAATTTGGCTTAATTTATACTTTCCTAATAAATTCGCCACCAGTTCTCTAGCGCAGAAGAGAGCAAAATGTGAATGGCAAACTGAAAATAGAAAGGGATTCTATTGTGGCATTAAGTGGCGAGATTTGTTCTCTTAATTTTGTGTGCATCGTTTATATGCGTGTATGGGCACCACTACATTCAAAGCTTCTGTGTTGTTTCTGTGTTTGGTTTTTGTCTTTGATTTGTTGTTGTTTTTTGTGTTGCTACATAAGCCTTTGCTATGAATTTTTGCTCTCGACGCTCCCAGAGCGCTCTCTGCCCATAGCTGTTTATACGGAACTTTCATTGTGTGAACTTTCTGTGGCCGTCAAATATACACAAATAATCGTCCATCTCTGTTTGTATTTTTCGTTTTATGTTTTTTCTTCCTTCGCTTATGTGCGAACGCAACAGAACTCAAACCACAGTATAAAGAAATAAAAAATTGAACAAAACAATGCCGAACGTTTCTTTTTTTCTCTCCTTTTTGTGCAGATCAGTAAATTAACTGGTGTAAAGCCAGTCCAAAGTCTTTATCCCAAATTTTCAACCCGTAACAAATCCGTTAAAATAAGTGGAAAAAATTATTCACGTTTTTAAGGGAAATTTTAAAAGAAAACGGATCAGTTTTGGACCCGAAACGCAACACGTTTCGTATAAAATGTACGAAGAAGCAAGTCTTTCTCGAATTCGAAAAAGATTAGTATGGCACACTAAGAAGTTATAAAACTTCTCGATATACCAACTACCGTATATTAGTGGCACGAACGTATCAAAAGTGGCCGTGAGTCCGTGAACGTTGATGAGTGCAGTGGCAGGTCATCGACATCGAAAAACCGACGAAACATTAACAAAATCAAAGAATGGATGACCGAAGACTACAAATTGACCATTAGAGAGATGACAGAGGAGTTGGGCATTGCTTTTGGATCTGTTCGAGACTTTTTCCTATTCGGTCAACTCAAGAAACCGTTTGACCGAATGCGTTTCAACACCCAAGTTGAGATTATGGAAAAATCGAAGATGGCTCTGATGGCCATACGGCAAACCGAATATAAAAAATGTTTCGAGGATTGGATCAACCGCTGGCATAAGTGCGTTGCAGTTGATGGGGGGTACTTTTAAGGGGACAATATCGATTTTGATGTAATCTTATATTTTTAATTTCCTGAATAAATTCCGGGAACTTGTTGATCAAGGTGGTATTATGAAGATTCATTAAAAAAAAAAAAAAATAAATAAATAACTGGCCATTTCAGCCCTTGAAAGGACTTTGACCTAGCTTCTTATGATCAATTGTGTTGTGCGTGTTATTAAGTTTGTACACAATTGACCGAGAAATGGACCTACATGCTTAACGCCGACTCCGAACGGCGATGAACGAAATGTTCTTATTCTCAAGAAGCTTTACATGGCATTTTTATTACTCTCTGAGGTTTGCCATTGTCTGCAGAGAGGTGGCGGCCGTACAGAAAAATTATTTTAATTCAAATAATTTTCTGTCGCTGCTGGGGTTCGAACCTGGGTCTCCAAAGTTCTTTGACATAGCGGCCACGCACTTTAACCAACTACGCCACGGACGCCACAAGAAGATTCATTATCGATGAATAAAACGAACAATTTTATTCACATTTCAATAAATTGTTTTATTTGTCATTCAAACCGAGGCATGTCCTTAAAGGTGTTTTGGATATTGTTTCAGAAAAATCATCAAAGCTGGAGAAGATGAAAGTTCTCATCCTGCAATTTTTCCAAAAATTATATTTTGTTGGAAGCAATCGATTGATACTACGCTTAAGTTTTAGTCTATCGTCCTTGGTACCGTAATTTTATTCCAATTGCGAAAAAAGGTGATTTTTGTATGAAAGTCCAATTTCCATACGCCAAGAGAGATAGACCGAAACGTGAGTAAAATTTCATTCGATTTTCCGTATGAACATACAGTTTTGAGCGAAAATCCAGGATGAGAACATTTCATCTTCTATGTTACTTCTTTTGACGTTTTTCCCAACAAAAAAATCTTCAAAAGTGCTGTCAACTCATTTTGTGCAACTTAGCCATAGGAAGAAAGATTTTACGATCAAAATAATAATGCGAATTTTTTTAAGAAAGTATGATGGAGCCATTTCCATTTTCCAGCAAATCGCTTTTCAATATTGACTTTTCTTCTCGCATGGAATTTTCATAGCCTGACTTTTTCAGTTCTAAGCCATATAACGATTTATAGCAATTTTGAAATGCTGGGACTATTTTGTGTTTTAAATTAAATTCTTTTGTAAAAAATTTATGAAACACCTATTTTTGGTTGTGATCAAAATTATAACTTTTTTTAGTAGTGAAATTTTTGTTGTTTTTGTTGTGATAATGGCTGTCATTCCAGCATAAGTCGTCATTATTAATTGTTATAAAGATAAAATATTTCATTACATCCTGTGGTGTTCAAAAGCATAATTTTTAAAAATAACTTCAAATAATTAACCACCTACACAAAAGTGTCCAAAAAAACATATAAACGTCTGTGTGCGTGATATGTCTACATCACAGCATCACATCTCACTACATGAAGTGCTTTTATATTTTATTACACACGATTTGAACATAATTTCACGTTGCTATCAGCCCCCACATTCTTAGTCAACAACTATCAAGCTAGAGACATACACACACACAGACACATTTCGATTTCGAACAAAAAAGTCAATTCAATTCAAATAGATATGAATTCCAACTAAACTTCCAACTAAAATGCATGCACATCCCAAAGTTTGAATACGCGGAAAAGCATGTCAACTGAGCAGCCAAATGGGAATTCTTCAGATGCAAAGATACAAATGAAGACAATAACAACAACAACAACAAACAGCATAAGACATCATCGATTTCTGGATGTTCTTCAATTTATTTTAAAATAAGAAATGAAAAAGAACAAAAAAAAAAAAAGAAAAAACATTAGAAAACAAAAAAGAAAAATGTCTCCATCAATTTATAAGTTGTATTAGTTACTGGAAAAACTATACGCAGAAGATGCACACACACACACACAGATACACCTTAACACAGCCACACGATGCAACACAGACTAATACTAAAATTAATGCAACCGGCACGTTGAAAGGCCTGCACGATCCGTCCAAGCATGGCGCTGCTAATGTGCATATAAAACAACAACAACAACAACAACAACAACAAGAATAATAACAACAACAATAACAACAACAACAACAACAGCAACGATCAACCGTGAAAATTTTCAACGGCAGCATGCATCGCGAGGAAAGCTTTTTCCGTGTGCCATGAAATGTCTTAATTATTATGGTTGTTTTTGTTTTTGTTTTTGTTGTTGTTGTTTGTTCTATTCATGTGAATACGCTTGTAGTTGACTATTGCAATTAGAGCCTTAAATGATCTACAAATTAAGTTCGTCTGTGACGTGCAGCTGTTCGGTCGCTTTGTTTCGATTCATCTTCGTATTTGGCATTTTGTGATGTATCGATAAAATTTCATGTTTATTTTGGATAAAGCCAAAATGATACAAAAACAAAGCTATGCGTAAAGATATGTATTAATTTTTACAACAAACATACTTTTTGAGTATGGAAAAGAAAAAAAATTGTTTACGAAGTTTTGACAGATATGTTCGAGGGGGGGGGGGGGGGTGGGGGGTTAATTTATATCAAAGCATATATCTATGCTTACATAAATGTATACCATGGCACAAATGATATCGATATTTAATCGCTATGTAAGCAACACCACCCACGTTTCTCGGCTTGATAAATTTTCTTTGATAAATTTTTTTGTTTTCGACTTTCGATTTACTTGAGACTGTATCGGAAATAAGAATTTGCAGTAGCAAATATAAATTAAAAAGTTAACTTCAAAAAATCAAATTTTTAAAATTTAGCTATTTACGAATAAGTAAAAAAAAAGCATCACCTTGTTGCGAGAGTCATATAATTCCACATTGGTTTTGCCGAATGTTGTCTTAAGTGTCCGTTGGTGGTGATTCTTTTTATAAGAATTTGTTGTTGTCATTATTTGATGTTGTTTCTTAAAAAACTCGATTTTAATTACTAATGGGATGATTAACCGAAAAAGTTATATAAATCGGTTATTTTCTTTCGGTTAACTATTAAATTGTATCGTATTTTTCCATTCAATTAAGCAAAAAAATAATCGAAAAATGAAAAAAATAGTCGAATCGAAATCGAAAACCATCACAAGTAAATGATGCAGTTTCACAATTTTAAATCGACTTGAATAAGAAGGAGGTTTTTCAAGTACTCCTGAGGTACATCACCGTTTGGCGTGATAAAAGTTAAAGGCCACGCTCGTAATAGTTTCTTACAGTTTTATAAAAATATGTTTAGTTCTTTTTAAAATATTCAATAAAAACCTTGTTAATTTTGGAAAAAGTTGAAAAATCCGAAATTGTTCATAATATGGGAATAATTTAGAAAAACCAAAACTTCAAAAATTTACACCGTTTTAAAAAAGACTGAAATTGAAAACATTGAAAAATTGCGGTGTTCGTGGCGTAGTTGGTTAAAGTGCGTGGTCGCTATGTCAACGAACCTGGAGACCCAGGTTCGAACCCCAGCAGCGACAGAAAATTATTTGAATTAAAATAATTTTTCTGTACGGCCGCCACCTCTCTGCAGACAATGGCAAACCTCAGAGAGTATTCAAAATGCCATGTAAAGCTTCTTGAGAACAAGAACATTTCGTTCATTGCCGTTCGGAGTCGGCGTTAAACATGTAGGTCCGGTTCTCGGTCAATTGTGTACAAACTTAATAACACGCACAACACAATTGATCATAAGAAGCTAGGTCAAAGTCCTTTCAAGGGCTGAAATGACCAGTTATTTATTTTTTTTTTATTTTTACACCTAAGATGATGTGGAGACCATTTTGTTATAAAACACTTTGTGGTTTTTGTGATTAAGCCTTAATATATTAAGTAACTTCGGGTAATGTGATATAGGCATTTTTATATTTATAATTACTCGTAATAACATCAGCTTAGCTTGGACTGCTTTACATAGGATAGTTTATTGATTCATTGTGCAGTGTATAATGACTTCGGAGCTCTATACCGTTACCCAATTTGGAGCTTTTACAACACAACGAAAAAAGCCATGTAACTCCCCTTAATGAAATTGGCGGGTAAAGTGATATACCATGTTCGGATAATGTGATATAGCTTATCACATTACCCGAATAGAGTTCGACACCATTATAACTCTTTCAACCAAAATTAAAAATACTAGAAGATATCTAGATATATTAATTAATTTATTTTTCAAGAAAACTATAACGCGATATCAAGTACAACGCGAGAAAAAAATGAAATTTTTTATTATATCAGTGTAATTTACATAAAAGAAAAAAAACACAATCAACTGAATATAAATACGTAAGTAAAAACTTAACAACAAAGTAACGTAAACTATGTAATGAAATGGAAAAGTACATAAGAAAAATAAGTTTTTATAAAGAGCAATTCTCATAAATAAATTGCTTGCCATTTATGGCATGTTTCATACACAACGAAAAATGCATTTTTCTGGAAAACTAAGTATGGTGGTACAAAAGTACCACCTACACTCATGCAGCTAACAACCGTTATAATAGATACTCTCTCTGCCGATGTCATGAAACTTATTTTCTTTTTGCTGTCAATATTTTCTTACTTTGCACGATAGACACTCCTGTTTCATCGACATTCCAAATACAAGTTGGGGAAAATTTATATTTTTCGTGATCCCACTCCAATAAGCTATAAAATTTACCCACATTTTCACCATTAAAGCCTTCTCCCTATCTATTGAGCTTTCAGTTAGACTCCTTATGCTAATGTCTGATTTGTGCCATTTTAAAAATACGTACAACTAGTCTTTTCCAGAGCATTCTTTACTTACCGAAAATGGGTGGGCAATGTTGTTTATTTTTGCCACTTGAAATGTAAATGAGCGAATATCACTTCGAGTTAGTCCCCAAAAATGTTATTCCATTTCCTTAATAAACCCTACCAGCCCAAATTCCATTTCCCGGTTGAAAACAGATTTACGTCCCAGAGGCGTGGCTAAAATTTCGCTGGTAGGTTTATCACTGAGAGCTGCTCTTTACAGCGGTGCAAATGGAACTCCAAATGTCTTAGCCTCCAACAGTATGCCCATTGCTCCTTCTCTAACTGCCAAAATAGACTTACTCATTCTTTCTGGATCCTACTTACGCATCTGTCCTTTGTTTGGCATTATCTAGAATTTATTATAATAATAATTTATAATTGATAATTTGGCGTGAAATGTGATATGGTACATCACATTACCCAACTTTGAGTATATCACATTAGCCGATTTCGGTTTTCGAAACAATCAGGTTATTTTTATAAAAATACACGTCAGAAAATAAAGAATTAACCTCGTTAATGATTAACAGCATTCAAAGACTTAAAAATTTATTTATTTAAACTTTTAATTCCGCTTCGGGTTTCTCGTACTTCACTCACAAAACTCACGCACAAAAAATATAGAATGCACAGATGAAACAATTTCACAACAATGAGAGCAAACACAGTGAATGAAAATGTGCATAAGACTGCACCACGTGTGTTTTTCTGTTGCCTTTATGTTCACATGTGTATTCTTGTCGAAAATTGTGTATTTAACAAAATATACAGGTATATCACATCACCCGACCATATCACAATACCCGAAGTTACTCTAATTATTTTATACTTAATTTTTTGATGACATACTTGCTAACTTATTTTATTTAATTAATTATTATTTACTTCTTTTTTTAAAATTAATTTTAATTATTTGTATATATTCAGCCCTATCATGAAAAATTTTCTCGCGGGAATTGTAAAAAGGAGTTTCCACTTTTAAGACAGCAGATAAAGTAGTTATATTTTTCTTTTACACTCATCAATATTAAAGGTTGATGAACAAATTTGCATTCACAATTTCCAAATGTTTTCGAGCTTTATCTAAAACGGAAATTCCCTTTTACAATTCCAGGGAAAACATTTTTCATGAAAAAGCTGATTAAGATCTTATAATATTAAAATAATTATTCGTTTATATTAGGGTTTCGTATAATTAATCCATATTACCTAATAAAATTCTTTGCATTATTCATTTATATTTATTGTTTGAATTAATTTCATTGAAGAAATAATGAAGAATACCGATGACTAAAAATAAAAACAATGTAAAAACGAAAAACTTACAAATCTAGATAATTGTGACAACTATTTCGCTCAGTGTGTGCGATTCGAGAGCACACTAATACTAACAAGACAAAATAAAATGTGACTGTGTTAAAATGCCCAGCCCTGCTTTATGTACATGAGTTCGTTACCATGGTTGAATAATTTTGGTTGTCTCTTGGCTGATCGTATTATCTTCTGAGTACCCAAGAATGATAGAAACCAGATTACGCGTTCCGCAAATGAGAGAGAGAAAGAGAGAGAGAGATAGAGAGAGAGAGAGAGAGAGAGAGGGAGAGAGAGAGAGAGAGAGAGCATGACGTCACAAGCGATATTGTTTGACTTTGGAATAATTTTACTCCCACTCCCACTCCTAAATATTTTTTTTTCTTATTTTTATAATATGTATATGGATCTCCTTAACACATTGCAATAATAAAATTTTGTCCGTCTCGAATAGTAAAGGAGATAAAAATCTTGAAAATTTAAAAAATTCATATTTTTCATATAAGAAACTATTCATATTTTTTATACAGAAGAGTAGATATTTTTACTTTACTTTTTCGAAAGAATTTATTTTCAATTTTGTCAATTTGCCTAAGAGATCGCACATTTGCATACGTTTTTGTCAAGCAAAAGTACGGTGTGACGTCATGCACTCAGTTGAGAAAGAGATCATTAGATAACGGGACTGCGGAATGCGTAATCTTGTTTCTATCATTCTTGCTCAGTACCCATAATTGTCAAAATCAATGAAGAGCAACAACAACAACTTCATCGGGTTTTCATCTTATCAATTTTCGCTTTAAGATTTTGCATGAGCTGTCAACTTCGATGTGACATTTATGGGAACTCGCTTTCACCCATGCGACAATCTTATTTATTCAACCATGTTCGTAACTGAATAATAAATGTTAATACCCCCTCCCCTGTGATCACGATTACAGCCGTAATTTTGAAGCTATTATCACGAAATTCGATATTTAAGCTTGTATCTAAAAAATAGAGGTCAAGTTCAATGACAGCAAAGAATGATTTCTTGACCTTATAACGAAAATGAAAAAAATGTGGAAGCCACATCACAACAATGAAAGAACGTTTAAAACCAAAAAAACTTTTTAAAATTTTTATTAAAAAATAAAAAAATGGCGTCATGGGATCTCTCAGAAAACTCCGTAAAGTAACCTTAATGCACCAAATGCAATAGGAAAAGCAAAACCAAAAATTATAAATAAAATATAAGGGTTAGGGCAAGGATTTGGAAAAAGTTTAAGGTCAGGAATATGATAAAGAGTAGGAAAAAGATCTGGACAAATATATTAGCATGGAATTTGACTAGGATTGGAAAATGATGAGGACAAAAGAGACACATCTAAAACAATATTTTGGACAAGATTGGCAAAAGGATATGAACAAGAAATGGAACAAGGAAGAGAGCAAGAATTTGCACGCACTTAGGACAAGATTAAGCATTATAATAGCGAAAATAAGCATGACATGGATTAGGAAAAGCATTCGAACAAGGATAAGGTTAGGAATTTTGACCAAGATTAGCCCAAGACTTTGGAAAAGAATAAGGCTAATTATTAGGACAAATATAAGAATAAGTATAAGGATGAGGACAAGTTTGGGACCAAAGGAAAGGATAGTGTCGAGAATAAGGACAAGGCTAAAAATACGTTGTATCTTCAAAGCCTACGGGTGTATCTACGATACAGCCAACATATTTTTTTTAAAACGAGTATAGTTCACCTTTTGCTTTTGCGAATAACATTTATCGCATACATAAAAGATTACAAAAAGTGCCAAGAATACTATACCAACAACTCATCGCAACAGAGTGTTAAATAATATTAAATCATACCAACACTTTTATGCTTGCTTCAAGTAAACATTAAATAATTATAACTTAGACTATAATTAACCAGTATGGAATATACAAAAAAAGTTCATAAAGAAAACACGTATCTAAAGAACCAGCACTGAAGTGGGTGGCGCTTCGGTTTAATATAAAAGTACGCCTCGACATTAGATTGGATGGAATTATTTTTGTGGCCAACAACAATAACAACAGCAACAACAACAACAACAACAACGGTATAAAGCAAATAACTTAAGAAAACACCAAAAGCAACTACATAATAAAATTAACAAAATAAAAAAAAACCATCAAAAATACACCAAAAACAACAACCACAAAGAGGCAATAGCAAGAGTGAAATAATTTAATTCAAATATGAAACGAAAAAAAAAACTCACTCACACGCAGTCTGCTGTACAAAGCAAATAAATGTTTATTTATCTGTCAGCAATGCGCGCGATACACCTACTTAAATATGAATCTGGTATCCAAAAGATACGCAGCACACTTACCTGACGCAATCGTGATGCGCAGCACATAGAGAGATAGATACACTCATAATTAGGCGAGTTTTAGTGGTTAAAAAAGAAAAGAGCTGAGTGTACCTAGTGGGTCGAGGCGATGTGAAGGCAGGGCAGAGTGATCGCATGTTTAACCGAATCACAGCACACGAAGTTGGATCTGTTTTTTTTGTTTTTTTTTGTTTATTTACTAAATATGTATTTTTACTGTAAAAGATATTAAGTATAATTAAAAGCTAGAGAATGAGTGAAGAAGAAAGAGTGAGGGAGATAGAGAGAACAATAGTGAAATAGTGAAAAAGATAGCAGAGAGAGAGAACGAATTAGAAATTTAATTGTGCTATCAAAATGTTGTAGCTAGGTACCATTTTTTGTTTTAAATGCGTAGTTAAACTTTTAGAGTTAAATGTCAAAAACTAACAACATGGATGCTATGGAATAACTCGTCCACTATGAGGTGAATGTCTTAAAGAATCATAGCTGCCATTAAAAGAAAATAAATATGAAGAAACAGAAGAGGTGTAAAAAACAAAAAATATTAAGTTAACTACCAGCCATTCTGATTTCAACTTTGTATTTTAACGAAACTTACCGCAATTTTCGATTAAACTAAAAATTTTTTAATTATTTTCAATATTGTCGAATCAGCTGGCATGTAATGTGTTATAAAATTACAATGTTAACAATTTTTTTTTAAATGTTTAACAATTTACACTGACAAAAAAAAATGATTGCACGCTTTTTTTAACACTACTTTAGACTGAACACAAAATTATTTCACCTGCAAAAAAATGCTTATTGGCAATTTGGCGGTAGACAAGCTGGCACTTAGCAACAAATTAAACCAAATTAAAAAGTAAGCTTAAAATATATGACAAAAAATAATCAAGTTCATTGAGTAAAATTGCAGAATTGCAAACTACAACAAAATTTTGAAAAATTGCCCCATTTCTTCCAGAATTTTTTCATATATAAACCCAGAAATATCAATACTCAACATTCAGTTCGGTTCCGTCCTTTAGTTTGACATCCACATCTCAGTTTAAGCGAAAAAGTCAAACTATCGACATCATGAAAGTATTAGCTGTTGTTCTCCTGTTCGCTGCTCTTGCCTGCGCTGACGACAAGATGGTGGCTTCATCCTATGGCGGTTCTGCTCCAGCTCCTTCTTATGGCGGTGGTGGTGGTTCCTCATATGGTGGCGGTTCTGCACCAGCATCAATTCCAGCTCCACCCTGCTCCAAGAACTACCTGTTTAGCTGTCAACCCAACATGCAGCCAGTGCCATGCTCATCACCACAATCAAGTAGCTACGGATCTGCTCCATCAAGCAGCTATGGATCTTCCGGTGCCTATTCCTTCAACTACCCAACATATGCCGTACCTCAATGGGGCGTCAATGGACTGTACAACTATTAATTATCTGATGAAGAACGTAATAAAAATGCCAAATATATGAGTTAAAACTAAGTGTTTGTGATTATTTTTGAAGGATTTTAAAAGGAACTTTTCAATGTGTTAAATAATTTACTAGAATGAAAGTAGATTTTGTTTTCGGGCTAACCCTACTCTCCGATAGGTTCAAAAACCATAAAAAATGCATTTAATAAAAAAAAATTTGAAAAATATTACGAAAGTTTATTAAAATAAATAAACTTACCATTCTTAATTTAAAATTGGAAAAATCATTTGGTTATAATAAGTCTTCAAAGTTTAACTCTACACATGCCAAGACCAACATTTTAATAGTCACAGTTTTCTGCGAAAATCTAGTCGAGAATATTATGAAAAATAGGCATTGCTCTTTAAAATGAATTCGTTAAATAAAAAGATAGATTTAAACTCTAAATAAAACAAAAATTATTGAAGAAATAATTTCTTATCATAACATTGGCAATAATGAGGTTAAGAAATTTTATAGAGTTATCAAATAAAAACAATTGGAACAGAAATTTAAATAAAACAATAACGGTGGAAAACATAAAATTGATTCTGGCTTTATTTTGAAGTCACCTCGTGGCAGTATTTAAAGGGGAAAAAAAAATAAATTGGCCATAGCATGGAGAAAAGAAAAAAGAAAAAAGAAAAAAGAAAACCAAGCATTCTATGCATGAACCCAGCAAATAGGTTATAAGTTTACACTCAAGTCTAAATTGCGGAATTCAAGCACTATTCTGCTAGAATTGACCAAATTCAAAGCACATGATATTAAGAAAAAAAAAAAAAAAAATGTTTAATTAAAAAACATTTGCTTAAAACTCAAGAATATTTTTTCTAGACTCAAGACTAATATTTGCTTGATGTGAGAAAAATTTGCTTGATTCAAGTAAAGAATTTACTAAATACTAGAATGTTTTGCTTGATATTAGATTAGAAACTTCAATTTCTTATTTAAAGCAGAATATGCTCTATCCTATCTATCTTTCCAAGTTAGCAATTTGCTGAAAACGAGAATAATTTGTTTGATTTGAAAAATTTGTTTTCTTAGAACTAAGAAGTATTAGCTTTATCCAAATAAACAATTTTCTCAATATTGGAATGCTTTGACTTTTCTTTTTTTTTTTAAATACAAAGGGAAGAACTTGCTTGAACGAAGTAATTAATTGGCTAAGCATTTTAAGGCCGTGTGCGAATTGATCTAAATTGACTGACTTTTCTAAATTATTGGAAGTTTGTCGGTAATGCAGTGCTTGTCTAAAATTTAGTAAATTTTCGAGTAGACTTTTCATGACTAAATTGAAAGTTACCATATTTTTGTGTCTGATCTTTTTGGAAAACTAAGTGGGAATTTTGAATTGAACAAAAGGGAAAAAAGCATCCAAATTGACGAATCAATTCTTACAGGTTAATTTTTTTTAATTAAAATTTTATATATTGCTTGTTTAACAATATTTTCTTTGTAGATTTCATCCGAATTAAGAAAACATAAGCTCTTAATTGCCACAAAAAACCTACGTTATGCAGTCGATCATCTGGCAGCGTTGAGCTTTATGTATTATTGCATGCTCGCCAATATGAAGAAAAGAGATAGCAATAGGTGCTACAATAGGTTCTTAAATTTAGTTGTCAAATGTTATTTCGCACAGTTAGGTCAGCTTTTTTGCTAAATGTTTGCAGGGCTGAAAATTTCCATTGAATAGAAAAGTCATTTCCTAAATTTTAGTCTAATTCGCACACAGCCTACATAATTTTTTTATTTTATTAAATCAAGCATAAAAATTGATTGATTCAAGAATATTTTTAATAACCAACTCTTTTGCTAAAATTAAGAAAATATTTTCTTGATTCAATTCTTATTCCAGGTTCTAGAATTATGTATTTTTTGTTGTTTCAACCAATCATTTATTTTACTCAATTTAAGAAATAAAAAAAAAATTTAAGTTTTAAGTTTTTTTAAAGGAATTGTGTTATTAGATTTCCATAGCACTGCTCATTAGAGGGTTCTCCTCATCATCAGCTCTGAATACTTTGTGGGACCAACAGCAAATATCTGCAACTAACACATTTAACTTTTTTCCCAACTATGGATAATGTTGGGCATCTCCATAGGAAGGAAATTTGGTCAAACTTTATCCTGTGCTCATCGGACTCTGATACCAATTGATTTTTTAAAATTCTCCAGAAGGAAAATTCTCCTAATGTTTCAAAAGATGTAAGCATGTTGCCCACCAGCTCTGTGCAATTTTCCGAGAAAATTTCAGCTGATTTTCACTAAAAACTATAGAATTTATTTATTTATTGCTCTAATTGGGTGAGGAGTTACTTTAGGACGAAGGTTTTAATGGCGATTTTTTATAGAAGGGCAGGTTTTTATTTATAATGAGGTTCTGCGGAGTTATAGATAAGATGATGAAAATTTTGTTCGTGTAGTAGTAAAAATGATAATGCCTAGAGTTTCCGAGATATACTACTTTTTTAATTTAAGGAGGTTTTTGACCTGTGTAATTATATGGGTCAATTGCATATAAAACGCTATTTTTTTGTCTCCGCTCTTTTAACTCTGTTTTTAGGTAAAAACAAAAAGAAAAAAACAAATAAAAAATGAGAAAGTAATTACTGAAGAATATTTATTGACAAAACATACATTTCAGAATCCTGAAATTGTTTGCATATTTGTTTTGAAGAATATTATATTGCTCTCTCGTACTCGCTTAATACAAAAACATTTGTCTCCAGTTACATTTTTTGATGAAAAACGTGAAAAAAAGTTGAAAACAATGCAAAAATATAACAAATAATAACTGTTGTCTAATGATAACATTTATTTCTTATGTTTTATATGTTTTATTTATTTCTTATGTTGTTGCTATTCTCAAAACATTCTCATCGCGAATTTGGCTTTCGATTTACATTTAGTCCCCGCGCATTGAATTGAACGTCACAGTTTTTTTTTACACTTCGTTAGTTTTAATTTAAGCGTGGTATAGATGACAAGTAAGTTATATTACGGAAGTGCAGAGATTAGTTCTCATGAAATTCTAAAATTTGAGACGATTAAATAATATTATAGTAAATTTTTGTGTGTTCTTTCAGTTCATTATGATAAGTACATGTAAAAATGTATTGAACGTCACGCGGAGTTTTCTTAAAGCAAAAATAGTAAGTAAAAATATACAAGTTTAAAATCATTATTTCATAGGTTTTGATTAATTTCCTTGTTTTAGTATATTTGCAAAATAAAATTCCTAAGAAAAAAAAACTTAAAAGTGGTAAATGTATTGAACGTCACTTTTAAGATATGTCACAGCACCGGCTGAAGTATTAATTTTGTATTTCGTTTTTGTATATTTAAGAGTAAAACAGCAAAATTAACGCCTGCTGAAAGAGCACGAAGATATCGGGAAAAAATAAAGCTAGATAAGGAACGAAATGAAGAATATAAACGAAAGCAAAAAGAGTGGTACCTATGTTTGACTTTGACCTGATTTTTATTTTTACTAACTGATATCGCCCATTTCACATTGAAGTGATCAGTTGCGCTGATCATTTCCGATTTCGCTCAAATATTTTTCTTGCATTGGTCTATTGATTTGAAAACCAAATTCGAAGTTATAAGTTTTTAGAATAATTTTTCGCGGCCAAAATAGGGTCTATTTTAAGACAACGTAACTCAATCAACTTAAGACCGATTACCGGTAATATAGTATCATTGGAAAAGCTATTTCATCTATTTTGAGGATAAGTACAAAATTTTTGAAAATATTGCAATAAGTTGACTCATTCTTTATTTGTTTAAGTTTAATACCATGCCAGCAACACGTGCTATAATTTTTTTCTTTTTTATAATTTTCATTTTTTTACGTTTTACGTTAGGTTATACCTTTCCAATGATATACAATGAAGATGTGGTTTTAAAGGGTTCAGAAGTTATATTGTAAAACGTGAAGTCTTAATAATTTTTCACTACGAATTCAACTAGCTATTGAATTTTTAATTTTTTGTAAAAAAAATATAGAAAAAAAATTGGATGAAAATTTTATGTATAGCTGAATTATATACTTTATATTTACTTTTTATTTTTTTTTATTCAAAAGAATAAACCTGTTTTTTGTTAAACTCCCAATTTAATTTGTATTATTTGGTTAAGCGTAACAAAATGTATTGAACGTCACCCTGTTGTTTTTTCTAAAATTGCTTATTATTTAACACTTTTTTATTATTCATTGCTGCAAATCCACTACTTATTGTCTTGGTGAAGATGTCTTTTTGGTGATACATTTCAAGTTTTTCCCGTTAAAAATGTAAAATAGGTAGGTATTTTTGGTAAATATATATTATTTCTGTAATTGAAATGGCGATTTTTTCAAAATCTGATTTAACTGATGAAATAACGTTACAAACATCACAGTAAGCTTTAATTTGCAATATTTTTAAATTTTTAGTGATTTTTCTCGCATATCTGCTATGTGACGTTCAATACAAAAATCGTATAAAAACCAAAGAAAAAATTATTTTTTGCATGGCCTAAAACAACTTCAAATTCTCCATTAATTTTCACTTAATTTGACCACTCTAACGAAAAAATTTAATAAACTTTAAAAACAACACATGAAACTTCTTTGTGTACGTTATTTTTGCAATTACCGTTAATATAGTATCATTGGAAAAGTTATTTCATCTATTTTGAGGAAAAGTACAAAAATTTTGAAAATATTGCAATAAATTGACTCATTATGAATTTGTTTAAGTTTAATACCATGCCAGCAACACGCGCTATAATTTTTTTCTTTTTTATAATTTTCATTTTTTTTTTACGTTTTTACGTTAGGTTATACTTTTCCAATGATATTAAATGAAGATGTGAAATTTTTTTATTCTCAGAATTTTTTTATTTTTGAATTTTCTTAAATAAAATTCTTTCAGCCATTTACGTGCAAATTAAAATAAAAATAAAAAATGGATTTTGTCTGCATTTTTTTAAATAAAACAGTTTTTCGAATGTTCGTGTTTGTTTTAATACATTAAAAATATTCCTTGGAATATCTTTTATTTGCAGTAATTTTATTATATTGATTACCTCTCTGCCATGCAAAGCTTCTTGAGAATATGCACATTAGCCGTTCGGAGTCGGCATAAAACTAGTAGGTCCAGTTCACGATCAATTGCGTACAAACATTTAATAACACGCACAACACAATTTGATCTTAAGAAGTTCGGTCAAAGTCCTTTCAAGGGCTGAAATAGCCAGTTTGTTTATTTATTTATTGATTTATTTATTTTTATTTTCAGAATTTTTCATTCAGCCGTTTATAAGTAATCGAAAAAAAACCACACAAGAAAATGTCAAGTCCGAGTTTTTGGGTCGAATACTCTATTGTGCGCCGTGCCATAAACTGCACCAAACTGTCAGCACGTCTCCTTTTTCAATCCCGACCACTTTTCCATAATGCTCATCCTGTCCATCCCTGTGCCAAATATCAATAAAATAGTGCAGACATTTACTTAGTACATAAAATATTAAAATTAGACCATCACACTTTCTTGTATAATACCGCCATAATTTTAGAATTCTACATTTGATTTAATTTTTTTATACTTTTTGGATGCTTTGGGGGTTGTAACCTCGAACCTCCCCATCCCTTCACTGCCCACGTTAACGATTGTATACTCTTCCTCCAAAAACAAAAAAAAAAAGAAACATTGCCCTCTTGGCTAACTGCGCTTGGCTCATATTGAACTGCATTGCCCTCAAATTTTTAACTTACAAAATTGCAAAAAATTGTTCTACTTACACTTTTATACACTATACTAAAAAAAAACAAAAATACAGAACTGACTAAAACAAAAATGAACTGATTCCTCAACAGAATAACAAAAATTGATTCTTAGCAGTTTTAGTAGCAGAAATGTTGGCACGAATAAAAAGCCACAACAAAAAAAATGTGCGTAGACTTACTACAGCAAATTTTAATTTCAAGACAGATAACAAAGACTTACAAAAATTGCACTATTTTTAATACAATTTTTTTCATATTTAAGCCCACACATTTTGCTATCCAACTTACAGTTCAGTTCCGTTCTTAAGTCTGATCATCACTATCTGTTCCAGCAAAGACATCATCATCTTTATCGACATCATGAAAGTATTCGCTGTTGTTCTCCTGTTTGCTGCTCTTGCCTGCGCTGATGACAAGATGGTGGCTTCATCCTATGGCGGTTCTGCTCCAGCTCCTTCTTATGGCGGTGGTGGTGGTTCCTCATATGGTGGCGGTTCTGCACCAGCATCAATTCCAGCTCCACCCTGCTCCAAGAACTACCTGTTTAGCTGTCAACCCAACATGCAGCCAGTGCCATGCTCATCACCACAATCAAGTAGTTACGGATCTGCACCATCAAGCAGCTATGGATCTTCCGGTGCCTATTCCTTCAACTACCCAACATACGCTGTACCGCAATGGGGCGTCAATGGACTCTACAACTATTAATTATCTGATGAAGAACGTAATAAAAATGCCAAATATATGAATTAAAACTAAGTGTTTGTGATTATTTTTGAAGGATTTTGAATGGAACTTATTAAGGTGAACTTTTCAACTTTTCAACTTTTCACTCTTCACCCCCCTTTCCCATAGTTTCAAAAACTATGAAAAAATGCATTTAATTAAGAAAACTTTAGAAAATTTTACAAAGGTTTCTTAAAATAAACGTTCAGAATTCATATTATAAGTAAGAACTTACAATTCTTAATTTAGTGGAATGGAAAAAATCATTTGGATATAGTAAGTCTTGAAAGCTTAACTCTACACATTCCAGGATGGAAAAGGCCAATATTTTAATAGTCACAGGTTTCTGTGAAAATCTAGTCTAGAATATTATTAAAAATAGGCAGTGCTCTTCAAAATGAAAATCGTTAAAAATAAGATGGATTAAAACTCTAAATAAGGCAAATATTATTGTAGATATAATATCATAACAATAAAAATAATAAAATTCAGACATTTTATAGAGTAACCAAATAAAAACAATTGGAAATTTAAATAAAACAACAACGACTGAAAGACTGGAGACAAACAGCGGAACCATTTTTCTATATTAGCCTTCAACGGTTCCTTATTCTGAGAAACGAACAAGTTCCTTGTGTGTACATTTTACACACTTTTTTCAAAGCCATATTTTTATGGGTGAGTGAAGTGAATGCGATCTTGTCGTTAAAAATTATTTATTATTCATTATTTCATTTATTTTTTTGAAAAAAACATCTGGACATGTGGTAATTTTTTTTTTTTTTAATAAAAACTTGACAATTTGTATAAATAGAATAATAAAAATAAAATTTTTTGATTGGCACAAAATATTTTTTTTTATAAATAAAAAACTTTTGTATACAAAATGTTCATAATTTTAATTTTGTATTTTTTTTTTGTAATAAAATTCATTCATTCAAAGAAAAAAATGGATTTTGTTTGCATTTCTTGAAATAAAACCGTTTTTCAAATGTTCATGTTTATTTAAATACAGTAAAAATATTCCTTGGAATGTCTACATATTCCTTCTAAAATAGTATTTTTTTCACAATTTTTCATTCAGCCGTATATAAGTAATCGAAAAAAAAACCACACAAGAAAAAGTCATGTTCGTGTTCTTGGGTCGAATACTCTCTGTGCGCCATGCCATAAACTGCACCAAACTGTCAACTCGTCCCCTTTTTCAATCTGGAGCACTTTTTCATAGTGCTTGCAAAAGATCCTGCCAATCACTGTGCCAAATATCAATGCCATATTGTAGATATCCACTCAGTATATAATATATTAAAATTAGAGTATCACACTTTCTTGTATAATACCGCCATAATTTAAGATGAGTTTCATTAGAATCTATTTTTTATGAACATTTGATTTAATTTTTTTATACTTTTTGGATTCTTTGGGTTGTTACCAAAAAACCACACCCTTTCACTTCCCACATTAACAATTTTATGCTCTTTCTCAAAAAACCAAAAAAAAAAAAAAAAACAAAAACTTGCCCTCTTGGTTTTATGAGCTTGACTCATATAGAACTGCATTGTCCTCATATTTGATTATGGCAAAATTGCAAAAAAATGTTCTATATACACTTTTATAGATTATACTCAATTAAAATAAAAAATACTGAACTAAACTGAACTGACTAAAAAAAAAACTGAACTGATTCCTTAACTGAACAACAAAAAATTGCTTCTTAGCAGTTTTAGTAGCAGAAATGTTGGCACGAATAAAAAGCCACAACAAAAAAAAATGTGCGTAGACTTACTACAGCAAATTTTAATTTCAAGACAGATAACAAAGACTTACAAAAATTGCACTATTTTTAATACAATTTTTTTCATATTTAAGCCCACACATTTTGCTATCCAACTTACAGTTCAGTTCCGTTCTTTAGTCTGATCATCACTATCTGTTCTAGCAAAGACATCATCATCTTTATCGGCATCATGAAAGTATTCGCTGTTGTTCTCCTGTTCGCTGCTCTTGCCTGCGCTGATGACAAGATGGTGAGTTCATCCTATGGCGGTTCTGCTCCAGCTCCTTCTTATGGCGGTGGTGGTGGCTCCTCATATGGTGGCGGTTCTGCACCAGCATCAATTCCAGCTCCACCCTGCTCCAAGAACTACCTGTTTAGCTGTCAACCCAGCATGCAACCAGTGCCATGCTCATCACCACAATCAAGTAGCTACGGATCTGCACCATCAAGCAGCTATGGATCTTCCGGTGCCTATTCCTTTAACTACCCAACATATGCTGTACCTCAATGGGGCGTCAATGGACTGAACAACTATTAAAATTGTTATGAAAACTAAAATAAAAGTGGCTTGTTAATAAATTACCAAGTGTTTGATTTTGTATAATGCTCTAGGAGAAATGTTTTCCAAATTGCTAGTTCACCTTTAATATTGTATTTTTTAAAACACTTTTCTTTGAACATATCTTGCAAAGTTAAATTCGTTAATTTTTTTGGAAAATTTAAAATAATGTTCTTTTAGGAATCTAGGAATCAGTCTTCTAGGAAGCAACTTGAGATAAATGCAATTTTTACTTGACTTATCATCGGCATGAGTTTTTTATCGAAGAGCTCCATGGCTGGAAGTTTTATAAATCTGTTATGGAAACAATTTTAATATCAAGTGCATTCTTAAAAGCTTGCTCTTTGAATTCAAGAGAACTTTGGGGATCCTGTAGAGACTTTTTGGGGCCTTACAGATTTTAATTATAAATAAAATGTTTGTTGTTCAAATGTTCTTTTAGGTTTTGTTTTACCCTGATAACTATTTTTTAGAGTTCGAAAGCACTACAAATTTTTAGAGTTAAACTAGAGTTAAATAGTGCGATATATTTTTTGAGCCAGAAGCATATGAAGTATATTTTATACAATAAGAAAGAATTAATTTTATGAAGTGTATTTCGTACAACTAAAAGTAAAACATTTTTTATTTTTTAGTTGTATTTCGTACAAATAAAAGTCTACAAAAAAATCCGAATAAATACCTCAATAAAGAAGTGCATTTAGATATTCGAATAAAGTAGTGCCAGCTGACCAATTTTTTTTATTGAGTCATTTTCTGGGTATAACATTTTGTAAAAATGTATTATTCTTTGGATTTTATTTTCGCTTTAGACCAAGGATTTCAGTTATTAAACATATTTAGTCAAGTCTACCGTATTTAGTGCTTTAATCTAGCATTATTTAACGAATTCATTTTAAAGAGCACTGCCTCTTTTTCTTGATATTCTGGACAAAATTTTTGCAGAAACCTGTGACTACTAAAAGGCAAGCATCGTCCGTCATGGTATCTGTAGGGATAAACTCTCGAAACTTGTCATATTCAAATGATTTTTTTAAATTTTAAATTAAGAATGGTAAATTGTTACTTATAACATAAATTCTGAATGTTTAATTAAAAAAAACTGTTGTAATATTTTCTTATTTTGTTTTTTTTTTTAAATGATACGAATTTTTTCTATTTTTTGAACCTATGGAAGAGGGAGAGTCAACCCGAAACCAAAATGTACCTACTTTTAGTTTAGTAAATTATTGAGCACCTTGAAAAGTTCCTTTTAAAAATCTTCAAAAATAATCACAAACACTTTTAACTCATTTTAATTCATATATTTAGCAGTTTTATTAAGTTTTTCATCAGATAATTAATAGTTGTACAGTCCATTGACACCCCATTGTGGTACAGCATACGTTGGGTAGTTGAAGGAATAGGCACCGGAAGATCCATAGCTACTTGATTGTGGTGATGAGCATGGCACTGGCTGCATGTTGGGTTGACAGCTAAACAGGTAATTCTTGGAGCAGGGTGGAGCTGGAATTGATGCTGATGCAGAACCGCCACCATATGAGGAACCACCACCACCGCCATAAGAAGGAGCTGGAGCAGAACCGCCATAGGATGAACTCACCATCTTGTCATCAGCGCAGGCAAGAGCAGCGAACAGGAGAACAACAGCGAATACTTTCATGATGTCGATAAAGATGATGATGTCTTTGCTGGAACAGATAGTGATGATCAGACTAAAGAACGGAACTGAACTGTAAGTTGGATAGCAAAATGTGTGTGCTTAAATATGAAAAAAAAAATTTATAAAAAATAGTGCAATTTTTGTTAGTCTTTCTTTTCCGTCTCGAAATTAAAATTTGCTACGTATATTTTTTTGTTGTGGCTTTTTATTTGTGCCAACATTTCTGCTACTAAAACTGCTAAGAAGCAATTTTTTGTTAATCAGTTCAGGTTTTTTTTAGTCAGTTCAGTGTAGTTCAGTATTTTTTTATTTTATTTGAGTATAATCTATAAAAGTGTATATAGAACAATTTTTTGCAATTTTGCCATAATCAAATTTGAGGAAAATGCAGTTGAATATGAGTCAAGCTCATAAAACGAAGAGGGCAAATTTTTTTTATTTTTTTTTTTTTTTGGTTTTTTGAGAAAGAGCATAAAATTGTTAATGTGGGAAGTGAAAGGGTGTGGTTTTTTGGTAACAACCCAAAGAATCCAAAAAGTATAAAAAAATTAAATCAAATGTTCATAAAAAATAGATTCTAATGAAACTCATTTTAAATTATGGCTGTATTATACAAGAGTGATACTCTAATTTTAATATTTTATGTACTAAGTGGATATCTACAATATCGCATTGATATTTGGCACAGTGATTGACAGGATCTATTGCAAGCACTATGAAAAAGTGCTCGGGATTGAAAAAAGGGACGAGATGACAGTTTGGTGCAGTTTATGGCACGGCGCACAGGGAGTATTCGACCCAAGAACGCGGACATGACTTTTTCTTGTGTGGTTTTTTTTCGATTACTTATAAACGGCTGAATCAAAAATTGTGAAAAAAATACCATTTTACAAGGAATATGTAGACCTTCCAGGAATATTTTTACTGTATTAAAATAAACATGAAAATTTAAAAAACGGTTTTATTTCAAAGAATGCAGATGAAATCTATTTTTTTTTTCTTTATTATTATTATTTCCAGCTAAATGGCTGAATGAATTTTATTAAAAAAAAAAACTTGTAAGAAATGATCTTCGACTGGGCCGAAGTTAAAATACCCCCACGGCCGAACCAAAGTATATTCAAAGTCTTAAGCAATCAATAAAATGTTTATCTGTAAAAAAGTTTTCGTTTTATTTTTAACAGAAAATATTCGCTTTTGTTTTTTGATAAAGTCGCTTTGTATGGGAGGTGGGCGTGGTTTTCACTCAATTTGGTTGAATTCCATACACAAAGTACACGTTATATATCACAGTTCATATGCAAAATTTCAAGTCCATACATTAATTTTTGTGGA
The DNA here is from genome assembly GCA_943735915.1 of Pherbina coryleti. NCBI lineage: Eukaryota > Metazoa > Arthropoda > Insecta > Diptera > Sciomyzidae > Pherbina > Pherbina coryleti. Next base: position 18,987,011 of record OX030948.1, read on the forward strand.
TTTTAGAGAAATTATACCTTTTTGATAAAGACACTGTGTATGGGAGGTAGGCGTGGTTTTCATCCGATTTGGCTCATTTACGAACTTGACCTTAAATTTTTAGATAAAAGTTTAAATATTAAATTTCGTGATGATAGCTTTAAAATTACGGCTGTAATCGTGATCACAGACAGACGACCAGACGGACAGACAGACGGACATGGCTAAATCAACTTGGGTGGTGATGCTGATCAAGAATATATATACTTTTCTATACCTACCACGCCTCCTTATGGGCGTTACAAACGGAGTGACAAAATTAATATACCCCCATTTACGTTTTTTAAACGTGGGGGTATAAATATAAAATTAAAATTATGAAAATTTTGCATACAAAATTTTTTTTTTTTTTAATTAAAAAAAATATATTGTGCCAATCAAAAAATTTTATTTTTATTATTCTATTTGTACATAATGTCAAGTTTTTAGTTAAAAAAAAAAAAAATTATCACATGTCCAGATGTTTTTTTCAAAAATATAAATGAAATACTGAATAATAAATAATTTTTAACGACAAGATCGCATTCATTTCATACATCCATGAAAATATGGCTCTTGAAAAAAGTGTGTTAAATTTACACACAAGGAACTTGTTCGTTTCTCAAAATAAAGGGCCGATGAAGGCTAATACAGGAAAATGGTTCCGCTGTTTGTCTCCAGTCTTTCAGTCGTTGTTGTTTCATTTAAATTTCTGTTCCATTTGTTCTTATTTGGTTACTCTATAAAATTTCTGAATTTTATTATTTCCATTGTTATGATATGAAATTATGTCTACAATAATTTTTGTCTTATTTAGAGTTTTAATCTATCTTATTTTTAACGATTTTCATTTTAAGGAGCACTGCCTATTTTAAATGATATTCTCGACTAGATTTTCACAGAAACCTGTGACTATTAAAATATTGGCCTTTTCCATCTTGGAATGTGTAGAGTTAAGCTTTCAAGACTTACTATATCCAAATGATTTTTTCCATTCCACTAAATTAAGAATTGTAAGTTCTTACTTATAATATGAATTCTGAACGTTTATTTTAAGAAACGTTTGTAATATTTTCTAAAGTTTCCTTAATTAAATGCATTTTTTCATAGTTTTTGAAACTATGGGAAAGGGGGGTGAAGAGTGAAAAGTTGAAAAGTTCACCTTAAAAAGTTCCATTCAAAATCCTTCAAAAATAATCACAAACACTTAATTTTAACTCATATATTTGGCATTTTTATTACGTTCTTCATCAGATAATTAATAGTTGTAGAGTCCATTAACGCCCCATTGCGGTACAGCGTATGTTGGGTAGTTGAAGGAATAGGCACCGGAAGATCCATAGCTGCTTGATGGTGCAGATCCGTAGCTACTTGATTGTGGTGATGAGCATGGCACTGGCTGCATACTGGGTTGACAGCTAAACAGGTAGTTCTTGGAGCAGGGTGGAGCTGGAATTGATGCAGGTGCAGAACCGCCACCATATGAGGAGCCACCACCACCGCCATAAGAAGGAGCTGGAGCAGAACCGCCATAGGATGAACTCACCATCTTGTCATCAGCGCAGGCAAGAGCAGCGAACAGGAGAACAACAGCGAATACTTTCATGATGTCGATAAAGATGATGATGTCTTTGCTGGAACAGATAGTGATGATCAGACTAAAGAACGGAACTGAACTGTAAGTTGGATAGCAAAATGTGTGGGCTTAAATATGAAAAAAATTGTGTTAAAAATAGTGCAATTTTGTAAATCTTTGTTTTTGTTGCGTTTTTTTTAAGTCTTCATACATCTTTTTGCTGTGAATTTTTATTGTTGCCAACATGTCTGCTACTAAAACTGCTAAGAAGCAATTTTTTGTTTTTTTTTTATCAGTTCAGTTTTTTTTTTTAATTAAGTAGGTATTATTTATAGAAGTGTAAGTAGAACGGTTTTTTTGAAATCTTGCAATAAACAAATATTTAGACAGTGCAGTTCAATAGGAGCCAATTTCATATAATTAAGAGGCCATTTTTTTTTTTAATTTACATTAATTAATGGACAAAGAACAGAATGAAAAACCGATTTTAGTGCTTCACATAAAACTTTTACATTTAAATTACGATTGTTTGGTTGTAATGGAAGCCATAGTCGTAATATTAGAAACAAACAGTCATGTTCGGACACTTAAATAGCACAAATGCCTACAAATTTTTCATTACGTTAGAATATAATAATGCATTCACCAACTGTAGATAAAAATGCTGGAGACTCCAGTGTGACGTTGTTAAAAACCTCGAGAAAGAAGAAACGCAACATATTTGCATTTCTTCAGGTTATCTCTTTCTGTATAGCCATGTATGATCTGCAGTGGACACACATATTAGTTCGTGAATATTAGTTAACAAAGCAAGATCGGGTATTAGTAAAACTTTTAGCATTTTATTCAATGCATTTTATCAATTCTTGTTAAAATTGGTCGTGGCAAACATTGTACTCCGAAAAAATGGTCAGTTATTCACGAACCAAGTCGAAAAGGCAAAAAACCGACCGAAATCGCAAATGTTCTCAATTTTTCGAGGAAAGTGGTCCAAACGAACTCAACTTAGTTAAATTGATTCGAATAATTTTAAGAATAAGCCACGCCATCCTAGACAGTGTAAAACCACCGCTTTTACGTAGAGGCTTATTGTTCTCAGAAGTAAGGCTTATCCTTTCAAGTCAGGATTTATAACGGAAATAAATGCAGAAAATAGTCATAATATTATGACTTACATAATATTATGACTTATACATAGAAGACTACATGAAGCTAAACTTTATGGACGAAACAGTCGTAGAAAACGGCCCATGTGAATAAAGAAGATCAATTTTGGAAGAGCGTGCTCTGAACTGACGAAACAAAATTCAACAGGTATTTCATAGACCAGATGGGAAAAAATTTGTTCGGCGCCCCAATTACCAAGATTTTAACCCAAAGTATTAAAAAATAACTTAACATAACATAACATAACATAACATAACAATAACAATAACATAACATCACATAAAATAACATAAAATAACATAAAATTTTTTTTGAAAAAAAGTGGTTGTATCTATAAAAATTCAATGTGAATTTACCCACATCTAAAATCCCTATTAAAATATATCAAAATAAAAGAAATATGTTATGAAATTTTTATTAATTCATTAATTTTAAAAAGTTAAAATTATCAAAAACTGCAGGGAGCGCACACTGTATCTATAAAGATACAATCAACTAAAGTGACCCAGTGATGTACCAAATGATCGAAATTTTTTCGAACCACTTAAAATCACTAAAGGACATGTTTTGAAAGCAGTCAGCATTTTTTCCTAATCAAAATTATTTATCTGTTCCTAGAAGTTAAACTGTCAAAAAAGTGTTTATTTAATTTAAAAAAAAAAATTTTTTTTGACTTTGTACATAATTTTTTTAAAAAGTAACGGCTTGAAAAGCTTTTTCCTTGGACTAATATTTCGTATACCAAGAATAATGGACAAAAATAGATACGAGTGTTAATACATATATCTCGGGAATAAATATAAAGACTGGTATTTTTATTTTTTTTCATTTTGAAACAATAAGACAACAAATTTTTCAATTTTTGCTACGGTATCACTCGAGACACATAGAAAAAAAAAATATTCCGAGTAAAAAGGAAAACAAACAAGCACCGAAGAATTACTCTTCATCGAAACAATGTGAGTTGGAAGTGTTTTTGAGCACTTAAAACATCGACTTAATGGTATATCCGCCGTACAATTCTGATTTGGCACCCAATGACTTCTTTTTGTTACAGCACATCAAGAACAAACTGCGTAACCAACGATTTTCGACGCAAGAAGTTGTTGATGCGTTCAAAAACTATGTTTTGGAGGTGTCTAACGTGGAATGGGATAAATGTTATGACAAATGGTTCGAAACCATGCAAAAGTGTATTGATCAGGAAGGCGAATATTTAGATATTAAAATAATTTGGTCTTTATATATATTCCCGAAATATTTGTTGTGACCTACGAATACTAAAAAACCACATGAAACCATTTGTATTTGAGAACATGCCTGTTAGGTAGAGTTTCATGCAATAATGACCCAAAACATACAGCAAAGGTTGTGAAGGATTGGCTGAAAAATGAAAAATGAAATATATTTGATTGGTTGGCTCAAACTCCGGACCCCAATTGATGGAATGATATGAAAGTCAGCATAAGCAATAGAGTTAAACGAATTTTAACCTCATGGGCTTCATATATTTTTGAAAACTACGAGTAAAAAAATAAATTTCTGCATCTTTAGTTTTTTTCTGCGACATAACTTTTGACTGCCCCCGAGGGTTTATATATTTCATGCTAGAATTATTATTTTTTTTTTTTTTCTGAAATCCAAAGTTTAGTTTGAAAATTAGTTCCTAATTTTTTGATGCAAGCCTCTTAATTAACGCATTAATAATAACTTGTCAAGAGTTGCCTTTGATACCTTGTATGCGCTAGAAGATATTCAGGATCAAAGATTACCGAAATCGGTCATTCGCTTATATCTCCGCTCCTCTTTGTAGGACAGAAAATATGCTCAGAACAAAATTGTAGATCAGATAACTCTGTACAAAAATGCCATCAACAGTTTTAACATAAAACAAACAGTTTCCACGCTATGCGACTAGATATGTTTGAATAGCGCAAAGTAGAAATTTCATATTAACTTTGAGTAGAGCGGAGATATAAGCAAATTATCGAATTCGGTGATCTTTGAACCAGAATACCTTCTAGCGCATACATGGTATCATAGGGAACTCTTGGCAAGTTATTATCAACGAGTTAATGAAGAGGTTTGCATCAAAAAATTAGCTCTTAACTTTTTTGGATTTTAGACGAAAAAAGTCTAACAATGAAATATATAAACCCTCGGGCGCATTCAAAAGTTATGTCCCAGAAAAAAACTAAAGATTCAGAAATTTATTTTTTTACTCGTAGTTTTCAAAAATATATGAAGCCCATGTAAATTTTTTTGCTTCCATACATTTCGTTCCACTCTAATAAGCAATCAAAATTTTAAAAATTTAGATAAGTTATGGAGTGGAATTGAGAAAGCTCGATACTTTATTCCGAAGGATATATTACTAGTAAGCATATTTGTGAACCTATTGTTAAATCATTCAAATATCCTCAGATTTCCTTTTTTTTCCCAGAATCCAAAATGTGCTATTTATACGAATACCACAGCGTTTTAAAATTTTTGTATAATTTTTTAACATTTTATTTACATTTACAAAAACCGACTACTTTAAGTTTTTAAAGAAAAAAACAGAAAAAAATATTCAAAATAATTATTAATTTCAATCCTTGAAAGGTCTTTGACCGAGCTTCTTATGATCAATTTATATTGTGCGTGTTGGTAAACTTTTGTACACAAATGTTCGAGAACTGGACCTACTAGTGTGCATGTTCTCAGGAAGCTTTACCACGGTCGCCACTTTTAATGTTAAAAGTTAAACAAAATGTTTAAAAGTCAAACTTTTTAATGTTTAAACTCAAATGCTATTTGAATTTTTGTGTTACTCAATGCCTTTCATTTTAATCTATGTCAAACATCCTGGATGTATTTTATATTTTTGGGCTATTTTCGTGTCCAGGGTTATGATATTATTTACTCTCTGAAGTTTTCCAATGTCTGCAGAGAGGTAATGACAGAAAAAACTTTCTTGTTTCATCTGGGGTTCTCATTGGCATCCAGTGGTCCACACTCTGTTTAACGCACTCGGCCATGGCTGCCACGTTCAATTTTGAAACTCAATATTTTTGATATTTAAACTCAAATGCCATGAAATAAATTTTGTTTTCCTTTATGCATTTTATTTCATTTTATGTGAAACACCCGGTAAGCATCCGGTATGCAATTTTGTATTTTTGTGTTATTTGTGTAGATATGATTATAGGTAAATATTATCAGAAACAAAAATCATATTTAATATGGACCAAATTAGTCAACGTGTCGTTGAACTTGTAATGCAACAAAAAAAAATTATGACGCTATATCTGAAAACTCATCTAGACTTACGTCTTAAAATTGGAAACAGAGGTTTAATTAAACAGAACTAATCACCGATTAAATATATTGGATTGGACCACGTACTGTGCTATCTTCCATACATATATCATAATTATGACTACTTGGTAGTACTTGGTGGTACTTGGTAGTCATAAAAAAACTTTTTTACCAAAACAAGTATGGACGGGATTAAACATGGTGATACCAATTTACAATATATCATCATTATAACGGTTCATCTAAGTAGTTGTTTAAAATTCTACTTTCAAAATAGTGAGCTGGGGTATATATTTTACAATCAAAAATTATTTCTGAATAATAATATGGTTGGACTTAGACATTGGACCATTCACAAATTTTAAGCATAAATCACACGTGAAAGTCAGCACCAGACCCGAGCGGCACCGGCCCCGTTTATCAGATAGCGTTTCATTAAAATTAAAATAATATTTGTTCATGAAAAGAATATTAGTTCATATGTAAAATATAATAGGAAATAGCAGTAGATTAAGAAATAAAGAAATATGAATGAAGTTTTTAATAAAATATATAAAGAAAAGCAGTTTTCTATTTAGAAAAAAAAAAATACTCAAATATATTAAAAGATGCTCCATTCGTCACAGTAAATATCAAAAACATTTCGTTTATATAAGATACTAATACCTATCTATACCTTCGGATCAAAAAATACTCGAAATTCTTCAATAAAGCAAAATTGTTCATTTATTCATGGATATTAACTTTATTTCCTTCAAAGTAATCTCCATTACAAGCAAAACAAATATATTTCAACGCATCCTCCATTGTCTCAAATCGTCTCAAAAAGATTTCCGCGAAGTGGTCGCTTACAAGAACTGGTGTATTGTCGTGGCTAAGAAACCATGAGTTGTTTCTCCACAATTCTGATATTTATCCAAAAGTTTCCACATGATATTTTGCTTGAGTAAATTTCAGACAAACTCTTTGCTTAACTAAAATCGTCATTGCGAAATTCGCAGAATACAACAAACACTGACTTGTTTAGAAAACTGCCGACAAATGGCGCTCAAATAGATATTTGAGCATCAGATGACAGATGTACTAACTCAGAAAAAAACATTTTTTTTTGTCAATATCTAAAGCTCGGTTGGCTTGAATGGGAAATTCCGGGTATTTTTTTATCAGAAGGTATATTTTTGCAGTCAAAAACTTAGCCCTAAGGCAAAGTCTGGCTACGTACCTGGTTTACGATATGACTTCAAAAGCCCTCGTCGTCACATTTATCTAAATTCAAGGAGTTCTCCATCATAATAATTATTGTAAATTTTCTATTTTTGTGATCTTGATCTTGAACTTAATTGACCTTTCATTGTTTTTTCTTTACCAATCGATCAGGTGCAGTCGGTACGCACAATCTCTTCACTAAACACCTCATTTCAGTTTAATTGATTTCTAACTTCATAAATTTTCTTTCATTATAACGATCACTGATCTTCCGCCCATCTTTTGAACCGGTTTAGCCACTATGTTAGAGGTCAAAGTTATGCAAATAACTTACATTACATGTTGTTACAAAACCAGCGGCGTTGATTTAATATTTTTACATTGATGATTAATTATTTTCGCTGCATAGCTTGGCGAAACATGGTTGTTTTTTTTTTTTTGTTGTTCTCTTTTATTTCCGAAATCATTACCAATTTATTATCCAGCCAAAGAAGATATACAAGCAGTTGAATGAACTGATGATGAGGTAGATCGGTTAAGTACGGCGACGTTCGCAGCTAAATATGCGCTAATTATATGCTTAAAAAAAGACAAAAATAAGAAAAGAAAAAAAAAAACGAAATAAATAAAAAAGAAAACAAGAAGAAGTCAAAAACTTAAGAACAACAACAACAACAAGAATAACTATAAAAGCAAAAAGAAGCAAATCACTAAATAAACGCAATATTTAATGGTTTAAACAAAATAAAAATCAGGAAAAATAAAAGAATGAACTAAACTCAAAAGACAAAAAAAAAAAAAAAAAAAAAAATTGAAAAAAAATAAAAACAAAAATAAAAAAATAAAAAAAATCAGCAGCTTTTTGTTATCTGCCTTGCTGGCCAATATTTTAGCTTCAACGTCCAAGAAGTATTGAATTACGGTTGCCTACAAAGTTTTCTGCACCTTCACAACCATAACTTAACTCTTTGGTTTTGCTAATGGACAAATTTTTAAATAAATGAAGACACATTAATTACAAAGGTAATCACTAAATGCTCGGTATGGGCTGGCTGTTGGTAAAAAGAAGGTAAGAAAAAGTTGTCTAACTAATCCACCAAAAAATTGTTTTAAGCAACTTCACACACTTAAAATAACTCAAATGTCAATGAACATTTATTTGCTGTTGTTGAAGAAAATGTGTTATATCAGGTGTTGAGTGAATATTCGAAGTACCTTTCCATACTTTCTGGCACACAGAATATTTAAAATGTCTTTATGCAATATGATAATAGTAATACAAATTTGTTTAATTATATCAACTCTCATTGAATACAACATCTGTTTCGATTATTTTAATATATTGTTAAGAATGCAACTGAAATATTACTTAAAAATTTAATTAATAAAGGAAAAAAATTCTGTTAAGTAATTTTACTTTTTTTCCAGCTACTTTAATGTACCCGATGACTTTGAAAATTAATGTCTGAAAATGAAAAATATTCGAATTTTCATTGAAAATTTTATATGACATTTCAATGAATAAAATGGACGGCCTTATCAGGTATTTCGCCACACGTAAGTAACAACAAAAACGTCCTGTGACTCCAAGTATTTATTTAGAGTTAGCATGAGAAAACAACTTAATCAAAATAAAAATAAAATTATAGAAGAAAACAATATTGACAAATTGCATGATATTCGGATTGCATCCCACGGGCTTTGTAAAGAAAAAAAAAACCAAATGATCAATCGATTCGTCACTGAATCAGGACTTGAACGAACTCACCGAATCAACATAAGATAATAAAAACATTATGGCTATTCACGATCCGTCGCATAAAGCCTTAAATCATAGCAAATGTAAAATATATTTGCATTCATAACAAAAAACTGTACTTGATTTCATTTCCTATGGCTTTGCATAAATCCAATACCAATAACCTTTACATATATTTACAATATGCTCCAAAAAATACTACCATATGATATGTCTTGCCAATGCAATTTGTCAATGGAAACTACTTGACAGTTGAAAGCTTAAAAAAAATTTCTTAACCATCTCGTTCTCGAAACATAGGGGTCGTTCATAAATTACGTGACCAATTTTTAATTATTTTTTCACCCTCCTCCGGTACTCTTTGTAGTGCATTTCAAAAACACTCCACTAGTATATGAAATAAAAAAATTATTTGTTAAAAAAATCTTCGAAAATAGAAAACATAACTGTCGAAAAGCAAGAAAAGAAAAATTATACCCTTACTACACTTGCCAATAGTTAACAGTCAATTTAGACGGTGAAACATGAAGATGAAAGGATGAAAATGGTTTTAAATGTTGGGTTGTACTAATTTCAATTTTTTCGAGTTTTTTTATTTTTGGTCACATTACTATATCTGAAACCTCCTCCCCCATTCGTTACTTATCGTAGTAAATTTTAAAACTTCACTCTTTTCTAAATGGGTAACGTAATTTACGAATGACCCCATAGTTACTGCGCAGATTTGAGCTCAATCGGCTCAGTAGTTTGGAGTCTATAGCAGCGTTCTCTATTGTAAATTGTTTGCATTTTTCAATTCCCAGTAGCATGATATTACCAAGTAGTAACTTCATTCCTACTTCTATGTTCTTTGTCTTTTACTTCCATAGCTTTTCTGTGTCATAAATTTGGCTTGTATGGGTTGAGACCCACCCCCTTGTCCAATGCATGTCACCTTTTCTAGTAGAAGGACATCACCAAATGGTATCTGGTAGTATACATCCTCAGTTTCAATGTTCTGTGACTTTTACTTCTATAGCTATTCTGTATCGTAAATTTGGCTTATATGGATGAAGCCACGCCCCATTTTAGAATGCCCGTGCCAGTTTTTCAGTACAAAAAACCTTCATTGTTATACGACATTTAGTTTCAAAGCAGTTCGATATCATAATTTTGACCTGTGTGGCCAAATTCCCCCTTGTCTAATGTTCACTCAAATATATAGTAACTGCCTCTTGGGCCCATAGCATCTACATATCAAGTTTCACTATCAAAACATGTACAACTCAGGAATAATAATGTTTTCTAAAAAGTGGGCCTATAAATATAGTTAGACCACGCCCAGTTTTAGTATAGTTGTCGACAGTAACAATACGAACTTATTTACCGAATTTTAGTCTAATACGACCAAAACCGTCTTAAATATAGCATTTTTATTGATTTGTGGGCGGTAAAAGGGGGTATGGAAGAAAAGGGGCATGGAAAATTTTTACTATGCCTATATTTTTCGTGCAAATGCAAACTAAAGTGAGACTTGCCAAATTATTCCAATATTCCATTTATTTCCAATTTCCCTTGCAAATTTATCCCCATACACACCATATGTGCGCACCTGTATTTGTTCACATCTGTGTTGTTGTATAAGTTCACTAAAATGCCTATAATTCATGAACCAATACACATACAAAGACTATTTATACATAAAAACCTTCGTATTGACGTCACCTTTCATGGGAAAATCCAGAAATGAAATCGGTTCACGCATTAGAGAGAACATCAATTTCATACACGATGCAACTTATTTTTATATATATAGATAGATTCATAAATAAAAAAAAAATAAAAAAATAAATACCTGGCCATTTCAGCCCTTGAAAGGACTTTGACCTAGCTTCTTATGATCAATTGTGTTGTGCGTGTTATTAAGTTTGTACACAATTGACCGAGAAATGGACCTACAGGCTTAACGCCGACTCCGAACGGCGATGAACGAGATGTTCTTATTCTCAAGAAGCTTTACATGGCATTTTTATTACTCTCTGAGGTTTGCCATTGTCTGCAGAGAGGTGGCGGCCGTACAGAAAAATTATTTTAATTTTAATTCAAATAATTTTCTGTCGCTGCTGGGGTTCGAACCTGGGTCTCCAGGTTCTTTGACATAGCGGCCACGCACTTTAACCAACTATGCCACGGACGCCACAATATATATATAGATAGATTCACTGATCGTAAAAAGACAGTCCGTAAAATGATATAAAGGGTGGGCCATCCAGTGGTTTATTTTTAAATCATAGGTTATTTTGACATTGACAGCTGTTTCCCCCTCGAAATCTTGACATAAAGTCAGTATCATAGGCACCAGGTAGGTACCTATGATACCGGATAGCTTCCCAGATAGTTACCAGACAGTTGAAGTTGATGGAGAAGTACATATGTTGCAATGTTTGTTTTTAATTCCTCGACCAGCTGATTATTAGAATAGATTTACACTTTGATAGCTTTCTCCCAGGTGTTTGAAAAGGCAGGTTTACACGTTGCATATTTTTAGCAATTTAACGATTCAGCCAACGGTTACAAATCGTTACAGACTATAACTTCAGAACTTCAGAGTTAAATTAAGATTTTTATTTTAAATTGTTTCAAATTTTTCCATAGTTCAAAGTGCATCATTAATGTTTTCATTTTAATGAAATTTTTAAAAGTCATGAAGCGTTTTTTAAAAAATTTACGCAAATTTCACAAAAAAATAAAATATAGCACACCAACATGTCCAAAAAAACTGCCAATACTTCTGATTTATGTACATTAAAGTAAAGTTTGGATATTTATCTTTCGAAATGATGATCATTTCGAATGACTCAAAGACTTAGAAAATGTCTGTTAATGACCAACTTATGCTTGAAATTAGAAAAATCTCAGAAAAATCTGATTTTAAGGTAAAATCCGATTAGAGCGACCTCTAAACCTCTTCCAAAAAATCTGAAAAAATCCCAAAAATACTTTACCCTATAAGCTTTCAAACAAAGGCTGAGCAACTATAAAATTAAAAAAAAATTTTCATTTCGGACACCCTAGGCATCATTGGATCATTTTTCCGGTCAACGGTGGGCTTTACAGAGCCATGTCAACCGACCTTTTTTTTAACGAAATTGGTGACATGAATTTGGACGACCTACTGCGAAGCCAGTCGAAACAGCCATTTGAACGTCATTGTGTTCCATAATTAATGGGAATGTTTGCTCTTACTAATCAAGCCATAATACATAGAAAAAATTTAATTTTGTTCATTTTATTGCATTAAAAAAAAAACTCGTATTTGGCCCACCCTATATTGGTTATGGAAAAATTATTCGGCATTTTAAAATAAAAATATAGGCATATATTTTTTTAATTCAAAAAACTTAAAATTCAAATATTGCTATTCCGTTTCGATTACTTTTGCCATTTTTCGGCTAGAACCATGATATCTTTATTGTAGAATATCGGGATTTTATCTTTGAAAAACTTACGTAGGTGTTTTTCGCAGTTGTCTTTTGGGACCAATTTTTTTCCCCCAGCAAGAGAGTATTGAAGAGATAAGAACAAATGATTATCTGACGGTGTATCAGTTTCAGCACTATACATACGGTGGATGCAACAAAACTTCCCAGCCAAAGTGTCTTTTTCTTTTTTCAACAAAGATGTGTGTGGCCTAGCGTTGTCATGATGATAACAACACCTTTCCTGTAGGACAATTCCGGCCTCAGTTTTTAATTTCTTGCTTCAATCGCATTGATTTCTGGAACAAAGATTCGAATCAATCGTTTGGCCAAGCTGTAGTAGCTGACAATGGATGATACCCTTGTAGTCCCACCAAACACACAATCAAACATCACCAAACATCGTTCTTGGAGCTTCACCTTTTTTCGATCAAAACCGTTTTCGAATAATATTATCGTATGTTATCTAAAGAGTGATTTTTTAAGTGCCTGATAACTTTTTTTTTAAAAAAAACGCATAAAATTTGCAAAATCTCATCGGTTCTTTATTTGAAACGTTAGATTGGTCCATGACATTTACTTTTTGAAGATAATTTCATTTAAATGTTGACCGCGGCTGCGTCTTAGGTGGTCCATTCGGAAAGTCCAATTTTGGGCAACTTTTTCGAGCATTTCGGCCGGAATAGCCCGAATTTCTTCGGAAATGTTGTCTTCCAAAGCTGGAATAGTTGCTGGCTTATTTCTGTAGACTTTAGACTTGACGTAGCCCCACAAAAAATAGTCTAAAGGCGTCAAATCGCATGATCTTGGTGGCCAACTTACCGGTCCATTTCTTGAGATTAATTGTTCTCCGAAGTTTTCCCTCAAAATGGCCATAGAATCGCGAGATGTGTGGCATGTAGCGCCATCTTGTTGAAACCACATGTCAACCAAGTTCAGTTCTTCCATTTTTGGCAACAAAAAGTTTGTTAGCATCGAACGATAGCGATCACCATTCACCGTAACGTTGCGTCCAACAGCATCTTTGAAAAAATACGGTCCAATGATTCCACCAGCGTACAAACCACACCAAACAGTGCATTTTTCGGGATGCATGGCCAGTTCTTGAACGGCTTCTGGTTGCTCTTCACTCCAAATGCGGCAATTTTGCTTATTTACGTAGCCATTCAACCAGAAATGAGCCTCATCGCTGAACAAAATTTGTCGATAAAAAAGCGGATTTTCTGCCAACTTTTCTAGGGCCCATTCACTGAAAATTCGACGTTGTGGCAGATCGTTCGGCTTCAGTTCTTGCACGAGCTGTATTTTATACGGTTTTACACCAAGATCTTTGCGTAAAACCTTCCATGTGGTCGAATAACACAAACCCAATTGCTGCGAACGGCGACGAATCGACATTTCACGGTCTTCAGCAACACTCTCAGAAACAGACGCAATATTCTCTTCTGTACGCACTGTACGCATTCGTGTGGTTGGTTTAATGTCCAATAAAGTAAACTGAGTGCGAAACTTGGTCACAATCGCATTAATTGTTTGCTCACTTGGTCGATTATGTAGACCATAAATCGGACGTAAAGCGCGAAACACATTTCGAACCGAACACTGATTTTGGTAATAAAATTCAATGATTTGCAAGCGTTGCTCGTTAGTAAGTCTATTCATGATGAAATGTCAAAGCATACTGAGCATCTTTCTCTTTGACACCATGTCTGAAATCCCACGTGATCTGTCAAATACTAATGCTTGAAAATCATAACCTCAAAAAAATCACCCTTTACTTTTCATCAAATGTTACCATATGTTACCATTTTCAATAAATTTCAACTACGAAATCAAAGGGAGATAGCCTACATAAGATTTTGTTGCTTGTATTAGTATATATGAATATATGAAAATTAATACACACAAGAAAATATCAAATCGTCACAGGGGCGGTTGTTAAGAAAAACGTGTTACCCAAACATAAAACAAAACAAGACATACGTATCTGTTTCGCATAAATCATAGGCATGCACCATTATAAAACAATTAAACAACAACGCGTGAAATATGAATAAATTTTAGAAGTAAAACTTCAAGAAAGCAAAATTTAAACCATAAAAATTCAAACAACCAAAAATTTTAATTGAAAATTTGGACAATGAAAGCACCGCTCCTGAATTTTTTTATTATGAAATTAAATTTCGGGTACATTCGTTTATATATTTTCTCGCTCATATAACAATATATCTATACATTTATACTCTAATGTTGGCGAATGAACCTTGAGTGCATTGCCAATATAGAAATATTACATATACATATGTATGTTACCAAACGTTTTTTAAAATGACTCGATTTCGTTTAGTTTCAACAGCGAGCCCAAGATGGAAATTCGGTTCATTACCTTTTTTTGCACTTAGTTCATGAGGCACCTAAACATCGAGCTTCTTTTTAAAACCAATTCTATGCAAATAGTTCGAAACTATTTCGAGGTCGATCTTGACGATCTTGACGGTTTTTTTGAACCTTATCCATAATTTTACCGTCTTTTTCGGTGATAGGTCGACTAAAATGTTCCACTTCAAAATTTACAACGAAAGCGAACGTTCCTTTTCAAAAAGAAAAAAAAGAAAAATACAGGTAGAGATTCAATGCTTTGAAAAAGTATTTTAAATAGAAACTCGTGCAATTACGGGAACTCTCTATTTGAGTTAAAATAACTCTTAAGATAGATTTAATTTTATAACATCTAAATATTGACTCAAGTTTTGGCCAGTTATGATAATACAAACTTATATAATTTTTTTGTTTCAATATTAAATTTTAATTTATTTTAATTTTGATTTCTAATTTAATTTCTAGCCTTCTTTCAAAATAAATATGAAATATGTTCAATATGAAAATAGGGCATCGATATTTTTTATGATAGAAAAACTATTAATTTGTTTTTTGAAAAAAAAAACATCAGAAAATTTCCAAGTTATACTCCCTTATTTTTATTTTTCAAAAAACTGACAAAATTTATATCGAGTACTTTACTTAGAGTTGACAAAGAATTTCAAAGCATTTATTGAAAAAAAAAAAAAAAAAAAAAATTTAAAGAAGTTTTTACATTATTGCTGAGCTCTTGAACTGAGTTCTTGCTGAGCTCTTGAGAGTCTTGAAAATTATTTATTTTCGAAATAAGTGAAGATTTATTTTTCCAACTCTAAAAAATCCTATCCGCGATAACCTGAAAGTCCAGAATTCGAGAATAAGTAAAAAAATATGAAAGTTTTCTTTTAAAAAATAGTTCTTTTACTGTATCAAAAAATCTTAGTCTAAATTAACAGTTGTCCTCTTATGGTAATACACAGTATTAATAAGCGTGATAGCTATTGACGCCCCATTGTGGCATTGCGTAAGTAGGATAGTTGGCAGAATAGGCACCGGCCGATCCATAGCTACTTGAAGGAGCCGGTGGTGAAGCGCATGGTGTTGGCTGCATGCTAGGTTGGCAGCTGAACAAGTAGTTCTTCGGGCAGGGTGGAGCTGGAATTGAGGCATGTGACGAACCACCGCCGCCGCCATATGAAGCAGGAGCTGGAGCACCACCGCCATAGGAGGAACTTAACATCATGTCGTTGGCGTAGACAGCAGCAGCGAACAGCAAAACAATAGCGAAGACTTTCATATTGAAGTTGTCGTTTGAATGAAGAAAAACAGAACTCACAGTTGTTAAACAAATGACTGACAGTGAAAACTGAATGGTTGTCTTAGTGCTCAAGTGCTCAGTTTATAAAGCCAAATACTGTTAAGCTAGCAATTTCTGAGCTTACGAAATTATATTCATTTGTCTTACGCCGCTATTCTTTTAAACTGATTTTTCAGCAATACTTGCAATAAACATAATTTTGCCGGATATTGGAAAGAAAAAATCAACATGTCAAGCAATATTTTTTAAGCCAAAATTTTGTTGACACGAAATAAAATGTTTTTGCAAAAAATAACCGGCACAAGAAACTAGAGCACACCGCTTTTGTTTTATTATTTATTTAGCTGATTGCAGCGAAAATTTGTCGCTATTAAAATGAAACTAAATATTGAGTGGAATAAAACAAAAAAAAAAAAAAAAGAAAAAAAAATATTAAAATAAAAATTATCAATAAGTTTACCGCATTAAAATATCTGCAACCAATCGACTCTTCATTGTTAGAATCTCAGAGTATCTTTCATCAGTCATTTTACTACCCGCTGGCTGTGGCGCTGTTGTCAGCTCCTCAGCAGTGCTTAACATGCGCTTAACAGTCAGCACTAGTTCAGCCAGCCATTATTCTACACTTGGTCCCCCCTTCTGCTGTGTTGTAAACAATTCAAAACGTGCTTATTGCGCCAACAGCGTGCTGCCACCTTAAAACTAACAAATAGTTTCTTGTCCTTCCCCGAATTGTGGCACTCATTTTGCCTGTTAGACAATAGCTCTTGGGTTGCCAAGAGATTTCGTTTCCGTTTTGCTGCAAAACAATGGCACCTCATCATTGTTGAGCTCGGAATTGAATCGCGATTAAAAATGAAAAATCGTCATTGCTGTTGCAGCAATTTTTTTGAAGTCCTCATAGCAATGATGCATTATTTGAGCGGAATTAAGAATTGACAAAAAGAAAAAAAAAAAAAAATGAAAATGTGGCCGCTTTCGTCGTCTAAACATTTTGTGTTTACTTTTTAACTCAAATGTTACCACACCTCGAGAGCATCTAGAACAGCTGCATAAAATTGTTGTTATTATTGTTGTTAATATTGTTAAATTGATTTGTACAATCATGTTTGAATTCAAGTTGAAGCTATTCAAGTTGAAAATCATTTCCAGATCAAAACAACAATAAGAAGTTTTCTACGGCTTAACCCGGTATATGACTACGATCTTCTGTATATACAGTGTTGCGCAAAACAATAGCAACAAAATCAGTGCGCTGCTACAAAATCTTGTATCTTTTTTAATATTGGGGATACACAAAAATTATTATAGGAACCAAAGCATATATTCATACATCATATAAAAAAAAAATTATATTCAAATTTGGTTTTGGTTTTTTTATTCAATTTAAAATTAATGTGACTACATTCAATTTGTTTGAGTGCAAAACAAAAGCAACATAATTAATATTTGGTGTAAGACCTATTATTCTTGATTACCGCTGCACATCTGCGCGGCATCGACTCTATTAAATTAGATATAGTGGTATTAGGTATTTGTTCCCACTTAAGTTTCAAGGCTTCATACAGTGCAGTTTTATAGGAAAACCTTCGACCAGAAACGTTTTTCTTCAAAATCCCAAAAAGATTTTATATGGGATTCAAATCTGGTGATTGTGCCGGCCAATCAAAGACTTGGATCCCATTGTCTCTAATGTAATGTTTGATGAGCTTTAAAGTGTGCTTCGGGTCGTTGATTCCACTTTGCATGTGGTAGCATCTTGCTTTCTAAAATGTCTTTATATACAAATTGATCCATAATACCATCGATTTTATGAAATGGTCCGACTCCATCATGGTAAAAACAAGTCCAGACCATAATACCATCGCCTCCGTGCTTAAAATTTATTTTGCAGTTTCGGGCTTCAAGTCGTGTACCTGGGCGGTGCAGTACCGTAGACATCTCATATGAATTAATCAAGTTGAACTTTGATTCATCGCTAAACAAAACGGTTTTCCAGTTTTGAACGGTCCAATTTAGGTTCTCTTTTGCAAAACTGAGTTTAAAAAACACTAAATTGCAACTCGCTGTCAAAATTTCATACAAAATGGTTTAAATTATAACACCTCAACTTTTTTGTTTAAGTTTAGCTGTAGGCTAAGGTTTCTTTGCCGGTCTGTAACTCCTTAAATCGTCCTCAACGGCTCTTCTGCGAATAGTGCTGTGATGGATATATAATCAAGTGTCCGTACAACCTTTTTGGAAGTGGCAATTGGATTTCGCTTGAACACGCCACAAATGTTCCTGTCATCACGCAGCGATGTCTTCCGCGGGCGCCCTCCTGAATGTACCGTTGTTACGTCTTTTGTGCTGTTATACTTTTTTATTAATCTGCAAACTATTGACCGATTAATATCAAACTGTTTCGCGATGTGTATTTGCGATTTTCCCTTCTTATATTCGGAAATAATTTTATAAAAATGATTACAGTCAATTAATTATAAATGGAACAGTAAATGTCACAATTAGCGCAAAAACAAAACTAAACTTTAATGTTTATGACTCACAAACAACATGTGCTTTACAATAAAAGAACTTTTACCAATAATTTTTGGAACTTCTGTTCTCTTTTTACATTTTTTAAGTTTTGTTGCTTTTGTTTTGCACTCAAACAAATTGAATGCTGACACATTAATTTTAAATTTAAGAAAAAAAACAAAACCTAATTTGAATATGATTTGCTTTTTATATGACGTATGAGTATATGCTTTGGTTCCTATAATAATTTTTGTGTATCCCCAATATTAAAAAATATACACGATTTTGTAGCAACGGACTGATTTTGTTGCTATTGTTTTGCGCAACACTGTAGGAGAGCTCAACGTATCAATAATATATCCAAAGGTCCTAAGTCAACAAGTACTAAAGATATTGTTTCCAGAGAACTTTAAGATACGAAAACTGTGAGGGTCATAATATTCCCTTTTGACTTTCGATAATATTTAGGAAGGTATAATTGCGTATTTTAGAGTTTGTCTTAAAAATTTTCTAAAAATCTTATGTTTTCTTATTCGTGTCTAGCGTACTTGTTCGCTTCTACAAATCAAAAAACTTTTCGAATTTTGTCAGAGCCAAAAAATTAAATTTTCCCTGCAAACATTTTCTGAGTGCCTCAAAAAATATGAATCTAAAAAGAGTATTTCTTATGCGTGTTTTATGAGAACGCAATCAAAAGACTCATAAAGGAGTCTTTGATATGATTGTAAAATGATTGCTCAAAAATAAAACTCTAAAAAGAGTATTTTTTATGCGTGTTTTATGAATACGCAATAAAAAAACTCCTAAGGGAGTTTTTGATATGATTGTAAAATGATTGCTCGGAAATAAGACTCTAGAAAGAGTACTTTTTATGCGTGTTTTATGAGTTCGCAATAAAAAGAATCCTAAAGAAGTCTTTGGTATGATTCTAAATTGATTGCTCAAAAATAAGACTCTAAAAAGAGTATTTTTTATGTGTGTTTTATGAGAACGCAATAAAAAAAGTCCTAAAGGAGTCTTTGTTATGATTCTAAAATGATTGCTCAGAAATGAGACTCTAAAAACAGTACTCATAAAACGTACGATAAATGGCAAATTATGAAAATATTTTTATAAGTGTTATTGATATTATTAAATAAATGGAAAAAATGGCACATAAGATAATTTTTCGCAAAGGAGTTTCTGAGATTTTATCAACATCAAATCAATGTCAGAAATAAGTGTTTAAAAAGAGTTTTTAAGCCATTAAATAGCCTTTAATAAGAGACGTATGACTCTTAAAATAGTAATTTCTATGAGTTCTGAAAGAGTCTTAATATGAGTGTTTAAGGATTCCATTTCATGACTCTTAAAAAGAGTATTAAATATGGCTCTTAAAAGAGTCTTAATTTTGAGATAAAAAAGACTTATTTATTTAGTTCTAAAAGAGTCTTTATTTCGAGTATTTAAAGAGTCTTTATTATGAATTTTAAAAGAGTATTAACTATGAGTTCTTAAAGAGTCTTTATTATGAGTCTTTATTATGAGTCTTTAAAGAGTCTTTATTATGTGTCTTAAAAGAGTCTTGATTTTGAGTCCAAAATGAGACAGAAAGCAGCCATTATTATTAATCATATTTTGAAACCCACAACCTACGAAAATGTACTCATAAAAGAGTCTTTTTTGAGCGCATTATGACGATAAAAACTCATTTATTTGTGTCTTAAAAAAGTCTTTTAAAAGTCATAATGTTTGCTGGGTTTGTTTTAATCATGTTTTTAAAATCTTACACAAATGAAGGGTGTAGGAACAAGAAGTATTATTGAAATGCTAATTTGTCTTTTGCTAGTTTTTGAAATGCTCTTGTAATTTCTCAAATATTAACATTTGTCATTGTCAACATTTTCTAAACGAGGGACATTCGCCATAGAACGCTAAAGAGTGAAAGAAATAACAAATCTCGTGAACTTTTCTTACATTACAATTCGCGTTCAATCGCAGTTACGATGTGCAAAATATCAATTTAAAAAAAAATACCAAGTGACTGGTTTAGTGCAAGATGTGAAAAACTTGAAACAACTTCGCCGTGAATGTTCTACCTTAAATATCGACGAAGTGAAACAAAGTGTTGAAAATGACCCAAGCACCTCAATTCGTTACCCTTCTCAAGATCTCGACCTCTACCCATTCACTCCTCCATGAATATTAATAAAAGATTTGACTTTGTATGGTACAAGGTCAAATTGACTAAAGAATTGCAGTCAGGACGACCAGCGCCGTACGTTCTCTGATTGGGTCTTGGAAAACATGAACAATTTTTTCTCATGAAGCTCATTTTCTTTGTGGACTTGACTTTGTGGAATTGACTTTGTCGACTACGTTATTGGGCCGGATTATGGGTTGTAGGCGTCATATGGTAAGGCAAGGCAAGGCAAGGCAAGGCAAGGCAAGGCAAGGCAAGGCAAGGTAAGGTAAGGTAAGGTAAGGTAAGGTAAGGTAAGGTAAGGTAAGGTAAGGTAAGGTAAGGTAAGGTAAGGTAAGGTAAGGTAAGGTAAGGTAAGGTAAGGTAAGGTAAGGTAAGGTAAGGTAAGTTAAGTTAATGTAAGTTAAGGTAAGGCAAGGTAAGGTTAGGTAATGTAATGTAAGGTAAGGTAAGATAAGGTAAGGTAATGTAAGGTAAGGTAAGTTAAGTTAAGTTAAGTTAAGGTAAGGTAAGGTAAGGTAAGGTAAGGTAAGGTAAGGTAAGGTAAGGTTAGGTTAGGTAAGGTAAGGTAAGGTTAGGTAAGGTTAGGTAAGGTAAGGTAAGGTAAGGTAAGTTAAGGTAAGGTAAGGTTAGGTTAGGTAACGTAAGGTAAGGTAAGGTAAGGTAAGGTAAGGTAAGGTAAGGTAAGGTAAAGTGAGGTAAGGTAAAGTGAGGTAAAGTGAGGTAAGGTAAAGTGAGGTAAGTACAGATAAGATAAGGTTAGACAAGATAAGGTAAGGTAAGGTAATGTAATGTAATGTAATGTAATGTAATGTAATGTACTATAATGTAAGATAAGATAAACTAAGATATGATGAATTACGATGAGGATGAACTGAAATTTTTTAAAAAATTTGTGTATTTATTAATTTATTTTTTCAATTTAATATTGCTAATTAAATCATTTTGGTGTGCATCCTAAAGATAAACGGATTAGCCACTTAAATCCTTTTATGGCCAAATTACTAGAATCCAACTAAATTGTTTAAAAACACGCGAGCATCTTTATGTTCACTAAAGAATAAACAATTATAAGCTCAGTCGCTTGAGTACTTTTATATCTTGTCCAATTGTCAAATGAATCAAGGTAAATATTTGCACAAAGTAATGAAAGTGAACAAGATAAAATTAAAATGAAAAACCACAAAGAAAATGCAAAACAACAACAACATAAAAACTCCGTCCCGGTGACCTATAAAAATAGTTATTCTTGCAGATACCCAAACATTTGCATGTAGAAGTGTTTCCACAAAAAATATTGCTATCTTTATGTAAGCAGAAAAAAATCTACCACCTTCCCATCATTCACATCGATCGTTCATCCGAGTCTACTTCTGGCTACCAGCAAACTTCCGGAGGCACACACACACTTGTACACACATAAAAGCCTGCTTCACACTCGGTGGTAGCGAGCAGCACGTGAAAGAAGGAAAAAATAAAAAAACAAACTAAAAAAAAATCAGGTAGGTATTTTTAGCTTTTTCGCCAATGACGTCCAGTAGCAGAAGAAACAGCAGCTGACCGAAGCGTCAACGAGACGAACGAGTGACTTCCTCGTGTGCACACGTCAAGAAACACTCCAGACATCAAGTGGCAAAACGGCAGGAGTTGCAACAACATCGCATTGCATGCGTCGTCGTTCTACATCATCGCAGCCTGGTTGATTGGGTGCGAGGGTGAGGAAAGGGGGCAAATCGATTCATTGTGCATTTTCTATGCTTTATGCGCAAACTCAAGCCTGACTTGGAAATGTGCTGCAGTGTTTTTTCTTCAGCAGCGTTGCTAATGTTGTTTTAGTGGTTGTTGGCTCTCGCGTAGCTCTTTTAGCTGGAAAATCGCTAAAAACATTGAGGAAGGTCAAGAAATTCAACAAAGCAGCGGTGAGAAGCTGTATTTGCCGGTGAGGTAATTTAAGCGCATAGCTTTATTCGTACATTATTTTACTGTTAGGAGAGCTTTGTTGAACTTTTATGGTAAGTTTTATGGATAGGTTAAGCTAAGCAGAGAACAGTGGAATTGATTTTTTGTTAAATATGTTATTTTGAAATAAATAAAGATTTTTCTCAAATTTCGAATACATATTAATTCGATTTTTTTTAGCATTGCACCACAACCTAGCAATTATTAAAAAAGAAAGCAATTGGGTCCAATACGAATTGAAACTAAGGGACGTTTGAAGGCGTTTTTGTTTCTTTTTTTTTTGCCTGTGAATGGGGCCTGTGAACTGCTTCAACGGGACAAAATGGCGATTTCTGCATCGAATTGTCATGGTCTTTGAAAAGTGGATCTATTACTACAATCTCAAGCTCAGAAAGCCGTTAAGCTTAAGCTCGGCAAACCATCAACACCAGCAGCAAAGTTGAATATCTACGAGTCCAAGCTCATGATCTGTATATTGTGGGATTAGATGGGTGTGTTCTCCCATGATCAGCTCAAAATGAATGAAAACTTCAGGGAGATTGCTCCCGACGTTGATTGAAGCGATTGAACTATGAATTGAAAAAAAGCACAGCTGGAATACTTTGACAGTTTGATTGATTTTGCAGCACGACAATGTCGCAAAACCGGTTAAGGCATCATATGAGAAGTTCGACCTCACCCGCTGTATTCTCCAGCTACTGATCCATCTGATTACTATTTTTTTCGTTCCACTTCTTATGGCCTGACTGGGTAGAAATCTCTCTTCCTTTCAAGAATGTAAGAATGCCCGAAAGACAAAAAAGTACTGGATTACGATGGAAAATATTTTGAATGATGTTTTTTATTTTTATTTTTTTTTTTAATAAAAAGAAATTCTGACGTGCAAGCGTTACGCTTTACCGCGCAGGTTTCCAAAAAAGTTTATTATTCATTTTTCCAAAATGCATCGGAGTTGCATGGAATTGTCACTTGCTGGATAAAGGTCTTAAGAGATAAGTTACGTTACGATAGTAAAGGTTAATTCTTTGGTCTAATGTCAAAAAATATATATATAAAAAAAAATTAATTATGTCATAGGGACGCGAAGAAAGCCGCTAAGGAAACGAAACTGCAAATTTGTTACATGGAATACTCGTTACATGGCTATACTCGCTGAGTATAGGTGCTAGGTTATGACAGGTTCTTAGTCCTCAGGAAAAAAATAAATGGAGAAAGAATGTTGGACAACATGAGGCTGCAGAGAGAGCTGCTAAAAAAAAGCAACAATCATGTAACGGCGTTGCATAAAATTATTACGTGGTGAGTTAATATTCCACGGTCAATGTTTGAAAATAAAAATGAAGGTTACATGGTAACCTGTAACCTGTTAAAATGTTTTAGTAAAGGTTACATGGCTTTACTAAAACATAGGATAACAATAAATCGATAGATCACGGAGATAGTAGTTTGTGCAACAAAAATGCAATATTGTTGCATGGAACTATCACTCGCCAAGTAGAAGTGCATGCATAATATTAGCTGCGTTCGATTCGCCAGTCTCTACTCAACTCATGTCGCTTATTTCAAAATTTGTATGTGAAACCAACAACAAAGTCTACAGCTAGTTGAGTATAGAGTAGGTCGATTATCAGTTGAGTTGAGTAAAGTTGCGTTGCCAAGTTCTTATTTTTTAGTTGGTTTGTGTACGGAATAAGTAAAATGTAATAGATTCTGTCAAAATGTGATGTGAGCACAAAAAAAAAATATTTTCATTTAAGGGGGGAGATACCTCATAGTTTCGGAAAAATTTGAAATGTTTTTTCGAACTTTTCTTTAAAATAAGTTTTAAGTCATTTATATTGGTTTGAAATTGCATAGTGACCCGACGACACAGCGTGACCATATTCGCACAAATCCTTTGCATGGCTACAGCATTATTGAAATCTTCGAAGTTTTTACTGCACTATCAGAATTTTTAATTTCTTCTGTATGCAAGCACAAATTAAGTTTTGGTGAGTCAGGCTCGAGAGGCCTGGGTTTCAAAATTTCAGCTAACTTTGCTGCTGGAATATTTAGTGAAGGCTACACCACCATTCTGAAGCTTTTAAACGAACTGGGTATAATTATTGGCACCTATTGCAAAGTTTTCGCCGAAAATACCGATAAGGCACGAGTAGCGAAGCAGAACCGTAAGAGTCTCTCCAAGACAAAAGCAGCTCGTACAGCTCGGATGTACTTTTCGGAAGGATTTACCGACAAGTTGAAAGATATCGTGTGAATAAATAATTTTTTTGGGAGTCAAAACTGTTGAAAAAATAGTCGAATTTGGACCTTCGATTAAGCAGCTGATGAAATTTTAATTTTAACTTTTTTTATGATATAACAGGTTTATCCTTCCCTTCAAAATATCAGAACTCGAAGAAAAAAACCTCTTTTGTTCATATAAGTGGGAAAATTTTGACAGCTACAGGAAATACTCTGCAGACCTAAAATATAGGAAAATAAAAAAATGATCCAATTATGTTATCAACTTGAAAAAAAAATCTCCCCCCTTAAGCAGTTTCTTCGTTTTCAATTTAATTTATTGACAGACTTCTTGTTGTCTGTCAAAACAAAAGTGCTGCCAACTATTCAGTAAGTAACAGCTAAGTGAGTTGCCGTTTTTTTCATAATTGAGTTGAGCACTGGCGAATCGAACGCAGCTATTATTTCATAACAGCAGAGATTAGGCATTTGATCTTGGAACAAAAAAAGAAATATTTAAGCGCCATAAGACCGTGGAGGCAACCTTTTAATGCAGTGCAAATGCAACAACAATAAAAAACGTTGCATGGAATTATAACTGTGTCTATTGGAGCTACGGTAAATTTAATGAAATGATCATAAAGGTGAGGTTTTCGGCTTTTTGTATTAACATGATAAAAATAATATCTATTTGGGGTCACGAGGCTCCCCAAGGAATGACTTAATGTGAAGTAAATGCACCATTGGCACAAGTATTGGATGGATTAATTGCATGGCGTTAAGGTAAATGTTAATATTCCACCCAAAAGCAAAAATAAAATCAAAATAAAAATAAAAAAATTGGATAAATATTAGATAAAAAATACAAATAAAAACAATAATTTATGCAACGATAAAGACCAGAAAAAAAATATAATGATTAGGAGAAGGATTTCGAAATGGATTAGGCTAAGGAGTTAGAAAAGAATAACGTCAAACATGCAGATAAGGATGGGTACAAGCTTAAGAACAAAAGAAACGATACGGATAAGGATAAGGATAAGGAAGAACATAAAGATATGTTGTCACGTCTAAGCCTACAGGTGTATCCATGACAATGTATATAAAAAAAATTTGAAGTATTTTTTTTTTGTTGTTGCATTGTAGGGTAGGGCACGGTATAATTTCATTTAAAAGTTTGAAAATTTCAAGGATGTAATTCATTTTATGACGTGAATATAGTATAGAACGAATAGTCAAATTTCGAAAAAATTCTGAAACTTGTTACTCTCTATTTTTCGTATTTTTATGAAATTCGAAGCAAAATAGCCCTTCAAACTTAAGCCTTAGCGGGCCTGCGTCAGGAGTTTTGGGTTTGAAAGACCGGATAAAGGACTAAAACGCTTTATGCCTTCGCTCTCTAAGAACCAAATAAACACAGAATAATAAGAAGTTTTTTTTGCTGAATATTGCTATCTTTTATCATTCTTCTGTCAGAGATAGTATTGTATAGCCTTTGCTTTTACAATGATGAAAGTTTCTTTATCAGTAGTTGAAAGCTTTATAAATTTTATTTAACATATTATAAAATGGCTGCATTATTTCACCAACTTTTTTTGTGAAACTGTTTTCAATATTATCAGCCAGGACACAAGCCAGCCAAAAATACAAAAAGCTTCCAACATAAGCAGCGCTTCATAAAAGCTCAAAACAAAACCCTCAGCCCAACCACCTACATCAAAAGCTCTCTTTTATTCAGAGCGCACAAAAACCACGAATTTGTTTTGCCCTCTCTGTTAGTGAGCCAAGAAAACCCTTGGAAGCCGTTCATTCTTCCAATAGACAATAACGATAAAGACGAAGAGGTTTTTCATCCTAGAACAGCCAGCAGCGCCATTTGGACGCACAGTTGCTCGGTTTTCGTGCTCGTTGTCGTAACTCGTCGTTATAATAAAAGTTACAAGATAACGGAAGAAATAGCTAATTTTCCCAAAAAGGAAAAAAAAAATTCATTGTAACACAAAAAAGAAAAAAGAAAATCAAGAAGAGAAAAAAAAAAAATTAATAACCGATATTAAAGCGCGTCAGTGAGTCGTCGCTCTGTTTGCATGTTGTTTGTGTAAATGTTGGTCCTGTCGTCGGTTTATACGTGTGTGTAGCTCATACTGCCCCAAGCAGTTGCTGAATTTAACCTCGTTTAAAGGTGCCAACATCCGCGAAAAGGTGTGTGCAACGAATGAACGAACGTTGCGTCAAAGTGTTGGTTTACTTAATATTATTTTTTATTTAAATATTTTTTTTTTTTCTACCAACAGGCACAACTTCCTTTTACATAAACACTGTTTTTAGCCTTAAAGTTGAGTGTGTGCCTGTGTGTATGTGTGTATATATGTAAATTTTGATAAATTTACGCAAAAGGCAAATAAAAAAATCCCCGGGGAAATTATTACGAATGCAGTAAAAGAGCAAAAAAAAAAAGGAACAACAAATAAAAACACAGACACAAAAGTGGCTTCTGAATTATGTAAAAAAAGGACACATTAAGGAGCAGCTTAAATGACACCGAAAAACAAATCCTAATGAAAACAAATGCATTTTACTGATAATTTAATTGTTTATATATGAGTGCGTTTAGTTGTGTTTCTATAAATATGTATGTATGTATGCTGCTGTATGTGTGTGCGCGTGTGTTTTGAATATATTGAGCTTTATTATTTCGTCACCATTGTTTTTTTTTTTATTTGTGTGTCTTTTTCTCGTTAGCCTCGTTTGCTTGTCGCTCGTGTTTCGTGGTCAAATTAATACTTATTAAAATTTTAATACGAATTGATTTTTCCTTCGTTTTTTTTTCTCTCTCCCTTTTTTCTTCTGTTCTTATTGTCAATTTCTTACTTCAAGTACTTTTGTTGTTTAATTTCAATGTTGTTTCTTTTATTTGTTGTTTTTGCGTTTTTATTTTTCATTGTTTTTCCTTCATTCTATACGCTTTGAACAGTTATCGTCATCAAAGTCGCGTAATTCGGGCGTGTAGTTCACCCAGCTGACACACACTCGTACACACACACACACATAATCTCATGCATACATACTTAAATATATGTACATAAGGACATAAATATGTATTGAGTTATTCGGTTTGTATGCATGTTTAAATTCTACATGTGCGTATTGGTTATTCTGCCGTCTCTTTGGAATTGTTTTCGTTCTTTTAAATTGGGCCAAACATTGATTTTAGGCCATCGTTCGGACTGTTTTGCATATGATTGAGACTGAATGGCTATCAGTTCGAATTCGGAAATAATGAATCTTTGAAAGTCCCCACAATATCATCAACTAAGTCCATAAAAAAAAAAATATATATACAGCCATGGACACATAAATAGCACAAATGTGAACTTATTTTTTAAACGTTTCGTTTGAACCTAATAATGTATTCATTAACTGTAGTTATAATTTTTTGAGACTCCAGTGGGACGTTGTTTAAAACTCCGAGAGAGATGTACCGTTACTTACTTTTATTTGCTCAGGCCATCTCTTTCTGTATAGGCATGTACGATCTGCTGTGGTCATATAAATAGCACACATGTTAGTTGGTGAATAAAAGTTAACAAGATCGGGTGTTTGTAAAAATTTTAGAGTTGTATTCAGTTAATTTCGGCGATTCTAAATAAAATGGGTCGTGGCAAACATTGCACTCCGAAAAAAATGTCTATAATTCACGAACTAAGTCGAAAAAACAAAAAACCATCTGAAATCGCGGATACTCTCAAAATTTCGGTCTATAATGACTCAAGCTGGTTAAATCCAATGGTTCAAATAATTTCGAGAATAAGCCGCGCAATCCTAGACCGCGTTAAACCACCGCTTCTACTGATAGACTTATATTTCGCAAACGTAAGGCTGATCCTTTCAAGTCAGCAAAGCAAATTATGAGGGAAATAAATGAAGAAAATTACCTTAATGTTTCAAGAGAACTAGTATCTAGGAGACTACATGAAGCTAATCTTTATGGACGCATTAGCCGAAGAAAGCCGGTCTTAACAAAAAAAATTTAAAGGATCGTTTAACGTTTGCAAGGGCCCATGTGAATAAAGAATACCAATTATGGAAGAACGTGCTCTGGACTGACGAAACTAAATTGAATAGGGTTGGACCAGATGAAAAAACTTTTGTTCGGCGCCCCAAACGCCAAGAGTTGAATCCTAAGTATACAAAAAATCATTAAAGCATGGAGGAGGGAATTTTATGGCTTGGGGAGCTTTTTCCTGGCACGGCGTTGGGCCAATTTTTCGTATACCAGGAATAATGGACAAAAATATATATTTAGATATTCTTAATAACCTGATGGAACCGTTTGCATTTGAGAACATGCCTATTAGGTGGACTTTTATGCACGATAATGATCCAAAACACACGGCAAAATTTGTGATTGATTGGCTAAAAAAGGAAAAAATGAATATTTTGAATTGGCCGGCTCAAAGCCCAGACCTCAATCCCATAGAAAAATTATGAAATGATGTGAAGGTTAGCATAAGCAACCAAAATTTTCGAAATCTAGATGAGTTATGGAGTGGAATTGAGAAGGCTTGGTACTCTATTCCGAAGAATAAGGTCAGGAAGCTAGTGGAGAGTATGGGACGAAGATGTCGGGCTGTTTTAGACAATTCGGTATACAGTACCGAGTACTAGTAAGCATATTCGTAAGCTCATTGTAAAATAAAAATAAATTACTTGGTCTTTTTTTCAGAATCCAAATTGTGCTATTTATATGTCCACCTCAGCTAAGGAGTAATTTAAGATTTTTGATTAATTTTCTAATATTTAATTCGTAATTACAAAGTTACTACTGATTTGAAGTTTTTAATGTTTAAACTCAAACACTATGAAATAAATTCTTGTTTTCCTTTATGTATTTTATTTAAATTCATGTGAAACACTCTACATGTATTTTTGTGCTATTTGTATGTCCACGGCTGTATATATATTTATACGTTTATATATAAATCGTTATTTTCTATGTTTAATTTCTTTCAATAAAACAAAATGAGGTTGTAAGAGTCCAAAACTAAAGAAATGGTACAACAGCTTTGTAGTTTTTTAATGCGTCAGGGCAGGTATATTTCCCAAAGAGGACGTCGACGATGTTAACCATTTTTGGTGAATAAGTCTTAGTCATGCAGGTCTAAGCTTTTTCTTCTTGCTCTGAGAGTTTACACGGGTCATTTGCACTACAAGCATAAAACTTGAAGAGCTAGACCTCTGTTGAAGAGTTGACCTCTGTAGTTCCTAATAACACTTCATTTCTTAAAATACATTGTCTGTACATAGACGCCATTCCTCTTCTTTTTATCTATTATTTTTGTTGATATTCGCAAATATATTTGAAAATATATAAGAATTGAGTCTCCAAACAATAAACCTCTTTAGAGGTAAAACTTAAGTCAAACATGGAGAAAACGATAATACATATATCAAAAATATCGTGAATTTTTATTTTATTAAAAACTAGCATACCCGTTCCCAGCGTTACTTGGGAGCATAAATATGAGATAAAAACATATTTTAAATAAAGACTCAAGAATCAAATATGTTTAATTCATTTTATTTAATTTGAGATTATTTCTTATTGAAATAAAAAGAGTGGCTTTTTATTGAAATGAAAAGAGTTTCATCTTAGTAAAATCAAAATAAATACGATATATTGACCTTATGGCAACACTGCAGCAGAAATTAACTGAGTGCAACACCATGATACAATTATAAGGTAGGCCCAATTCGGAGACAAAAAACACGAAAAAGCAAAGCAAAGCAAAGAAAATCAAAACATTGGCGTAGGTATAATGTCATTTTTAACAATTGACGTTTATTCGTTCAACGATAGGGATGTATAATTTACTTTTAACAGTATGAATCTGGGTATTGGGTATTGAGTACCCAGATTTTATGTGGAATAATGTAAGAAAAGTAAGCAAAAACCCTCAAAATTTAACAAAATGAGTTATGTTTTAAGATATAATACAAAATAAATTGTATGTTAGTTTTCAACGAAGGAAATAAAAGTGAACTTTTTATATAATTTTCATTCGACTTCTTAGTTCGATTGTTCAGTAACCAATTTATTTGCATTGCTTTGTATTGTATTTTGACATTATACCTACGCCTTTGTTATTGTTTTGTTGTTGATTTGTAGTCATAGAGAGTGTGTTTTTCCTGGGCCTACCTTATAATTGTATCATGAGTGCAACTATCCACTTGAGATGGTAGTGCGGTGAGTTGTAGACTTTCAGCTCTCTCTCTCTCAACAAAGAGCTTAAGCTATTGTTTGGTGTTATTTTGTGCTGCTTATACAATGACAGCATGGATTAAAATGCATGAATTCTTAAATGATTAAATACAAAGTTTTACCAAAAACGTAGTACCCAGTAGCAGGGTCACTTATTATAGCAATTGAATAGCGAAGGAATTATTAAAATCGGTTCAGCGGTTACCCCGTGATTGAATGATAAAAAATCCGAGAGAACCCTTTTATATAATAGTATAGATAAAGTTTTTAAAAATTTTATATCCATCTCAATCATTTTTTTATTTAAGTATTTTCTTTGCAATTCAAATGCCTTATACAGGGTGGGCCAAAAGTAAAAATTTAATAACTTTTCGGTTTTTTTACTTTTTTTTCAGATTATATGTTAAAATATACAAAATAGAAATTCTTTTTAAGCTAAGTATGGAAAATAATGTCACTTAAATTACCCCCGTTTGCAGCTTCGCAATGATGGGCTCGTCTTAAAGCATTCTCTATAACATCTTTCAAAATTTGTGGCTAGCGCTCGAATTTCTGCAACAATGTTGGCCTTGAGTTCAAGGATGGTCTCGGGCTTGTTCACATATATACGCTCCTTCAAATAACCCCAAAGAAAATAGTAGGGTGCTGAGAAAACGTGCTGTCCAATTAATTTCCGAATTTCCAAAAATTTGTCTTAAAAGTTCCATTGTGTCTCGGGCAGTGTCTCCATCCTGTTGAAACTACATCTCAGGTCTGTTTTCAAGAGCAGGACGTAAAAAAATGTTCTATCATAAGCCGATAACGCTATCCATTTGCGGTTACAGTACTTTATCTTAATTTTCGAAGAAATAAGGCCCAATGGACCAAAATATACAGTAGTGCCCAGTCTGCGTGAGCAGTCAATCATTCAAAAACACACTGTACTGGTCAGTCTTCGTGAAACCAGTTTTATTTCGTGTACACGTACTGTGTTTGATTGTATTAGTGTGATAAATTTTGTGAACCCCTTAATAAAATATGACGACATGGCTTATGTGTGCGTGTCAGTCGATCGTCACTACAGCTCTTTTGGTGCGTTGAACGCTTTCTGGTAGATGTTTCTGGTGTTTCGTTATCACTTTGCTCTGCACGTTCAATATTTTCCTTACTTAAGCAATCCACAGAAATCAATAACATTTTTCTCACTTATATTAGCATGTTTATAATTCACAACATGTTTACATGAAATCATGTTTAAGATGGTGTGGATTGACAAACTATGGTATGGTTCGAAGGCGCAGTGTCTTATCTGTTACTTTACTTGAAAATATGTAAGCGTCCAAAAAATATATTAATTCGAGTAGTTTTTTATGATCGCTTATCATACATCCTGCAACTTTGCTGAATCAAGCAAATTGTTTTCAATTCATGTAAAATAAATTTCTTAAATCAGAAAATTATTCTAGTTTTCAGCAAATTGCTACTTGAATCAAGATAATTTTTCTCACTTCAAACAAATATTAGACTTGAATTTAAAAGAAATATTCTTGAGTTTCAAGCAAATGTTTTCTGAATTCTAAAAATTTTTTTTCTTAATATCATTAATTAGCTCAATTCTAGTCAAATAATGCTTGAATTGAGAAAGTTACGCTTAACCCTTTCAGACCCGACGCTTATCTACTGAACATTTTTTTATGATTTTTGGAATATATGGTCGTTATATAGAATGAAAATATTCTCAATGTTTAGGTTTCGCAATTTACATATCCTTCAAGGATTTTCAGGACACGCACAATTGATGCAACTTTATCTGAAACCCATTTTTTTAGAAACAAATGATTCAAATTTATTTGAAACATCAAAATTTATTATTTTTTAGTTCAAATGCGTCAACTTCACTAGTTTTACACTGAAGTTTTACACTTTATATTTTTTGTAATTGAAGACACAAATTACCTCTGCGGCTCATTTTGACAAAACTAAAAAGTTTATCAAGAATTCCACGCGTGTTCAAATAACGGTAAAGCGAATCGCGGAACAGTGTGAGAAACAAAAGAAAACAATAACAAGAACAATCGATTCATTTCGTTCTTTGTAACATTCATTAAATAAAAGTGGAAATATTAAAGATAGAAACCACCCGCACAAACGATGCATCACGGTCTGAAAGGGTTAAGTGTAAAATGGTAGCCTATTTGCTTGATTTAAACATAGAATTCTTGATTTTTTCTCTCCGTGAACGCATTTTGCCAAGGTCACCACCCGTGTATCTCAACTTCGTCCATAAACAAATTTTTACTATGTCTCTGTAGCGTTTTCCATTAAAAGTTACGTCTCTTAATTTTTTGGAAAAGTACAGCCCTATGACGCCTTCGGCCCACAATCAGCAACAAAGAGTCACTTTTTGTGAATGGTATCTCCTGAATCACTCGCAGGTTTTTAGATTGTCAAATGGGGCAATTTTGCTTATTGACTAACATAGTCGCAAATATGAAAATCAGCTTCGTCAGAATGCACGATCTTTTGAAAAAAAATACCGTCACCCTATATGCTTTCTTAGACTCAATCAGAGAACGTATGTACGTCGTTGCTGGTGTACTCTTTCAGTTGTAGTTCTTGATTTAATTGGACCTTGTATGCATGCAGAGCCAACATTTTTTCAATACTCGCTGCAGTTAATGGCCGTGGAGAGATCAAGTTCTTGACCATTGTGACGAATTAAGGGCCTTGGTGCGTATTCAGCACTTTCCTTCACTGTGTTGATATTTTCGTGGTGATTAAGGTTCGGGGAGGCAAAGTCATTTTGCTGTCTTCACATCTTGCACAGGAAAAGTCTCTTGGACTCTCACATACTTCTCAGAAGACACATGATTGCGAGGAAATTAGTTGTAATTTTGCGCATCGTAACTAATATTGAACGCATTTTTTGTAATAAAATTCAAAGAATATGTCCTTTGTTACACTATTTAACAATTAACGTTAAATTTCCCGTGTTTGTTAATGACAAAAGTTAACATTTCATAACTGTCAAGTAACGAGGTGTTAAAATATACATTTTTGCAACCCTACATCTCTTGTTGATAGACACTTTATATAATACACGACTGTCGGGATACATGTGTTTACTTTGTTTGTGGGATGTAACTATGTAATTAGAATAAAGCCGAAGATAATAAATATATCAAATTTTTTTTTGTTTTTTTTTTTTTTGAAGTAAGAAGTAATACACGTGGAAAAATTTCACACATTTTTAATTTATCATCTATTGAAACTATTATATCTCTGATACTGGTAGTCCTACAAAAAAATGTTACGGATAACTTTTAAATATCTAGAACTGATCTGGCTTGTGGTGTTGGTTTTTTAATAACTTAATAAAAATTCATTGATTTTTTTCTTCTCTCCTTTTGTGACTTAAAGCATGTTCAAACCGAATATTTAATTATGTTTAGTCAATTTAATGATGTTAAATCGAAAAACGAGTTCTCAAATGAAGTTCTAATGAAGTTAAATATGTACGTACAATTGTTGTTGGAAATTTAACGTGTTAAATGATTTAACACGTTTCGAAACTCGTTGAATCACTGGTTCGTCTTCTTGCTAACGTCAGAAAAGCATTTTTTTTTTTGCTTTTTAAACGCAGCCAAATCTGAAAAGAGCTTTAAAATTTGACACTTGTAATGTAAAAAAAAAATAAATAGTTTGATATTTTTTTGAATTTTCAATTATTAAAATATTGAAACAATAGATAATCAAACTGACTAAAGGCTATCGTCGTGGAACCAGAGGCATGTTCTCTCGCCTCTTCTTCAGGCGTGGTATCATTGTATTGTCAATCTATTTGCGCGTCTTCAAGAACGGTGATTGTCGACAATAAGGGACGTTTTACAGAAAAGTGTACCATAACATACAAGGCAAAACCAGCCATATTTACGTCACCCACATGCTGTTGATGTGAATGTTAAAAAGCGTATGCCTGAAAAGATCCTAGCCAAGCGCATTAATGTTCGTATTGGACAAGTTCAACACTGAAAGTGTCGTAAAGATTTCTTGTGCCGCATTAACGCAAACGCACATCTGCCTTACCTCAAGAGTCAACACTCTCAATCAAGAAAAGCGCATTTAGTGAAGAAATTTTAAGAACCAAATTGCTCTTATATTCTTTAAATATATAGTTAATTATATTTTTTAAATATATAATTTTCTTCAACAAAAGGTGTTTGCATTCATAATTTGGACGTTGTATTGTTATTTTTTTAAAGCAATTTTTTTTTATTATTTCCACAGTGTAAACAAACAAAGTTTTCAATTTTAAACTTGTTATGGCAGAATGAACGATCATGTTAAAAAAAAGCTTTTTTTCGAATAACGCGTTAAATGAAGTTGGTTTGAACATGCTATAATAATGAAGTTAAATCGAAAAACGAGTTATCAAATTAAGTTCTAATGAAGTTATAGCATGTTCAAACCGACTTCATTTAACGCGTTATTCGAAAAACAGCTTTTTTTAACATCATCGTTCATACTGCCTTAACTTGTTTCAAAATGTCAGTTTATTTGTTTATGTTTTGAAAGAAATAAAAAATTGTTTTTTAAAAAATATAAAAAAATAAAAAAAATTGAACTAAATTCAAAAATTTGTCAAAGAATTAAGAACAACTTGTCAAAGAATTTATTTGTTTATAGCATGTTTAAACCGAGCAGTTAATTATGTTAAATCAATTTAATGAAGTTAAATCGAAAAACGAGTTCTCAAATGAAGTTCTAATTAAGCTAAATGCGTACAATTGTTGTTGGAAATTTAACGTGTTAAATGCTTTAACACGTTTCGAAACTCATTAAATCACTGGTTTTTGTTCTTGCTAACGTCAGAAAAGCTTGTTTTTGCTTTTTAAACGCAGCCAAATCCGAAAAAAGCTTTTTAATGTAAAGAAATAAACTCTTTGACAAAATTTTTTAATTGTTTTGATTTATAGCATGTTCAAACCGACTTCATTTAACGTGTTATTCGAAAAAAGCTTTTTTTTAACATCATCGTTCATACTGCTTTAACTAGTTTCAAAATGTCAGTTTGTTTGTTTATATTTGGAAAGAAATAAAAAATTGTTTATTAAAAATATAAAAAAAATAACAAAAAATTCAAATAAATTCAAAAATTTGTCAAAGAATTAAGAAAAATTTGTCAAAGAATATATTTGTTTATATTAAAAACTTCAAATTAAAAAGCTCTTTTCAGATTTGGCTGCTTTTAAAAAGCAAAAAAAGCTTTACTGACGTTAGCAAGAACACAAACCAGTGATTTAACGAGTTTCGAAACGTGTTAAATCATTTAACACGTTAAATTTCCAACAACAATTGTACGCATTTAACTTCATCAAAACTTCATTTGAGAACTTGTTTTTCGATTTAACTTTATTAACTCGATTTAACATAATTAACTGCTCGGTTTGAACATGCTATTATTTTGTTATATTTTTTAAAAAAAATTTTAATTTCTTTCAATATATAAACAAATAAACTGACTTTTTGAAACTACTTAATGCAGTATGAACGATCATGTTAAAAAAAGCTTTTTTTCGAATAACGCGTTAAACGAAGTCGGTTTGAACATGCTATAAGTGGTCGAGAAGGTAGAGCTTTTGACTGTCAGCCAGTCCAGGCCAGGTCGTCCAAATGCATGTCTCCAATTTCAGTAAAATAAAGTCGGTTAAAATGACTCTGTAATGCCCACCGTTGACCGAAACGTTGTTCCCAGCCTCATTTCCGTTATACTGCCGTCATAAGGAAGAGTGCGGTATCTACCATGAAAATCAAAATTAGTTTTATTGCTTTTTCTTAAACATATTGCTTTCATCTTCAACTTCAAGAAAATAAAATAAAATATACGAATTTTTTGAACAATTGCTAAATAAAGGGTGTTTTTTTTAGGGGTTTGTTTTTCGAATAGAGATAAAACTGGCATTTTGTGGTCAAATCTGGCAACTCTAATGTCATTTATGTTCAGTTTGGTTTGCCATTTCATCATGAACAGGTTGACAAAAGAACAACGCTTGCAAATCGTGCAAATTTATTTCGAAAATAATGGTTCAGTTCGCGAAGTTTACCGCAAGCTCCGTCCATATTATGGTCGACATAATCGTCCATCAGAGCAATAAATTCGGTTAGCCATGGGTCGTTTTCGCACTACGTTTACTCTATGTGATAATACGCATCCGCAGAGACGTCGAACAGTGCGCACCGAAGAAACAATTGCCGCTGTAGAGCAAAATGTTGAAGAGGACCCGAATGAATGGATTCGCCACCGTGCACAGCAATTGGAGCTTTGTCCATCAACTTTATGGAAGATTTTGCGCAAAGATCTTGGCTTGCGACCTTACAAGATCCAGCTTGTGCAAGAATTAAAGCCGCGAGACCATGCAATGCGTCGTGATTTTGGTGTATGGGCCGAAAATGAGATTGATCTCGATGCTGATTTTCATCGCAAAATTTTGTTCAGTGATGAGGCTCATTTTTGGTTGAATTTTGGCTACGTCAACAAGCAAAATTGCCGCATTTGGAGTGAAGAGAATCCACATGAGATTCTTCAAACGCCATTACATCCACAAAAACTGACTGTTTGGTGTGCTCTATGGGCTGGTGGAGTCATTGGGCCATACTTCTTCCGAAATAATGCTGGAGACTCAGTTACCGTTAATGGAGACCGGTATAGAGCCATGATAACCGACTATTTTGTTCCCGAATTGGATGGCATGAATGTGGATGAGTTGTGGTTCCAACAAGACGGCGCTACATGCCACACAGCGCACGTCACAATCGATTTATTGAAGGAAACATTCGATGAGCGCATAATTTCGCGGAATGGATCTGTCAATTGGCCACCAAGATCGTGTGATATGACACCATTGGATTATTTTCTTTGGGGATATGTGAAGTCGCTCGTCTACGCCAACAAACCAGAAACGTTAGGGGACTTGGAGGCCATCATTCGTGGCGTTATTGCCGACATACGGCCCCATATGCTCGAAAAAGTGGTTGAAAATTGGACCTGTAGAATTGGCTTTATTCGAGCCAGCCGCGGCGGCCACATGCCCGAAATCATATTTAAACATTAATGGCATAAAATTATCCTTCCAATAAAGCCAAATTGATGGACATTAAAACGATTTTCTTGTGTTTTATTTCAATTTGAAGTTCTATACCTCTAAAAAAAACACCCTTTATTTTAACTTGAAGTGTCATATCTTCACAAATTAAAGCAATCATTCAAGCAAAAAAGCGCCATCTACACTGTCTGTTCCACAGTTTGTACATTTTTAATAAAATCGGTAAAATATCATTAATGTTGAAAAAAAAACTTGATATTACTATGCTGAAGAACCAAATATTTATAACCATCCAAACCCTAGTCAGTGAATTTTTGATAAATTACTGTAAGTCGTTTATCTCAGAATATTGAAATATGCAGATGCCGCACTCTTCCTTATGACGGCAGTATAATGGTCCAATAATGCCAACACTCTTCAATCCGCACCAACTGTCACTCTCTGTAGATGCATCGGCTTCTGGACAATAAAGTTCGGGTTTTCCAAGACCCAGATGAGGCAATTTTGTTTGTTAACTTAGCCGCCGATGATTTTTTGCTACACAAGTTTGGGCTACACAACACTGGTTTTGGAAATAAGTTTCCAATATTTTCCAAACGTTGTTCAAGCGTAAAGCGACTTATTTCTTTCTGCGGAGGTATGCCACAGATCTTATGTCAAGATTTCAAGCGGGAAACACCTGTCAGTGTCAAAATGACTTATGATTTAAAAAGAAACCACTAGATGGCTTAACCTGTACATGTTTCTGCAACTTCCCGTCACTCTAAAAACATTCTACATATTAATTATCCCTTGCTTTCCACTAATCTATTACCTTCTTTTAAACCAAGACAGACTTGATTGAATCACGTATTCAGGACACCTGAAATCTTTAGTTTAGAGTTAAAAAATAATAAATATGGAGAGTAAATAATAGCTTACAGACTTTCGTGATGTTGGAGAGAACGACTAAAGCCGACTTGAAAGCCACCTCAATTTAATAAGTAAATTTTATAGACACTTGGAATAGAATAGTTCAAAGATCGCCTAAAGCTGACTTTAAGGCCCGTCTAGCTAGTAATAAGATTTCTATGTGCTCAGGTTTACAGAACACACTCAAGATACTCGATCGATGAAAATTTAAGGTTGTAAGACGAATAATTAAGGTTTATAAACTAAGTTCCTCACTACAATGTATTAAGAATATAGGCTAATCTTGCGTCCTAGACTAAACCACTTTCAAAAATCGTTATTTGTTTCCCAGCAAATAGGCAAACCATATAAGACGTTAAGTCTTTGATAAGTGCGAATGTACAATCTCAACATCTTAGGCACATATTCATTGAATTATAAGGAGTTAGTGAATTCCAATAAAAGTCTTGCTTGGTGCTGGTGATGGTTGGTGTTTGCCATGAATTGACCAGCAAGATAAGTATGTGGCTGGTACACTAAGGGAAATAACGCTTATTAACACTATCCAAGCCTGAGTATAAATTTTATTTAAATATTTTTTTAAAATTTTTTCCCGTATTGAAAACAAACTTTTGAGCTTTAGGCCAAGCATGTTGAAAACAAGACAACATGAAGAACAAAGAAGGCAACAACCAACAACAACAACAACGGCTCTGTATAGAGAGTCATGTCTTGTTGTCAACATGCTTGGCCGAAAGCTCAAAAATTAGTTTTCAATATAAATAATGAAAGGTCGTATTGAAATATTAAGATTAAGGTTTTTTCCCGTATTTTAATTTTATTTGTACCACACACCTACATACCTATAACATACAGCTGAAATAGCCGACAAGCAGCAACAACATCGCACTCTGTTCCTGCAGTTATCAATGAAGTTTTTAGAATTAAGAATCTTCCTTTCGGTTTCTTATAGTTCTCATTTGCTTTTTGTTATGAAGATAATATATTATCTGGATGCTTGGCCAAAATTTGTTGTGAGTGTGATTGGTGATCGCATAACACAATTATATAAGGTTAGAGAGATAACCGGACATGTTCTCACGGTTGTCTTGTACCGATTGCCATTTGCCTGCATATTTTTCTTTTTATTTTCTTTTTATTTTCTTTTCTGCTTTTTACTTTATTAATATTTACTTTATTAAACTTTAAATTTAATATTTTTTCTCTTAGGGTAGCGATGTGTTGTTATTGTGATTATTGTGATATTGGGTTGAGGCTATTACTTCACTTGATGGCAGTGAAGTGTAAAAGTGATGTATGTTGAGCAAAAGAGCATCGCATTTAAAATTTTAACCATGCCCGTTTTATCATTTTTTATCATCATTTTATGATAAAAAAATGTTCTTTTTTAAAATCTTCTTACGATATCGGTGTCTTACAACAGTTAAAACAATATTTTGTTACTAGCTTCCCTGTTAAGAAGAGAATATATACTGCTTCTCTAATCCACCTTCCTAATATTTTGTTTCAAGATTCGGTTTTGCACTCTCATTATTTTTTAGAGGCTTTTTTAGTTGTTCCACTGTTGAGCCTGCCTATTTCGATTGTTATTCTAACCAAGTGTTGTCGACATTGATTTAATTTTATTTTCTTTGTTTACATCGACGTTTTCGTTTATTTTTT
The DNA here is from genome assembly GCA_943735915.1 of Pherbina coryleti. Lineage (NCBI taxonomy): Eukaryota > Metazoa > Arthropoda > Insecta > Diptera > Sciomyzidae > Pherbina > Pherbina coryleti. The sequence continues at coordinate 19,027,970 of OX030948.1, forward strand.
TCACTCTCTACCAGTCTAGACAAGATGGCATAAGCTTAACTTTTTTTTAAGCCAATTATTGTCAACGATGTCAAGTTGAATTAGACAAATGAAACGTTGTCACCTGGTTTTACATATACTTTCGAATGAAATCATACATTACGGTTTTTAATAATATCTCTTAACCCTCTAATACATTTTTTTTTTTTAGCTTTTGAACCAAGGATTTGCGGTGGAATACCTGTGCAGTCAAGTCTGCCTTGGTTCGAAATGGGCTGATAGATTAGTGGGAAGGAAAGGTCAATCAAGTGAAACACGTGTAGGATGCTCTAAGCGTGGTGGAAAGCCAAAGAAACATGTGAATTCTGAGTAGAAGATGACTGTTACCAAAATGTACCAACAAACCATACGAAAGTGTTGTTGCTTGCACTTCGGTATAAGCAACGAAAAAAGATCAAAAACAAAACAGACAAATTTGTTTGTGTATTTTGTATTGCTTAGTGCGGAGTGCTGTGTGTGTATATTAGAATACACAGCCTATGCCTAAGTGCTTTTACAAAAACAAATGTGCACCAAGTGCACCTCTGGTTTAAAGCGAAGGACCATGGCCTGGCCGAGAATCAAACCCGGGACCTCTGGGGTGGCAGTCGCTACCTACTCGACTACCGAGGCCGCCAATAAATACTCGGTCAAGGGGTAAAGCAATACAATTATTCAAGGAATACTCTTTGAGTTGCTATTAACATAGAATAAAAATATTCCTACATATATTCCGTAAAACTCATCCTATATCGTTAGAGAATGAATTGCATCATACATTTTCCCTCAATTTTAAATTTACGAAAAACATTTTTTAAGGCCACTTTATGGGTTTATTGGACATATGTTAACCCATTTCTTGCCATTGTTGCGTATACTAAATATTAGTATTTACTACTGAAATACTAATGTGTTATAGAATAAAAACCATGTCGCTATTGCATTAGGCCTAAAGGTTGACATGTTGCTAATTTATAAATGGAAACAAAAATAATAATCCATCCGTGGTTAAGGGGGTCTTGAAAAAGTCTCCAAAAAAGTATCTTTTTTAGAAAATTAATTAAAAATATTTATTTTTATTATAATATTGACATTTGTCTGAAATATTGCAGCTAATAGACCAACCTAACAGACACACTCCATAATGACCGAAAATATATACCTTTCCTATCGTGGTGACCACTTACATCATGGTGTTGCGTATACGCAACATTGGCCGTTAACTGACATATAGCTTTTTTTCCAAATTTTTAATTTATTTTTGTTTGCGAAGTAGGTTCTTCATATTATGATACAATTATGACTTCCAGAATAAACTTCCATGGGATTTGTATGGGTCTGTTCAACCAGAATTTGGTATGAAAATAGTTAGGATGTCGTTACCTCGCAACAGATTCCGTGACATAAAAAAACATTCTCATTTGACAGAAAACGACAACATTGATACGGCTGATCGATTTGCAAAAATGATGCTACTTTTGACAATGCTAAATGAGAGATATATGCAATAAGGTTTATTTGCGACTTATTCAAGTATTGACAAGTAAATAATCCCATATTTTGGAAGGCATTCATCTAAAATGTTAATCCGCGGAAAGCTTATCAGACTCTGGTTCAAATATTGGTGCTTGTGTTCTTAGGATGGCTATCTGTTTCGTTTGATGCAATATGGAGGTGCTTCTGTAGCGCATAACAAGGATATTGGTCTTGGAGCATTGTTATATTAAATTCGCTGTCAAATGTTGAGAATCCTGAGCACTATTCAGTTCATTTTGATAAGTTCTTTGCATCTTACTATCTGATGTGCTTACTAACTGAGCAACGTTTTTGTTAGATGGGGACAATCCAAAAAAATCGCATTTGTGCTGCGGATTCTAATTTGAAATGTGGAAACAGTTTGAAAAACTACATGTTTTGCTACCAATCACGTTCTTCTCGAGCCAGTAGAAATGGCTCAACGATATGATAGAAATAAGAAGACAAAAATGTCCATAATGCCTAACGTTATGGCTGAGTATTATAAATATAGGGACGGCGTCGATCTCCACGATAATGGAGTTGCTAGCTATAGGGTTGTGGTTCCAGGGAAGATGTGGTGGTGGCCACTTTGGACGAATACTATCCACGGTTGTGAATACTAGGAAAATAGACGTCATGATGTGCAAAATAAAAAATACAAAACATTTATCACAATTGAGTTTTAAAGCGGAAATTGCCCGCCTTCTAATGTTCACTCAACAGCCTGATAACAAATCTGAATCCGATTTAGTTTCTGACAATGAATACCTAGATCCCTTACCTAATTTCAATCAGCCGCATCATATTGTCAATGAAGACAAAAGCAAAAAGAGAATGCATTGCAAGGTGTACAAAAGTAATTCCATTTTTCGATGCTTCAAATGTAATGTATCCCTCCACCCACAACAGTGTTTTGAAAAATTTAACAAAAATATGAATAAATAAATAAAAAAATGTTAATACATATGGACATATATGTAATACTTCTATATTGGCAGCAACCTACATTTTCAATGAATTTCAACTACGAAATCAAAGAGAGATAGCCAACATAAGATTTTGTTGTTAGTATTAGTATATTTGAATATATGAAAATTACTACACTCAAGAAAATGTCAAATCGTAACAGGGGCGGTAGTTAAGAAAAATGTGTTCCCCAAACTTAAAACAAAGCGAAACTTACATATTTCTTTTGCATAAATCAAAATAAAAAAATTATAACACCAACGCGTGAAATATGATTAAATTTTAAAAAGAAAAATTCAAGCAAGCAAAATTTTAACCATAAAAATTCAAACAACAAAAATTTTAAGTTAAATTTTTGACAATGAAACACCGCTCCTGAATTTTTTTATTATGTAATTAAATTTCGGGTACATTCGTTTATATATTTTCTCGCTCATATAATAATAAATCTGCACTCTAATGTTGGCGAATGTACCTTGAGTGTACTGCCTATATTGGAAGTATTACATATATGCATATGGATAAAAATAATAAATATGGATGAAATTTATTCTACAATTTTCAAAGGTAAGCAAAAAAAAAAAACAAGTAAGAAATGATCTTCCACTGGTCCCAAATTTATATACCCTCACAGCCGAACCAAAGTATATTCTAAGACATAAGCAATCAATAAAATGTTTATTTGTAAAAACATTTTCGTTATAGTTTTAGCAGAAAATATTTACTATTATTTTTTGAGAGCCAATTTGTATGGGAGGTAGGCGTGGTTTTCATCCGATTTGGTTGAATTTGATATTCAGAGTGTATATTAAATAGCAAAGCTCATACGCAAATTTCAAGTTCATATCGTCATCTAAAATGCAAAATAACGTAACATCACTTTTGATAAGTTTACAGGAGAAGCAAAAAACGATATAAAATTCAAACAACTTGAGATATTGAAACGAAATTTTCAAATCAAATAACTTGGTTATTTTTGGTGGCAGAAGTTTAAAATTCACAACACACATGTAATATAATGTAGTGAATCGTAATCAATAAAAAACACAATTTCGAATTTTTTGATCATACGTTTTTTTGCATTTTATGTGACGATATATTAATTTTTGTGGAATTTTAGGAGATTTTACCGTTTTGATAAAGTCACTTTGTGTGGAAGCTTGGCGCGGTTTTCATCCGATTTGGCTCATTTTTGAACTTGACCTTTATTTTTTAGATTAAAGCTTAAATATCAAATTTCGTGATGATAGCTTGAAAATTACGGCTGTAATCGTGATCACAGACAGACAGACGGACAGACAGCCATATCAGCCTAAATCGACTCGGGCGGTGATGCTGATCAAGAAAATATATATTTTTCTATACCTACCACGCCTATGGGCATTACAAACGGAGTGACAAATTAATATATCCCTTTTACGTTTTTTAAACGCGAGGGTATAAAAATAAAAATGTTGTTTAATTCATGCTGCTTAACCGCCAATGTTGCGTATACGCAACAAATTTTTCCGACTAAACGGGAAAACTAATTTTAATTTTTCAACTTGAAAAACCTTATTCGACCTCTCAATGTCACATCTTTAAAAGTGTTTAAAAAAATTTTCAGTATTTCGGGTTCCGGTCACAAATGGGTTAAAGGTTTTTTCAATAGTAATATGTATTCAAATTGCTAAAAATTTCTACACATTTTTTGTAACATCTCTGAATATATAAAAGTAAGTAGTATAAAGAAGGCCAAAGTGAAGCACGGTGGCCTTCACTGCAGAGGTTTGAAAAGATTCTGTAAATATGTTAGTGGCTTTAGCCGATAGTGGAATTAACCATTTTGTGCAAAAAATAAAAAAGCGGACTTTTTTCCGGTTTTTTTGCAACTGAATTTTTGAAAAAATGAGTTAAAAATAAATGTAAAATTATGATTCTTTTACGGGCTAGAACTACACATGTTCTAAACAATCCTAAACAAAATTCTAGCCTAATCAGTTAAATAGTTCTTCCAATATCGTTGTTCCAAAATCTCTCATAAGCACTAGCTTATCGATTTATAACTGTTTGTACATTAATTTTACACACGTAAGGTACACAAAAAGATGTTTTTTGGAAAATAAAATTTTTTAAAAAATAAAACCATAAAGTGGCCTCTAATTAGATTAGAAAACTGAAATGATGGTCTATCTTGGTCTTGGTCTATGAAATGATGGTCTATCTTGTGTTATAATTCTGAAATCAAAATTGAAATTACAATCAAACACAATTCTATATTTTCTTGAATTTTTTAAGCAAAATAAATTTTCGATCACAATTGCTTGCACATAGAACATCCATACAGCCCTCTTTTAAAATGTGTCGCATGATATCCTCTATGATTTAAATCTGACCACACTCGTTCTCTCTGCTGTATTGTCCCGTTGCTATATGTAAATGATAGCAGAGACAAGTTGATCCACTGCAGCAATCAGCTGCTGCTGCTGCTTCTGCAATTGTTGTTGGCAATAACTCAATCCAAGTCCCTGTGCATGTGTCTATTTATCCCTACTGTATTGTGTGATAGTTAAATTAAACATTTAAATAAAATTACAGCATTATTTGCGCATACAAAAGCAATAAAATAAAACAAAAAAAAAAAAAAAATGAAAACAAAAAAGAAATGAACGCACGCACGCATACAGCAACATATGTTGTATAAAGATAGAATTCACACTCACACACACATACTAACACACTCAGTGGGGTATGCAGCAGAAGTCGTTGTCCTACTTGAGATTACGTGTGAATGTGTTTGAGTACAAAATATTTTTCTGAATCCTTGCTGAAGTTGAATAAATTTTTTTTCTTCTTCTGACGCTGCTGCAACGCACAGCAGTAGATATAATGACTACGAGGACGAGCATGAAACATGCAAGGAAAGGAAAGACAAGGCAAGACAGAGAAGCTCTTCGGTTCTTGTCAAGTTGCTGTACTCTGCGGCAATTACAGGGTGTCTGCATGCACATGTGGCTAGCTATTAACTAACAACAGCAGCAGCAGGGTGACAACAACTTGCTGCTCATTCATTAAACTGTTGTTGTAATTATTTACAAAGTGTTGTTGTTATTGTTGTTGTTGTTGTTGGCACTTGTCATGCATGTGTGCCTGGCACGCAATGAAAATTGCTTCAATCTTTTGCTCCTCAGGTTAATGCGTCTAGCTTCTAAAGAGCACAATTTTTAAGCAATCTGCTGTAAGTGTGTTTCCGTGCTTATGTATGTGCATGTGTGCGTGTGTGTATGTGACTGTGTGTATTTTTGCAGTTATATTGCTTACAATTTGCATGCGTTTTATTTGTATATTTATAGCAAAACGTGTTTGCATTTTAATTGCGTTTGCATTGAAATTGTTGCGGCGAATTAAATGTTGCGCATACGACAGGGTGAACTTTATATAAAAAGAGTTTTTTAGAGAATTATGACAGATTATTTACAATTTTTATTTTGAATTTTTAAAAATAAGAATGTGGCATATATTTCAAAATTATTGAAAAAATTAAACGCAGCTTCTTTCCTAAAAAAAACGGGAAGGAAGTGAATTAAATTTTTAAAATTTTGATAATTTATTTTATTCAATATTTTTGGAAACAGGCGCAAAATTCATAAAATTTTCAATGTAAAATTTGACGATGGAGCATGTATTCATTTTTTCCTCAAAAGAATCATAGCATATTGTATTATGTTGACGTTCTTTCCGCCCATTATATTACATAAGGTTGTCCAATACTTGATCCATTGTACAAAAGTTTGGATGTTCTCTTTTATGTTGACCGCAACCGCGTAACTGACCTAGTCTGCTTAAACGATAGATTTTTATACGCTTGAATATTATGATGTCAGCGTTCAACTCATAAGTTTATGGTGTCATTGAGTTCTGTACTGGCCAATGACTCAGATTCAACCATAACGAAGGATCTGCCTCTCGGAAGCTCCCAAAGTCTTTTCAACAGAACTGCACAGAGTTTAGATTTTAGCTGCATATAAGAGGAAGGGCATAATATATTTCTTATAGAGTGAGTTTTATTCTTGGGGAGTGTTCTTTGCTTTTTAATTGGCTTTTGAGCCCAAAATAACGTAATTAGAAAAGAATCGATTGATTGCAATGCTACTTTTGATTGCAAAGCTCAAGTGTTAAATATTTTTTTAAATGGCTTTAACTATGGAATATATTCTCAAACCATAACATTTTTTTTTTTAACAAAGTTAACGTGAATTATAAAGTCTAAAGGAGATTTAATTATTTTATTGGGAACACAGACCAATATTCAAATGGTTTGTTGGTTGATCTATGTGTTAAACAATTACTTATTGCAGCAAATCCTTAATGGAATTTGGAAAATGTGCTTCCTAGCCGAAGTTTACTCGTAACCGAAGCCATTGTTGATATAAAAGCTTTTGTAAGGTTGTTCCGAAGTAAAATTCTAAACTTTTGGGTCGGAGCTTTTAAGAATTTCTCGTTAGAATGCTAAAAATTATATGTAGCTTTGCTAACAGAAATAATCATAACTGCTTCTTCTAAGCCTGAGAATTATTTCTATAAAAATGTTTGGAAACTTTATCGAAAATACATATATTTTTGATGAAGTTTATTTAGTTGAATTTCTATAATGCCTGTAAATTTGAATTTATTAAAATTTTATGGAAAAGGCTTTATAGAAGCTTTTTAGAAATGTCACTTTTATTTTTGGTAGGATCTCAAGCTGTCATGATTAGCTTCAGAAATAACCGGTAGACATGCCAACGACATTACAAAATATTCAGTTTCAGTCAGCAGTCTGATCAATAAGCGATGAGTCGTGGGTTCAAAATTGGACGATCATCACCAAAAATGTTTTTCACTCGAATATTAAAATATTTGGACTTTTTTAATTTCGGAACAGCCTAAGTTAATTAACTTTTCGAAGTTAAGTAAAAGTTCAAAAAGATTCTTTAAAACAATTAAAATTTTGCCTTTTGAAACTTATAGAAATTATAACGAGTGCTTAGAGAAGTTTTATATAAGATACCACATATTCTAAAGACAAATTGACTGATTTTATAGCAGTTTGATAAAAGAGCGATGAGTAATGGGCTTGAATCCGGACTATCACTGGCGCAAACACTATTTTTTTCACTCGAATGTTCAAGTTCGGAAAAGCTTTACATAAGTTCCTCTCCAAATTTAAAAATAAGCGCAAATAGTTTTTATGAAACAACAAAATACTTACCTTTTGAGCCTAAGAGAAGTCATTACGAGCTTCTAATGAAATCAAGAAGCTACATAGTATCTATAACTATCTTCTTTAAAACTTACCGCAAGCGCCTAAAGAAGCATGTTTGTTAGCTGCGTAGCTACTAAAAATAAATTTTTTCAAAAAGTGAAAAAAATCTTGATTGTGTGGGAAAAAGTCTAGAGCCTACATACATAGTTAAGGTTTCAGCTGCATATAGGCAGAAAACTTTTTACAATTAATTTTCCTGCGAAATTGCGTTGCCAGGCTGTGATAAAAGTCTACTCCCTTCGCTGTCACCTCTGGCACATTCACATTGAGCTTGCGTTAGCATTCTGTTTTTTTTTTTTTACAAAAGAAATCGTGTGTCATAATTTTTTGCATGCTTGAACAAATGTTCTAAAGTGGTCGCCACAAGAGCCAAGCCAGGATGGCAACAAAAAGAAGGGTTCAACAGAAAATCAATGGATATAGTTTTTGCTCTCAGCGTTGTATTCGATGCGTTTCTGTTGTTGCCAGTCCTGCCAATAAAGCACAAAAACACTGAAAGCTGTCCATGTTGTGTGTGTGTGTGTGTGTGCGTTTGTGTGTGTGTACCGAAAGGAGAGCAGAGAACAACAACAAAATAAAAAAATTTTAATTGCTTTCGCTCGAGCGGGGCACAACATGGAGCAAAACGAAATAAAAAAGCATATTCAAGATTTTCATTTTAAGCCTTTGGTAAAAGTTGGCTCCTTTGGTTTTTCTTACCCTCCAGCCAACCCTCTTTGGGGCACAGTGTTGCACGATTTGCAGCGCTCGTGTTTCTCGCGCAGTGCACGTGCACTCATCTATACACAGACGTTATAGCTGGTTGTCAAAGCCAGCGTGTTAATTTAGTGGGGTGTGAGGAGGCTATAAATGTTTCTGTTTCTGTAAGTATGTGTGCTTATGTGTGTGTCAGAACGGCTTGTTGTAAGGCATGAATTTCAAAGGAGTTTGATTTGGTTGCTTGTTTTGTCTTCCGTCTTTCCATCCTTCCTTCCTATTTCTCGGTGCGTAGCTTCTATGCGCTGCTTAATTTTATGCTTATTTCTATCCAATTTTTTCTCACTTTTAATCTTGTGTTGCTTTAGCTTGCTTTTATTCATTTATTGCTGCGATGACGTTTTTTCAAAATGCAAAGTCAACTTTTAGGCGCACCCACTTTTTGTCTTATATATTCGCAGCAACAAAAAAAAAACACACACACAACGCATACGTAAGCCAACTTTAGCGGTTCTCAATGCTGAGTGTATGTTATGTGCGGTTATTTGAGGGTGTGCGTTTGTGTGTGTTTTGGCAGTATAACTGTTATTGATAATACCCTTGACAGTTGAATTTTAATGCTGTCAAAATATAAAATGTTTCATTTGCCTATCTTTTAACATTTATGCGCTTCCATGTATTTGTGTTTTAATTAATGTGTAATTCATGTTCAACAAAAGAGTTTTTGTGTGTTGTATATGTCATATGATGTTTTTTTTTAAATATTTCTGCTAAGGGAGTCTCATAAATAATTTGCAAATGTTTGCTTGAAATATAAAACGGTTCTTTATGAAATGAGTTTTTTAAGTTGAAGTAAGATTAAATTCTACCCAAATTTAGAATTTTGAGTAATGTTATTCATGATTTTTGTGAGAGTGCTAGATGGCCAATATTTTAAGCACCAAATTGGCTATAAAAAATATACATATATATAAAAAAATTGTATCATTAATTTCAATTGAACAATTTTTTGTGCCAGCTTAGACTTGAACCTCGGATCTCGTGGTTTGTAAAATTGACACATCAAACGTTCCACGCACTTTTCTTCAACGGCTACCACGGGTATTTTATAGCCGGATTATACACAGTCCGAAAATGGGTAGCTAGGCTTAGATCAGAAAAAGTTACAAGTACACAAGGTTGGGGACCTAAAAAAGTATAGGTAGCATGACCAAAAAGAAAGATTATTTAAAAGTGTCAGTACTCTTCACTATCCGCTTCAAGTAAAATGAGCTTGAGCATAATTTAAAAATAAAACTTAATTCTAAAATAATTTACTGCAATTCTTCGTGATAGGTTTAAAAAAATTTTTATCTATACTATTATGTATATAAAATTATAGAAAACATTTTTTGTTGCCGCTAAACTACAAAAATACTGGTCCGATTTTTATTAAATAAATTTTAAAATATTACATTTGTGCTGCAAAAGGATATTGGTGTATTCTCTTTACGCCCTTTTATAAATAATTAAAGTGTAAAAAACAGCCTTTTTGGTTCTCTACTCTATTCTCTCGTTGTTCTCAGCAAACACAACACAACTAAATAAACAAACAAATACATATGCATACATACTTTGCTGCACTTAACAGAAAAGATTACCCATTGATGTGGTGAATTAAGCCAACACAGTTTTGCTAAATGGGGATTCACTGACCACTTCAATGTTTCGAGTTTTTCGGCGGAGTTTTTCGGCAGTATTTCTCTACACATTCAATGAGATTAAATCCGACTTGATGTACATATGTATGCATGTAGGCATGTATGTATATTTTTTGCGCGGCATGCAACTTTTCTACACATGTTTCGCCCGTGGTTTTCCTGTAATTTATAAATGAGCAAAAGAAAAGCATATTGACTTTTTATTTTTATAGAAGTGGCATTGTGTTATTCAATAAGTTTTTTTATAAATTGATAAAGATAAATTATTGATAAAGAGAAAACGTTCGTGGCGAAAACGCGGATCACTGTGGCCCGCTAGTTTGAATATATTCCTCAATTTCATCAACATCAATTAAGGACCTTCTCCGGCTTGGCTGAATAACCCTTATAAATATGTTAAAGCGTATATTCGAAGTTATATTTATTTTATTATTTTGATGATGTCACTCTGTTTTATTAAATTTTTCAAAAAAATGTTCATTAAATTTTTAAAAATGTCAATTTTATTGTACGTTTTCAATATCAAAGCTTATTTGTTTAATATCAGGTCAATTGATTTATTTTGTGGAATTTATGAATGTTCTATTGTTGAGATGAAGTCACTTTGTTTACGAGGTGAGTGCAGTTTTCATTCGATTTCGGTGCGGTTTATCCCCATTAGAATTTATGTTGTGGGGAACCGTTAAATATCAATACTATGCATTTATTTCAAAAATGATGTAGAGCCTTAAAGTGTATCTTAATTAGTGAGATAGAGCCAAAAATCGTTTACAAGGTCTTCAAAAATTGGGTTGACGGAATGCGCTTATTTGAAGTCAGCCACATGCGAAATTGTGTTCCATATACAATGTAAATACTTTCTAATAAAGCCTGACAAACCAAAGGAAATTGAGTTTATTTCATTAAGTTTGTTTATTTTAATGGTGTATAATTTTTTTTAATTATTTCATCATCTAAATGATGACTCAAGGTTGGCCCGTTTGGTACCTTTTTAGAAATTTTCCTTGCAAAACGATGAATATATAACAAAAGAAAAAAATGTTAGAACCTTCCAAAAAATATGTCTTTTTTAAAGTAGATTTTTCTAAAATACAAAAAAATGTCTTAAAAACTTTTGAAAAGAATAATTTAAAGACTTTATTGTTGCATAATTTCGATTAGTTCTCTGAAAGAGAAATTTATTCTCTCTTTGCATAAGAGAGAATTCGTGAAGTTCTCATCGTTTTAGTTGAAAAATAATTCTGAAAACAGAATCCAACTGTACTGCAAAAATGCTAGGCGTTATTTTGATTTCCTGCTTATACAATTGTTGGACTGTGAACAAGTGGGTTGTACAGTGTGTAGACCAGGTTCGAATCCCAGTCGACACAGAAAATGTTTCCAACTGAAATTAATTTTTCTGATTGGGCGTCACAATGCCAAATCTCAGAAAGTAAATACTGCCATATAAAGCTTCTTGAGGTCATGCACATTAGCCATTCGGAGTCGGCATAAAATTAGTAGTTCCCGAATTTAATCAGAAAAGCTCGGTGAAAATCCTTTCAAGGGCGGAAATGGCCAATTTGTTTGGTTGACTTTGAAAGTTGTTTTTGTGTTTTAATTTTTTTTTTTGCTTGTTTGACTACGAGATTCCTTTAGTAAATTTAGGAACCTAGCAGAAAAACCTAGGAATTGGGGTGGGAGAGACTGTCCCAACTGTCATGCTCACCTGATATTGCACCAACGGATATCCATTATGACTTTCTAGGTGAAAACAAAATTTTAAATTTTATATAATATTGTATAATATTTTGTATGTTATCTCAAAATCATATCGATTTTCATAATCCGACATTAAAAATATATACACCAGATAACGAAAGGTTCTTTAAAACGACTATTGTATCATTGAATAAAAGATTTTCTATCACCCCATTTTGAACTTAGTTAAAGGCTGAATGCTCAAAGCTAAAAAAAACTTACGTGACCAAAAACGAAATGAATTATTATTTTATAAGGGTTATCCATTTTAAAGTAAGAAACTAATGTTTAAAAAATTGCTAAAAATGCAAATTTCGATAAAATTTATATTTCGTTATAATGTTTTGACTTAACAATATCAGTCAAATGTCCTCCACGCGAGTATTTTTTGGACTCAATTCTTTTGAAGTAATTTTCGATAAATTTTCTGTACAACTCGGGCACTAGCTCAATCTTGACTTGACGAAGAATGTTGGTGTTTAATTGCTGAAGCGTTTTATGTTTATTCACGTAGATAAGAACTTTTGCGTAGCCCAACAAAACAAAAAAGCTAGATGCGTTACATTGCACGATCACTTAGGCTAATCTGAGGCCAAAGACCTAATTGGTTCTAATCTTTAATTTCAGTACAAAAAAACGCTCAGGATAGACTGTAACGGTTGCTCCCTGATAGTTAAAAGAAAAAATACAGACCAATAACACCACCCGATCATAATACACACCAGTTAACACTTTTAACGCGTTGTTAGGTAATAAAACATTTCATGTTAAATGTCAAAATTTTAAATTTACAAAAATTAGTTTGAATGATATGAACATTTGACAGCTGTCAAATGCTAATGCTGCATTTTCCATAACCTGTAATGTATAAACCTTTATGGAAACTTTTTAAATTTGCAGACCAAAATCATCTTCTAACTAGTAAGAAATTATCTTCGACTGGGCCAAAGTTAAAGAACTGGGCTGATCAAGAATATGTATGCTTTTCTATACCTGCCTCACCTCCTAATGGGCGTTACAAACGGAGTTACAAAATTAATATACCCCTTTCACGTTTTTCAAACGTGGGGGTATAAAAATAAGTGTTGTAGGTAAAGTAATGCTCTTTTAAAAAATTCTTCACGTGCTTTTTTAATAAGGTGTCGTTCATAAATTAAGTGACCGATTTTGAACTTATTTTTTACCCCTCCTCCCCTCCCCTTCCCCTCATCACTCTCGAATCAACATATTTTTAGACAGCCAAGCGGCGATTAAATCCATGAGTTCCGATACCATCAAGTCCAGAAATGCCCTGGCGAGCAAGGAAGCACTAGACGCTCTGTCCAACAGAAAGGAAGTGCGTATCTACTGGGTTCCAAGCCACCAGGGCATCGAAGGCAATGAGATGGCAGACGAACTAGCAAAGGAGGGCGCCGGGCTGGGAGCAGAGCTCACTGAACATATACCAATCCCACTACAAGAACTATACAGCAACCTAGAAAAACGATCCGCACTATCAGTGAGTCGCAGGTGGAAAGACACGGTATCTTGCAAAATTGCCAAAACTATGTGCGAGGCTCGCTGCGGAAAATGAACTACATACATCCTCGCACACCCACGGAGTGTCTGCAGAACACTAGTAGGTATTCTTACTGGCCACTGCATGGTGGGAGCCCACGCAAAGAAGATGGGCATCACCATGGATGAAAGCTGCAGAAAGTGTAAGGAACCAGGCACCGTAGAGACCCTGGAACACCTATGCACATGACCCGCTATACTCAGATCAAGACATAAACCTTTAGGCTCTCCGACGTTCTCGTCACTTAAAGAAGTAGCCAAAACCCCTCTTGAATCCCTTCTAAAATTCGCGAACACGACGCAAATATTTAATTAATTCTCCTGAACCACTCAGCCTCCACCTAACCGGTACCACTAAGTACCTGTATGGTCTATGTGAGACTTCTACGAGAGGCGACCGTTCTAACCTAACCTAACCTAACAACTTTCGTTACTCTTCGTAGTGCATATCAAAACTCTTCCCCACCCCCCATAAAGCAACGTAGTATATGAAATAAAAAAAATAATTGATTAAAATATATTTAAAAAATATTATTATCTAGTGTGCTTGTGACTAGACAAATTTGAGAAAAAATTTTGAAAATCAATGATTTTCATCGATAAAAACATTTCATCTTCGATCCAAAAGTCGAGGCTCACAATCACTGGAATTGAAGAAGCTGAAAACTTTGGGGACTCTTCGAAATAGAATTCTTCAAAGGATTATATGTCGACCCATTCAGGTGTATCCTCATTTCTTATGCAAAGATATCCGCCTGGTCTTTGAGAGAGTAACCGTAAAGGCTGCACCCGTGCAGCACCATGTTCAGTGTTTTGTGAAATGCTTCGTTAAAATTGATCATTTGTATTCCGATTTATTTTATATAAAATAAAACCCACTTATGAGAATTTAATGATGTTTTTGAAGCGAAATACAAGCCGCAGATAGGACACGATCTTTAACTGATTTCCTCTTTCTGCGAAGGACAGTACAAGTTGATTGTAACAAAGAAGCAAATTTTTTAGACGTATATTGATATGCGGAAGGGATGCCAAAAGGTTCTTGTATGAATGGAAAAGGTGCTGGAAGAAATTTTTGGAACAAGATTTTTCTCAAACTACTGTGGTAAAGAGAATAGCAACTCGAATCATCGAATCACTTGTCACACTTGCCAATTTTATTTTGAATTTAAATATTTTCGATTTTTTAATAATTATAACAAATAAAAGTGTAAAAATTGTGTATATTCGAGTTTTTAAATTTCTTTATGATTCTTAAAGCGAACGCATCCAGTAATAAATAAATTATATTTAACATATTTATTAGTTGGTTTTGTAAGGACAAAATGAAATTTTCTTCATTTTAGAATTATATTTCAAAGATGGCTACTCTATCTTCATGCCTTATCCGATTTTTAAAACCATTTTTATAAATTTTAGTACTTAGCAGGTCGATGATAAATTTATTTTATTTAAATAATCATTTTTATTTCGGTCATAAACATTAATATACATAAAATAAATAAATAAATAACTGGCCATTTCAGCCCTTGAAAGGACTTTGACCTAGCTTCTTATGATCAATTGTGTTGTGCGTGTTATTAAGTTTGTACACAACGGACCGAGAACCGGACCTACATGTTTAACGCCGACTCCGAACGGCGATGAACGGAATGTTCTCGTTCTCAAGAAGCTTACATGGCATTTTGATTACTCTCTGAGGTTTGCCATTGTCTGCAGAGAGGTGGCGGCCGTACAGAAAAATTATTTTAATTCAAATAATTTTCTGTCGCTGCTGGGGTTCGAACCTGGGTCTCCATAGTTCGTTGACGTAGCGGCCACGCACTTTAACCAACTACGCCACGGACGCCAAATAAAACAGGTTTTCCTTAAAAACATTTAGATTTTTATATTAATTTTATTTAGAAGTTCCATCTAATTGCTTGGGTAATTTTGTACAGCAGCAATATACACAATTTTACCTAAGTATTGTACATTTCATACTTACCTTTGGATATTTTATCTATTGTTTATCTATGTTTATCTATTTAACTTTGATAGTTCAAAAAAGTTTTTTTTTGAAAACTTGAACATTATGATCGGCAGAATAAACAAGCACGCTACGCTAAAAACTTATATGTTTTGACCAAAAACTTAGTGAGCTGAAAACTGCCAAAGCCAACGTATAAATTATAATAGGTTTTTTTTTAATTTTGCATAAGTTTTTGTCTCGGTATAGGTTTTTGATTTTCACGTTGAGAGTTAATGACAATGTTCTTGTAAGTTCTCTTTAGCCTTGATTGCAAGAGTATCAAATCAAAACAAAATCTATGCTAAAAAACTGCTGCTTTTGAGTTTTACCCCAACTCATTAATTTTTCAAAATGAATTATTTATTATAACATGTTAACCTGTCTGTGTACAACCAAAAGATCACAAACAAAAAAAAAAAAACAAAAGACGTAAACTTCCCTAATTTTAACCACATTAATGCTGCTACTTAGAAACTTTTAATTAGTTTGAACTTTCCACTACATCAACTTCTACTTCTTCATCTTCATTTGCTTCTTGCACTTGCTTCTTGCATTTGCCATAATTATGAAAATTTAAGTTGTTTTGTTATGTAATTGCTCTTTTGTTAGCCACATTTATCAACACTTCTTTTTGCACACTCGTGTGGTGTGTGTGTGTGTGTATGTGTTTATATCTATGTGTACACTACAATCCCAAACCTTAATTTATGCTGTGGGGACAAAAATAATAAAAAAAAAAAACTGCCAAATATCAGCCAACCAAGCCAACGACAAACAAAAACCTGTCATTGTGGTTAAAACAGCAGCCGCAATAAGAGTTAAAAACAAACACACCTACCTTGCATCCCCCACCTGAAAGCTAACCGCAAAATCCTCTCACGAACTATTCCATATCTCATCCCCCTCAGTTTAACTACTGCACATTGCATGCTGCACTTTTTTAAGTCTTTTGTTTTACTCGGCCGTTCTACCCACTTTGCTTTTCCACAACCATCTACCACTTTCCACTTTTTGTTGCAATTTTCAAAACTGGGTTAATAAAGTATCGTATACTCGTGTCAAACACACACACACAGACACACACTAGCGCTCAGCCCTCGTTTATGCCACATGCGATTTTTTAGTGCCGCATAATAAGTGTTGCCGTGCCGCACAGCATTTCCATAGTTTTTCTTGCCTTGCTGATGTGTGTGTGTGTGTTCATGTTTGTTTGTGTGTGTATTTATACATAACATCATACTTATGCTCCTATCCTAATACTTCTTACTACAGTACTTTTTGACTAACGCTGTCATGTGCTGCAAGTTATTTTGTCTGTGCGCGCGGGGTCTGATGAAGTGCCACATTTGCGGTGTCGTAAGCCATTCATAATAATAAGTTTCTTATTCAGCTTCACTTATTTTATTATATCAAGAACAAAGAATTAACGATAGTCGGTAATTGGAATGTAGAAGAGAGCACGAGGAAGCAAGAAAACTAAAGAGGAAATTTGAGAAAATGAGCCTTGAACTAAGGCTCGAGTAGTAAGCTTAAGCTTAAGATGTGCAATTTTTTATTTTAAATCTGGGACATAGTGAGACCAGATTTTTTTTGCTATGCTAAAGAAATTGAAAAAAAAAAATTAATGCACACACATTTTTGGAATGGAGAATAATCTTCATTGTAAGGATTTAGATTTTCACGTGAACAAATTTTTGAAATTTGTATTTCATTTGATGTTTGCTTCTTTGAATAATTTTATAACAATTTTTAGTCACTTGAAATAACGTTGGTTACAGCTGTAGCAGTGGTGGATCTAGGATTCGTCAGAGGGGGGGAGGGGGTGGCTGAAACTACATTTTTGCATGCCAAGTGGGGGGAGGGGCTGAAACGTCTTTTTTTAGTTTTTTTGCTTTTTTTTCCATACAAAAAATTCTCCAAAAGGGGGAGGGGGCTAAAGTCCTTTCAGTCCGTATGTAGATCCGCCACTGAGCTGATGCACCCATAGTGCCTCAACATACATTCGCAAAAATCCCCTCTTTGTCATGGCCAAGTCCATTTAATTTCAAAACTCCAAATATGTTAGTTCACTCATCTCAAATGAAATAAAACTCGTAAGTCATACTGTCATATTATCCGAAGCTATGTAGATTTTATCATTTTAATGACGTCAGCTTGTATGCGCTATGGATGTAGTTTTCCTTCAAATTCTAATCTCAAAAACGTTTTGAAAATAAAAGCTTATGTGTTAAATATCAGGTTAATACATTGATTTTTGTCGAATTTATGAAGGTCTTACTATTTTGATGACGTCACTTTGTATGGGAGGAAGGCTTACTTTTCATTCGATTTGACTAATTTTAAACTAAAAGTATTTGATATAAAAGTAAAAAGAATTTCAAGTGATAAAGTGATAAATTTTTGTAGAATATTTAGAGGTAGGAGTGGTTTTAACCCAAATTGGCTCGTTTTAGAAGGCGATCTTCTTTTTTAATTTCATTGCGATAGCTTCAAAATTACGGCAGTTATCGTGGCGACTGACAGGCGGACAGGCGGACAGGCAAACCGACATGGCTTAATCGACTCAGCTGGTGATGCTGCTCAAGAATATATGATATATAAGTATATTTCTATACCTATACCTTTTTAAACCATAAAAATTAGCATTTCATGCAAAAATCTTCGAAATAAATGGAGCAGAGATTTTTTAAAAATTCTAGCTTTTTTACATGTCTGAAGTGGTACCATGTCAAAAATTTCAAATTTGTTGTATTTTATTTCAAAATATAAAAGAATTCGATCTTTATATTTATTCCCGAAATATACTACATGCCATCGTAGTTCTCTTGTGTGGCTCTATTTGGACTATTGCTCTTGAAATAAGCATAAATCTTTGTCTCCTTAATCTCTGAGGATTGAAAGAATTCATTAAATTTTCAATTTTCATGAATTTTTAATTATCCTTTGAGCGAATTTTGGGTCAATTTGGCCCAAAAAAAAAAAGTTAAACGCGTCTTTCTCCGCTTATTTATGCTCAAATCACCTAGATATTTTGGCTCAATGTGAAAACCGTGTACGAATTTTATGAATTTGACATGAAATGTATCCAGACATGTCAAATTTGGCCTGAAAAAAAATTTCCCTAATAAGTATTTTTGTGTCAAATTGACACAGCACTGATCGCGTGATTTTTTTGTGTTGTGTTTGATGCAATTTCCACTTGGGAAGTTTTCAGTATGTTTTTTATGCAATTTCAAGTTGGGTCAATATGACCCAAAAACTCTTTTGTGTTCTTAATTCCAAAGTTTACTTGAAGGTTAAACACTTACACGCAGCCAGGAGGCCAACAAAATCGTTTTTCCAAGAATTTTTCCTGAGAAAACATTTGATTTATTAACGTTGAAAGTTATTGTGGTAACTTTTAACTTTACTTTAATTTTTTTTAAAGTAATTATTTTTTCCCAACGACAGGCGGTCGCTGGAAGTCTCTCTGAAAAAATGCGTCGAGCGGTGAGCACAACATCTCTAAATCATCTGAACTTAAAAAAGAAAATGTTAATATAGCGAATAGTAAATCCCCATTTATCAAAATTGTGTTGGATTAATTCACCACATTAAAACTAATTTCAACATATCAGAATCTACTTCGATTCAGTTGGAAATTGGTGTGGTGAAGTCATTTGTTCTTTTGTTTTAAGCGCAGCAAAGTATGCATAATATGCATATGTATTTATTTGTTTATTTACCCAGCGGGAAAAAAAGCACTCCGAAAGGCCTTTTGGAGTGCTTGCAAGTCAGCTCAAAGCGCTGACCCTACGTATGACACATCATTGTAATTTTAACATTGCATGTCATTGGAAATAAGTACTCCAATTTAGCTGACTTTCGATTGCTTCAAAAAGCCTCTCTTGAAAAGCTTTGGGTCAGCAGTTCGTTGCATTCTTTTTAATTTTGTCTACCTCAAAAAGAAAGCTGCAGAGAGGAAGAGAGAGAGAGAGAGAGAGAGAGTTGGAGAGATATTAGTAATTTTATCGAAAATAAGGGTTAGATTCGCAACCATCGATACTGCTTCAAAAGGCCTTCCTTAGAAAGCTTTGGGTCAGCAGTTTGTTTTTGTTTTGAATAAATCAATGAAAAATCTGCATTTTTCTGAAATAATTACTACATCAATGTTTCCATTTTCAAAATAATTAAATTTTTAATAGTTTTTGATGGATTAACTATATAAATTACTAATCAAAGATAAATTCACTTACGTAAGAAATTTTACTTGCAAAAAAACACTTATTTTTAACACTTGCTCACAGGCGTACTTGCTTTTTTCCTTTGTTTGTTTTTTCTTTTGTTCGTTTTTTTCCATTGTTCGTCTTTTTGTTGTGTCCGTTACTGACGGTAAATATACTTGTTATTAAAATTTCGAAAAGAAAATACGCCTATATCCTTTTGCAGAGCAAATGTGATATTTTAAAATTTAATTCATAAAAATCGGACCAGTATTTTTGGAGTTTAGCGGCAACAAAAAATTTGCACTTTAATTTTCTATAATATTATAGATTGCATACAAAATTAAAAAAATTAAAAATTTAGCTACCCGAGGATACAACAAATTTCGCTATTAGTGATAATCTCTGTCCTCTGTACAGTTATTAAAAGCCCTACATAAGGTGGGTTTAACTGACTGCATCCCTACGAAATTAAAAAATTAAGCTAATAAGTAATAAAAAAAAATATGCGTGTGGCCACCACGTGGAACTTTAACCCAAAAAATTTGATTTTTAAGTAGTTAATTGATTTACTCTTTAATATAGTCTTCTAAAAAGTCCCATTTCATATAATGAGAAGAGTAAATTAAATCTGCTTTCGAAAAGCAATATTAAATTTAAATACAATTTCGAAAAGTTTAATGTTAATAAAACAAATAAAAACAACTTCAGAGTTATACAATCACACCAAACCCATCATACCATACCATACCCTACCTTATCGTACCATACCATACCATCATTCCATGATTATCTTACCACCATACCATACCATCATACCATACTTTCATCCCCATACTCTGTGTACACTTTATTTCTTCTGCGGTTAATGAAAGAGTGTGCACCCAGCCGAATGTTGTATCGTACTCGTTTCCATTTTCTGAAATTACTGCACAAAAGTTTGAAATATACTTTAAAATGTTGTGCAGTACAACTCTGTTAGTTAGCAGCAGTCAGTGTTTGTCTTTTTGTTTAAGGTTGATGTATTCAATATGAATATCAAAGACATGCTCCATATGCGGTGAATTTTTTGCAATATTATAATTACTCAATGTATGAACCATGCAGTTGAAAAGCTACTGTGTCCATACTATATTATAATTATTTAATTCTGCGTAACACTTTGGAAAAAACACGCCAAAGCGTTTCACGGCGAAGTGTTTCATCGGCGAATTGATTCATCGGTTTTACTTCCCATCGTGGCTAAAGAAGTTTCACTTCAAAAAAATTAAGCCAATAAATGTTTTTTATAGTCATTCTTATTCTGGCAAAGAGACAATTAGTGGTTCATTTATATTCGAAGACATTTTAAACTATATTTTGTTTCAAAATTTTTCTTTTACTACGTCTCAATTCAGCTGGAAATAAAAAAGTTTCCTTTAGCTAAATGTGATAAATACTTTCAACAAAAAATGAAGTGTGTGGTAATGTGGATACACCGGTTGGTTTTGATGTGAAATCGTTTTTTTATCCTTGTTCTTTACCTTGTACCTATTTTTTTCTTTATTCCCAAACTTTTCCTATATTAGTCCTATATATTGTGCTATTTCTAGTACAAACTTTTGATTTAATCCCTACGCAAATTTTTTAATTTAATTATCTTTGTTCAAATTTCTTTTCTTATTCTTATCGCACTACTTTTCGCAATATTTATTCTAAATCTTGTGTTTATTGTGCCCAAAATCCTTGTTCCCATACTTTGCCCCATTCCTTGTACTTTTCCTTTCCCAATTTTGTCCTAAATATTGCTTTAGGGTGTGAATAAATCTTTACCCTTATCCTTGTTCTCACGTTTTTCGTTACATTTGCTTTACAAGGTCAAACAAATCTTTTTTTTTTATTGTTAAATAAAGTTTTTCGTAGCTCTTTTACTTTGCAAGTAATAATTCAATGCAACAATGTTGCATTTTTGTTGCATAAGCTGCTTTCTGCGCGTCGTGACGACATCGCATTTTAATGTTTTTTTTTTTTGTCTTAAGGTCAAGCATAAATCCTCCATTTCTGTTTTATAACATTAACAGTGCCACATATACATAATACTGAGTAATAATTCCATGCAACGCCGTTGCATGATTGATGCTTTTTCGATCATACAGTGTCTCTCTCCGCGACCTCATGATGTCATGAATTTGTTGTTTTCTTTTGTCGTGAGCTTTTACTGGCGTATAATATTTTTACAGTAGCAAATATACTCAATGAGCAATTATTCCATGTAACAAGCTTGAAATTTCGTTGCTTATGTATTTCGCTCGTGGCCCCGTGTCTTTATTTTTTTAATTTTTTTTTTGTTTTTGCTTTGCGTAACGTTATAGAATTAATTCTTACGGTTGTGTCATAACGTTTATTGTAGCACCAATACTCAGCGAGAAACAATTTCATGCAACGCCGATGCATTATGAAAAAATTGTTTTTTTTTAACTATTTAGGAAACCTGCGCGGTAAAACGTTACGTTGACACGTCAAAAAACAAGAGACAATTTTTGTTTTTAATATTCTCGCATGCTTGTCACTCTCGTTTCATTATAAATATTTTTCAAAAATCCTTTAAATCCTTCATGCTCAAAAAATTGTTCGTGACATCGGGAAAATCATTAATTTATTTCTTTTTTTTTTAAGTGACCATTTCAATAATGTTAGTTTTATATCTGGTAAATGCATACAAAGTTATACATCCTTAAAAAAAAAAATAGAATAACTACAACAACGGAAAAAGGACGATAAGAACTTTTGAATAGTGCAACGTGAAAAAATAGCATTTAAAATGCAATACTTTACAAAGCCAGAAAAAGTATCTACAAAGTTAAACTGCTACTTATTGTAAGATCTAATGAAATTGTTTTATTTAATTTATTTTTCTTCCTGCTGTGCGCGCAAATAACAAAATAAAAGTTGGCTGAAACAAAATATAGTGAAGATAAAAAAGTGCTGCACAAATAAAATAAAATTAAAAATAAAATGGCTGCTATTTGAGGCAGTAAAAAGAGTAAACATAAAAAAAATAGAAAACAAATCCATTCAACACACATACATGGACGACCAAGCAACTGAATAAAAGAGAGAAAGAAAAAAAAAAACAGAAAAAACAATCAACACAAACAAACAAATTCAATGAATTGTGTCAAGTTTTCCCAGCTTTTCCAAACTTTAGCCGCGTTGTTGCCTACGCTGATGACTCAGGTTGGATGCGGTCCAAAGTTTTCAACTTAAATGCATAGCCAGCTTGTGTCGTGCTGTTGCAATCGATCCAAAAGCTGCATTTGTATGTGTAGCTGCTGTAGCTGTAACTGTTTTAGTCTGTTTGTTGTTGGTGTACGTGCAGCAGAAGCATCTTAAATTTATTTTTTTTTTGTTTGTTGTTTGCTTTCGGTGTTGTTTTTGTTGCTGTTGCGTAACATTTAGAGCTCGAACGTACATGTGGATGTTGTCTTCTGGCTTGGGATGAATGCCAGACAAGTTCTAGCGACATCCTTATCCCAATTGGATACAACAACAACAACAGCAACTAACTGCCAAGATCTACCGAACGGTTTCGAGGAAAGCTTGCAGCTGCAGGTGAGTGTATAACGTGTTTTGTATTTTTTTTTAAGCTTTTTTTTTCAACACAGTTTTCCGTTTATGATTTTTCAACTAATTTATTTGTTATTGACAGAGTAAATTTATTGAAAGTTGCTCTAGAGCAAGACTTGTTGAAAACTTTGTTAACTCGATTTTCATTCTCAAGACACAGCAGCGGCAGCTTGAGTTATAACCGGTTAAAAGTGTGGTATGTTTTTTTTTTCTTCTTTACTTAATTGATTTAGTCTAAGCAACTTGAACCTATCGATGAAATATCGAGACATTGTTTCCAATAATGGTCGATGATTTGGTTTGTTGACTCATCTTGAAAGAGCTCCACAAAGGGAAAAAAAGAAATAAGTAAAATCCAGCTGACTGCATTTCGAAGACAAACACGAACTCTGGACAAACTTTTAAGGCATTAATTTACGTTTTATCAAATTTAAACCCACAACAAAAACATTGGCTAGAGGTCAATGCTCACTCAGTATTCTCTGCGTCGTCAGTGGGTTGACCAGAGTTTAAGATGAAGAGTAGAATAATATGAAATACATATGAAGAGAAGTGAAAAAGCAACACGAATGTTATATTTTGATGAAATTTTTACAGTACTTAAAGATAAAAATTTGAATTAAAAAAAAACTATTTATTATTTTACATTTTTATAATACTTAAAGATTGAATTTGAAATTAAAAAAACTCTTAATTTTTCTTAAACAAACTATTAAACAAACTTAGTATTTAAGTCCTATTAGTATTTAAGGACCTATTTTCTAAAATATTTTGCTATTATTCCCAGAATTTTAAAAAAAAATTTTATGTTACCACTACGCACGGTAGCAGTCCAACAAAACCAAATTAGTTGAGATATTTAGTAAACATTTTTTTTTAAATCAACTGTAAACTATTACATCTTAAGAGATATTTCCTCTCTTTTCAATCTTTCTTCAAGTGGTTAAGTAATTCACTTTTAATTAGAGACTCTGACAGCCACAAATCGCTATTTATAATATAAATAACAGTAATTTCATTAAAGATATAGTTAAAAAAATCTTTTATCACAGTACTGTTCATCAAAAATACAAAAATTTTATTATGAAAGAAAATCTTCAAATTTTGTATGTAAACCAACTTACAATCGAACTTTCAAGAAGCTATTGCCAGAAACATTTACCCTCTCTCGAAAGCACTTGTGCAAAGCTTCTTGGAAGCTCATTTAGAACACTAAGAGATTCGCTCTCGTACGAAATAGCCGCGCTCTCACAAGTAGTTAAAAATGAAGCTGTTTGAAAGTGTACTGAATGTCCGTACGTACTAATGAGCTGTACAAAACCTTCTATTCACAAGACCCCATAGTGTACACTAGAGTGGGTCGAAAAAAAAAATTGAAAAAACCACCCCCTATTTCAAAGCTGACCTCGAATGGTTTCCAAAATAATAAAAAAATTTTTTTTGGACCATAGGAATAACAGCCGAAATGGTCTTTTTTCTATAACTTCAGCACAACATATCCGATCTTAAAAAATAATATGTCGTTTAAAAGTGCTTTACAAGTACAACATTTTCTCTTCAGAACATTTTTACTTCCAAGGTCATATTTGACTAATAAACCTCGTTAGCCCGATTTACCTCCCCTAAAATTGTTCTTTTATTCTCATAAAATTAATGTTCTAAAAATTTGTTTACATTTTGTCCAAAAAAATTATTCTATAACTTTGTGTAGAAGGGATTTTGCCTCAATTCATATCGGAATTAATCTCGTTAAATTGCTTTAGATGAGCTTCTCACAAAATATGAAACTTGCGTTTACTAGTACTTTTGAAGATTCTTGATGGAGACAAATGGTGTCGCTCAGCTTTCAGTTTCGCTTTGGAATCATTTGTGAGGCTTAAACGAAATTATTTTCCCGCGACCTCGATGACCCTTCGCAAGGGCTGCTTGTGATTTCTTTTTGTCAAACAAATCGCAAAGGAAAGCAAAATATGCAAACAAATAATTCAAATAAAAATAATTTCGATTTGACAGTTCTGAGTTCACGCTCTCTCCGTAGCATCTACCTTCTTTATTTTTCCATGATTTATTTGTTACCTGTGATCACAGATATGTTTTAAACTTTCTATTTCATACGGACGTTCAGTGAACTTTCAAGGAGCTTTTATTTTTTTATGCTTTCTTTACAAATAATTTCTGTTTCAAAATGATAAAACTGGCGGCCGTGGCGCAATGCGTAGAGTGCGAGACCCATACGCCAGAGAACCCTGGTTCAACTTCCATCTGACACAGAAAGTGTTTCAATTGAATTCATTTTTTTGTTCGGCCGTCACCTCTTTGCAGACAATGACATACCTCAGAGATCAAATAATGCCATGTTAAGCGTCTTGAGAACATGCATATTAGCTGTTCGGAGTTTGCATAAAAACTAGTAGGTCCAGTTCTTGATCAATTGCTTACAAACATTGAATAACACGCACAACACAATTTGGTCATAAGAATTTCGGTCAAAGTCCTTCCAAGGGCTGAAATGGCCAGTTTATTATTATTATTAAGTGATAAAAGTTTTCTGCATTTTCTTCGCATTTGTTACCCATTATACCATATCCGTCATAATATATCTTTCATTCCATGCTCATCCATACCTATCATATCATACTTACCGTAGTGCTAAACCTATCAAATCATAGTTATCATACAAATTCATAGCACTAACCATATCATATTCATCAAACTAAACCCTACACACTATTCCCTAAGAATCATACTCGTGAATCGTGATATCATACCCACTATACCAAAACCATCTTGCACCCATTTTACCATAATCATCGTGTCATACTCATTATAACTTATACATAACCATCGTTACACCCATCATACTACACTCAACATATCACGCTCATCATACCATACTTATTATATATGTATGTTAAACATAGCATACATATTATACCATACCCATCATACTATAACCATCATCGAAACATGAAATAACACACAATCCATAAAAAATTTACCAATTATACCTTAATCATCCTTCCATATCCATTATACCCATAATAGCACTCATCATACCTTTCACTCATAATACTGAACCAAACGTGTAATACTATTATGAGTATTATGCGTTAAGTTCAGTTATAGTCCATACTAAGAAGTACTTTTGCTTTAAGACAAATAGTTTTTTTTTACAAAAATCAAAGCATTTCAAGATTGTTATTTTTTTACTATTTTTCTCAGAAAACAACTTTTTCCTTGCGGGAGAGGAAGATATCCTTTTGTTCCCTAAAATTTTTTTTTTTGGATGATCTTGACAACCCCATGTAACTTTTGAGTCTTCTTAGAATTTGAAATTCGAAAAAAAAAATTGTAATTCGAGACGTCCTAATACACATAATACCACACCTTTCAATCGTACTCATCATATAATACGCGTCATGTCATAACCATTAATCATAAATACATGTTAGGATAGGACACGTCATACAATATTTATCATACTATATCGACCATGTTCATACCGTACCATTATCATGGGTTCATACTGCATGTTTCAGTGTACATGGAGTGGAGTGGATTGAAATGGAGTCGAATAGATTATTATATACTGATTATGTCATAATCGAGTGTCGACTTTATTTCTAATAAAAACCTTTTTTTGTAAACTTTATACACTAAAAAGCTTTAAATAGAAACTTAAATTTTTTTACTTTTTTTTTCCTAAAAGAATCGTTAGAAATATTATTTTGTTATAGATATATATTTAATTACGATACATCATATACATATATATAAAATGTATTTATTACAGTGACTATACTTTTTAAATGATCAATTTATATTCTCCAGATGAGTAATTAAGCCAATCTAAGCCAAAGCAAAATAAAAAAATCAACAATAAAGTACAGTTCGTTATACTTCAGTTTGGTTCTACTTCAGTTTTGTTGTGAAGTTCTAATGCATTAGTGTTCTATTGTTGGTTCGTGTATTGTTTGCATGTTTATCAAAAGATATCTTTTCTAAGCAATGGTTGCTTTGAAATGCGAGGGCAGAAGAGAGCAAACATTTAAGAGCATAGCAGATGGCTTGCAAGTTTTTTAGCAAGGTTTTTGCAGCTCGTTAATTTATGAACAATTTTTCCAGCTTTTAGAAACCAAAGTAAATTATATCGTTTTAACTATAATACGGCTACCTTAAGCTATTATACGTCAAAGTGATGATTTTGTTAGTTACCCATATTTGAATGCGTCATTTTTTTGAAGACTTAAGGGGACATATTACAAATTTAAAAAAAAAAATTTTTTGGTATTTTTTTTTCATAGAAGGAAAAGATATCATTTTCAAATTTCGCACATATATTTACTAATATTTAAAGAATACAAAAAAATTTGTCTCAGAATTTTTGAAGTGGTTTTTGACATTATTTGATTTTTTTAAAAAAATGGCCAAAAATTGACGGTGTGCAGGATATCACCAGTCCGGAACATCTGAGGAAAAAATAAAAAAAAACCTAATTAATCCTTGTTTAAGTGGCTATCGTCTGAACTAGGATAATTTTATTCCGCCGAAAAAACAAAATGGCGGCCATTTGAAGAAAAAGTCGATTTTCGAGGTTACAAAATAACGGCAAAAACCACTTCAAAAATTCTGAAAAAAATTTTTTGTATTCTTTAAATGTTAATAAATATATGTGCAAAATTTCAAAACGATCTCTTTTTTCCTTCTATGAAAAAAATTCCCGAAAAAATTTTAATTTTTAAAATTCGTAACCTATATGTCCCCTTAAGAGTCAAGAACAAAATTTCATCCAGTTAGGTTGTATGGAAACAAAAGCAAATTAATTTTTTATGTAACACTTACTTTTTTAATTTAGGCGTGTTACCATTCGTTTTCCAAACTTAACGATTAATTATTGCCTTAAATCACAAATTTTTTTATTGAAAATTTATAGAGTTTTCAATGTTCACTTTCCGCAAGTTTTTGAGCATTCCATGCTTAGTTCCATCTTAGTATAGATAAAGTCCCACTCATAGTGATTTTAGTTCACTTCCGTTTCATTTTCTGAACTTACACTCGAGTTGTAAAAAAACTTTGCGACCTTTAAGATAAAAGTTGATTAGTACTCATCTTTTTGCCTCGATTAGCATTTTATCTCTAACAATCGTTTTTGTGTTTTTTAATTAAACTAAAAGACAAAAAAATTAACTATGACCATTGTTAAAAAACTCGCTATTAATAAAGCCAATTATTTAACACTCTAGCAACAAATATACAGCCATTATTTTCATATTACTATTCAACATTCTCAAAATGCTTATTATAATAACTAAAGACAACTTCAACAATATTTGTACTTAAAAATCAAAAACCAGATTCAGGCAATAAACTTACCTAAGGCTCCAATGTATTAGACTTTATAAAAACAATAAAAAAGTTCATCTTATTTAACGCTACCTACCTTTATATCTAACCAACAACAAGAACAACAATATCATTAATAGCAATCACCAACAACTTTATAAATGTTAATAAATATTAATTTAGTTAATAAACTTAATTTTAGTTTTGTTCAAACCATCTAATTTGCATTTTATTTTTTTACCGAAGAGTAGCATTGAAATTGAACAATTTTTATACACAAGTTTTTTTTTATTTTTTTTTATTGTTATGTGAAATTGTACCAAACCTAGTTACAAAATATTAACCGAAAAGCTTAAACGTCATTGCAAGATATTTAACTGGGGGCGAAGAAGACAAGACCTTAACGGACAACAAAACTAATACAACCAACAATCAACTAACATTTAATTAGCATAAAAAAACACGCCACATACGATTTATACCGATTTATGGAAATATTATTTTGCCGGATTCGATTTAATTTAATGTTAGTAATACATATTTTGGTAAGAAAAAAAAAATTAAGAAAACACTTAAATCAAAATCATAAAATTATCGAAATAAACATTCATTTGGTTAATTTTGGTTAAGAGAAAAGAACTTAAAAATTGTTGTTAAAATCGCCACGTGTCCAGATTATAATACTTTTAATAATTTTACGGGTTTTAAGATTAAAAATACAACAACATCAGTCAGTAAAAAATTACTAAAACAGTTTAGGGTTGAAAGTTATATAAATAGAAAAATATTTATTCCTTCCAAATATGAAATGTTTGGACATGAATAAATTCCTTTTGCAAGCAAGCCTCCAAACATTCAATTAGTTCTCTTAAGGGGGCATATAGGTTACAAATTTTTAAAAACATTTTTTATAGTATTTTTATGTTAATTAATATATGTACATGCAAAATTTGAAAACGATATCTTTATTCCTTCTATAAAAAAAACTAGTAAGGAATGATCTTCGACTGGGCCGAAGTTAAAATACCCCCACGGCCGAACCAAAGTATATTCAAAGTCTTAAGCAATCAATAAAATGTTTATCTGTAAAAACGTTTTCGTTATATTTTTAACAGAAAATATTCGCTTTTGTTTTTTGATAAAGTCACTTTGTATGGGAGGTGGGCGTGGTTTTCACTCAATTTGGTTGAATTCCATACACATAGTACACGTTATATATCAAAGTTCATATGCAAAATTTCAAGTCCGTACATTAATTTTTGTGGATTTTAGAGAAATTTTACTTTTTTGATAAAGTCACTTTGTATGGGAGGTAGGCGTGGTTTTCATCCGATTTAGTTGAATTTCATACTTAGAGTGTATTTTGAACATTAAAACTCATATGCAAAATTGCAAGTCCATATATTCATTTTTGTTGAATTCTAAGAGATTTTACCGTTTTGATAAAGTCACTTTGTATGGGAGGTAGGCGTGGTTTTCATCCGATTTGGCTCATTTACGAACTTGATCTTAGTTTTTTAGATAAAAGCTTAAATATTGAATTTCGTGATGATAGCTTGAAAATTACGGCTGTAATCGTGACGACAGACGGACAGACGGACAGACGGACAGACGGACAGACGGACAGACGGACAGACGGACAGACGGACAGACGGACAGACAGACGGACATGGCTAAATCTACTCGGGTGGTGATGCTGATCAAGAATATATATACTTTTCTATACCTACCACGCCTCCTTATGGGCGTTACAAACGGAGTGACAAAATTAATATACCCCCATTTACGTTTTTTAAACGTGGGGGTATAAAAATCCCGAAAAAAAACTTTTTTTTAAATGTGTAACCTATATGCCCCCTTAAAAAAAGTTCCAAACCAAAAGTAGATAGACAAAATTCAAATTAATATACAATTTAATTAGGCACTGACATCGTGAAAAAAATTTGTGTGGCATACAGTGTTGCCATATTTTTTTTAAAAAAAACTTTAATTTCCAGAAAAAAAAACTTGTTTTTCGGTGAAAAAACTTGATATTAAAAATTAACTAAAACATGTATTTTTAAAAAGTGTGCTTTAAAATTTTTGGCAATTCGCTTTGATCTCTCTTTGTAATGAAGTGGCCAATCATTTCTCAAGAAAATACGGAAGACTTGATCGTCAACTCTGAATGTATATAAACTGAAGCGTCAAGTTTAAAAAGGAATGCTAAAAATTGACCGCCAAGACTCGACGAAGGGAAACCGAGACAAAAGAACAGAAACAATGACAGCAACAATAAAAGCAACAGCGCTGTCATAAAAATAAACTTTGAAAAGGAGTGAAAAATAGTAGTAGCAGCTTCAAATGATACTTATGTTTTTGTAGTAACATACAATTTAGTTTTTCTATTTGATTCATAGATTCACTAAAATAGAAAGCATCGTTTTAAGGGGGGAAATATACCCAGGACATTTTTAAATTTTTTTAAAGCTTTAGGTCTCAAGAATATGTGGTGAAAATTTCAAGTCGATATCTCAAAAAATAACAAAGTTATAGCCTAATGAGTGAACCGCCTTCTTATTTTCAAACTCGTTTTTCTAGAAACCATGTTTTCAAAGTCAGTGACCAAGATTTCTCGAAGCTCAGTGAACCGATCGTTTTGATTTTTATGCAGGCTTATTTCATACATAATAATCGCGTACTTGTCATAGGATTTTTTTTTTTGCAGCTTCGTTCATTTTTTATAGGCAAAATAAAGACGAATTTTTGGTCGAAAATCGTTTTCTTACGTTCGGATGTCCGCCATTTTGTGAAAAACCAATATTTTCAAAATCGGCTATGACAAGTACGAGTTTTAAGTGTCTAGTTTAATAACATATTTATTTTTTTTGTTTCAGTTGAATTTAGGAGGAGCAATCTTGGTCAACGCATTTTCAGAGCGCTCTACAAAAAATTTTGTATCCACCTTAATATTACTTTTTTTTAATAAAAAAACACTAAACATATTCTTGAATGTGTATATTTTAAGGTATAAAAACTCTCATTTAAAAATATCCCTTAGGTTTCCTTATAAAATGAACAAACATGACCTTTTTTCTTCGGCCGCTGGGTATATTTCCCCCCTTAATCGTAAAAACTTGAAAAACTGGGTAAAATAAAATAAAACTTTATTTTTTTAGGGAAAAACTTGAAAACTTTCTACCCTCTAAAAAAACTGTCAAAACAAGTTTTATCTGCCCACATGGCAACACTGGTGGCATATAGCATGCATTGCGTAGTAATTATAAAAAAGGTTTTAGTTTCAAATTCGTCATGAAGGTGGCAGAGCAGAACTATTTGCGACAACGTGTTTTTAAAATGCTTGGACAATGTTCAAAATAAGATGTTTTGAAACACTTTCTTCAAGAAAATGTGGCTCGATTCACACTTTATTTCATTTTTAAACTATACGAAAGTGATAAGCCAGCTGTAGGTATAAAGAAGACAGGTCGTCCAAAAAAATAAAATAAAATCTAGCTCAAGAAGTTAAAAAAAAGCTGCAGTAAACAAAATTGGTGCATAGAATCGGAAATTAGGCAGAAAATTTAGTATTTCCAAGGAAACAGTCCGTCAAAACTTGCGAACTTTTGGCGTTATATATCACAAAAGAGTAACAGTTGCACGATATAGTGAGAAGCAGCTTGAGGAAATCCCAAAAAAGTGCAGAATTCTTCATCGAAAATATTTGACCAACCATGTTGAAATAATTCTTGATGATGAAAAGTATTTTTCCTTTGCATGGAATAATGGAGAACAGAATGTTGGATTTTACACGGACAGTAATGAAAATACTCCCGACAATATTCGATTTGCTGCTAAAGGTAAATTTGAGCCACAAATCTTAGTTTGGGAGCCAAATATCTGTAAAAGGAGTGTCACAACCTTACATTCAAGATTCAAAAGCTCCGGCCATAAAATCTGATTATGTACATTACTCACTGCCTTACCAAAGTTGAAAAATTTATTAAAAGAAATCATGCTCATGACATCATAATATTTTGGCCAGATCTTGCCAACAGCCAGTATGCTTCTAAGACCCAAGACTGGCTGAAGGGCAGAAAAATTAGTTTTGTAGCAAACTACGCAAATCCACTAAACATTCCAAAGGCAAGACCGATCGAAGATTTCTGAAGTCTTTTA
The DNA here is from genome assembly GCA_943735915.1 of Pherbina coryleti. Taxonomy (NCBI): domain Eukaryota; kingdom Metazoa; phylum Arthropoda; class Insecta; order Diptera; family Sciomyzidae; genus Pherbina; species Pherbina coryleti. Next base: position 19,060,769 of record OX030948.1, read on the forward strand.
TATCAGTACCGCAAGTGTACAAGGACGGCTGGGAAGCTACATCCAAAGCACAGCTCAAAGCAATAATAAAGAACTGTGTGAAGAAAATTGATATGGAGGTCGTCCAAACTATGATTCAAGGAATAATATCGAAGTTACGTTAAATTGAGGATCACGGTCCTTTAATTATTTACAAAAATGTAACTTAATATGTATAATGAAATTAAAATTATATTAAAATAAATTATTAATTTCTAAAAATAAAAAAATCGTGGTTTTAACAAATGATTCAAAAATGTCTAGCTACTTTATTGGCACACGTTATTCCAACGCTATCTCAAATTTTCATAGGCTGATTTTGAAATCGCCTTCAGCTCCTTCTCCTTTATCGCTTCAATTGTCTCAAAACGTTTTCCCCGAAGTGGTAACTTGAGTCGTGGGAATAGAAAAAAGTCACAAGAGACAGGTTGGGTCACGTTGAGATGAGATGTGAGAGCCGGTACGTTACCTTCTTTCCCAACAATTGTAAAGAGACACCAAAAGTTCATTCGGTTGCTAGGAAGTTCATTCACTGCATTTGCATATGCGTCCGTCTAGACATTGAACGCAATAGAATAGAAATGTATTAAAGCTTATGAGAGAGATTTTTATGCCTACGTGCGTAATGTTGGAAAAATGCAATTCACACAAGAAAAGTAGAAAATATTTCAAGTTTTCTTGTGTAATTTGCGTTTTTCCACAGTTTGTTACCTATAATGAACAGAGAGAGAAGAAATAAAAAAAAACGATTCAGAAACTCATTACTTTCAGGGATGGCTTTTGTACATAAATGGTAAGAATTAAAAGTTTCTATAATTTTTTTATTGTTAATTTATTAAAACAACTTTTTTTAAACTCAGGACTTAAGATGTTTGTTCTTATAAATGAAGACATTTTCAGTATTTTTGTGTAAATACGATAAAAACTCAACATAAAGAAAACACCACATATTTTATAATTTTGAAGCCCTGCTTACTCTGAACGTAGAACGCAAGTAGAACGTAGAACGCAAAACATAAAAAACCTTAAAGACCGTTTTGAACTCTTGCACTTTTCTGAAAATTTCATAATATCGACATTACACAGAAAATAAAAGAATTGATTTATTACCTAAACTAGTTTAGCTACTGTGAAAGTTTCTATTTCACCTAATCTTTTCAACAACTTTTCTACTTACACAGTTAATTTAACAATCATGCATTAGGTAATTCACCTAATTCAAATTAGTTAATTGAACTAAAATTTTGCTTATTAAATCATCTAATTCTTCTAGTTATTTTACCTAATGCAAGTTGTCGATTTGTTCGTACACTAGGGAAATAACGCATATTAGCATTATCCACGCCTCAGTATAAATTTTATATTAATATTTACGTGGATAAATCAAATGCTTTCCTTACAACTTGTTTTTTTCCCGTATTTGAATTTTTTATTTCTGTGCAGCCCAAGGAGAGCACAGCGCTCTCCTATAAAAAACATAAATAAAAACAAAGTGAGAAAATTTTACAAAAAGTAAAGCCTCATTGCGAGATTTGAACTCGGGCCGCTGGCGTTATAGTCAAACGCTTTACCGCTGTGCTGTTACGCCGTTTGATAATTTGTGAACAAAATGTATATAAAAATATGAGGTCCACAACTCTGAAATTATGGGCATCTACAGCAATTTGATTAATTGGTATGTAGCGTAAATTCTTGTATTGGAAATTTAGCTCAATAGATAAGGCGTTGGTTGTTGAAATCTTAAGATCACAGGTTCGAATCTCAGCGGTGGCAAAGAAATTTTTCAGTCATTTATACAATGTATATATCTCTCTCATTCTATCTACTATAAAACAAATCTTTCTTCTCTATCATGTGACGAAATGAAGTAAAGTCACCTAAGGAGCGAAAGTTTCACTTCAAAATAGAAATTGCAAAACAAAAAAACATATTTTTTGCACGGCATTCCCACTCTTAAGTGGGAATGCTATCTAAATAATTAGATGATTTTTCTACACTTAGTAGGTGGCTTGCCTAATCTGAAGTGGTCATAGTTTAAAAAAAATTAGCTAATTCTTCTAATAAATTATGTGTCTTATCTATTTTATGGTTGAAGGTACACCTAAATATTTAGGTTTTTTTAGCTACTCTCGCAGTTAAACTACCCAATATAATTACATATAATTAACATTTAGAAATTGGTAGCGCACCTAATCAAATTCGTTGACTGAAAATCACCGGATTACTTTAGCTGAATTGACTACATTTTTAGGTAAAAATTCTACTCTTTTTTTTCTGTGTATGGAGTCAAAAAGTTGGAAACGATTTTTTTGTTTGACCAATGTCAGAATGTTGTGGCCGAGAGCATTAAAAGTGAGTGGGCCACTGATTGTTAATTCGAGGTCAGGTTCCAACCCCAGTTAACACAGAAAATGTTTTCAATATCGGCCGTCACCACTCTCCGGAGAATGGCAGACAACCTAAGAGAATAGATATTGCTATGTTTCTAGTGGCTAGTGGTTTTTTTTTTTATTTTCTTTACATATTAGCCGTTCGGAATCCGCGTAAAACTACACCGAGAAAAAAACTCATGCAAAATTAATGAAAAACATAGTATAATTTATACAATGGCTTTGGCAGTTTTCAGCCTCCCAAGTTTTTGGTCAAAACACCTAATTTTTACATGTTAACTTACCGATATTGATTCGGATGATAAATTATCGAAGTATTTTGTAATTTACACATTAGCTTCGACAATTTATATGAGCGTGCTTGCTTATTCTGCCGAACATAGTGTTCAAATATTCAACAAAAAAAATTGTAGAACTATCAAAGTTAAATAGATAAATAAATATACAGGAAGAAGTATAAAATATACAACTAATTAGGTAAATTACTGTTTATTGTTTTTGTAAAAAATTTCCAAAGACAATTATGAAATGTACATATACTTAGGCAAAATTTTGTATATTGCTGTTATGCAAAATTACCCAAGCACTTAGGAAAACCTGTTTTATTTAATGTAAATTGACATAGATTTACAAAGTAAAAAAAATTTTGCGTTTATATCGCTTATAAACATACCTAATTTAATGCCAAAAAAATGCACTCACGAAGCATTGTACCTTCGGTTAAACATCTAGACTATATAATTTTTATTACAAAAACAAAACGAGAACTATAACAAACCCGGAGTATTCAGCGATAAATTTTACTCATATATTTTGATATAGTGTCAAAGTTCTCGGTGGTTTACCTACACTATTGGCTAAAATGTTATATACTTGGCTTGGGTGAATCAGTCATTTGTTTTATTGGCAGGGTATCCGAAGTATGTGCTTTCAAAGCAATGTATTAAACAATATATTGCTTTGGTGAATAGCCATAAGTTTCTTATTTCGATACAATTTTCTTTACCCAATCCGGCTTAGGTGATTTTACTATTATTTTTTTTCTCGGTGTAGTAGGTCGAGTTCTTGGTCATTTGTGTTAAAAGATTTAATAACACGCAGAACACAATTTGATCATAAATAATTCGGTCAAAGTCCTTTCAATAGCTTAATGGCCATTTCGTTTTTTTATTTTATTTTTATTGTTGGAATAACATTGAAATACCCTTCAGGGGAACATAGCTTTGCAAAAAGTCTCATGCTTTTGCTATATGTTGTGTAAGATCATAATTTAGAACCTATTGAAGACAGAAGATCTCATCTTCATTGATGGTTTACATTTAAAAGACGATATTTTGTCTAGAGTATCTGGTTTTTAAAAATTCGTTGAGAAATTATATGGAAAAATTTGGTTCTCGTAAAATTATATAAAAATTCATGATATTTCCTATGTTTCAAGCATAAATTGTATCTTCAAACTCGATATATGCGCACTTATGAGATTTTAGCATAATATCATATATATATGTATAATTAGTAGATTTTAAACATTTTTTTACTCTCTGAATGACGTTGGAACATTATTCTCTTCTCTTATGACTGATATTTACATTATTTACTAAGTTGATGAAAAGGAATACGATTATGTCGTTGACATGAATAGGAAGATATGTGGAATAAGATTTTTTTTTTCGAGTAATATTAAATATTATATCAGAAAAGTTTACTGACCTGAACCATACATATACGACGCCATTATGTCTCTTAGTTAGCATTTATATTAAAACATGTTCCTTTATTATTCTCTATGATTTAAAATCTTTTTCTACATAATTAATAACATAACATAACTAATAATTTACATAATCTTTAACATAACTATTAAGAATAAGAAGTCGTATATAAAATTTTTACCTTTCGAAAAAATTTTACTCTAACAAAAATAACTTTGCTCGTGTTACCAAGGAAAATGGGTTAAAAAAAGGGTTTTTGTGAAACTAGTCAAGAATTTTTAATCTTTTAAACAGCGTTTTTGTAGGAAAAATTCGAGGGAATGATCGATTTGATTAATGAAAATATTGCTAAAATTAAACGTCAACGCATGTGTGGCCAGCCATTTGCTGTTAACAGGAAATAAAAGCATCACTTATTTTTTCAGTTATGATATATTCTTTTAAATTTATTTAATAATCTTAATATTTGATTTTGTTTTCAATATTTTATTTTATAATTTAAACCCTTTTATTTCTGAATAAATGGTTTCCTTATTATAAACACATTGGTTGTTCACACTGCTCACAAATAGTGTTCACCTTTTTGGCATTTTTTCGAGCATACGCCGCGTTGTGTCTCTTTGACATTTTTTTAAAGCATGTAAAGCATCTCTTTCTGGTCACTCTCTTTTGACCCTCTAATTCTTTTGAAGTGTGTCTTTGGGGATCGCTAGATGTCGATGGTCGCATCACATTCGCATCTGAATTTAAAAGGCCTGAAACAATTAATTCCTTGAATCGCGTTATATTCATCCTTTTTTCATTCAATGTATTAAATCGATGTAAGGCGTTTACCATTGTGGTAGCAGTTATTAGATGGAACAGTAAACGTTAATACCATTTTACTGTGCGGCGACAGTAGTGAGCATACGCTGCCATCTGATCTGATAAGTCGATAAATGTTTTACCTTTGTTGTAGTCTAACACTGCAGCTGGTTTGATGCATTCTCTTCCTTTGTTCAAAAAAGTTTTAAGTGAATCGTCATGTTTTGTAGTAAGCATTAGTACATCGCGTTTGCCTTTTCCACTTTAGTGGAACTTTTAGGTGGTTGATAGTGATCAGGTGTCGGTATTTATATCACTTTTTGAGCCTTTGGTGGGCCTAAAGTACTGATCGTACAATGTTGATGTTAGCACTTGTTGGTCTGCTTGATCCTCAATGCGACAAAAATTCATGTTAGAACTCTCTAACTTATATAAATTTTACACAATTACATGAAATATAAAGTCAACATTTGATGTTTTTGTTTGCTTAAACTTGCTACCTATTTATCGACAGCTTTCGGTTTTATCGACAAAACCATAAAATTTGTATGGGAGCCCCCCTAAGGAGTGGTCGGAGGGAATAGGTGTCAAAGGCAAAAATGTTCCTTTTGCAAAAACAATGGGGGTAGGTCCTACATATTAACCCTTTCCGGCACAAACACAATAAAATTTGTATGGGAGCCCCCCTAAGGAGTGGTCGGAGGAATTAGGTGTTAAAGGCAAAAATGTTCCTTTTGCAAAAGTAATGGGGGTCGGTGATACATATTAACCCTTTCCAGCACAAACACAATAAAATTTGTATGGGAGCCCCCCTAAGGAGTGGTCGGAGGGAATAGGTGTCAAAGGCAAAAATATTCCTTTTGCAAAAGTAATGGGGTCGGTGATATATATTAACCCTTTCCGGCACTCTTTTAAAGCTCATATCCTCATGTGTATGGAATAAATAAATAAAAACCATAAAATTTGTATGGGAGCCCCCCTAAGGAAAGGTCGGAGGGAATAGGTGTCAAAAGCAAAAATATTCCTTTTGCAAAAGTAATGGGGGTCATACCTATGAACCCTTTCCGGCACTCTCTTAAAGGTCATATGCTCAGGTGTATGGAATAAATATACAAAAACCATAATATTTGTATAGGAGCCCCCCTAAGGTGTGGTCGGAGTGAATAGGTGTCAAAGGCAAAAATTTTCCTTTTGCAAAAGTAATGGTGGATGGTCATACATATTAACCCTCTCCGGCACTCTTTTAAAGGTCATATGCGCAGGTGTATGGAAATATTGCTAAATATTTTTTAAAAAAGATGTCATCAAAAGCGAATTGAATAATTCTACGTCTTGTGTTACGACTTAGTCGAAACTACTGTATCTTTTATTCTATCGGGAAACTATTTCGCCTTATTTTAATGTTGCTTTTATTGCTTCTGGAGGATTCTGTTTTCGATTGGCTCTTACAGTTCCAACGAGATGGGTCTTATTTTGAATCATCTTGTCTGCTAACGAAACACTTATATACCAATTGTCAGTGAATAGAGTTCTTCCTGAATTTAAGAATCCATCCATTAACTCAGTTACAATTATCTCTGAAACTGACGTATCGTCCTGATTCACTTTGCCTTTATAGACTTTGAATGACCAGGTGTAACCTCCTGCTACACAAAGTCAAAAAACTGTAATGCCGTATCTATGCCGCTTATTAGGTATGTATTGCCGGAAATGTATCCTTCCACGGAATGGAACATTACTTTCGTCAATACACACGACATTTTCTGGAACATACGCTTCTTTAAACTTGGATTGGAGCATATTTATAATGTCAGATATTTTGCGAAGATGAATGATCATTTAGATTTTCTTGATTTTCGTTATCAAAATTATGGAGCATGCCCAATAAATGTTCAAATCTGTTTCTGCTCATAAATGTAGGAATTTGATTTTTATACAGTATGTTCCTGGACCAATAATCCCTTTGTTGTGGTACTTGAAGTATACCCATTAGGCCGTACCTCAAAAAAAAAGTTCTCCGTATACCAGCGAATATGACGTATTTTTGCAAGACAATTACGAAAAAAATTTTCTTTTTTTTTGACCGAACGTAGGGGTCGCGCATTGACATATAACTTCATATCTCTGGTGTTTACATTCGGATTTTAAAGTTTGGTATATCAATGTTTTTGTCTTAAGGAGACCAATATGACCTCTATAGAGGTAATTGACCTCAGGTGTACCGTTCTAGTACTTATCCTCCAGATCTCAGTTTCTACCATCTTAATGTGTCACCCTAATGTTAAAAAAATAAAGCTCTTAAAATAGCATTAATCTTTTGCTCAGGAAGTATATCGATATTTCCAGCAGAAGTATTTTTGAAAAATTTTTGAAAATTTTTTCCGAACGTAGGGCTCCCTTTTTCATTTTCATCATATCTTCGGAAGTAAAAGTCTGATCATATTGAATGACATATCGATGTTTTTGTCTGAAAGAGACCAATTATATTTTCTCCAAAACAAATAAAAAGAATATTCCTACAGGTCCTTGGAAGGTCTTAAATTGATTTTGAGGAATTTTAAAGCTCGTAAAAGAATAAAAAATCTGTAACGCCAATGCTAAAAGCGGTATAAACACTATTTTTGTTGCGATTTATTAAATATAGAATGTATTATTATTTTATTTTTCACATTCTTGCAATAACTCCTCCTTTTTAGCCGGTGTTGGTAGGTGTTCCGTCGCAACTAATTGCAATTAAGTGATCCATTTTCGGCTATTTTTCTGATGGTCCAAAAAAAAAATTTTTTTTTTATTTTGGAATCCATTTGAGGTCAGCTTTGAAATAGTTTTTTCAAACTATTTTTTTCGACCCACTCTACTGTATTCTCCCTGTACAACTGCTTCAGTCGAACGAGTCTTTTAGAATCCAAAATCGAATTTGGACGAAAGAAAGAACACGCCTTCAAACCAGTGCTTTGGCAAGAGTCATATTCGTGAAATGTAAGCTGAAGTTCAGTTGTATGGAATTTTTTGACCAGAAATGGCGAAAAAGGTTGTTGGTATGGATAAATATCTGAATCAAACAAGGAATACGAATTAATAATTGGACGAAAAAGAAGCAGGTCCAAGTCATCTATAATTATTATTTAAAAGGATTTTAACTCTGAGAATTAAAATGTATTTGTTTCTTTATGTACAAAGAGAAGCAAACAGCATATACTTTTTATGTAAATTTTTATGAATTTTTTTATTTCATAGTTATTTTCGAATTGTCCCTATTTTTAATGAAGAATGTCCCCGAATTTAAACCAATGTCCCCAAATTTTTGCATGAGCGTCCCCATAAAATTACCATAAAAGTGAGATGGTCGAACTAGTTATAGCAGTTACTTGATTTGAATAATACCTTCCATATATGATGAGCTTAATACACTTACATTTGTCTCTCTCAAAACAACATTAGTTACCAGCTTTGTTCATATGTACCTACAGCGAAATAGATTCTAACAACGTAAAGGTCATCAAACCCGGGAATTATTGAAACGGCATAAATACCAACTATGTAAATTCAATTTTTGTTTTTTTCCTTGTCTTTATGAAATGGACAACAACAAGAAAATCGATTTTTATAAAAAACACTTTAACCAAAACTATGCAGCATCCACGAAAGCTAGTCGCGCATACAATTAATTCAAATCTAAATCTTCTTCAAATGAAAAATAGAAAAAAAAAAATCCAAATTACTTCAATACTAAATTAAAGTCACCAAAAAAAGAAACACACAACAATACTAAGAAAAAGACCTGAACTAGGCAAGCAGGAGGGCCAGGAGAAGGAGAAGAGGTGGTGGCGGCGCAGTAAGAAGAAAGAGTGAGTGTGGCATGGACGACAATTTAATTGTTAATTTATTCAAATGACTTAAAAATAATTTTTACCTTATTATTAATTCTATTGATTTGAAGTTGTATAGGAATGAATGTGAGATGCTTACTTGTGGATGGTATGGTTGGGGTAAGATTTGGGTATTTTTGTTGTTATTTCAGTAACACAGCTATATGTAGTTGTTGTTAAAGTTGTTGTACAGATACAAGTGAAACTATAATGTATCTAGTATCTATATCTTTTTTTTTGGTAACAGCGAAGGCTGTATATACATATATTAAACTAGATGTATAAAGCTACATATACGCGACATTTTTTAATTTTTTTTATTTTTTAGTTTATTTAATTTATATTATCTGCGCACCAAATCTTTGACATTATTGACTGTACTGGTGGCTGTGATGTTAGATGGAGCTACTTTTGCGTGGTCCTAAAATATTTTATGGCCTTTTTGTATGTGATGTCTCTGCTTTTGAAAGCGGTTCAATTTAGTTTTTGTTTCTTTTTTTGTTTTTGGTTTTTTTTTTTTGTTTTTGTGTTGGGCATGTTTTTTTTTTGTAACATCGTCATAAGCAGCCTGGTAACAATAACTACAACAACAATTGAGCATTATCTGTTACTTGTCCAAGTTTATGTAGCTTCGATCTTAGCTCCGTTTGGCTATTGTTGGATTTTGTAGAGAAGAAGTGGAAGAAGTAGTAGTAGAAGATGACACTAATGTATAGCATCATTATTATTGTCAGTGTATGGGTTAAGTTGCTGGCAAAGTATGCTGTAAATGTTGCCTCAATTAAATTAAAAAGATGCTCTTCTGTAGATACTCGTAAGTTGAATACGCAAGAAAAAGGAATTTTTCGAAAAAAGTAACTTAAAAGTATCTCCAAATTAGCTTTTATTATAATTTCTTAATTAAGCGCTTAAATGTTGAGTGAAGTCTCATTAAAATACAGTTAAAGTCCAGCAGAGATTGCATTTCAGCTGGCAGCTACTTTAAATGTACTCACAGATACAGATACAAGTATTTTAGGCAGCTCCGCAGCGCCTTGCACAAAAAACGAGTTGATTTAAAAATAAGAAATTTATTATAAATTTTTTTTTTTCGTTTTTTTTTTATTGAAATGAGCTGGTTTTGCAATGTTTACGGAAGCGTTTAGTAAACTCTGTCACTAGCAATGCATTAAAAAAAAATAAATATGTATAAAATATATCAAAATAATTAAAAAAATATCATTTCAAACGCGTTTTGTCGCTGTTTGATTTGTATCTTTGAATTGACTTGATTTTTTTTAATTTTAATTTTTGTTGTTGTTTAGCTTGGAACGCGTTTCAATTCAGTTTCGTGTTTTTTTTTTTGCTACTGTGCTCTGATTGCATAATCAGGCTAACGAATTTGGGTCAAATCAAAATGAATTCGAATAAGAATTTTGTTTTGTTTGAGTTCGATCCGTGTCAATGAACTAAATAGATACTTCGCAGCGGGTGTAGCAGTTCGGCTTTTTTTATTTTTGTGCTCTTTTCCAGTTCTTTATTTAATCAATCAAATAATAAGAAATTTAAATTATTCTACATATATATTCCTTTGTATGGCTAAAAATATGATATTTTATAAAAAAAGTTATTCGATTAAAATTATTAAAAGCTTTCGGAAAGTGCAGCCCTGGCACTTAGTAGCTGTCAGATGTTCATATCATCCTAACTGGGTTTTGTGTATTTTAAAATTTGTCATTTTACACGATGGAACGTTTTACCACCAAACAACGCGTTAAAATCATTTAATTGTTTGATTTTTATTCAATGTTGATTTATCGAAGCAAACTTTCTTCAGCGATTAGGACCATTTCGCGCTAGGTGAATACGTTAATAAGCAAAATTGCCGTATGGTGCGCATAAAGTGACTCTTTGGTGTGCATTATGGTCTGGTAGTGTCATTGGTCCGTATTTTTTTAAAACGATCTACGAGCAACCGTTACAGTCAATCAATAATAGCATCAATTAGGTCTTTATAACAACAGAAATTATTATTTAAATATTTATTATTAAAGACTTATTTTGAGATTTGGCGATGTCAATTAGCCTTGGAGATCGTGCGATTTGACTCCTCTGGGCTTTTTTGTGTGGCTACGCAAAAAATGGTGCTTACACGAATAAACTTCAAACTCTTGAGCAATTTAAACCAACATTCGTCGATTCATGGCCGAGCTAGTGCCCGCTTGCAGTTCGTGCGCTTGCAGCTCGTGAGCAAGTTGTTAGGTTGAACGAATTCGTATGTCAGGTGTTTACTAGACGTCAACACAGATGACTGATTTTTGTTATTATCCATTCTTAAAACAGTCTTTTTGCTCCAACTTGATGGTTTATGTGAGGAGTAGTTTTATGACAACATTTCTTTATTGTCCACCAGCCCGGACCGGTGGCGAGGCTCAACTGGTAGCAGCTTTTTAGGCAGTTTAACCGAAGACTTAAAAACTCGTACTATGGGCAGTAAGCAGCTTCTGACTTAAGGCCAGGCTGAATGATTGGATTGCTCCTCGATGAGCATCGTTGTGGTTTACCACCCATATCGCGAGCAGAGCTATCCAGCTCTATGTGCCGTATGTACATGCAAGTATGGAAGAGGTGTTAGATAAGTCCCACACTTACCAAGCGTTGCGACATATCATTATAATAAAGATACTTTATTTGGTGCCTTTGAACCCTAAAAGTTGCCTTGGCTGACACAATGTTACGGTCCCGTCCTTAACACATTACGTACCAACGCTGTAATCAGAAAAAACAGTCCCGATAATATAAATAAGAATAATAATACTGTTCAACACGAAAAAAATAACCATAAATTTTTAATGTTAAATGTTAAATGTTAAATGTTAAATATTAAATGTTAAATGTTAAAGTTAAATGTTATATGTTGAAGGTTAAATGTTAAATGTTTAATGTTAAATGTTAAATGTTAAATGTTAAATGTTAAATGTTAAATGTTAAATATTAAATGTTAAATGTTAAATGTTAAATGTTAAATGTTAAATGTTAAATGTTAAATGTTAAATGTTAAATGTTTAATGTTAAATGTTAAATGTTAAATGTTAAATGTTAAATGTTAAATGTTAAATGTTAAATGTTAAATGTTAAATGTTAAATGTTTAATGTTAAATGTTAAATGTTAAATGTTAAATGTTAAATGTAAAATGTTAAATGTTATATGTTGAAGGTTAAATGTTAAATGTTTAATGTTAAATGTTAAATGTTAAATGTTAAATGTTAAATATTAAATGTTAAATGTTAAATGTTAAATGTTAAATGTTAAATGTTAAATGTTAAATGTTAAATGTTAAATGTTAAATGTTAAATGTTAAATGTTTAATGTTAAATGTTAAATGTTAAATGTTAAATGTTAAATGTTAAATGTTAAATGTTAAATGTTAAATATTAAATGTTAAATGTTAAATGTTAAATGTTAAATGTTAAATGTTAAATGTTAAATGTTTAATGTTAAATGTTAAATGTTAAATGTTATATGTTGAAGGTTAAATGTTAAATGTTAAATGTTAAATGTTAAATGTTAAATGTTTAATGTTAAATGTTAAATGTTAAATGTTAAATGTTAAATGTTAAATGTTAAATGTTAAATGTTAAATATTAAATGTTAAATGTTAAATGTTATATGTTGAAGGTTAAATGTTAAATGTTTTATGTTAAATGTTAAATGTTAAATGTTAAATGTTAAATATTAAATGTTAAATGTTAAATGTTAAATGTTAAATGTTAAATGTTAAATGTTAAATGTTAAATGTTAAATGTTAAATGTTAAATGTTAAATGTTTAATGTTAAATGTTAAATGTTAAATGTTAAATGTTAAATGTTAAATGTTAAATGTTAAATGTTAAATGTTAAATGTTAAATGTTAAATGCTAAATGTTAAATGTTAAATGTTAAATGTTAAATGTTAAATGTTAAATGTTAAATGTTAAATGTTAAATGTTAAATGTTAAATGTTAAATGTTAAATGTTAAATGTTAAATGTTAAATGTTAAATGTTAAATGTTAAATGTTAAATGTTAAATGTTAAATGTTAAATGTTAAATGTTAAATGTTAAATGTTAAATGTTAAATGTTAAATGCTAAATGTTAAATGTTAAATGTTAAATGTTAAATGTTAAATGTTAAATGTTAAATGTTAAATGTTAAATGTTAAATGTTAAATGTTAAATGTTAAATGCTAAATGTTAAATGTTAAATGTTAAATGTTAAATGTTAAATGTTAAATGTTAAATGTTAAATGTTAAATGTTAAATGTTAAATGTTAAATGTTAAATGTTAAATGTTAAATGTTAAATGTTAAATGTTAAATGTTAAATGTTAAATAAATAAATAAATAAATAACTAAATAAATAAATAAATAAATAGATAAATAAATAAATTAATAATATAATCAAACTTTAAATAAAACTTTTAAGGTTCTGAAAACGGATTCTGATAGAGGGGACAAAAAAAAATATACGATTATCGGCATTTTGGAAGTTTTCGTATGATTCTTATTTAAGGGGGGATTTAAGTTTCCCCCTTTTTAAAAATTCTTATAATGGATCGTATGTGTACATTGTTGAGGTTATGAAATTCCATTTTAATGGTTTTCTATACGTTTATTCTATTAAAGAGCATGGCAGAGGTAAATATACTAATAGCTTATATTGACATTTTATTGTTTACCGGTTTTAATATATCTATGAATCTATTGTTTTTTGTGCATCTAATCTCTACATGACGTAAAGAGAGAAATGTAGTCATATTGTTGGCTTCTTCATTATTTTGAAAACAGTAACAACATGAGAAAATGCTCATTAAACGTACACTAATCCTGAAATGCGAGTTTGTTGCTCTTCAATTTATGATTTAGATTTAAATTGGCGAAAGCAACATTGTTGCAATGAAGCCATGTCGTAACGACAATATCAAAAGTTTCTTTTCAATGAAAATACCATGTGGGAACATACATTTTGACAGATGTACATACAGTTGTGTTGTTGTCGCCTCCAAAGTGTTCAGGCTATTATTTGATGATCCAGCAAGATCTGCTTTACTTTTGAAGCTATCGTACAGAAATTTGAAAATGTGTCAAATTTGACGAAAACCACGCCTACTTTCAACAAAAAGTGTCTATAATGGTAAAATGTTAAAAAATTCCACAAAATATAATCAAAACACTTAACACCTATAGTTTTTCCAAAAAAAATTTGAAATTTAGCAAAATTGGATGAAACCCACGTCTACCACCCATATAAAGTGACTATGTTCAAACGGAACAATAGCTAAAAACCCCACAAAACTTAATTTAAAACTTTTTAATTTTTTCCATAAGCTTTGAGTCCGAATAGGTTTTGAATTTTGAAATTTTTTAAATTCATACCATATCAAAACCAGGCCTATTCTCCCTCCATACAAACTAACTTCATCAAAATAATAAAACCCTTATAGCTTCGGATATTATATGAAGGGATATTCTTGCTTGTACCAAGCCAAAGACAATACATTCATTACAATAATAATATTTTATATCAAATAAATTTTACGTGTGTAGAGACTCATTTCAAAGTTTTGGGCAAAATTTAAGCATGACTGATGAATTGCTACAACTGTTTCCTTAGAATTCTCTCTGTATAGCTTAATGAAAGCTCAACTATTTTGAGTATCTAATAAATATGTAGCACCTTTTTTTTATGTTAATCAAGATAAATTCAAGATAAATTTGCTTAGGTTCGTTCAGTCGAATTTTGTTAACTATTCGAAAATTAATTGCAACGATTTGCTAAAAATTACTTGAAATTCACGGAAATCCCAAAAATGCTAGCTTATTAAAAATAAGCGTAAATAAGCTAGTAGTTAGTTGATTTTGCTTCCAAGAACTTGTCTTCAATTGAATGCAGTTCAGTGAAGCCGACAAAAAAACAACAAAAAAAAAACACATCCTCCCAACATTTCCTCCAAAAATTCAAATAAGCGTCAAAATCATAGACATCATCATCATTGTTCCGCATCAGAACTCGCTTAACGTTCGCGCCTAGCTAATGATGATGATGTTAATGATGATGATGATAATGATAGTGCTGATGATGATGTTGAGGTCTACACTAGTTAGCGCTTTAATTTACAGACGCATATAAAACTGACTACCTCCTTCACAACAAATTCATCGTCTGCCATCAATGCGCCGTTGTTGATGGCCAAAAAGAATTAATTACTTTGTTGCCTGACGTTACTGCCTTCGCACTCCAACACCCTTCTTCACTACCCTTGCTTACGCTTTCTCGCTTATGCGAACTTCATATTTAGTGTAACCCTCATTCTTGTTTTTGTTGTTGTTGCTGCTGTTTTGGTGGGCCCTCGTCAAGGTGTTTTCGCTCACAGTTCGCCAGAGTAATTTCGCAAAATAATTCGAATACATTTCAATGGAAATTTGCACTGAATCCATTGTGATTTTTGCCGACAACAATGAATGTTTCATTAATCTTGGGTTGGTGTTATTCTCGTTGTTGTTGTTGGATACCGATTTTGTGGCGTTGGTTTTTGTTTTTTGCACATCCATTTCAATGATTTTTACTACGAAATGTGTTGGGGCAGCACAAATTTTTCTGTTTTTGTTTTCGTTTTTCATTCCACCTCAGATTAAGTCGATTAATTGATGTATTGCAGTCAAAAAATATATGATTTTAATACAGTTCTAAAGAAATCCACCGACCATTCCCAATGACTGACAGTTGATCTGGATGCCACGCAGCAGGATTGATTTGGGATTTTATTGTAGTTCCACTTGCATGCAATACAGTTATTAGTGGCAATTTAGTTCGGCTACAATGAACGTAACTGGATTTTGGGCGTAATAACGAGCTTCGTCAGTTGAAGCCTTAGTGATTTTAATTAAATTTATTATTAATTGTTTCATTCTCTATATTTTCGATTTCCCAAAAATACGCAAATTTTTGATAAAAATACTTTTTCTCATTACCTTACAATATTCATAGTTCTAGAGCAATATAGTGAGTGATATCCATGTATAACATTGGTTTTAATTTTTTGTTTTTTAAGCAGTCTGATTCTTATTCATTAAAAACTAATTAATTTAAAAAGCATATTTTTTAAATTTTCTCAAAATCTTCAAATTTTTTTATTTCCATTTAACCAAATTGCTTCACTCAAGCAAAAATTTTAACAGAGATAAAACATTTTGCAAGAGGAAAAGAAATCTTATAGCCGCTTGGATCACATAAGAAGACGGGCGCCACACGGAAGACCGGTCTATACATGCTAAAGAGATTAAGTTTAAAACGAATTTTAAAATTTTGAATATTAAAATTTCTCATCCAATGTTTACTTACTTACATATCTGACGCTAACAATTGTTGACCGGTTTTCGATCGAGTGTCGAACACTTAGTTCATCCAACGGCGTCCTCTTCTGCGTTCACCGCCACCGGCAATTGAACCGAATATTTTTTTCGCTGCAGCGTTACCATTACCTAGCCAGCAGAGCTGCTCTATTTTTATGCGCTTAACTATGTCTACGTCGGCACCAGTGATGTGATTTGGTGGGATTTCGGGCTCATTTTGGGATATTTGGCCTATTTGAGAACGTGTGGGATTTCGGATGCCTAGGTGAGATTTTCTACTGTGTCATAATTTTTTTAAGTGTATATTCTTAGCAAAACTGGTTGGTATCACTTTTTTGTAATCTTTCAAAATTTTTCATTTAGTTGGTTGATTACATTGATTCTAAATATGTAAGAAAGGGATATGTATATTCAAGAGGCTTAAAAAAAGAAAACAAGATCCTCATTCAAAAACAAAAATATAAGCTCAGTTTAATTTTCATGCAATCGGAAGAATTTTAATCGGAATTTAAAATTTCCAAAAAATATAATTTTCTGCAGTCGATCTAACAAAAGTCTCGAAATCGACCGTTAAAAAAAATCGGCCCAGCTGCTGAACACCTAAAACAAATCGTTGGAAAAAATTATAAATTACTTCATTTTCACTTATAAACACTAATTTTTGAGAGTTTATAAAAAGTTTATTCTATCAAAAATTCACAATGACTCACTGAACTTTAAACAATAGAAATTTGAATTTCTTTGATGGCTGCAGCCATCGCATCAGAATATATATTCGTTCTTCTTTTCACTTTTTTTAAGGCTACGGCATTCTAAAATTTTATCTGAACGTGGATGAGAATCACGAAAACTATTTTAATTAATTCCAAACACCATTTTCAATCCTATAAATGACAACTTTTTACTGAAAATCTGTTGGGAAGGTGGACCAACGTTTTGTTCAGTAGGTGGGCAGGCACGCCATCATGACATGACGTGAAATATTTTTTCCCATTTCTCAATATTGTTCGATTGCTCGTCGAATTGTAAAAAATAAACATTAAATATAGGATTCTACTCATATTCACCTTTTTTTATCGACAAGAAACACTCTGAAATTCACTAAATAGAGATGAACTATATTTGCTCAGCTTCGTTTTATTCAAATATTTTATTTCTCAATGGCTGTGGGGCTAAAGCAGTACGCGCATTCATCTCAATGATTTATCAAAAGTGAACATTCAATGAGACGTTACTGCGACACTTTACACATTGGAGCATTATACAGACGTCAGAACTCACAGTGTTCAGTAGTAGGTGGGCCTGTTCAGCAGGTGGGCATCCTTATTTCTTTTCAAAAATTGCATAAAAAATCGTTATTGGTATAAAGATTTGGGTGGGATTTTTTGTGGGTTTTTCGTGTCATTTTGGTGGGATAAACAGGTCTAAATCGGGATGTGATTGAGATTTTTTACTAAATCAGAATCACATCACTGGTCGGCACATAGCTTATACAGCTCGTGCTTCTTTCGATGGCTCCCAAAGACTTTTCATCAGTACTGCTTAACGTCCAAGTTTGAGCTGCATATAAAAGGACGGGCATGATAAGTTACTTATAGAACGTGAGTTTTTTTCGTCGAGAAAGTGCTCTGCTTCTCAACTCTCTACTCAGCCCTAAGTAACACCTTTGTGCAGAGCTGTTCTTCGTTTAATCCCAATACTGACGTCTTTGGAGGAGTTTAAGCTGGATTCCAGGTAGACCAATTTCCGCTTATGACCGCTAAGGAGGCGTTGTCAATAATGACGGGGTTTTCAAGACGCTGCGATTATTTGTTGACAATATATTTCATCTTATCTGCGTTCAATGCCTTCACGCTTATTATAGCCAATGATATCGATATCATCCAGCAGTAATACACTTGTAGAACATCGTGCTACTACGTCTCAGCTCGCAGATAGGATGATATTTTCCATCATAAAAAATACCCCGTCTGAAAACTCGTTTGGTATCAAATAGAGGGGAAAGGTCTTCCCCGATTTTAACTGTGCTATTGGTGTACTCAGTGTTATTCTGTAAAGATGGATGAGCTTTGCAGGAATATCAAATTCAGATAGGGTGGAGTATAGTTGATTCCTTATTGGTCTGTCGAAGGCTGCTTTGTAAACAACGAAAAGAAAAATCCAAACTCGTGCTTCTCCGCAAGTGAGCTTTGTATATTTCCAAGATACGAGGCTGCTTTTAAAGTCTTGCGCATCGGGACCACTAAGCATTACCAGATGAATTTTGACAAATCCATTCGAAAATTTGATATTTTCTTGCATAAACATGCTCACAACTTTTTGGTGTATGTGCGCTTATTGTGTTGTTTACAGTGATTTGAAAATTGTATTTCAGTAAAAAACTAAAATTACAGACTGACTCCTCTAAAACGAACTCCCCTATAGCGAAGACCCCTCAATAACAAAGTGTTTTTGAAGAAATGCAATTTTTTAATTTTTTTCATATATTTGGACTTCTCTATAGAGCACTGCCTTATAGCAAATTCCTCTCTGTAACAACCTGTTTTCAAACAAACAAACAAACAAACAGTTTTTTTTATGTAGAATAACTCCTCTGTAACGAATTTATTCAAACGCCACATATGTTTTCTTCTGACAAAAAATTTTCAAAAATTTTTTAGAAATAGTTTTGCTGGAAATATCGATATACTTCTTAAGCAAAAGATTAATGATATTTTAAGAGCTTTATTTTTTTATATTAGGGTTGCACATTAGGATGGTAGGAACTGAGATCTGGAGGGTAAGTACTAGAACGGTGCGCCTGAGGTTAATGACCTCTATAGAGGTCATATTGCTCTCCTTGATAAAAAAAACATTGATTTACCAAACCTTAAAAACCAACTAAAAACACCAGAGATATGAAGAAATATGTCAATGCGCGACCCCTACGTTCGGCCAGAAAAAAAATTTTTTTTCGTAATTGTCTTGCAAAAATGCGTCATATTCGCTGGTATACGGCGCACATTTTTTTTTTGCATAGGGGTGGTACGATCTAATGTTCATATATGATAAAATATTAATTAAATATATACATATGTATGAAAATATGAATTGACATAATTTTGTGTAAGCACATAAAAAAAAAGAAATTAGCTCCCTTATAACGAAGACTCCTCTATAAGAAAGTGCTTGGCCGGTCCCAACGACTTCGTTATAAAGGAGTCCGACTGTAATACGTGAACATTATCGGATGATTTTCGGATTTTTATGATTTTCAACGTAGATTTTCATGAAAAGAAAGCATCGATCAATTTAGTTTGAATTCTAGTGATTAAGCCCCACACCCTGCGACTGTAAAACGCTGGTGCAATGAGTTCGAGTGTGATCGACGTTCTCTCCATGATGAATTTCGTGAAGGTCGTCCAAGAACGACTGTTCTGGTAGAAAACATCGATGCTGCGTGTGAATTGTTGGAACCAGACCTCCATGTGAAATATTGTGAGATGGAGTAATACTTGGGCATTAGTGGAACCAGCTTACATTCGAGGAAGATTTTTTCCTGTTGGATATTCCATAATTTGACGGTTCCTCAAAAAAAGGCTCGTGTCGATTGGATAATAAAACTAGTAAGAAATTATCTTCGACTGGGCCAAAGTTAAAATACCCTGACGACCTAACCAAAGTATATTCAAAGTCTGAAGCAGCCAATAAAATGCTTATCTGTAAAAATATTTTCGTCATATTTTTAACGGAAAATATTTGCTTTCGTTCTGTTTTATTTTATAAAATTAAAAGAGATTTTACCGTTTCGATAAAGTCACTTTAAATGGGAGGTAGGCGTGGTTTTCATCGGATTTGCCTAATTTTCGTACTTGATCGTTTATTTTTAGATACTACACTCAGGGAAAAAAATCGTAAAACTGAAGAAAATACACTCTGCCCCAAATACTTTTATTGGTTAGATTGTGCCCAAAGATAAAACATCCTTACGGCAAAGGCACAAAGATTGTTAAATTCCCATGAAAAATATACTTTATATCAAAGACTTAAATTCTTGTGACAAAGATGTAAGTCTTTAAAAAAGTCGATTTCCTTAATACTATCTTTGTATGTCCGCCTTTTTTTTCTATTACTCACCCCCTTTTCCACTCTCCTTCCCACCCCCTCCCCCTTCCCCTTGACCCTTAACCTATACGATTTAATCTAGTGCTAATTATAACTTATACACTCAGGGAAAAAAATCGTAAGACCAAAGAAAATACACTTTGCCACAAAGACTTTTATTGGTTAGATTGTGCCCAAAGATAAAACATCCTTACGGCAAAGGTACAAAGATTATTAAATTCCCATGAAAAATATACTTTATATCAAAGACTTAAATTCTTGTGACAAGGATGGAAGTCTTTAAAAAAGTCGATTTCCTTAATACTATCTTTGTATGTCCTCCTTTTTTTTCTATTACTCACCCTTTCTCCACTCTCCTTCCCACCCCCTCCACCTTCCCTTTGACCCTTAACCTATACGATTTAATCTAGTGCTAATTACAACTCATACATATTAATACATCAATTGCCTTATATAGTACATATTGCCCACAAAGTAACTGCGAACTATAAGCGTGTGTATTTTTAAGAAACATATGATTTTGTAGAAAAAATTCTTTAAAGTTATAGATTTTGTCTTTGAAACAACGATGCTTAGCTTCAAGAAAACAAGAAAATTTGTTGATTTTGCGTACTTTTTTCTTTGTTAACAAATTCTTGTTAACAAATTCTTGTTAACAAATTCTTGTAACTCCAAACGGAGTGACCAAATTAATATATCCATTTTACGTTTTTTAAATGAGGGGGTATAAAAATGCGTTGCAAAAGTGTATTGATCATCTTTGAACTTTGAAAAACAATAGAAGCCTTTTCACTGATAAACCACTGTTCTTTCATTGTGTGTCTCAAGACTTAAGAGATAATACTCGGATCTATCGATTGGGTATAGACACCATACCAACTTAGAGTTCGTTGTCTTGTGAGGGGAGTGTTCCCTGGGGGTTGGTGTTTTAAAAACATTTTTTTTTTCTATTTTCGACTTTACTCGACAATTTTGATTTAAAATATTTTGTTTGCTCTTGAGTTGTATTTTGAAATATTTTTGTTTTTTTAAAGTGATATGCAAACGCGTCACTGGTCGTTAATGGGTTAATAAGACAATACCCGCTGAACCATATGCGAATGTTTTGCGTAAGGTGAGTGTTTTGCGAACGTTTTTGGGTAGATTTTTGTTTTTAATTTTTGATTTTTTATTTTGTCACTTAAAAGTGCTTGCAATAGAAGATTAAAGTCGTGAAAACTTTTCCCATAAATAAAAACTGTACCTCTTTTGTGAAATTCATAAAAACTTTTTTTTAGTATAATTTTTTGTATTATTTTAGGAGGTAAAAAATCCTCGTAAATGAACCATTTTTGTTCATAAATGAGTTCAGAAATGAATCATAAATGTTTCTTTTTTGCATTCTCAAATGAGTTAAAAAAATAATTATTTTTTTTATCATATCAGAAGAAGCAATTTCTCATATATAAACGATGTTTTGTTCAGAAATTAATCATAAATATTACTTTTTTTATTCTGAAATGAGTTAAAAAAGGAAAAATTGAAACCCTTTTTGTAAAAAGATTCGTTTCTGAGAGGCATTTTCGTCCGGCGATTGATGCAAAAAGAGGTAATTTCCGAGTGCTGAAAAATAACTTTTACATGGTTCTTGTTTTAACTGATTTTCGAACAAACTAAGGTTAATTTTTGAGAGGCATTTTAGTCCGACCAATGATACAAAAAAGGTTCATTTGTGAGTGCCTTAAGTGAACTTTTTTACCCAAAAAGGTTCATAAATGAATTAAAAAACGTTAGTTTTGGTTCACTGGGTACTATTAAATTTTGGAAAAATACAACAATAACGGATGAAAATTTGAATATAGCAAATTATAAAAGATCTTTTTATGTCTATCTTTTATTGAAATTTCGTATAAAATGTTTCTTTATTTCTTCCTAATGATTCTCTGAAGAATCTCTTTGGCGGACATTCCTCTGGTGTTTCAACCTATTTTTATTAACTTCAAAGTCTACAGCTTATATTTGAATGAAGTTTTTGTTTGACGAAAACAATGTCTTAAGTCTTACTAATTCATTTAATTTCAAATATCCTTAAATACATTTTTATGTTTTTTTTTTTCTTTTTTGTTTTATTATGTTTTTATGTAATTCTTATTGTTTTACTCGCATGAGTGAGTAAAAAGTTTTCGGATACCTCGGTATCAGCTTCTGGACGTTTTATGTCTTTTATGTCTAGCGTATAGCTACTACGTATAACTATAATATTCAGGCTGTGAGATTAATAATAAAAAAGAAACCGATAACTAAGCTCAGAAATGTGAAAAGTGCACTTTTGATAAAAATGAGTTTCGCCCATTTGCCAGAGCAAGAATATAATAACTTTGTTGTAAGTTACAATGTGATGCAACTGCTCTGTACAAAGTAAAAACTAGTTTTTTTTTATGAAGATGTACAGCAATCTGTAAAGAAATCGAAACAAAAACTTTTTCGAATCATTTTTAACTTACTTATCAAAATTTTTTATACAATTAAAAGCCTACACATTAAAGCATAATTTTTTTAAAATAAAAGCTTTGCTAACAAATGGATTTGCCGATATCCAGAAGCGTGAAAATGGTTTGTCTTAGAACAAAAAACATTAGCGCAACAATGGATAAACACCTAAGTTGTAATCGACAGTTGTCAAAAAAACAAAACTACTACAAAAGAATAGCTTAATTTCAAAGGAATCACTAAAGAACTTTATTTTCACACATGAGATTAAGATTTATTTACGCATTGACATCAAGATATTTACGCTTTGTCAGCGCACAAAGATATTGAATATATTTTTATGAGTTCATGACCCGCACACATAAATGTTCGAACAACTTAAGCCCTGATTAAAAAACTGGTTTAATTTAGAAGCAGCAGAAGTTGCTTTTATTCAAATAATAAAAATTATCTTTTCGACAGATACATTTCAGCTATAAGTAGATAGAAAATATCTAACTATAGTTTTCATTATCAACATCAGGGCTTAGCAAACTTTTAATAATCCAAAAATTAATTATAAAACTATATTTAGCTTCGTTTGTTTTGCGGTTTTAGACCACCATCAGCTGGACTACTCGAAGTGGCACGGCTTACATAAAAGCGAAGGAAATTAATACTTTATGTATCTATATTGAATATGCGCTCTTAAATAAATGAATGTGAATTGATAGAAAATCATTCATATAATAAACCCATGATAAACTTTGTCATAAACTTAGTTAAAATAACTCACCGAAAGCTGAAAGCTTGAGTGCTGCCAAACATTGTTCCCTGCATAAAGTCATCTGCAAAAAGTGCTACTCATGCGGGATTCTAGTGAATTTTGTGTAGTTGTTCATTTTGAGTGTTCTGATTAAAAATTTAATCTGGCAACAGCGCATAGATGCAGTTGTAGTTGTATCTGCTGTACATGTGCGCGTAAGTTTCTGAAGCTGTTTCTTTGTTTGACTTTTGCTTCAGGTATTTATTGATGCTTTGGTTAAAGTGTGGGAATAAAATGTAGCTACACAGGCGCTCCAAAATGCTAAAGTTTCGCGCATTTCAAGGAATCAGAAGTAATTTTTTTCCTTTAGGTCTTTTATTTATTTTTATTTTTCAATAGCGCGTTACTCGCGTTGTTATGAAAGACTTGTTTAATGTACTCGTATCCTTTCATATTGTTGTTGCTGTTGCTATTGTTGTTTTATCTTGTTGTTCTCGACATTTCCGCTGAAATAAGCTCGCGTTGAAAGTGAATGTGAATGGAATTTTGTTCCGGAAATAATTAAAATTTCACTTTATTAAAGGTTCATAGTTTTGTAATTTTCTGTAAAATATATTGCAATTAAGGACTCCTAATGGCTTTTTTGGGCTTCAGTGTGGTCAAATAGTTGGTTTTTAGTCATCTACCTCGGGATAAATAAGAGTTTTGACCAGTCATGAAAGACATATCGAAAAAAAACATTTAAACAGTATCGCCCAGAACATTTATCTAACGGAATTCGTCAAAAATCTGATAGATATTTCTTCTATTCTCTAAATATTTCTCAACAACAATAGAATTTTGTTCCCAAAAGGCCCTATCCAACTATTTTTGAATATGCAGTGAATGAAGAATTACTTTGAAGAATTTCAAAGTAGGGAAAATTTTTTTTTAGCTTGGGAAATTCGACTTATAAAGATCTAAATATTTGGTGTACAAAAAAGGTTTAAAGGATTTTTTTCATGAGTTATAAAATTGTGGCATTTTTAATAAGTTTATTTATTTATAGTTCTTAAAAAACATTTTAAGAATTATATTGTGAGCTTAATGCCAAATAATTCATGAAGCAACAGGTTGCTACAACAAAAAATTTTTTTCATGCCAATTTTCGGACACCATTTCGAAAAATGATGCGTCTATTGATACGATATACGAATCGACTCAATTTTTGAGTTCCTTAAAAGAGAGAAAGTTCTGACTCTCAAGGGCATGTGTCATCTACGAAAACAAATAGTAGTCGGAAGCAGTGATGTTACAGGTGCAGTAATTACTGTATGTTTCAGTAATTTTGAGCCCCGTACTGCCAAACAGTAATTTAACATCAAAATACAGTAATTTTGTGTTTGAATCTTAAAATCAAGATTTTTTTAGAGCAATTTTGTAATAAAAATAAAAATTTAAGTTTTAAAACAACTCAACAGAATTTTTTAAATTTTATCTACCTTGCCTTTATATTAAAACAAAATTTATAAAAAGGCAAAACTGCGAAATCCTCATTAAAAGCAACATTTAATTATTTTTTACTTAATGATTTACATGTATTGGGATTAAATTTGTTTATGAAAGGATTTCTTTAACTTACGTAAGCATATTAAGCGATTTTATAGATGAGGAATTTTTAAGAGATCACTCGTTTGAAACAATAAATTTTACAAATTCCTACTTTCATTTGCCTTTAAAACAAATTTATTTAGCAGGAAAAATCACTGAATTTTTTTTTGGCAAATAATTTGGATATTGAATCGGAAAATGAATTCTGAAAATATTGCTTGGAGTTTTATATTGACTAACAAGTCAATTAAAAAAAGTTTCCTTTCGACTCTCCGGAGTCAAGATGCTTTAAAAGTTTTAAAGTCTTGCAACCTTTATGTTTTGACAAAAATCCATCGATAGTACCATTATCTATTCACTTTCCAAACATCATACAAAACGATTATATTATTGATCTAGATATAGAATTGCGCCAAGTGAGGCAAATACGAAATGTTTATAAAACCAATTTCTTTCCATTTTGGAAAGAAATTTGCGATATCAAAAGAGGAGATACGAAATACGAAAATTTTTAACATGTTTTTTACTTTACTATATAGCCCCACCACAGTAGTGCGAATATTTTCGGTTATTTACTTAAATAAAACCAAAATTATATATACTATACTATACTATACTATGTATATATATATACTTATATATATATACTTAAATAAAACCAAAAAAAGTCTTAACACGGAAACAGTTGAAGGTGTATTGCACACATAATAATTTTTAAAAAATTATTATAGTAGCAATATTGTTTTTGAAGATAATCATTTTAATTCCCTCAATAAAACCATGTATTATTATCATATTGATAAGTAGTCTGGTCGATAATTTTAAAACAATATAGTTTCTTGAAGTAATTTTAAGGATTTTAGTTATTTTAAAGAGACACTACATATTTTATTATTTTTTTTTTAAACATTGATTTTTTTTTTCGTAAAAGAAGATATTAGTATTTTCTCCTTCATTATACATATGTTATATCATTATACATTATATAAATAAAATGTGTGTTTGAGAAATGTAAGCTAAAGGTAAAAACAAAATATGATTTAATGTTAAAAGTGGTAGTAAGCCTCTTTATTATAAATTTTAAAACTTCATATGTACCTTTCTTTTTTATTTTATGGAAATGTTTGTTCTTGTTAATAAAACTAATTTCGTTAAAAATGTGGATTGTTTTATTTTTTTTTTTTTTTTTTTTTTTGTCTGTACTGTAGGATTTTAATTTAGGGTTTTAAAATACTGTACCCATAGTATTTTTCATTTCTTCAAATACAATAATTTTGGTGCAAAAACAGTATTTGAAAATTTAATACAGTAATTGTCAAAATTTTATGTAACATCACGGAAAGGGACAGCATCTGGGCTATTGAAAAAATGCCTTGAGAATTAAAAAAGCACGAAGACTTGGGGGTATTTTAACTTCGGCCCAGTCGAAGATCATTACTCACTCATGCGAGTAAAACAATAAGAATTACATAAAAACATAATAAAAAAAAAAAAAAAAAACAAAACATAAAAATGTATTTAAGGATATTTGAAATTAAATGAATTAGTAAGACATAAGATATTGTTTTCATCAAACAAAAACTTCATTCAAATATAAGCTGTAGACTTTGAAGTTAATAAAAATAGATTTAAACACCAGAGGAATGTCCGCCAAAGAGATTCTTCAGATAATCATTAGGAAGAAATAAAGAAACATTTTATACGAAATTTCAATAATAGATAGGCATAAAAAGATCTTTTATAATTTGCTATATTCAAATTTTCATCCGTTATTGTTGTATTTTTCCAAAATTTAATAGTACCCAGTAAACCAAAACTAACGTTCTTTAATTCATTTATGAACCTTTTTGGGTACAAAAGTTCACTTAAGGCACTCATAAATGAACCTTTTTTGTATCATTGGTCGGACTAAAATGCCTCTCAAAAATTAACCTTATTTTGTTCGAAAATCAGTTAAAACAAGAACCATGTAAAAGTTATTTTTCAGCACTCGGAAATGAACTTTTTGCATCAATCGCCGGACGAAAATGCCTCTCAGAAACGAATCTTTTTACAAAAAGGGTTTAAATTTTTCTTTTTTTAACTCATTTCAGAATAAAAAAGTAATATTTATGACTCATTTCTGAACAAAAAATCGTTCATATATGTGAAATTGCTTCTTCTGATATGATAAAAAAATTATTATTTTTATACCCCCACGTTTAAAAAACGTAAATGGGGGTATATTAATTTTGTCACTCCGTTTGTAACGCCCATAAGGAGGCGTGGTAGGTATAGAAAAGTATATATATTATTGATCAGCATCACCACCCGAGTCAATTTAGCCATGTCCGTCTGTCTGTCCGATTGTCTGTCTGCCTGTGATCACTATTACAGCCGTAATTTTCAAGCTATCATCACGAAATTAAATATTTAAGCTTTGATCTATAAAATAAAGACCAAGTTCGAAAATGAGCCAAATCGGATGAAATCCACGCCTACCTCCCATACAAAGTGCCTTTATCAAAACGGTAAAATATCTTCGAATTCCGCAAAAATTAATATATGGACTTGAAATGAGCTTTGCTATTTAATATACACTTTTAGTACGAAATTTAACCAAATCGGATGAAAACCACGTCTACCTCCCATATAAAGTGACTATCAAAAATGTGAAAATCTCTTTTAAATAATTCCACAAAAATTAATATATGGACTTGCAATTTTGCATGTGAAGTTTAATATATAACATATACTCTGTGAGTGAAATTCAACGAAATCGAGGGAAAACCACACCCACCTCCCATACAAAGTGACTTTATCAAAAAACAAAAGCTAATTTTTTCTGTTAAAACTATGACGAAAATATTTTTTACAAATAAACATTTTATTGACTGCTTAAGACTTTGAATATGCTTTGGTTCGGCCGTGGGTGTATTTTAACTTCTGCCCAGTCGAAGATCATTTCTTACTAGTTTTTCTTAAAAATAGTAAAACATTAAAATATATATTCAATTTTATGTACTCTAATCATTTACTTATGTAATGAGGTTTTCTTTCTTATAATTAGTTAGTAGAAATAAGTTTCCATCCTTTGAAGTCACCTCTTTTGATTTCTGGCCTCTGAGTTGGCATACGAACACTATACCTGTGTTACTCTTACCGATTATTAAATTTCTTTCTTAGTCAGAAGCACGCGTCGAAAATATGATATCGTAAGAAAATTACAGCTTTTGGTGTATCTTTAAGGTTATTTAAAAGGTCACACATGTTAAGGTTAAATTAAAAGTTCAAGACTACTTTCTACTACTTTTGAAAAAAGCTTCTTTAAATTTCAGAAAGGAAGTTTTTTTTCTCATCGGGTCAAAATATTATGCTAACATATCCCGTTTAGGTTGACTTGATATGCCCTATAAGTAAAACATCAAGAAAACTGCTTGTGTTGCAAGCTATTTATTGGCATGTGTAGTTTTTTTATTATTGTACAGTCTTCATTTAAATGAAATGTTATTCAAATAAAGATTTCAACTGTAAAATATACTTATTTATACCATTATGCAATCGAAATTCATGAGGAAGAACTTATTCTTTAAATTTGAACGAGGCCTGACAGGCCCATCTTGACCCAATGAAGGTTAAGGATTAAATATAAATATACAATTTTTTCCTGTTCGAATCTTGCAGTTTTGGGAAAAAACAGTAAAAACTTGCCATTTATTATTTCTAAACAGTCAAAACTTTCCTATTTACCCTTACAATCCAGAAATCGTATATTTTTGATCGGAATGTTTATCTTTGAATGATTACAAAACTATTGAAAGTTAAAGTTGTGTCAAGATTGAGTTGTAAATGAGTAAATAAACTCTGTTCACATATATATTTCCAATAAACCTCTTAGATGCCAGAAGACGAAAGAAAGTTCCTTAACACTCTGTGACTGACATGACCTAATTTCCACAATTCTACTGACGTGGAAGTATGTATACCAGACACCATTTTGACAGGTATATTTTCAAAATTAGTTTTATATTCTTACTTTCAACTATATTTATACCCCCACGTTTAAGGTATAATATACGTGTAACAACCAAAAAGGAGCTGTTTTCAAAAAATTTTTTTAGATATAAGAAGTTATTATTTTTTTTTTAATTTATACAGGTTATTGTACATAAAAAATACTTTATAAAACTATATTTTTTTTTTATACAGTTCTGGCTCTTATATAGAGGGCGCTGAAAATGGCATTGAAAAAAAGACATCCAAAACGGTTCGATGGATATGGCCTTTCCGATGTATCGGAAACAAAAAAATCAAATGACATTTTAAAGCATAGACCTTATATTAAGCATCCCCCCTACGCAAGACCGCCGGGGTTTGTTTTTTTTTTAATTATGGCGGAAGTTGAAGTAAAAAGTTCGAAAAATAGATACATTTTCGCGAGCTTTTTTGCTTATATAAAAAAAACAAAAAAAAATAGATACTTGAATTTAGGGGGGATACTTAAAGAACAAAATAACAAAATGCAAAAAAAAAATCATTGAAATTGAACCAATAGATTTCGAGTTATCTATCGAACCGTTTTAAAAAAACTAGTTTCGAGGAAATCGCGTTTAAAGTTTTTTATTTGTTGTATGAAGCTTAGACAAAGGTTAACGAACCTACTGTTTTTTTAAAATGTCGATTTAAAAATGTGTATGTATATTCTTAAAACTCTAAAGAACACATTAAACAAAAAGAAAAATTTACACGCATATTATACCTTAAGAAACGTAAATGGGGGTATATTAATTTTGTCACTCCGTTTGTAACGCCCATAAGGAGGCGTGGCAGGTATAGAAAAGTATATATATTATTGATCAGCATCACCACCCGAGTCTATTTAGCCATGTCCGTCTGTCTGTCCGTCTGTCCGTCTGTGATCACGATTACAGCCGTAATTTTAAAGTTATCATTACGAAATTCAATATTTCAGCATTTATCTAAAAATAAAGGTCAAGTTCGAAAATGAGCCAAATTGGATGAAAACCACGCCTACCTCCGATACAAAGTGCCTTTATCAAAACGGTAAAATCTCTTAGGATTCCACAAAAATTAATATATGGTCTTGAAATTTTGCATATGAAGCTTTGATATTTAAAATACACTCTGAGTATGAAATTCAACCACATCGGATGAAAACCACACCCACCTCCCATACAAAGTGATATGTCAAAAAACAAAAGCGAATATTCTCTGTTAAAAATATGACGAAAATGTTTTTACAAATAAACATTTTATTGACTGCTTAAGACTTTGAATATACTTCGGTTCGGACGTGGGGGTATTTTAACTTCGGACCAGTCGAAGGTAATTTCTTACTAGTTTTAAGTTAAGAGTGTGCATTATTATTTTAATATATAAAACTAAATATAAAATATATAAAAATAAAAAGATATATAAAGTTAAATAACATTTATGGATAAGTCATAAATCATTTTCTCGATTTCAATAAAAGTTTTTTGATTTTGTGGTGTCTGTCATACTACCATGTCAGTCATAGAGGTAAAAAATATTGTTATGTGTAATTTTGGTATATTATTTAAGATAAGTTAACTATAGACGCAACTCAAACTTAAGAAGTTTTCTGTAAATCACAAATAAATGTTCCACACTGTACTGCGCATGATATTTATTCATGACTACCTGCCTTGTTCTTAAAGACTATTTTAAGATCTTCATAACAAACACCTATAACTAAATGAGAGATAGGAAGATTTTTCAGACCTTTTTTTTTGTTCATGAAAACACAGGTCAAAAACATAAGTTTTCATAGCTATGAAAAATTTTGTAAGTTCAAGACTTTCTAACAAAGGTCAGTTATTATTATTATTATTATTTGGTTGCTTTGTGTTTTGTGCAAATAGAAATGTGCGGAAATACCCTCATTAAATGAGTCAAAAGATATGAATCTGATTTCATAAATTTACTAAAGTTGGTACTTAACTTCATAGTAAGCCACTTGAAACGCACTTAACTCTAAAGTAAGCCGTTGCTGTCATTGAAATACAAAAACAACTACTTCCCGCACTACTACGGTTTACTTTCCACAATGAAACATTTTTTGGTACTTCATGCTTTGCGTACCCTCTGGTACCATTTGAATGCGAATTAATTGTCCAAAACCGGCTAGATAAAAGCTGAAAATTTGTTTTAATTAGCAATAAAGGTGCATGAAAAACAAAAACGAAAAAAAAAACAACGAAAAACAAAACAAGACAGTTAAATAGTTAAAATTAAGAAAAATAATAAACAAGGTTAATGAAAATTTGTTTAGAGTACAAATGAAATAAAAAAACCATAAGTCAAAAAAAAAAAAAAAAAAAAAAACACAAAGGCGTGCTTTTGTTTAGGAGTAATTTTGTTTTTTTTTTTTATATTTCTTTGGTTTTTTATGAGGGTGGATTTCAAATTTTATGGTAATTAAAATGTGTGGCATTTACAACATTTTGACAAACTTATTGTTGTTGCAATAAAGTTCATAGGTTGTAGTCAGACATGTACGCTCAGC
This sequence comes from Pherbina coryleti, assembly GCA_943735915.1. Classification (NCBI taxonomy): domain Eukaryota; kingdom Metazoa; phylum Arthropoda; class Insecta; order Diptera; family Sciomyzidae; genus Pherbina; species Pherbina coryleti. The sequence goes on from OX030948.1 coordinate 19,092,366, forward strand.
TGTCAAGGTAATGCAGATGGAAATAGGCAGTTAGGTGGAAGACAACTCGGCGTTCCACCTGTTATAATGTTTTCCTTTATAAAGGACATCTATTGATTTACAATGACATTAATAAAGATTTATTCCATGCAGCACTTGTGTGTCCTAAAACAACAAAATAGAAAAAAAAACCATCAAAACTCACTGACCATGGGAAACCATATCGGTTCATTAAAAAGTAGCGCACAAAAAGAACATTGATAAGAAAAAAAAAAAAAAAAAAAAAAAATAAAAAAAAAAACCAAAAATTCCAAACATAGAAGCTGCAGCAAATAAATGTAAACAGCTACGTAATTGTGCTTCACTTCTTCAATTGAAACTCATCGACTTCCCTAATGAACGCACAGAAACCTGAACCTAGCTAAAACATAGAACACATCAGGCCAGCAAAATGTTGCCCAAAAGGTCAATACAAACCAAACGAAACTCGAGCCCAAGTCAATAGTTTAACTTAGCCAAAAAAGCACCCCACGAAAGGAAAAAGGACATAAAAAACGCCATCAAACCCCGATGGTTATTGTCGTTGTAGCCAATACCCACACAAGCGTGGGCAAGCTGCACTCTTCGTCCGGCCTGTGTTGTTGACGACAACCTGAGAGAGCACTTGAGCTACTACACTCGTGTACAAGGTAGTCGCCAACAACAACAATGGACAACCGGACAAATCGTGAGTTTGTCGGCAAACATCCTGTAGCTACACCACTTGCTGTTCTCGTCCATCTATTGCTATATGTCTAGCCGTTCGTCCCTCTGTCGCTAGCATTTATTTTGCCAGCCATTGTCAAGTAGCGCAAGGACGTGATTTCATCCATTCAAGGTGTTTGCCAACCAAATCCTATGCGAAAATCTTTGCACGGTCTAATGAGAAAATAAGATGAAATAAATTTTGTGTTCTGTCAATAGCTCGGTACGAGGCAAAAAAAAAAAAAAATAATATTTGCCAGAGACAGTTTGTGTTGTCCTTTGCAAAGTGTACCAGAAACATGGTGGCAGCATTATTGATTTATCTAAAATTTACACTGTGTACTACAGTGCCTGTGGTAGCGGAAAATCGAGGTTCCAAGCGCGTTTATTTAATTAAGCCATCCATTAAGTGCACTTTCAGTATTTTTGAAAAAATAATTATTTTCCCGTCTTTTTTGTTGCAGTATAAATAGATTGAGATCATGAAGAAAGCTTTTAGCTAGCAATTTCTTTGATCTATGAAATTTTTAACACTACGATGAAAAAAAAAAAAAATAGGAAATACAAACGCTCTATCGCTTCGCAGTTTCTAGAGTAGGTTAAGAATATATTTTTGAGCTTGTCAATATTGTTAAATAATTGAATCATTTAGTTAGCAAAAAGTATCTGCTTCATCGATTGCATAAGTTTAGAATAATGTTAATATGCTGTGAAAATTATGGAAAATTTTATGACTTTTAATGCGAATCTGAGACATTAACTCAATAATGCAAGAAATATGCTGAGGTGATGAATATTTTTACATCATAAAAGGAAAGAAAAGGTGTTGGTTGGAGGTTGGAGTTTAATACAAAGTTGAATTGATCTTTATCTTTAGCTGTAAATACATCCTTCCACCTCTCTTTCTTTTCATCTTTCTAGATTTTAATCTCTCTAGCTTTTAATCTCACTGGCTTATAATCTCTCTAGCTCTCTATATCACTAAGAGGGCAAGTTGAAAAGTCCCTGAAAACGGAAGCAAGAAATGATCTATTTGGTCAACCCTTATTTTATTTCTCAATACTAGCTTTACCCGGCGCGCGTTGCTGCACCCTGCAACTATATGGGAACATAATAGGTGTATTCAAAACTTTTCTTAGGCTCATAGTTTGACACCACTGTCATTTTCCACTGCCCGTTACAGTTTCCCAGTAGCAGGAGATCACCAAATAGTAACTCCATTTTGAGTTTGTATGTAAGTATTGCTACTTTTACTTTCAAAGCTATTCGATAATACAAATTTTAACTGTATGGGCGGAGCCACACCCTCTTATATAATGCTCATCCCAGTTTTCTAGTAGATGGACATTACCCTGTTTTAGTACAGTTGCCGACAGTAAGCATACAGACTAAATTACCAAAATGTAGCCCAATCGACGAAAACCGTAGGAAATATAGCATTTTTATTGATTTGTGGGCGGTAAAAGGGGGTGTGACAGAAATTTAAGCCATCTCGTACTTGAAAAAATGTACTGCCAAAATTTCAGCTCTATCAGCTAAGTAATTTTGAAGTTTCCAGCCATCACACAGACAGCGTTTTGCTTTTTGTATAAGTATATATTTTGGATAAACATTATTGGCTATAACTTTTGATTGGCAAGAGATAGTTAGATAATTTTTTCTAATAAATTATTTTTTTAGCTTGTATATTTTTTCAAAATTATAAAAACACAATATTGGAAAAAAATTTTGTTCGAAAAAATCGAGGTAGTCCTTGCTTTTTGAGTCACAAAAATGGTTTTTAATTTTTGCGTAAAATTGAAATAATTTTTGCTTATAAATGTTATAACTTTTAAATAGAGTTGAAAATTTGCGAATTTGAATTTCAATTATTTTTACAACAAAAACAAATTTTGAGCCTTTTTGTAAGGAAAACTCCAAAATTTCAGACCTTTTTTGAAAAAAATATTTAAAATATATATACTCAACAAACGGTATTTTTGCAATAAGGTTTTCATAGTACTTTGATGAAGCTTTAAGACAAAAAAAAATTTTACAAATTGTATCCAAAAGCAGCGGAAATATTTGACTCGAAAATCGTAAAATTAAATTTCTGATTGTGTTTTTCTCATTTTTGAGCAACGATGTTGCATTAAATATATCGTTGTAGTAAAATTTTTCATAGTTTTCAAGATATGTTCATGTTTTTGATATCAAAATAACGGAAATTTTTTTAATTTTACTAAATTTAAGAAATATTTAATATTTTGTAAATATTTGCACATGTAACCTAAGAAAACAACTAAAAATATGCGATTTTGTAAAAAATTTGTACTACAGCACCATCTGGTGTCCAAGGTGGTTCAAAGAAGATAGTGCTAAAAAACTCATCGTACCTGAAAACTAATATATACCAATTTTCATTCTAATCGAATGAGCCGTTTGGGAGTTTTAGGTGGTTTTGCAAAAAATTTGTACTATAGCGCCCTCTGGTGTTCAAGATAGGTCAAAAAGATACATAAAACTCACTGTATACCACTTTTCATTCTAATCGCATAAGCGGTTTGTGAGTTTTAGGCAGTTTTGTTAAAAATTTGTACTACAGCGCCCTCTGGTGTTCAAGATGGATCAAAATTGATATCCCACAAACACGCACCGTACCAAAAAACTTCTATACACAAATTTTCATGCTAATCGGATGAGTAGTTTAGGAGTCTATTGCGGTCTTACAAACATAAGCTCCTTTTTTATATACAGGTAGACCTCGCTTAACACGTGCTTCTTATAACACGGCCTCGCTCTAACACGGTTTACGTTTTGTGATCATTTTTCGTTTAACACGCTAAATGGCCTCGTTCTAACACGGTTCCGGAATTTTTTTTTTTTTTTTTTTTTTTTAAGTCAAAAAATATTTGCACTTGTTGTGTGTGCATTAAAGTACATGTATTAAAAAAAAACCTTCATATTTTAACTGATATTTTTTAGTTCTAAGTCAAAATTTGAACGCCATCTACTGCTAAATGGTATAACATATTTTGCTGGAGTAGAAGCAGACCTCTTTTACCGACAAACATTATGAATTCATATAAGACTCGTAGGTCATAATATGAAATGTTGTGAGAGAGAGCGGGAAGAAATGAGTTACATAATTGTTGAATTGTCCATAATTGTCCATATGTCCGATTGACCATAAGCAGCGATGAAGAACAGATTTGAATAGCATGATTGTATTTTGATAAATTTTGAATTCCTTTAGTTACTTTATTTTTTTAAGTTTGTTATTTTTTTTAACTATACAAACAAGTAAACTTTTGATTGAAAATCAATTTTTGTTTATTTTTTAAGTTATAACTACAATTAAAATTAATAAAGAGTAAAAAAAAAACGGCTTTTGATGTATTTTTTGATATCCTGGAACGGAACCCTACTTTTTGTACTGGTTTCTTGTTTCACTTAACACGGTTTCGTTTAACACGGTATTATACGGGAACGTAACCCCCGTGTTAAGCGAGGTCTACCTGTATATTGTTTTTGCTTGCCTCTGTCTTTTTTCACGTCACCACGCATAGCGTACGACAAAAAAAAAACAAAAACAAAATACATTGTCATTCTCTGTTGCTATCCCATGAACCAAGAAATAAAGATCATGCAAAGAAAAGAGCCGCCATATTGTAAACAAAATAAAGCTGGTAGGTCTGACGTCATCGGTCACAAATTGTTTTGTTTACGTGTAGCGATTATATGTGAAAATTTATTTCTTGAAGTTTTAAGGAATTATTAGTGTTTATAATTCAGTAATTTTTTGTGTTTTTTTATAAAAATGAAGTGTGCTGTTATTGTGCAATAATTGCAACAGCAAAAAAAAAATTACTTTAAATTTCGTTACTGCATGAAAATATAAACAAACAAAGTATTCAAACACTTTTTTCGAGAATTAAACTTGTTAATTTTATAGTTTTCCACTTTTATTTAAGTTTTCACATGTTTTGCATGAAAAACGTATGCAATATAGCTTTTTTTGTGACCGAAGACGTGGCACGAAAAAAATATTTTTTTCTCGCACTGCTGATTGCTTGATCTTGTCTTGTTGGTTCATGTTGCTATCCATAGCACACACACGCTCGGGCATATGTAGGCAAAACAAAAACAAATCACATTGCTATTCTCAGCAAACAATACTCACTGTAGGATGGGAGAGTAAAATATTGGAACACTCGCATCGTGTCGATGTGCCGCACACTGCTTTATTTTTCACTACACAACAACAATTTTTATACGCTATGAGTCGTTCATGTCCGTTTGTGCTTGCAGGTGAATTTTACTTAGGATTTTGAAAGCCATGAATCTCCTTTTCTAATAAACTTTTTAATAATTTTTTTGGCCTAAAACCTTCACCAGGTCGAGAGCTTTTTATTATAAAAAATTTCATGAAAAACGGCCGGGCCTTTCTCAAGATTGTTCCGAACATAAAAAAGGCACTTCAAAATATAATATTAGTATAGATAATCTTCTTATAGATCGATATACTATAAGTCGTCTGACGTTTTGCTATTATTTCGATTCTTTCCGGATAATATGATTTAGGCAATCCTTCAAAAAAGGCTTTTGTTTCAGCGATGACCTTATCGTTGTAGCTACATTTTTTTCCGTCGAGTCATTTCTTCAAATTTGAAATGAAAAAAAGCAAAAGTCGCAGGGGAGCATCTTTACAGAACATGATGGACGGCGAAGCAATTCTTAGCGCAATTCATGCAATTTTGCCATTGCAAGTGCAGACATATTCGGCAGTTGTTCGTTGTTCTGGTGGAAGAGCACTTATATCTTTGCAAAATGTGGTCGCTTTCGCTTCAAATCTAAGTCGAATCCATCCGTCAGCTCTGCATAATAAACACCGGTAATCGTTTCGCAATTTTCATAGTAACCGATGTGAACGATACCGTGTCTATCACAAAAAACTGTCGCCATGAGATTGTTGACCGATAACTTTGACCTTTTTCGACTTTGATCCACCAGTTTAATAATAATCTACACAGTGCGACAAGTAAATAACCGAAATTTTTATATACAGAGTCAAATACACATTGTATTATGTTTGGAAGTTATTATTTATTCAAAGTAAGTTCCATTAGAGTCAATACAACGTTTGGCACAATGAACTTATACATGCATCGATTTTTTATACCGAATCCGGGATGTTCTTTAGACTCTGCGTCATGGCTGCTTGAATGACCGGAATATCATCCTAAAACACTGTTTCATGGCAGTTTTCAATTTCGGGAGCATAAAATAGTCGCACGGTGATAGATTTGGCGATTATGGAGGATGGTCTATGACACAGATCTATTTTTCATCAAAAATTCATTCACTTTTATGGTCTTGTGAGAAGGCACATTATCGTGCAATAAAAACAACTGTTTACCTCTGGATATTCAGGTCCAACACGAACAATTCTCGACCACAAGCGATGTAAAACTTCTAAATAATAATCACCATTGACAGTTTGACCTTCAGGAATGAATTTCTTGAGGGTATTGACCTTCGAGTCGTAGAAAGTGATCAACATTGTCTTTTTACTGAAAACAAAATTTGTTAGGTTTTGGTTCGTTTTTCGATTTCCATTGTACAGATTGACGCTTAGTTTCAAAGTCATACTTAAAGCACCATGTTTCACCACCGGTTATGATCGAGTCAATAAAATCTGGATCGTTTTCAGCTGTTGATGAAATGATGTCTTTACAATGTTCTACACGAGCGTTTTTTCTCCTCATTCAATTCGTGTGGAAAAAATCGCGCACAGACCTTTTTTTTAACCAAATCTTTAGATAGAATTTGACGAACAGTCTCTCTATTTATTTCTAACTCCTCAGCCAACATTTTCACAGTAAAATTTCCATCGATAGCAATGATTTCACGGATTTTTTCCGACAGCGCATCACGCTTTTTGTTCTCTGGACGTCCGGTTCTGGATCGTCGTTCAGGTCTTCACGGCCACCTTTGAGTCGTTGAAACCAAGTATAAAATTGTGTATGAGATATACAATCATCACCATAAACTTTTTCCATCAGTTCGTATGTCTCAGCGAATTTCTTTCCAAGCTTAAAACAAAAATTTAATATTTAAGTACTCTTTGTTCCATGATTTTTTGACGACTAAAAGTAAAAAACTATTGTCATTAAAACGCGCGTAATTTTATAACCTGTCAACCGATTTGCATAAACTTGGGTACTTTTGAGGGAAGATGTTAGATTAATCTTTCTAACAACGTGTATGTTCAATAATGGCGCTACGTTTTCTATGATTTAAATTAAAAGTTAATTTATTCAATTGTCACACTGTGTATCTTGTTCACTGTATAGATCAGTGGGGCCCAAGCAGTTTTAAGCGTGGGCCAAAACTTAAAAATTTTATTTAAAATATTCATTTTATTTAAATAATTTCATTTAAATTTCATTCAATTTAAAATATATTCATTTCATTTAAAATATATTCAATGTTTGATAGCAATTACAATTATGACAAATCAATGAACTTAATTTTATTTGCCAGTGCACTGTGACAAGAATTAATTTCTATTACAATAACAATGATTGCACGAAAAATTACTCGACACACAAGTAACGGGACAATCAGCTTCAGCATCGACATCATCGCTTTGAATGCAATTGTTTTTGTAAAGTTCTCTGGAAAATGTGCTGAACACTGAACGAGTGCGGTTTGTGTTGTTGTTTTTGCAGGTATTCCTTGATTTTGGCTCATCGCAATGACAAAATTAAGATAGAAAAAAATTTGTATGAAGGGCCACGCGGGCCATACGGGAAACTACGTGGGCATGTTTGGTGTAGACTATACTTGGTTCTTGTTGTACTGTGATGGATCCCCCTTTCGTACATGCATACGAAACGGTGCAAAAAGTACTACTTATTGCGCTTTAATATCGACATGTACTTCTTTGGAGCTGTTAAAAGGTCTCGCTTGATACCAACATAGATCCAATGCAGTATCCATCCTGACAGACAGCTTTCTAATACCCAAAAATGTATGAAACATATTCCGTACGTGCTCAGTTCAGATACCCTTAGCCTCAGCCATTTCGTCCACTTTCACTTACCGAACGTTCAATATTATACCGTGACTTTTAACAACAATTTCTTGCGTTGTCACCTCAAGCGGACGACCAGAATATTCTGCGTTCTTTGTGCTCGTACTACCACAACGATTATCATAAAACTACTTGTGAATCCTACACGCAAAGAAAAAAAAAACGTTTATTGCCAGTTTGCCGCAAACGAACTTAGTTTGTCGTGCTTGGGATCCTTATTTTCAAAGGTTTCAACAGTTGTCATAATAATAGTCAGTTGCGAGAAACGTGTCATTTAGTTGCAGGTAATTAATTTCGTTTTCATATACGCGAATGATTTTTAATTTGCAGCAGTTGAAAAATTTGTTTTTCTCAACTGAAAACTACCTTCGTTTTTCCCTTCGTTGTGTGCACACAACGCTTATAATTCAAAGTTACTTTATGGACAAACTGTTCTATATAAGCAAATTACCAATTTACCAATTTGCTTACTATGCATACGGAGATAGCAACAGAGGTGCGATGAGTACAATCCATAAGAAGACGGACGGATATAGGGGGAAATACAATTAATATAATAAATAATAATGGCCAAAATAGCTTGCGGTGAATATGTAAATATAGTGTATTTTTAAGTTACATTTTTAAGTTGGCAACTGAATATTCGTTTGTGGCAAATACAACTCGCAAACGAAGTGTAGTTGTTGAATTTTTCAGTTGAGGTGAACGAACAATTTCTATGCGTGTACTAATCGATGGTGAGGAGTCTGCATAATGATTTAAAAGCGATGCTTTTGCTTGAGTAATATTTTCTCCACACACGAAATAATGTTTAATATTCAAGATGGGGAATTTATTTTTTTCAAAAATCTGCAGGGTATGTTTGCAATAGGGAATGTTTGCAAAAATCTGCAGGGTTGCTTGTTTTCGATGCCTATCAAAACAGAACTAAGTGGCATAAGTACTCAAATCAGTCTTAAAATTTTAATGCATTCTAGTTAAAGATGATAGTTCAGAAATGTCACATGGGAATAGCGACTCTTGGTTGTACCATCCATATTATTTTTCAGGGTCTTTTCACATGACTTTGTATAATTTTATCTCTCTATCCCTTTTTTTTTCTTCCTATGATGTATAGATGTATAGGTTCCAATTCTTTGTTTCTGTGATGGAAAGAATGCTTGGAATATATTTACCAAGCTCACTTAATGCAGGTAACTGCCATGATGCGCTTTTTGTTTATTATTTGAGATTATAACATTTCTCTCATGATTTCTTGCGGGATGAGGCTAGCTCCTAGCAAATTTTTGGGCCACTTTTTATGTCCTACAAATCTAAAGCCGAAAAACATAACATATTGTGTGTTCTTATTATAGTTTTCACACGTTGGACGGCTTGATGATTCTTCAATCCCAATCTGATACAAATAATATATACAAGGTGGCGCAAAAGTAATCCTCCTATCAGAAAATGCTATAAATTTTGCGATTGGCCCCTAATGTCAGTTCTGTTTTGACATTTGTGTAGTAAACACATGCGAAATACACGTTAATAAACAATGTTACGCTCCATGCGAAATACACTGCTCCAGAACGCGGAATATTGCTGACTATTTATTTGACCAATAATCGGTTGGTGACTTTGGCACAACGTGAATTTCGCCGCAGATTTCTTGGCCGTCCAACGTCAGAGACTGGCACAACACGAGATGCTGCCAGGCGTGGCAGACCCCGGAGTAGCCGTTCTGCAGAGAATATTGCTGCTGTAGCCGAGGATGTCATGGAAGCGCCGTCGACATCGACCAGACGAAGTGCCACGCAAATGGGTATCAATCGACGGTCTTTACAGCGAATTTTGGTTCAAGATTTGAAGATGTTTCCGTACCAAGTCCAGACGGTGCATCAGCTGTTAGCTGCTGACCGCCAATTGCGTCTAACATACGCTCAAGCCATCCTTAATCACCACCAAGAGGAAGATGATTTTTCATCAAAAATAATCATGAGTGATGAGGCCCATTTCCATCTTAGCGGGTACGTAAATAAGCAAAATTTACGCTTCTGGGGCACTGGAAATCCGCGTGTAACCCACGAAGAGCCATTACACCCGCTCAAAGTCACTGTATCGCCGGAAGTTTTGGCCGAAGTGATGGAAAATGCCATAAAAAGGGCTCAAATGACAATCAACTGTGGCGGCGGCCATTTACATGACATCATATTCTCGACTTGATGTAAAAAAAATTAAAAGACCAAATAAAAATAATCCACAAAAAGAATCAAAGTTTTTCATTTTTTTTTTTTAAATTACAGCCAAAAAACATCGGAAGGTTATTTTTGCGCCACCTTGTATATTAAAGGGCTGCACAAATCCATTTGCTTCTTTGATTACACCAAGTACTTTAAATTAAGCACATCACTTGTAGAATAATTCAGCAAAGAGATAGCGTAAGCCAGGCCCGTAGCCAGGATTTACCTAAGGGGGGGGGTTTGGATTAAAAAAAATATCGATAGTTTTTGATATCGATAAATGAAAAGGTATTTTTTATATAATTACCAGAAAGATGGGAAAAATCAGTGGCTAGCAATAGACAATACTTTGAGAAATGAATTTGTAACAAATTTTTCACAATAAAGCGACAAACTTGAAAAAAAAAACACTTTAAAACTTTTTTGTACACCAAATGCATAAAACAAAAATTAATTTTTTATTTTTGTTTATTTTATATATTTGTATTAACAGCCCGATTCTGCGTACTTGACTATTACTATTTATTATTATCTATTACTATTGACTATTTATCAAGAGTTGGTATTCTGTGATAGAAAAAAAGCTCTTTAATTGATAAATTTTTCAATATCTCATTTGCTATTGATAAATTTATCAAGAGAGTTGTGGTTGCTCGTAGCAGGCAATATCAAGGTTAATATTAACATAATAATGTTAGCAATAATAATTATTTTCTACAAATTAATACACTTTTGTGGAACATAAGGAAAATGAAAGCAGAAATCTGTTCTCTGTGTTATGCTATTAATGAGAACAATTAGCTGTTAACAGGAATTCACCTACTCTGGTGAATTACGAAAACTTTTTATTTATCAAGGTTGCTGTAGAATACTAAAAAAGCTTTCGCTTGATAAATTTCTTTACAAATTTTATTTATAAATTACTTACATAATTCTATATAAAAATAACCACGATTAGAATAACGACATTTTCTTGTATTTCCTGACTTTTGTAAAGGCCACAATGAAAGGTTAGAAAATTTTATTTAAAAAGTTTTTATTATCATTCGGTAAAATTAACAAGAGGTTGTGATCCTGCGCCTCGAAAACCAGTGTTAAAAAATACGCAAAACTTGCAATAAGCTGCATTTTCCAATTTGGAGTAAACCAACCAATGCCAACGGTTCGACCAAGAATGCTTAACACTTTAACTGCCACCATACAAAAAAAAATATCGGGTCCTCCAGGCCATTTTTTCGAACAAATCAGAAAAAGTTTTTTTTATATTTCGGTGAAATTTTGAAATATAATATTGAGGCACAACATATGTACCTCACGGCCTGATGTATACGTTTACTGTATATTTAGTGTGGATGGCGGACAGATGGACATGGCTAAATCGACTTGGGTGATGATGCTGATCAAGAATATATACACTTTTCTATACCTACCACGCTTCCTTGTGGGCGTTACAAACGGAATGACAAAATTAAAGTTTTTAAAATTAAAATCCCAGTAAAGGGGTTTTTTTTAATCGTGGGGGTATAAAAATGATGCGCTAAAGATAGTTTTAGGTATGCCAGGCCATGCGGAATTGAACTACGTTTACAGATTTGCATTTCGAGGTACTAATTTTAAACCATGAACTATAATGTGTAATCAAATACTGAGCACATACGCTGTGCCTCAGAGCCTACATGGACATTTTACTGAGGCACACCGTACGTGCCTCATGGCAGTTAACGTGTTAAATCGGAGTTTGCGAGAACCGCTGGCAGGAAAATTAAAATTTGGTGAAGGCACATAAATGCTTTGAAAACTTTCAAGGCGGTTCGAATCGGAAATATTGCTCATCAACTTGAAAATATCGTTATTTGGACATTGATATACTCTCGAAGTCGAATGCATTTCCGATGAATCAAATGATATTTCTGGAAAAATTTCTACAATCATACACAAAAACTTAGAGTTATAAGCATTAAAAGTAAAATATTAATACCGCAACTTGTACTTGTACTTGTACTTGTACCGCTTTCCACATAGCTGTCAACATTAAAGCTTTCTACAACTGCAGGTTACAAACGAAGTTCTGAAGACTTTTCAGATTGCAAAGTTTCTTTAACGTTTTCTATCGGGTGTTCCAATAAAGTTCTTATTTTGGTATTCAAAGAAAAATGCCATTTTTTGAGATAAATGATCGGATGTTTATTTCATAATAAAGAGGAAGGTATGCCGTTAATAATGAAAAGCAACATCAGCCAAATGGCCACCACTACCAAGCTTACATCACAATATCCTTGTCATGAAATTTTCCATAACCAAATCGCAAAGTGGCTGCTCTATGTCCTCATTTTCGAAAAAGTAAGGTCCAATGACCCCGCCGGACCATAAACCGCACCAAACAGTCACACGTTGAGGATGAAGAGGCTTCTCAACAATAACTCTTGGATTTTCCGAGCCCCAGATGCGACAATTTTGCTTGTTGACGTAGCCACCGAGGTGGAAATGGGCCTCATCAGTCAAGATGATTTTTCGATGGAATTCTGGATCATTTTCATGCATTTCAAGGACCCAATCAGCAAAGACACGACGTTGTTGTATCGTTCCATTTTTAGTAATGGCATAGTTTCTACTTGTCAAATGTCAAAGAATAAAAGCTTTAAAAGTGAGCGCTTCACAATAGCGGGCGATTCACAATAACACCTCTTATTGGAAAACCCTGTACAATACAGATGAAATATAATATTATTCGGATTTTGTCGGTTCCGCATCAAGCAAAAAGTTAAACCATTAATATTCAATCAATGCAAACACGCTACCAAAAAAAAAAAACACAGCTTTCAAACATTCAGAAATATTCGGCAACTTTTTAACACATTTACGCATTTATAAAGGAAAAAAAAAACCATTTGAATCAAGCACTTACTTTCCACCGTTCTAGCCTTTTTTACTTCTGGTTTCTGCAGCCAATTAAGTAGACTAATTTTTGTAGTTTTGGCACAGTAAAATTAACAATAGAAACTCTTAAACTTATCTAACGAAACGCAATCAAAATTTCACCACTTTCACGTTACACCTCTTAACGCAATAAATTCTTAAATTGCTGGTCGTAGACAAAGTTCAATTGAATGTATCGAACTTTTTTCGATACTAAAGCTTGTTGATGTTTTCGCTGTATTTCGCTATATTATTTTTTTTACTTTTTGGACCATAAGGGGGGGGGTTTTAACCCTAAAAACCCCCCTTGTCTACCGGCCTGGCGTAAGCGCGTTACTTGTTGCTCAGAGAACAATTAATATTTTAAGTCACTCTCTCTCGGATCAAATGAATACGCAACTTGCTCTCGTCAATTATAAAAGTTATCGTCCGCTATCAGGGCAAATGAAAAAAATAACTATATAGTTCTACCTTGTACTCCAAATACTTGCGTATGTTAAAATCAAAAGGCATTTTCAGTGTGCTTAACCAGTTACAATTATCAGTATTTTCAGCTTAATGGAGGGCCGAAGAGGGTTATTATGTATGACCGACCTCCATTACTTTTTTAATAGGAAAATTTTTCCCTTTAGGACCTATCCACTCCGACCCCTCCTTAGGTGGGTTCCCATACAAATTTTATGATTTTTGTATATTTATACCCTACACTTACACTTGAACAGGGTCCCAAAAGGAAAACATATTCCTCTTGCAAAAGTAATGGGGGTTGGTCATACATATTAACCCTCTCCTGCCCTCCCTTATAACCACACATGCAATGAAAATTTATCTTCTAAAATACCCAAATACTTATACTACTGCTTACTTGTACTCCTCTTGCAAGTTCTTTTTATTTACAAAAATATTGAGTGAGAGTCAATAACTCATTTGTTTTGCCTTCAACTAGTTTTTTATTTACGCACACTACCAAGTATTTGCGCTCACGCCAACGCTATCCGCAATTGAGAGTAAAAGAGCGAAAGTAATTGCGCACCACACAAATGATTTGTAAAGCGATTCAAATGCATTTGTGCAGCCCTTTAATATATATACATCTTGACTTGTCAATGAAACCTAAAGGCATTTCCAATTTCAGTTCGTTATGCTTGGCTTCAGTTCCTGTGTGTAGGACTGTGTGCTTGGGAACTGTGTGTAGGACTTAAAAGAATGTGGAAGAAACACAGTCTGGAATTATTTGGAAATTTTTGGAATAGATCACTAATGGTATATTCGTAATTCTCAAAAAAATTTGATTTGAAAAATCACGAGTCTAAAGCAAAATTAACATAAGACAGTGATTTTTCTCACCATGTAATGGCCTGTCCTGATTAAATTTTTGGTTCTCACTAACTTCTTTAAATAAAGCAAAATAGCTTATTCATTTAAAACCAAATGAGGATGGAAAAAAACGGAAAATAAAAAAAAAATAGAAATTAATATTTTAGTAAAATTAGAACTGAACTAGAGAAAATTGAACTTTTTTCAGAGAATTTGAATTCATTCATTTTAAAAATCTGAAAAAATGCCAAACATTTTGACATATGATTTAATATCAGTTTGTTTCAAGCACGTGAGAATAATTTATGCTTTCATTTAAATAAAATACAAATAACTTTCTATTTATATAAAATAACAAGATAACAATACACGATAAGTTTAGCTTATTACGTTTTTTATGAATACAAATGTGTTCACCTTAAATTCTCCCTTCAAATGACAGGCGCCTGAAAGTTTTTCCAACTCATTCATCTTCATAAATTGCAGCTTTTTTTTTTTTTTTTTTTGAAGAATGAAAATTTTCTTCAAAAAAACAAAAAATTACACTCTTTCCAACAATATTACAACGACGTCTTAAATCAAACTTTCAGCTATTTCTATGATAAAACACAGATAAATTTAATTAATTTATTTAGTATTATTTTATTTTACACTTTTGTAAATATTTTCAACATTGTCTACATTGTCTACATCTTGATATCGTTGCGAAGCATGTAATTTATTTGTACTCAAGTAACAAAAATTTTATGATCTATTACAAACAAATTTCCCCACAGACAGCATAACAACTACAACAAAAGCGACTTACAGAAATATGGTAACAATGGTAAAATGTTTGCATATTTAATTAATTAAAAAAAAAACAGAAAACCACACACACAACACAAATAAAAAAAAATGCAAAATTTAAATAAATAATTTACTTACGCGAAGTCCGGTTAAGGTCTGTTAAAAATTTTGGGTGCCTAAAGATTTTTAGATGCGATAAGTTGTCGAGAAAATTTGAACACATTGAATTGGGTTTGTAAAGGTGCTGTGAGTGCGTGTGCGTCCTATGCCGTCCATAGTTTGGGGTTGTTTTCTAAGGTTGGCTGCACTAACTGCCAAGTAGCAGCAACAAAGCAACTAACGACTGTCAAATTGCGTTAAGAAAACTTAACGAAGCGTCTGACTGACCAAAACCGCCTACATTATTATATTTTCTCTTAGTTTGGCGCTAATTAAAATTTTCGTTTTTTTTTCTCCTTTTTTAACAAAACCTTAAAACAATTGAATAAAAGCGTCTATCATCAACGAAGTGTACATTTATTTACGGTGCAGTGATCATACTGTATGATCTCGTGGGTGAAATCATTAGCGCAGATAGAAATAGCACAACTTGTCATTTTGGGGTTGGTTATGTAATTTGGAAATATTTAACGTATTAACTAACCTGCTGGCAGCAATGACAGGTTATTTCGGCAGTTTTATAAAAGAAAAATTTAAATTTAATTGAAAGAGATACAAATAAGTAGTTAGAAAAGTTAACCTAGTTAATAATCATTATATCACTTGTTAACATAGTAAATAAGATACAAGATATAAGATATAAGATACAAGATATAAGATATAAGATATAAGATATAAGATATAAGATATAAGATATAAGATATAAGATATAAGATATAAGATATAAGATATAAGATATAAGATATAAGATATAAGATATAAGATATAAGATATAAGATATAAGATATAAGATATAAGATATAAGATATAAGATATAAGATATAAGATATAAGATATAAGATATAAGATATAAAATATAAGATATAAGATATAAGATATAAGATATAAGATATAAGATATAAGATATAAGATATAAGATATAAGATATAAGATATAAGATATAAGATATAAGATATAAGATATAAGATATAAGATATAAGATATAAGATATAAGATATAAGATATAAGATATAAGATATAAGATATAAGATATAAGATAAAAGATATAAGATATAAGATATAAGATATAAGATATAAGATATAAGATATAAGATATAAGATATAAGATATAAGATATAAAATATAAGATATAAGATATAAGATATAAGATATAAGATATAAGATATAAGATATAAGATATAAGATATAAGATATAAGATATAAGATATAAGATATAAGATATAAGATATAAGATATAAGATAAAAGATATAAGATATAAGATATAAGATATAAGATATAAGATATAAGATATAAGATATAAGATATAAGATATAAGATATAAGATATAAGATATAAGATATAAGATATAAGATATAAGATATAAGATATAAGATATAAGATATAAGATATAAGATATAAGATATAAGATATAAGATATAAGATATAAGATATAAGATATAAGATATAAGATATAAGATATAAGATATAAGATATAAGATATAAGATATAAGATATAAGATATAAGATATAAGATATAAGATATAAGATATAAGATATAAGATATAAGATATAAGATATAAGATATAAGATATAAGATATAAGATATAAGATATAAGATATAAGATATAAGATATAAGATATAAGATATAAGATATAAAATATAAGATATAAGATATAAGATATAAGATATAAGATATAAGATATAAGATATAAGATATAAGATATAAGATATAAGATATAAGATATAAGATATAAGATATAAGATATAAGATATAAGATATAAGATATAAGATATAAGATATAAGATATAAGATATAAGATATAAAATATAAGATATAAGATATAAGATATAAGATATAAGATATAAGATATAAGATATAAGATATAAGATATAAGATATAAGATATAAGATATAAGATATAAGATTTAAGATATAAGATATAAGATATAAGATATAAGATATAAGATATAAGATATAAGATATAAGATATAAGATATAAGATATAAGATATAAGATATAAGATATAAGATATAAGATATAAGATATAAGATATAAGATATAAGATATAAGATATAAGATATAAGATATAAGATATAAGATATAAGATATAAGATGTAAGATGTAAGATATAAGATATAACATATAAAATTATTATTAATCAATAGAAAATGTTTCAAAGTATGAATGTTTGTAATAAAAGTAAAAATTCTAATCAACAGACAGACATACCGCTAATCAGTCAAATTTGTGTCGATGTGTGCTAGAAAAACAATAGAATCCGATTAGCACCAGCTGAGTGTGTAA
Source organism: Pherbina coryleti (assembly GCA_943735915.1). Taxonomy (NCBI): domain Eukaryota; kingdom Metazoa; phylum Arthropoda; class Insecta; order Diptera; family Sciomyzidae; genus Pherbina; species Pherbina coryleti. The sequence goes on from OX030948.1 coordinate 19,109,855, forward strand.
TAATGGAACGTAGTGTCAACCCAGTAGCAAATGTGGTAACGTTGTTAACACTAGCTACCTTGGGGCGAAAGGTGTGTTGGCCCAAGGGACCACGTACGAGTAAAAGTGGTTTTTACATTCAGCTATTTACCATCTACCACCACCACCACCACGACCACAAACACACAGTAGCATAGCAGGTGAAGTCATTCTCGCTGCCAGAGGGAAAAATGAAACACATACTTGTGCATATTTAAATACATGTATGCAAATTCACAACCAATGATTACCAGGCTTTGTAATGCATACCGTGTGAAGAAGTCAGTGTGTAACGTGGTGGCAGGAAATATAATAATAATTAATTTCAAAATACAAGCTAAGATTAAAGTTTCATTTCACGAAAAAATACTTTATTTCAGACTAATTAAAACAACAAGCTTTTAAGGCGCCCTGACAGAGCTTCAACTTAATTGATTTCTTTAGAAGTGTTGAGTCAACACTGTTGACTAAAGCTTAATCAACTGCGGAAAGATCTAATCGATAATTTTTGAATTTTCGTTTTCAACTTTAAGATTTATACTGATATCTTTGAGGTCAATAGGGTCGAGTTTAATTTTTTTTTTTCAAAATTCCTACTTTGGCGGCAAAAAAAAAGGATTTTAAAGGTATTTTGTAATTATTAAATTTTTAATTATTGTTACAACAAGTGCCAATTGAATCTTCGGCTAACATTATAAATATTTTAGTTTTAGAATTTCAATCATCCTGAAAGAAATGTCAGAATACTTACCTTAACCACTCCCACATACTAAGTAGTTCTAGTATTTGCTGAAGAGACAATTAATCTGCTTTTTATTTCCTCGATATGTCCAAATAAATGGAACAAAACGATCGGCATTGTTTTGTAAGAATTTTTATTTCTGTACACTGCGGTATGATTTCGGTTACGTTTGCACACGAGCGAAGAAAGTGAAAAAAAAAACGAAGAATATAAACAAAGATGAACAATTTTCTGTACATACTTGACAGCTACAAATGTTCATACAAAGATAGCTCTATTTAAATGATCCGCCCAAAGTAAAGAGAAAGAAAGCTCGCCAAAGTAGACTCTTTTTCTATTTTTCTCGCCACTTGACGCCAAAGTAGACTCTTTTTCTATTTTCAGTTTGCCGCTTACATTGTGCTCTCTTCTGAGCGAGAGAACTGGTGGCGAATTCATTAGGAAAGTAAAAGTGATGTCAATTTTTTAGGGAGAAGATGATGTTTTTCACATTATTTACTCCAAAGTATTTATCAATTTAACGTTTTTGAAATTTGCCAAACATTTCTGAATAAAAATAAGAAAAAATCGACACAAAACAAAAATCGATTTTATGTGGTCGAATTTCAATCCTAGGCGATACTAGTTGATATTAGAAGTTACATACAAATTTCAACGGAAAAAACTGATTCTTTGTTCTATTATTTTTGATCTTTTGTTCTGTCATGGGACAACGAGAATTTGATGGCATTTGTAAATGACCATCCTTTACTCGAATGCTTTCAAATTTCAAGACTGATATGTCATTCAGTTTAGTTTCAATATCCATCGAAATCAAGCAACCGTGAACATTTTTAAAATATGGAATAAGGGGAGTTTTTCGTTATGTTTTCTTGCGCTGAAAAATTATGGGGAATCCTTAGCAATGGATTGGAATGGATTCACAAGTGTTTTACCGAATTTGATTGTGGCACTATGAGCACAAAAGACATCGACCGTTCTGGTCGTTCACTTAAGGCAAATATGCCCACGTAGTGGTCCGTATGGCCCGCGTGATTCTTCATACAAATTTTTTCTATCTTTATTTTGTCTTTGCAATGAGTCAAAATCAAAGAACGCCTGCAAAAAACAACAACACAAACCACACTCGTTCAGTGTTCAGCACATTTTTCAGCGGACTTTACAAAAACAAATGCATGCAAAGCCAAAATAAAAAAACGCACACTCGACGATGTCGATGCTGAAGCAGATTTTCCCGTTACTTGTGTATCGAGTAATTTTTCATGGCTTGTGATTTTATTGCATTGTAATGGGTTTTGGTTTTGTTTGATTTTTTTCCAAACGCAACTATGAGCAACATTTTGTGTTTTTTTTTTTTTTTTATTTTTAAACATTGACCTGCTCGTGATATTTCTTGGATCCCACTGGCTTAAGGGTTAAAGCGTAAGAAGTCGTCGATAAAATACATGGTTTGATTTGGACGTTTAGCGAGTGAAAGAAGTTCACGAGATTCCTGAAGCAATGGGGATCTTAACCAAATGGGTACGAAACATTATACATACATTTTTGGATATAAGAAAACTATCTGTTAGATGGTTGCTGCATTTGCACTCAATTAAAAAAAAAAAATACGATCATGTGACTTCTTCAAGGAAGTGTTTGTCGATGTGCAACCGCAATAAGAAGGAATTGTAACCGTAGACGAAATAAAGATCCATTAAAACACATCAGAGACCAAAGAAGATTCGAATACGTTTTGGATACTCACGGTAACGTCCATATCGATAACTTTGAAAAGGGCAAAATTATCACCGGCACGTGTTACAGAGCTGTCGAATGGCTTCGATGCTGATTTGAAGTGAAAATGCCCGAATGTGGCGAAGAAAAAATGCTCTTCCGTCGTACTAGCGCACAAGTCAGCAATCGCAATGGAACAATTGCATGAATGGCGCTACGAATTGATACATCAACCGCCATTATATCCAGATTTGGTCCCTAGAGATTTTTATATATTTCCAAACTAGAAGAAAAGATTCGGTGTAAAGAGAATTGGCTCCAAAGATTTTTGTCTTTGTGTGTTTTTTTTTTCTTTAAAAAAAAAAAAATGTAAAGTAATGATCCAAAGACTATTCGATAGCCCAAGGAAGAATTTCAATGCGCCCTAGTTGGAATTTTATACCAAATTATACCAAATGGCATCAAATATTTTGTCAAAACTTTAAGCTTTTATTCATAATTTATTTCTAAGTAGACTTTTAAAAAGATTGACTCCTCTCCTTACCTTTATCAGTGAGTAACATCAACATTTTAAGATTTCATTGTTAAGCTTAACTTTCCGTTATTTTCAAGAATTGTTATAATCGTCGCTACCTGTTTGCAACACCAAAATTATTTGTTAAAAAAATTCCTCATCTCACCACAGAGGTGCCTGGTTTCATTTAATTAACAAAATGATCCATTAATCAGTATCTTTGTTACCGATCCCACTGAACCAACTGACTGAACTGACCCGACTACTGATCCTAATTAATAGAAAGCTTAGACAGTTTCAATTGCTTAACCCTAAAATTAATTATAAAAAAAAATTATGACAACGTAAACATGAGATTGTTTACATAGTCATTAATTGCCGCGATCACTGCTTGAAATATGCCACAGCTTAGCCCAATGAAGGAGCCCTTATGCCCAGAGCTCTTCATGTCAGACGTTAGTGAGTCTTGAGAGTTTTATGTGCGTGCGTGTGTGTATGTTTGAAGTGACATGCATACAAAACGCTGATCACGCAAACCTTCTCCATCATCATTGGGAACGATCAAAGACCGTCTTCGACCATGATGATGACTTTTTGATTGGCTTCATTCAGAATTTCTATGCTACGGCTGGTCGACGTTGTCGACGAATGAATGACCCGCACACGAGCGCCGCTTAAGTGAGTTCAAAATAATGATGATGTTGTTGTGATGTCAGTGCGTCAACATGACGAATGACACTTGTTATTGTATGATTTTCAGCTGTTGATTTGGTGTTGTTTTTTTTTTATATAAGTTTTAAGGTTTTTAGGGTTTTTTGGTTGGAAATTTGTAGGTTTAGATATTTTTTCTTCTTTTTTAAAGGAACATCAATTTAGCGTGTAAGAGGTTTTGAAGAAAAAAATTTCTCTGTAATGATCACTTGACAAGCTAGTAACGCGTCGTTCAATCACTTGACTCTTGACACACAAACAGAAATCCATGGCATTGTCACGTGCCCAGGCGCCACATTAAGTTCGAAGAATTGCTTCATGTGCGCATGCGCAGCATTGTAATGGTTTTTCATTGGATGGATGCATTTAAGGTTAGCGCGCTTTGTAGGGTGGTACATTTGAGACCCAAGACATTAAACACTTGAAAACAGAATCATTTATAAGTAAATTCAACTCAGAAACTTATTTATGACCAAAAAAGTACTCAACATTTTTCAATTCTGAAAGTCTATATTTTTATTCAGAAATTTGCTGAAGTCTAATTTATTTATTTTTTATTTTTATTATTATTTTTTTTTTTTTTTGACAAAAACATCTTAAGAATTTTCGTAAAACTCTCACATTTTGCCAAACCTGCTCTTAATATTCAGTGCGTAGTACCTTTTTTAATAGACAACTTCAAAAAAAGGATTCAATAGGATGCGCCATGGACAACAAGTCCCTAAAAATGGTGACCTGAAAACGAGTCTTTATCTTCGTCCTTTTTCTTACCCGTGTACTTTTTCTTGTCCCTAAACTTGTATTCATCCATATCCTTTTTTTTTTTTTGTTTTTTTTGTTCTAATAATTGTCCATCCTTATCCACAGTTTGATTTTGATTTTGATTTTGATTTTGATTTGATTTTGAATTTGAATTTGAATTTGTTCTCATGACGCCATCAATCAATGCGAAAACCTAATCTAAAGTCACCAGGGGCGCACCCAGAAAAAAATTTTGGGGGTGTTTTATATTGTTATTTGTACTTATTCAAATTTCATATATAATATTTACAGTACAAAGTCAATTATTTTTTTATTTTGTGCCATTGAATTTAATATGTCCTCAATAATAAAATTGAAATTAATTAAGGCATTGAAATTTTATGAAATTTTAAGAGATTCTTCCAATTTCATATTACTTTCTATATGGGGTTAGCGTAATTTTCATACGAGATCGCTAATTTGCATTATGATCTTTATATTTTAAATACAAGTTTATAATATATCGAAATTCATGACGGTGGCCCCAAAATCTCTGCTGTGATCGTCATTACATGCAGACATATAGACGGAAATAAACCGATATGATTGCACAGAGCCAAAAACCACCACATAAAATCCACCACAAATAATAAGAATTTTCCATAAAGAAATCTTTTCAATTCCATAGAGAAAATCTTATTAAAAATTAACAACTACTATCAAACATTTTTCAATAAGATTTCTTATTGAATGAATGAAATAATGTGGAAATCTTATTAACACTTAACTTTAATAAGAAAATCTCTTTTTTCACTCTCCAAAGTTTAAGAAGAGAAGAGTTTAAGAGTTAAAATTAATAAGAAAATCTTATATCTGCTTTTATAAAATTTTTTTATTATACACCCTTTTAAGAAGATAGTAATGGTGAAAATGCTACTTATTCTTGTTTTCTTTGCATTAGCTTTCAGTCGTAGTTGTGAAGTGGATTCGAAAAGTTATCCGTCGATTTAAATAAAGTAAAATAAGAAAAATGTCATAATGGAGAATGATATTTGTGTTCCAGAACTTGTTTTCGACGAGGCTAAAATTCTCGAAACTCAAGCCATATTTCAGTCGTGGGCTTGAGTGACTCAATTTTGACTTTATTAAAAATGTATGGTAAGGTTCTTGACAAAAGTTGGATATTGAAGATGCCGCCAATTTCTTTGAAGGCCTCGACAGCGCCGGGTATTTTGGATACAAAGTCAAAGTTAATTTAATTTTAACATATGTATTTAATATTCATAAATAACAACTTGATTTAATAATGCATAAATTTTAATAAAATCTTAACAATGTGTAGATTTGTATGTAATATTATAGGCAGTTAAAGATATATTTCTAGGTTAAAGATTAGCAAGATTCCGTATTGATTAAAAAGATTTCTTTAATAAAATTTTAAAAGAAATCTTATTAAATCAATAGAACTTCCTTCTTAAATTTCATGAATAAATCTTATTAAATCTATAAGATTTCTTCCCAAAAATCAAAAAGGTAAATTTTAAAATCAATAAGTAAATCACATATTTTTGATAAGATTTCCTTATAGTTTTTAAATGTTTTCTCATAAAAAAATAATAGGATTCTTCTTAAAATTATGTGGATTGCCCAATAAAAAATTCTCAAAGTTTTAATAAGATTTTCTCAATGGTTTTAATAAGACAATCTTCTTGAATGAAAACGATAGAGAAATTTTATTGATTCTTTTTTTCTATTTTATTAGGTTGTTTTGGCTCTGTGTGGCTACATTTAAATAAAAAAGAACATTGCTTTGGCAGTCCGTGGATTTGTTTGATGTAGACTGATTAAGAGAAGTTTTTTTGTTTTTTTTTTACTAAATAACGATTAGGTACTAATTAAACTGCATCTTAATTTTTCGTTGAGATTCTTAAGTTTTGTAGAAAGAAAATTTAAAATTCGGGTAGCTCGAAATACTCGAAAATACTCGGGTAGCGTGGGTGCTCGAAAAGCTTGAAAATCTAGTTCTAGTTTTAACTTCATATCACATTGATAGCGGAACTCGACTTTACAGAGAACAACAGCGTAGTAGAGCATGTATGCGTATTAGAGCCCTGCATGAATATATTCGTTAAACGAATATACACTGCTTAACTGTTGTACACTGAAAAAAAAGTTTTAAAATTGACGACAACTGTTATTAATTTGATGAATTTTATGTTTAAAAACTAGCTTGCAAATTTCGTCAAAGTAAGAGCAAACTTTTAAAAAACATGAGAAAAGGCAAATTATGAACACATTGTGTTTCATTTTAAGTTAGTGTTTTTTTTTTTTGAGTGTACGAGTACACTGAAAGCGAATAAATGTAAACAACAGATGATGTAGTAAAGAGAAAATCAGCGCATGAGAATAACTGCTAATTCGTTCTCTGTTCTCTCACAACACACTTCTTACGCTGATCTGAATTTGTGAGTTGTGTTGTTTTTGTTTCTTAATCGAATACTTGATAAAGTATGCTAATATTCAGCAATGTACTATGGTGCACTGATTAACTATTAGCGAAATGTGTTTAATTTGAGTTGGTGATTGATGAGTTGATTGAAAAGCAAAATTATTGCGATTTTAAATTAAATTTAAATAAAAAAAAATATTTTTAAATCAAATTGGATATTGATGAAATAAGTAACATAAAAAATAGCACAATCATTTTTTGCATTACCTTTTAATGAAATGTAAATTTAATTTTATTTTTAATAAATAGTTACTAAATTTTAATTTTAAGTTTTAGGTAATCTTTTCCTCTTAGGTAATTCCTTTCCAGATTAAAAATACATAATTGTCTACATTATTTAAAACATTGCCAAAACATACATGTATTTAATGATATTTCAGGCAAAAAATCATACTCTGGCAGGCCTCTTTTGCGTATACAGAGCATAATTTCATAAAAACAATAAATAACACCACAGCTTTAAACATTCCAACTTAAATAAATAATGCTTTATAATTTGTAATTGTTTTACTTTATACATTTAATTTTATTTTTATTCGTTCATTTGGGGGGGTTTTAATCCCCAAAACGCCTACCTGTGTTCGCCCCTGAAAGTCACGGAGTAAATATTTCATTCAACCTTTCTGAAATTTTGTAGCAGTTTTAGTGAATTAAGGGTTGCCTAGTTGGTCAATAATGCCGAAGTTTTTTTGGTTTTTTCTTTTGTGAGCAAGGAATCATCCTTTGTTGTAATATAAAAATTACCACGGGACTGTAGTGCCTTTTATGAGCGAGCTATAATTTCATAATTCCATGCAACAATATTGCATTTTCATAATTCCATGCAACAATATTGCACTTCGCCATCTACGCGAAGTAAAGGCCAATTTTTTACATTTTTTTATTTTTGGCGTATAGTACAAAGTCTTTATTCTTCTCCCATAAAAATTTATCGTAGCTCCAAGAATGATAGAAACAAGATTTCACGTTCTGCAGTTCCTTTATCTAATGCTCTCTTCCTCAATTGAGTGCATGACGTCACGAGGCGCTTTTGCTTAACAAAAACGAATGCAAATGTGCGATCGCTTAGGCAAATTGACGAAATTGAAAATAAATTCTTGTGGAAAAGTAAAGTAAAAATAACTACTCTTCAGTATAAGAATACGGATATTTTCGTGTACGAAAAATATAAATTTTTTAAACTTTCACTATTTTTATATCCTAAACCATTCGAGACCGATCAAATTTTTTGGCACCAACAGGAGGTCCATGTACATATTTTAAAAATAAGAAAAATATTTCATATATCATGCTCTATTTCTCATTTGTGGAACGCGTAATATACTCACCATGTATAATTCAGTTGCATGGTTGTTGCAGTGTTGCCAGATTGAGGTAAATTTCCCTAATTCCATTTTAAATGAAGTAATTTTTGACTCATTTTTGACCAAAAGTGGTAAATTTTGTGGAAATAATAGTTTTTTTAGACTTGTTAATTTTTTGATTTATTGGCAGTACTGTTACCCCACTGAACATTTTCACAAGTTCTTCTAAATCATCCTGTGTAACAAAAAAATCTGAATTATCCATATTTAGTTGCTGAACAAAGACCCCCTTTACATTGGTCAATAATTGAAAGCAATTTTTCAAGTTTTTAGGCTAATTGCGGTGAATTGGCTGAGAAGAGAGGGGAAAAAAATTGACGGTACGCTTGTGTTGTATCGTCAACTTTTTGGGTTCAAAAGAGAACCAATATAAAAGGGGAAAAAGCAACAAGTGAATTAAAATTTTAAAATATAGAAACAAAATAGCCGGTAAATCCCGGTTTATACACGCCATTAGTTGACGGTTAGCTAGTTGATGAGAGATAAATATATGTATACTAACAAAAAATTATAACGGTTGTTAATCATTTAAAAATTTTTTAATAGTTTTGGGAATAGTTTTTTTTGGGAAAAGGTAAATTTTCTCCGAAAGTGGTAAATTTTTTCCCAAATATTGGTAAATTCCAGTTCGTCTCTCTGGCAACACTGGGTTATTGTTATCTATCAATCTTATAGCGACTCTCTCCGCGGCCTTATGATGTTATAATTTTTTTTTTGTTTTTTTGGGAGTGCCTAAAACCAGCCGGTACTGTGGTATAATATATAACCATAGCACCTTTACTCAGTGAAAAAAAGAAGATTTAAGAACTCAAGGTATCATATATTTTCTCTAAGCAACGCAAAAATATTTTCGAAAATTTTTTTTCAACTTTTTTGGAAAACTACGAGGCAAGACGTATCCTTGTAACGTCAAAAAATATTCATTCATATATTCATAAGACCTTGTCCTCAAAATTGTGATAGACAAATAATCATAACTGATAAGTTTACATAAAATTGATCATCCAAAAAAAGTGTTATGCTCATTTCGCTACTTCAAAAAAAAAAACTCAAAACTCCTGCCAATAAAATAAGTCATCTCGTCTTTATTTCTCTACAGAAATAAATTTTCATCTCTCTTCACATAACTTCTTTACGGAAATTAATTTCCATCTCTGCGCATCACTCAATTTCTAAGAAACGATTTATTTATATTTGATTAACCTTATTTAAGAAATAGAATATTTGCAAATCATTGTGTACAAAACAAGAGTTAACAAAATAAACAACACAAAATTAATTAATCACACAAATGTTTTCTGAACGAAATTGTTTGACAGCCTAGTTGACACAACATGTCAAATGTTGACAACCGCAACTAATCACAAACTCGTGTGCGAATGATTCTCTCAGTCGGAGTCTCAGATACTCTGTATATTGTGTCTGGCTGATTGTCTATGAGTTCGACCGACGGACTAACGACCGGCTATGAGTGAACATACATAGATAGATAGACTGGCTAGCTAGAGTATATTGACCGACTGACATATGTTCAAATTATTGTTTATTTCTTTTGTTTTTTATATAAATACTTTTTTTCCCTTTACTATTCATTTTGTTAAGGTGCTACCCTGTCTAACAGGAGTGTTCAATATAGATCTGACTGACCTACATAAAAGCTTTATGCGTCATCTTAAGATAATTCCATGCCAATTTAAAAGAGTATCATGATAACCGTTAAGAGTTTGGCGATTATAAAGATTCGGTATCTTTAAAGTTGAAACAAATACTTCAACTTTTAACACTCTGATGATGGCTCTATTTATTTCAAAGCCGGTGTGAGCTAGAGTGCGTCAATTGCTTTTTCTCGGATTATGATTAAGATCTTGGTGAGGTAATTAAAATCGAGCCACAAGCATTACTTTCAGCTGTAAACATTTTGCCTGGTAAGGTATTATTCCACACTCCTAAACAAGATTTTTTTATAGCCTTAACTGACACCAGCAACATTTACGCTATAAGTAGAAAAAAAAAACACTAAAACAATTAATTAATTGCATTCTCGAAATCACCGAAATTTCACTCCACCAACCTTAGCTGCTAAATTTTTACGATCATCCTTCTTAGGTTGTGGGCACTTTCTTGAGCTCTGTAAAGTGATAGTTTCGATGAGTACTCGTCTTACTTGAATTACCGTCATGTTGTTGGGTCCACTAATTGATTCACACTTCTTCGCACTTTCCAAATACGATTAAAACTAAGAATAGAAAAAGAAAAAAAAAACAAAAACACCTTTTTTTACGAGTTTTTGGCGATGTTTTAGTCGCTGATAAGCATTTTTATAGTTATCTGTGATACGTTCATGGGATGGATGAGTGTTTTCTATTGTGGCTTGTATGTTTGGAATGTCGCTGTCTAGTTAACGCGTGCGGCACTTAATTTTGGCCAAAATTTAAGTACACAATAAGGCACACTTTGGCTCTTATTTTAGTGCCATGTTTCTTATAATTTTTTTTTTCGTACTTAGTTGGTTGTATGCGTTGCTAGTTTTATGATCTTGTTTAGTAATTAGACAGCCCAAGTGTGGGCTTTAAATGTCTTGAGTTACATATGTTCGGAAATAGTATAGATTATTTTAGATTAGCTATGAGCCTCTACCTTATAGTAATATTTATGGGCTTTGTTTTGGAAAAACGATTTCTGAAGAAGTACAATTTTCGTTTTCTCCTACAGTTAGCATTAATTGGTCGAATGCTTTTTTTTATATTTGGTTTTTATTCTTTTGGGTAAAAATAGGGCATTGCTGAGTACCTATAAACTCTTACACTAGAAAAATTTCGTAAAAATGAGTACTTGTTAGATCTATCAACACAGACTATATTGAATTGTTAAATAAAATTCTTACTTTTGACGTTTAAGCAAGTATAGCGTAAATAAAAATTTGTAAAACATACATTTTCTTCAGAGAAGTGACTTTTACCAAAATAGAAACTTAATAATTGTGTTTGATAGTAAAGAATTATCGTTAAACATTTCTGTGGAATGAAAGTAGGCTTTGCGGTATATAATGGATGGTTATAAGAGATTTTTGTTTAAATAAATATAACTTTTAACACGCCCATTTCACATTGATGTGAAATATCAGTTGCTCTGACTATCTCCGATTTGGCTCAATTTTTTGATCGATTGAAATCAAAATCAAAATTAGATTGGTTAATTCTTTCCCTTTACCCTTTAAGAGCACACCTCCATTTTATATCGTTGGTAAAGGTAATAGATCGTAAAAAAAAGAAAATAATAAAAAAAAATTTTAGTGCCTGTTACTGGCATGGTATTAAACTTTGAAATTAAGAATGGGTCAACTTTTTGAAACTTTATATTTTACCCTTAAAATAGACAAAGTAACCTTCCCAATAATACCCTATTTACGAAAATCTGATTTAAATTGACTGAGCTACGTCTCAAAATAGGCTCTATTTTGGCCACGAAAAATAATTCGAAAATTTAACAACTTCGGTTTTCTAATCAATAAACCAACCCTAGAAAAAATTTTTTAGTCAAACCAGTGATGGTCAGTGTAACTGATATTACACTTCAATGTGAAATGGGCGAAAATACTATTAGTGATGTTTTCATCAAATTTTCTATTAGTTGCAAAGAAATGACGTTTGATACAGAAAATGTTAATTTGCTTATATACACAATTTATTCTTTGCTTTTGACTAAGTAAGGCATTAAGCTCACATGGAGATTGGCACACTTCTTAATGACCTAAAAAAAATATGTTCAAGTGTTATCGTGCTAAAACAGTGAAATGCTACTTAGACCCAGGGTTATCTGTGGACTCAGATACGAGCCCTTGGCATCCCTTAACCCATTAAGTCCGGGAAGAGCACAATTTTAATATGATGTTTGAGACTTATTTTCTGCTATTAAAGATTGGAATAAAAAATTCCAAACATACCTATTCTACTATTTTTGGGGTCGCTCTTTCGATTGGTGCAGTCGGATTTGCAAAATAATGACTTTTGGAACCAATATGGCGCATTTTAATTAAAAAAATAACGAAATTTTTTGCATTTTTCTTTTTTGTGAATCTTTTTCGCATAAATAAAGTAACTGAATCGGTGCCAAACTAAAACCAAAAGTGCACAAAATATCTAAAGTATAACTATGAATATTTTTTTTTTTGGTTTGAATCAACCTAACCTCTTCAATATATCAATACGTAAAAAATTAACGTTATTTGGTAAATTATGAGTATTATTAATAAAATTTACATCTCTAATAATATAATTGTCCCAAAAATATATAAATAAGGGGTTTTTGAGATCGCTGATCACGAATTTGAGGTAAGATTTTCAAAATTTAAGATGGCGGATTCAATATGGCCGACCGAATTTCATAAAATCTTCAAAATTACAAGAAAATGTGTATAAGGGAGTTTTTTAGGCCGTCAAGTTAGGTTGATTCAAGCAAAAAAAAAAATATTCATAGTTATACTTTAGATATTTTGTGCACTTTTGGTTTTAGTTTGGCACCGATTCAGTAACTTTATTTATGCGAAAAAGATTCACAAAAAAGAAAAACGCAAAAAATTTCGTAATTTTTTTAATTAAAATGCGCCATATTGATTCCAAAAGTCATTATTATGCAAATCCGACTGCACCAATCGAAAGAGTGACCCCAAAAATAGTAGAATAGGTATGTTTGGAATTTTTTATTCCAATTTTTTATAGCAGAAAATAAGTCTCAAACATCATATTAAAATTGTGCTCTTCCCGGACTTAATGGGTTAATACGAGCGTCACTACATATATTTATTAATAGACCGATTTTTTTTTTCATTTTGAATAAAACATGTCAAACATGTTTTCAACTCTTGTCAAGGTACCACTTAAAATACGTAAAAAATAAGAAATATTTATCTTTTTTTTATTTAAAAGGGGATGAAAAACTTGCATCCTCTCTTAACTCTTTTGGGTATAGACGCCTAATGGCCTAATTAGCCAAACATAGCTCAACGCAACACAGCCATTTCTTTTATCACATACAAATCTATTGAACGTGTTTTGTGTGTATCTAATTAGCCGAAACATGACGTAGACTGACTCTATGTTACGTTGACTGACATTTCAGCAAAAAGGTGCTTTTTGTAAGGTTGCTAGCATCACACTTTGATTTTTGAGTATTTTTTTTTCTTTTTTGCGTTTATTTGTGTTAAATTATTGAAGCTAAATGTAAGTATTTTATTTTAAAATTATTTTTTATTAATTTTTAATTATAATTTTTAATTATAATTAAAATAATTGAAATACGTTTCAGAATGGCAGACGAAGAAAAATGTTATTTATTTGACATTTACTATGTTGGTAGCATAATCAACAAAAAGTCATGATACGTTTCGTCATTTTAACCTGTGTTACGTCAAGTTTGCATAATCATACCATAAGCCTATTTTATACGAGTAGTTACTACCCTTAGAAATTTTCAAGAGATATACATGACCTGATTTCATCAGCTCGAGTATTTTCCAAGTCCACTTGGAGAGCTCATTAAGCCCACCTCTCCTATATCATTGGTTATAATTGTTCTACTAGATAATTCGTTCTTCAGTTGCATACTAAAATTGTGGAATAATCGACCTACAAGCCTTCTTACCCGACAGTTTTGACCTGTGTAAATCTAAATCAAAACTTCACCGACACTTGGGGGGTGGGGGTGTAAAAAAGATGAGCAGAGACTCAAAAAAGTATAAATCATAAATGAAAAACATCGAGAAATAATCAAAAAATAAATTCCTATAACTTTGAAACTTTCTACATAAGAAAATATGCTACGTAAACGTTACGAAATAACGTGCAATGGGATTGTATGGAAATGTGTGTTAGATGTGAAGAACATTATATAGGTAGCTCAGCGTGCCAAGCACAAGTCCGTACTATGTCAAAAACGAATTCACATGTTTCATTGTTTATGTAATAATATTAATATTTTATGTATTAATAGTGTTTTTATTTATTATAGATAAAATAAAATATATAAATAAATAATAGGTAAAAATTATTGAGTATTAATATTTTTATTGATATTACAAATAAAATTTCCAATGTTGCTCATTTAAGAATTATATATATTACAAATTGAAAAAAAAAAATTAAAAATGATAATTTATCGATTAGTTTTTTGCAATAGTATGGCCCATTTTGAAAAAGTATGTTCCGAGATAAACGCATTTAAAGTAAAATTTACTCCTTAAAAGTACTTTGGCTAACGAGTTTTAAGCGCTGTGAAATCTTTATTATTTGCGGGATTGATTTCATTTTTTTTTTTTAAATGTACATTAATAGTTGTACAACAACTACCAATTAAAAAACTTCGATTTTCAAAAAAATGTTTGTCAAAAATCTCCCTTTAGATATTGTCAGCTAAATTTATCTAAAGCTAAATAAAAAACCTTTCTAACATAAATGGAGGCGAAAGGTATGCAGATCTAAAAAATAAATCTTTAACCATAACGTAATACACACAACTTTTATTATCTTATGCTGGAGACTTCCCATAAAACTGTTGGGAATTTGGGCGTTGCACAACTGTTTTCGCTTTTCACATTAATATATATTACGGAAGGTATCACTTTCTGTTGTCAAAATTTAGTTCACCATGATATTGTATTGTCATCGAAAAAACTTATGTGTGCAAAGTTTCTACTCAACCGGATAACGGGAAAATTGATCATCTCATTTCGCTGTTAAACATGTTAGAAATCTATAATAAAAAAAAAACTAGTAAGAAATATCTTCGACTGGGCCGAAGTTAAAAACATTTTCGTCATAGTTTAAACAGAAAATATTCGGTTTTGTTTTTTTGAAAGTCACTTTACATGAGAGGTAGGCGTAGTTTTCACTCTATTTGGCTCATTTTCGAACTTGATCTTTATTTTTTAGACACAAGCTTAAATCTTTATTTTCATGATGATAGCTTAAAAATTACGACTGTAATCGTGATCACAGACAGACAGACAGACAGACAGACAGACAGAAATGGCGAAATCGACTCGGGTGATGATGGTGATCAAGAATATATACACTTTTCTTTACCTACCAGCCCTCCTTATGGGCGTTACAAATGGAGTGACAAAATTAATATAACCCTTTTACGTTTTTTAAACGTGGGGGTATAAAAATATTTTAACAAGAAAACTCAACAGTATGTAAAACAAGACAATGTTCAGAAACATGATCTATTTTTTTGAGTTCTTATGTCAAAGATTCGTGTAATCACCTGTTGCTTTAAAAATTGCATGAATTCTTGACTGAATGCTATATATTAATATTTCAGGCTCAATTTAAGCCCATTTTTCTGGCATATTTTTCTTAACTTAAACAAGAGTTTGGCGAATGGCGAATGATATGCTGTTATATTTCTCTTAAGCTCAACTCAAAGATGTTTGATATTTTCAATGGAAAGACCATCAACTACTCAAGATTTCCGACAGATCAAGGTTCATAATGTCAAATTCCCATGGTCATTCTTCCCTTAACCTTGTGACATTTTCCGACAAAATTTTAAGTCATACAAATCTGCAGTCTCAACGATCTGTTACCAAACTTCAGAGTAAGTCTTTCATTCATAGCTTCACTCTTCTTGAATCACACCGACTATTGCCCATTTTATCCAAACCGGCTTATTGTTTTTTTCAACCGACCACATAACTGTAGTTCAATTCTCAACTGCATATTTCTTATATGTTTTCGATAATTCTAGCTTTTTTGGCTTTTTCTAATCTTGAATCGGGCCTTTTCTTTTAAATCTTAAACCAGGCCTTGAAATCATTTCGTTGCCACAAATGTCCGCAAATGATAAAATTGTCATTTGCTCTTAAATTTTCATTGATGTGCATTGCATTTTCACACGTACCAGTTTACCAGAATGTATATCTAGCATTCTGTATCGAACTTGATGGGAAATATTTTTGTTCTGAGAAACGTTTTTTGAAAATTGTTTGTTTATTTTGAACAACTAACCTTTGTGAAGCGACCAATCTGGTTGGTAAATTCACGGTGAATTTCGCCATCCCGAGTAAACTTTTCTAGTCAATTTCCGGCTACAGTTCAAATAGGCTTCATGTAAAAAAGTAGAGGTTATTTCTTTTAACAGGTATTAAAAACTAAAAATAAAAGAAAATGCTATCCCCAGAATAACACCTAGCTATTGATAAAAACCAGAAAATTGCATTTTTTGTTTCAATGAATACCTTTAAATTTTTCACTCGCTATTTAACTTAAACATTTAGTCGAACTAACTAAGTTTTTTTGTCACGTTACTAACATCTTAATCTTTACTATTCTCTCAACCTATACACTTGTTTAGAGTCAGTTGTTGAAATGAAGCAATAGTAATTATTTTTAATTTCTTTTTATTTTTTGTCAGCTGTAAGTTTCTCCAAATTTCTATCCAACCCTAATTAATTCAAAAGCAATCCGTTGGCTATTTTAAAACATGCTGCGCTGCTAATAACTAATGAAATCTTCTAGACAATTTCCTCCATTGAAATTTTAACAATTTCCAGCAATAAAATTACTATCGATCTGTATGTATCGACCTTTTATCAAGCTTGCCCATTGGAGTTGAGTATGGGAAAAAAAATGTTTAACGTTACTTTAAAATCTGTTTTTAATTCCTACCTGCAAAACTAAAGAAAAATTCTCTTACTTATTACTGGGTCCGCAACAAACACTGCACATGCGCGACGAATCTTAATTTATGACCTCATCATTGAAGATCATTAGAGCCGTTTAGCATCCAACAGCAAGTAAAGTCAAGAAGAACCAAAGAATTCATATAAAATGAGGAGGAAAAAACATAAAAAAATCAACTTTAATTAAACAAAACATAAGAAGTAGAAGCGAAAAAATTAAAGGAAAATAAGAAAATATAATAATAATAAAAAAAAAAAAAACAAAAATTGTACCTGCTTAAGCGGCGATTTTAATAAATACTTAGAGTAGACTAGAGAGAAGTTAGATTCTACCTGCAGCCAGCAAGCATCAGCGGCGTATGTCTCCAAATTCGATCAATTTAGATACAATCAAACGCAGACAGACGCACGCACAGACCAAATGAGCATACGTAGATATTAGGTATCTGCGTATGTTTGTACGTAGTATATGAACGTACATTTATGCTTCAGTACCTTTTACAACTGTGCATGTATTGAAGTTATGTCTAAATGCTAACTAAGGTAAAGCAGTTGGGAAAAAATTGAACTAAATTTTATATCGGAATTATTTTTGATACAATAAAAACAGCGTGTTGGTAACATACGCCTCTTTAAATACCAAAAAGTAATAAAAAACAAAACTTTTTCATTCCGGTTTAATTTTCAGTTTATTTTAGTGTGGATTTTTACACTCAGAGAAACTTATGGTTATTAAACCATTTCTTTGCGAAAAATAATCCCAACATCGTAGTTTCTAATAATCGAAAGTTTTTAATCGAAAAGTTGCAGTTTTGTAGCCCAAGGGGGGGGGGTAAGCTAAAACGGCTTTTTGGGTGTATTTTCATTTTTTCTCATACAAAAAAATTCTCCAATGCCCTTTATTTTTAAAGGCCTAAAACATTTTCAGCCCGTATCACCGATAAGCCGTTATAGTTAAGCCACTGTCGTCAGCTCACAGAGGTGGTCGCTTTTGCAACAAAAATGCAATATTGTTGTAAAAAAATTATTACTCAGTGAGTAAAAGTGCTACGAAAAGTTTTATTTTACAACAGCACAGATTAGGTCTTGAGCCTCATAACAAAAATATAAATAAAAAATTTTGCGCCATGACAACATCAAAGTAGTCGCTTAATGCCGTAAATATGCAATAACAATTCAAAAAACGTTGCGTGGAATTATACAGTTTGTTAAGTAAGAGCGTGAACGGCATAATTTATCTTAAAATTTATTTAAGAACATTTTTCTTTATATACATTCATTACACATGTTCCGAAGCACTACGCAATCATTTTAATAAGATGTCCAATCACCATCAGAGTTAATAATCGCTTGACATCTCCGAAGCATACTTTCCACTAAATTTTCGGCATATTCGACAGGAAGAGCTCTCCAAATGCGTCGAATTTTTCGGGAAAGCTGTTCTTAAAGTATAGGTGGGTCTCCCTCGAAGCTTCTGTTTGATGTAGCCCCAGACGTTTTCGATGGGAATAGCATCAGGCGATTGTGCAGGGTAATCTTATGTGACAATGCCTTTTTCGCGTTTCCAGTCGGTGCATAGGCGGTTGCGGTGTTTGGGGTCATTGTCCTCCTGCAGAATCTAGTCTTCATTTTTGATTATAAATTGGCATTTGGCAGTGGGTAATAAAGTCTTCTCATAAATTTTGACCATTGTGGCATCATTAAGGTTCTCGGTAAAGAGGTGCAAAGTGGCGAAACCCTGTTTTGAGAAGCATCCCCAAAAATGAATTTTAATGGGATGCTTAACGGTGCGCTAGACAAAATTACTTGACAACGAAGACCAAGCCCGCGGTACGATCGAATAACTCCAAACAGAAGATTCGTCGGAGAAGAGTACTTTACTTTAGTCGCGATCAATGTTTTCTGTTCCCCAAGCCATTCTTTTAGTAACGTGTTTTTCGGACAACAGTGGTTTCTTCATTGTGCTTCGCCATTTCAAATTATTTGCACAGTGGTTACGAATAGTTACGTGCGATATATTTAGACCTTTTTGCCTCAATTTCTCTCGCC
Organism: Pherbina coryleti; assembly: GCA_943735915.1. NCBI lineage: Eukaryota > Metazoa > Arthropoda > Insecta > Diptera > Sciomyzidae > Pherbina > Pherbina coryleti. The sequence goes on from OX030948.1 coordinate 19,128,899, forward strand.
CTTGATGCAAGCCTTCAGCCAGGATTCCAAATTCCAAAGAAAACAAATTCAATATAATTTTTTCATCCTTCTTGGTCACGTTCCCTGTTGAGCCACGATCGGGAAGGTCATCGACGTTTTTAGATTCCTTAAAGCATTGCAACCAATGCTGGACAAAAGTCTTTGACTTTTTCATATACTTTGCAGCCGCTGCATAGAACATTTTTGGTCCTTTTGGATGGTTGCAGAGAAAAACTGCCTCGAAGCGTTCTGCGTATGCAGCACTCATTATGCCTAACACACTTTTTTGATAAAGTTAAGACCACCAATTTAACTTTTTTACTAGTGCGTCAAGGGCAGAGGTTATGTCTACTTGTTGACAAAAGTTCAGGGTTGCACTATTTACAGACTATTTACCGACTTGCGAATAATGCCATACACGCTCTCACTTAATAGAATGTAACTCCGTGACCATTGATGCTATGGTAAATTTTATGGAACAACAATAAAGGTAAGACTTTTGGTCACATGATAAAAATAAAAAAAAATATATATGAATGGTGTCATGAGATCTTTCAGGGAGCCCTTTTAATTGAGCTTAATACACCAAATGCTATAGTAAAAGTACAAATTAAAATAAAAAGAAAAAAGAAACGAAAATTGTAATAAGGACAAATAAAGAAAAGGGTTTGGATAAGGATTAGGACAAGTATATGAAAAATAATAAGGGCAAAGATTTGAACAAAGATAAGAGCAATGAATAAGACAAGGAGTAGGACAAAGATTAAAGCAGTAGGTCAAGCAGTAGGTCAAGAATTCGTTCAAATATTGGGAAAAGGACTATGACAAGGATTGAAACAAGGATAAAAACAAAGAAACAAAGACACAGCTAAAACAATATTTAGGAAAGCATAAAGTGAAGTAATAGCAAAAGGATTTGGACACACTAAGGACAAGATTTAGTACAAAGGTTTGGAAAAGAAGTGGACGAGGATTAGGAACGGTATTTGAACAAGAATTAGGAATTAGGGCATGAATTATATCAAGAATTTGAATAGGAATCAGTATGAGGACAAGTTTGGGACCAAATCAAAGAAAGGAACAAGAATAAGGACAACGATAAAGATCACGGATAAAGGATAAAGCAGTCACGTCAAAACCTACGGGTGTGTGAACTAAGCAGGCAACTTTTTTTGGATAGTAAATTCACACAAGTGATGTTTGAATATAATTGGTTCTCTTAATACGACACTAAGTTGGGACATTATTTAAAATTTTTTTATATTGGTCTTTTTCATTCAAACGATTTTATTGTACCGGTGAGTCAGACAATAAAAGTCAGTTTGAATGGAAGAATCAGTTTTTTATATGCAAGAATTCAATTTTATTGACGATTTTTTTATTAGTATTACTTCATTTTCAGATCGTTCGGACAGTTTTATGTTTTAAGAGGAATAAATTTTCTTCTTTGCAATTTGTATGCTTTTTTATGTCTTGGAATATTTTAACATATTTCATTTGGGAGTTTTTATGCATACTTGCAAAATTGAATATATTTTTAATTGTTCTGGTGAAAAGAGCAACTTTTTACAACATTTTTTAACTGTTTGTAATTTTTTAATTACCTAAAATAGCAAAAAAGGTACATTTTGTGTTCACTATTACGATTTCGGACTATGGCCTACTTTGACAGAACACTCCGGACGAATGGCTTGATATTAGATACTGATGCGGATACAAGGTGCATGTCTGAGATACAGCAACATCGCAAAAAGTTGTGTGAAGATATTGTCATATAGGACACAGGGAGGGTTAATGAGCTTAGAGCAATAAATTAAATTTCTTGAGCATGTTTTTAGACTGATTATTTAAATGCGACAAAAAAATTTTCTTTGGGACATTTTCATGAGCACTTAAATTGTTTTCAATATTTTACTGTTTCCTTTATACGAGTAATTTGAGAAAAATTTAGTTCGGTATTTTTTTAATAACTTTAGAAAGCTTTTTCATTTTTTCGATAATTTCTCGTAGACAATTTTTTCTCCATGTACTCAATCAACTACGCTCAAATTTTGTAAATACATCTTGCATTAGATTAAGTAAAGCATAATTTACATAATTTGATCGAACGTTTTGTCCCTCTAAGACGACAGCGTAACATATATTCCCGTCGACTTTTTATAGAATTATTATTAGTATCTCATACACTAACACACACACAAACACACAACCATACAAACTCTTACAAGGTAACAAACACAAAGCCCTAAGCTACATTTTTTTTCTTACTTATGCAGCGTGCATTAGATACTTTATCTGCGGTGCATCTCGTGTAATATTCTCACTGCGCCTAATTTATAGCAAAGCAGCAAAGCGAGAAAAAAAAAGAGAAATAATAAAATGAAAAAAAAAAATATAATAAAAATATTTCCCCCCTTTTATTTAAGTGTTTTTGTCAATCTTATTTTTATTATTAGGGTACAATTTCTTGCTTTCTTTCTTGCTATGCGTCTTTGTGTGTGTCTGTGTATCTTTCACCTACAAGATTTATTGCTTTTTACTTGTATTATTTTTAGTTGTTGGTTTTTTTTTTTTGGTATCCACTTCGGCTTTTTCTCTCTTTTTTTTTTGTTTTTGTTTTTGTTTTCATTTTATTTTTGTTGTCTTAGTATTCGTGTTAGTAGATACATTTGTCTAGATATATCATTTGTATCTCCCAGTTCGTTGTCATACATATTGAAAATTATATTGGCTAAGATGTTGTTGGGAGCGCGAGTTGTTGTCAGCGTCAGCTAGCGCGCATCTATTGATTTTCTACGAGCAGCTTAAGTGAGGGTTTATATAGTATTGTTGTACATGGACGGTATGATATGTAACGTAAGCAGCATGCGGGTCAAAGATTTTATTGTCTTTGTAGTTTAGCTGTAGTTGCTGCTACAACAGACGGCTTTAAGCCAAATTATAAAATTGTAGTTGCTTATGTACGGTGGCAGCGACTAATAAGATTTTAAGACAACATTTTTTTTCTTTTTACCAATAAAACTTTATATCTACGATTAATCAAATGATTGTATCTTAGATACATATTTCGAAAAAGTTTGGTGGAAAAGGTTGAGAAACTTCATAATTGCCTTACATTAATAATTATTAATGTTAATTATAATTAACAGTTAGAATGAAGATTGTGAGAGAAAAATGTGGACAGTTTAATTAGAAGAATATCTCGCTATAACTCAAAATTAGGAAGTCGATTTGTTTTTTTATCAAGAGTTATGCCCTTTTTATTTTATTGATTTTGTGTTTATCTTCACAATTGAACGTATTGAGAAAATTAATGGAGAATAACGGTGAAATGTACTGAAATTGATTAGGAAATGTTGAGCCAAAAATTACACAAAAACGTCAACGTTCTTATACAATAAGTATTTTTCTAAAGACAATTTTAACCACAAGTCTCCAGGGCTGATATAGTTTCAGGCTATTTGGTTATTAAAGCTGATATTTAATAATTTTTTTTTAAATTTAACTAATGAAATATACAGAAACATTATGCTCTGTTGTATCTGTTTTTTTTTTTGTATAAAAATTCGTTCAAAAAAATAGTTTGGTAACATTTTGTATCCTTGAAAAACAGACAAACTCAAATTGCTCGAGGATATAATAATTTTCTGACCCCAAAATGAAAAAAAAAGATATCCAAATTGAAGCTAATGATGTTCAACAGTTCGTTCGAGGAACGGTCATTATTTTCTGAGAGAATAACTAATAACTAAAGGCTTGGGATCAATTGTCCTCAGGAAATATTTTAACTAGCTATTCGTAAGCAGAACTAAAAGATTTCTTTGACATTTAGTTGACATTTTAGTTTCAATGATAAGTTTTGTCAGACGTAAGCGGGTTCCATTTCTTGTTAAAAAATTCATGGACTTAAAGCCGGACTTTTTAAAAAAGAATTATAATTCCACCAGACGAACATTTACACGATTAGATTTGCCGCCTATTGACTATTCACTATTGACTTTTTACTATTGACTGTCGCCTTTTGACTATTGGCTATTGAGCATTGACTATTGATTATTGACTATCGACTAATGACTGTTTTTATTGATTGTTGACATTTAACTATTGAATACTGATTATTAGCTCTTGACTCTTGACTATTGACAATTGACATTTGACTATTGTACAAGGATTTAAAATATCGACTATTCATAATGACCACTGACTATCGACTTTTAAGTCCTAATTTAAAATAATTGATAATTGACTATTGATTCTTAACTATTGACTATTGACTATTAACTATTGACTCTTGACTATTGACAATTGACAAGTGAATATTGGATGAGGAAATTAAATATTGACTATTGATAATGACCACTGAATATTTGATAATAACCTTTGACTATTGACTATTGACTATTGCCTATTGACTTAAAACTATTGACTATTGACTATTGACTATAAACTATTGACTATTGACTATTGACTATTGAATATTGACTATTGACTATTGACTATTGACTATTGACTATTGACTATTGACTATTGACTATTGACTATTGACTATTGACTATTGACTATTGACTATTGACTATTGACTATTGACTATTGACTATTGACTATTGACTATTGACTATTGACTATTGACTATTGACTATTGACTATTGACTATTGACTATTGACTATTGACTATTGACTATTTACTATTGACTATTGACTATTAACTATTGACTATTTACTATTGACTATTGACTATTGACTATTGACTATTGACTATTGACTATTGACTATTGACTATTGACTATTGACTATTGACTATTGACTTTTGACTATTGACTATTGACTATTGACTATTGACTATTGACTATGGACTATTGGCTATTGACTATTGACTATTGACTATTGACTATTTACTATTGACTATTGACTATTGACTATTGACTTTTGACTATTGACTATTGACTATTGACTATTGACTATTGACTATTGACTATGGACTATTGACTATTGACTATTGACTATTGACTATTGACTATTGACTATTGACTATTGACTATTGACTATTGACTATTGACTATTGAATATTGACTATTGACTATTGACTATTGACTATTGACTATTGACTATTGACTATTGACTATTGACTATTGACTATTAACTATTGACTATTGACTATTGACTATTGACTATTGACTATTGACTATGGACTATTGACTATGGAATATTGACTATTGACTATTGACTATTGACTATTGACTATTGTCTATTGACCATTGACGATTGATTATTGACAATTGGCTATTGACTATTGAATATTGACTATTGACTATTGACTATTGACTATTGACTATTAACTATTGACTATTGACTATTGACTATTGACTATTGACTATTGACTATTGACTATTGACTATTGACTTTTGACTATTGACTATTGACTATTGACTATTGACTATTGACTATTGACTATGGACTATTGACTATTAACTATTGACTATTAACTATTGACTATTAACTATGGAATATTGACTATTGACTATTGACTATTGACTATTGACTATTGTCTATTGACCATTGACGATTGATTATTGACAATTGGCTATTGACTATTGACTATTAACTATTGACTATTGACTATTGACTATTGACTATTAACTATTGACTATTGACTATTGACTATTGACTATTGACTATTGACTATTGACTATTGACTATTGACTATTGACTATTGACTTTTGACTATTGACTATTGACTATTGACTATTGACTATTGACTATGGACTATTGACTATTAACTATTGAATATTAACTATTGACTATTAACTATGGAATATTGACTATTGACTATTGACTATTGACTATTGACTATTGTCTATTGACCATTGACGATTGATTATTGACAATTGGCTATTGACTATTGACTATTGACTATTGACTATTGACTATTGACTATTAACTATTGACTATTGACTATTGACTATTGACTATTGACTATTGACTATTGACTATTGACTATTGACTTTTGACTATTGACTATTGACTATTGACTTTTGACTATTGACTATTGACTATTGACTATTGACTATTGACTATGGACTATTGACTATTGACTATTGACTATTGACTTTTGACTATTGACTATTGACTATTGACTATTGACTATTGACTATTGACTATTGACTATTGACTATTGACTATTAACTATTGACTATGGACTATTGACTATTGACTATTGACTATTGACTATTGACTATTGACTATTGACTATTGACTATTAACTATTGACTATTGACTATTGACTATTGACTATTGACTATTGACTATTGACTATTGACTTTTGACTATTGACTATTGACTATTGACTATTGACTATTGACTATTGACTATGGACTATTGACTATTAACTATTGACTATTAACTATGGAATATTGACTATTGACTATTGACTATTGACTATTGACTATTGTCTATTGACCATTGACGATTGATTATTGACAATTGGCTATTGACTATTGACTATTGAATAATGACTATTGAATATTACCTATTGACTATTGACTTTTGAATATTGACTTACGACTATTGACTATTGATTTTTGACTATTGACTGTTGAGAAATGACTTTTGACTATTTACAATTGATAATTGGTTATTGCCTATTTTCTATTGACTTTTGACATATGACTAAAGACTACTGACTATTAAATTTTTAATATTTACTTTTGTCTAGTGTCTATTGACTATTGACTTTTGAATATTGACTTACGACTATTGACTATTGATTTTTGACTATTGACTGTTGAGAAATGACTTTTGACTATTTACAATTGATAATTGGTTATTGCCTATTTTCTATTGACTTTTGACATATGACTAAAGACTACTGACTATTAAATTTTTAATATTTACTTTTGTCTAGTGTCTATTGACTACTGAATATTGACTGCTGAGCATTAATTATCGATAATTGAACCTAATAAAAATATAATTTTCTCTTTTGTGTCCTTCCGTATGGATTTTCTAGCACAACAGCGTCTAGATATACTTGCATCTCTTTTGAGCAAATATTCTTTTCTAAAAAAACAACTATAAAAAATTCCGAGAAATAACATACGAATTCATAAATTTTAAGCATATTTTCTGAGCCATATTAACCGATCTGATAAAGTCATTATTGCCAGTGACAAGAATTGCCAACGTGCATTGAACAAAGCGGCATAAAAGGATTATTAGAACACAGTACAACGGTTAGAAATACAAAAAAAAATTATAAAAAAATTTTGTGGAAAATTGCTCTCCAGTATTATGGCCATCCATTTCCACGAAACAAACTAAAGAACTTTCCACATTCATACTAGCACTAACACTCTCACGCTTATTCCTAACGAAGGAAAATCTTATCTTAACTGTAACATCACGTACGCGCGTTTGAGCCACGGTACCACATGAGCAGCCGATGAACAAAGGATATCCACTGCATAGATTCTCATTGTTGTATGTTCGTTTGTCTTGTATGTATGTGAAACCAATGATGCACTTGCGCTAGTTTTAGCAACACATAAACACACACATACATACGCATGCCAGCCATAGCGAATTTCTATAGAGAGCTTCTCATAAATCAAAGCAATCCATAGAATGCAGTGCATGCAGCACAAGATGCAATGTGATAAAAATTTAAGGATTACCGCAGCTAAGCCGTTGCCAACGATATGAAACTGTTCCTGAGTAAGAGTTTTTTTCTTTATGAATTCTCGCTTTCATTTTTTTTTTTTTTTGTGCAACATGACTTGGATGTGTTCGGTTTTTTGTGTCGTATTTGTTGTTGTTGTTGTCATGGCGTGCGACTAAATCTCAGGCGTGTCAAATCGGTTTGATGAAATATTTAACACGTTCAGCAACATAGGTAATTGACAGTGGTGTGACAGCCCCCTGGCGGTAGAAGAGTGCAATTTGAAAATTACCAATACAGTGCACGGTGTTGTAGAGCAAGGAAACGTGCTCATGTGCACATATGTACTTAATGTATAGGAAAACACAAAAAATCAAATGTGTGTTAAAAAAAAATGCTTACATTTTGAAAGCCTTTCTTACAAAGTTTTGATTTAAAGTCAAAAACTTTTGAAGTCGGTATGTTTAATATCATCAACCAATCTACCTGCAGCTTTTTTGTTAATTTTAAGTGATTTTTATGGCTTTTAATTAATTGTGTGTCATCAGTTTTGGCCTTAAAACAAAAACAATGCTCTGGCGACCCACAACTGCGTTCAATGAACCTGATCACAGTTCAAAAAACACAAATCTATGAGTTAGTAGTTAACATTTTTTCAAAAACAACTAAATAAACGAACAAAAGAAAGCACCAAAAAATCATTTTAAGAAAACAACAAAAACAAAAGACACACATACAAATAAACACCTCAGATGACCAAATGGAGTGAAAATAAAAATATTTAAATTTCATTAACATAACTACGAATGCCAATGAATCAACATATGTATGTTGTATGTGTGCGATATACATACATATACAAAAGCATAAATCATCATTTTTTTTCGAAAATTTTAATACGAAATTGACAAAATTAACTTATAAAATAACAATAAACTAGTCGAGGTCACTTTATTGTCCATGAAGCTTATATGAAATAAGCTCATCATTAGAGCCAAGCTCATAATGGACAGAAGCAGGTTAAAATCGATTAATATATGCAAAGTTTTGTTCTTAAATTTCATTAAGTTTTTACGAGAAAATTCATTTAATTTAAGTGTTTGTCTTTGAAATAAAGAGATAATATATCAAATGAAATAAAGAGATCTTTTGCTAAGAAAATTTCTCGACTGGAATTTCTTTTATCATGCCAATGGAGCACTATTACAATTATATCGACAGACGGACATTTTTTCGATGGTCTTAATAAGTTGGCTTAATAAATAAAGCCTGATTCTGTTCATATATTCCAAAGTTGAAAAAAAAGGTTTTAATAAAGGGTGTTTTTTTTAGAGGCATTAAACTTCGAATTGAAATAAAACACAAGAAAATCGTTTTAATGTCCATCAATTTGGCTTTATTGGAAGGATAATTTTATGCCATTAATGTTTAAATATGATTTCGGGCATGTGGCCGCCGCGGCTGGCCCAAATAAAGCCAATTCTACAGGTCCAATTTTCAACCACTTTTTCGAGCATATGGGGCCGTATGTCGGCAATAACGCCACGAATGTTGGCCGCCAAGTCCCCTAACGTTTCTGGTTTGTTGGCGTAGACGAGCGACTTCACATATCCCCAAAGAAAATAATCCAATGGTGTCAAATCACACGATCTTGGTGGCCAATTGACAGGTCCATTCCGCGAAATTATGCGCTCATCGAATGTTTCCTTCAATAAATCGATTGTGAGCACTGTGTGGCATGTAGCGCCGTCTTGTTGGAACCACAGCTCATCCACATTCATGCCATCCAATTCGGGAACAAAATAGTCGGTTATCATGGCTCTATACCGGTCTCCATTAACGGTAACTGACTCTCCAGCATTATTTCGGAAGAAGTATGGCCCAATGACTCCACCAGCCCATAGAGCACACCAAACAGTCAGTTTTTGTGGATGTAATGGCGTCTCAAGGATCTCATGTGGATTCTCTTCACTCCAAATACGGCAATTTTGCTTGTTGACGTAGCCATTCAACCAAAAATGAGCCTCATTACTGAACAAAATTTTGCGATGAAAATCAGCATCAAGATCAATCTCATTTTCGGCCCATACACCAAAATCACGACGCATTGCATGGTCTCGCGGCTTTAATTCTTGCACAAGCTGGATCTTGTAAGGTCGCAAGTCAAGATCTTTGCGCAAAATCTTCCATAAAGTTTATGGACAAAGCTCCAATTGCTGTGCACGGTGGCGAATCGATTCATTCGGGTCCTCTTCAACATTTTGCTCTACAGCGGCAATTGTTTCTTCGCTGCGCACTGTTCGACGTCTCTGCGGATGCGTATTATCACATAGAGTAAACGTAGTGCGAAAACGACCCATGGTTAACCGAATTAATTGCTCTGATGGACGATTATGTCGACCATAAAATGGAGCTTGCGGTAAACTTCGCGAACTGAACCATTATTTTCGAAATAAATTTGCACGATTTGCAAGCGTTGTTCCTTTGTCAACTTGTTCATGATGAAATGGCAAACCAAACTGAACATAAATGACATTAGAGTTGCCAGATTTGACCACAAAATGCCAGTTTTATCTCTATTCGAAAAACAAACCCCTAAAAAAAACACCCATTACTTACGTGAATAAATCTCAAGCCATTGAGCATTGAGCAAAAGCAACATTCGTCAAAGAATTGAGTCCTGCAAAAACTCCCGAGGACATTTGAATGATATTTTATTCCACGTATAATGGCAAAGTCCAAACATTATGAAAATAATAAAAATTTGATCAAAATCTATTATTTTGACGTGACGAAGTTACGTTGTACTGCTCTAGTTTCCAAAAAAGTTGAAAAATGAATTTTTTAAAAATTCATCTGCGTTTCATTGAATTGTTACTCGCTGGGTATAAGAGCTATGATTAAAAAAATAGTATGACCATAAAGGTTAATTTTTTGACTATATTAAAAAAACAAAAAAAAAATTAATTACGGCATAGGGACGTAGTGGGAGCTGCGTAAGCAACGCAACTGAAAATTTGTTACATGGAATTATTGCTCGCTGAGTATTAATGCTAGGATTAAAAATACGATACGCCAATAAAGGCCTACTGGAAGCCTTCACAACAAAATTAGACAAAAAATTTTTGACATCATGGGGACGGTGAGAGAGCCGCTCAAAGATCGATAACGCAACATTCATGCAGCGGCGTTGCATTGAATTTTTACTCAATGAGTATATAACCTACGATAAAAGTTTAAAAAGGAAAATAAAGTTTTTATACATGGCTTTACGACAAAAATAAAAAAAAATTCCGGCGTCGTCAGGTCGTGAATAGAGCAGCTTATGTAACAGAAATGTAATATCGTTGGATGGAATTATTACTCACTCAGGAGGAGTGCTACGGTAAATTTTGTTTTACGACAGCATGGATGTGTTATTACGCTTTACAACTAAATTACAAAAAAAAATCTTGTTGTCATGATTTCAGGGATGCAATCACATAATGCAGTAAAAATGGTACAGCCATGAAAAAACGTTGCATGGATTTTTTACTCTGTGACTACTTGTGCAACGGTAAATTTTAAGGAACGAAAACGAAGGTGAGGTCTTCGGGCATATGACAAAAATAAAAAAAAAATTGACGGCGTGTCAAAGACCCTCAGGGAACCGCCTAATATGACGCATATGCATCACTTTTGCTGGATTAATTGAAATGAGAGCACAACCCATGCGGAAGTAAAAAAAAAAAAACTAAAAGCAAAGCACCATCTCCAAATCCAACAACAACTCCAACTCCAACACCAACACCAACACCAACACCAACACCAACACCAACACCAACACCAACACCAACATCAACATCAACATCAACATCAACATCAACATCAACATCAACATCAACATCAACATCAACATCAACATCAACATCAACATCAACATCAACATCAACATCAACATCAACATCAATATCAACATCAACATTAACAACAACAACAAGAAACTTCGTCACGTCAAAACCTACGGGTGTGTCCACGGCACAGCCAACTCTTTTTTAATTTTACTTTCTAACTTTAAAACGGATGATAACCCTTTACTATTTTTATTATTATTATTATTATTATTATTATTATTATTATTTTATTATTCAATCTTTTCAAAAACAATATAACTAACAATGAATGTAGAGATACACTAACACTAATATAAGATTGACTCAAAACTGCTTTCCGAAATAAATTAAGCTAAAAAAAATTTCTTAGAGAGAGTTGTGTGAACATTATTGTTTCCTTCTTTAGATGAAATGGTTCAAAATAAAATTAAATGTTAAAATAGTGTTAAAATTGCTCATCGTGTATTATAACTACAGCTCTATTATAGTTTCAAAAAAAAATTTTTTTAAATATGTGCTATCTTTTGCTTAGCCCCACAAAAAACAAAAAGTCCAGAGGCGTCAAATCGCAAGATTTTGGAGGCCAATTGATATCGCCAAATCTCGAAATAAGTCCTCCTGGAACATTCTGTTGCAACAGAATTCTAATTGGTGCTGTTGTGTGGTTTTTGGCCCCATCTTGTTGAAACCACATATCGTCCAGATTCATATCTTCAATTTCAGGTAAAAAATTCGGCAGTATGTTAGGCCATTGCGCTCAAAATTTACTATAGCGGTTGCTCCTTGATCGTTTTAAAAAAATACGGATAAATGACACCAATCAGACCATAATGTACAGTCAAAAAGTTACTTTTTGCAGGTGTAATTGCTTCTTGAATAATCGCTTGGGGAATTTCAGAGCCCTATTTTCGGCATTTTTACTTATTCACGTATCCATCTTGCGCGAAATGGGCCTCATTGTTAAAGAAAATTTGCTCTAAAATCAGAATTCTTTTTAGAACAATTTAATAATTTGAACTCGTAGTTTAGTAATAAACCGTTCAATATTGTAAAATGGCAAAACTTTATCTTTACAAACATTAATTTGGATAACATGAGTATTTGCTAGGGCATATATTACATGCTAGGGCTACACTTTCCAAAACCCGGAATGGATAAGCCTGTACATTTATGTCTAAAGTTAATCTTTCGAAGTCTTTTCAAATTGGTTCTTTTTATCATTTTATTTGGTTTAAAATTCGTCGAATTCAAACAATTGTCACTCTTTCCTTAGGTTAATAAAGACTAGTGTCGCTTTTGGTCGAAATTCGACCATTTAAAAATTGATTTTTTTTTATTGAAAACATATTTTTTCTTTCTTCACTCATGTGAAAATATAACGTACCACCGACAGGAAATCATAAGATGGTAACTCTATTCTGAGTTTCCATGTTCTGCGACTTTTACTTCCAAAGCTATTCGATATTCGAACTGTGCTTGTATGGGCCGAGCCACACCACTTGTCAAATTTCAGTCCTAGTTTTCTAGTAGTAGTTTCCTAGTTGACATCATCAAGCGATAAATCTGTTCTGAGTTTCAATCTTCTGTGACTTTTACTTCCAAAGCTATTCGATATCAAAAAATGGGCAGAGACACATCCCCTTGTCCAATGCGTGTCACGATTTTCTAGTAGATGGATATCACCAAGTGGCAACTTCATATTAAGTTTCATTGTTATACGGCATTTACTTCCAAAGCTATTCGATATAATAACTTTAAATTATATGGGTGTTGCCACACCCCCTTGTCTTATGCTCGTTCAATTTTTCCAGTCGAAGAACACGACTAAATAGGAAGTTCCTACCGATTTCCATTGATTTGTGACTTATAGTTCAAAAGTTATACCGAAAATTTGTGCTAATGAAAAGTGCCACGCCCCTCTTTCAACGACCATAAAATGTACCCAGTGGAATGGTACGTGTGATTTGAGGTCGAATACCGATTTCCGAGGCTGTGTGACCTATAACTCTAAAGCTATTCGATATCGCAAATTTGGGTTTTATGGAATGTGCCACGCTCACCATAGATATTCGGTGCACTCCTTCTCCCTACTCTTTTTGATTTAAAAAAACAATTATCAAAATCAGTTGAGAAACACGGTAGTAAATGGTTCTTAACTGTTCTGCCTACGCCTATTTATATATAGATATTTCCATTAAGCGTGTTTAAACTTTAAATTTGAATGTCAAGATTTTTGTGTTAGAAACCTTTAATACGGATTGAAGTACATATATTCCATTTCATTATGTTTTGAAAATGATATCATCAAAATGACGTCCACGTGTTCATTTGCAAGACTTCATTCGAGAAGTAAGATTTATGACTCTGTTGCATTAGTCGTGCTGTATCTTAACAATGGTTTGAATGATGTTCTCCAGTTGTTCTATTGTTGTTGGTTTGTAAGCATAAACCAGCAATTTAACGTAGCTCCAAGAAAAAAAAAAAGGTGCAGAGGCGTTCAATCGCACAATTTAGACGGCCATTGCACATCGGCGCTTCTGGAAATAACGCGTTCTGAAAACTTTTCTTGTAACAACTTTAACTTAATACTCGACGTGTGACACATTGCATCGCACATTGCTTCCAAACATGAAAAAGATGGCCAAAACCTAATTTTAAAAAGATTTTTGAAAAGCATTTTTTACTTCAAATACCTATTTAAGACAGATAAATAGAAAAGAGTGTAATTTTAGTATTGATTTTTGACGGCTTGAAAGTTTGACAAAAATTAAAAAAAAAAAAAATTTACTTTGTTAAGTAATTTAAGATGTTTTATATTTTCATGAATTGGATTGAAACTGAAGAAATCTGAAAAATTAGAAACTATAATTAATATTCATGCCAAAAATAAAAAAAAACACTCTCTGAAAATGAACATTTTTTTAAAAATTTGGCTGAGTAAAAATTGAAAAAAGGTGTTATCTCCATTAATCTCCTATAGAAAGGTATTGGTTCCTGTGTGGGATCTCTTATTAAACTAATAAAAAATGTTATTTTTGTCCTCAATGTGCCCCATTCGAAAAATTATGACAAAAAAAAGAATTGGCTGTGCCGTGGACACACCCGTAATTTTGACGTGACGAAGTTTCTTGCTGTTGTTGTTAATGTTGATGTTGATGTTGATGTGATGTTGATGTTGATGTTGATGTTGATGTTGGTGTTGACTTTGATGTTGATGTTGACGTTGATGTTGATGTTGATGTTGATGTTGATGTTGATGTAGGTGTTGGTGTTGGTGTTGGTGTTGGTGTTGATGTTGGTGTTGGTGTTGGTGTTGGTGTTGGTGTTGGTGTTGGTGATGATGTTGGTGTTGGTGTTGGTGTTGGGGTTGGTGTTGGTGTTGAGATTAGTGTTGATGTTGCTGTTGGTGTTGGTGTTGGTGCTTTTCTTTCAGCTTTTTTGCTTGCTTCCCTATTGGTTGTGCTCTAATTTCAATTAATCCAGCAAAAGTGATGCATATGCGTCACATTAGGCAGTTCCCTGAGTGTCTTTGACACGCCGTCAATTTTTTTTTTATTTTTGTCATATGCCCGAAGACCTCACCTTCGTTTTCGTTCCTTAAAATTTACCGTTGCACCAGTACTCACAGAGTTAAAAATCCATGCAACGTTTTTTCATGGCTGTAGCATTTTTACTACATTATGTGATTGCATCCCTGAAATCATGACAACAAGAATTTTTTTTGTAATTTAGTTTTAAAGCGTAATAACACATCCATGCTTTTGTAAAACAAAATATACCGTAGCACTCCTCCTGAGTGAGTAATAATTCCATGCAACGATATTACATTTCTGTTACATAAGCTGCTATATTCACGACCTGACGAAGCCGGAATTTTTTTTTTATTTTTGCCGTAAAGCCATGTATAAAACCTTCATTTTCCATTTTAAACTTTTATCGTAGGTTATACACACATTGAGTAAAAATTCAATGCAACGCCGCTGCATGAATGTTGCGTTATTAATCTTTGAGCGGCTCTCTCAGCGTCCCCATGGCGACAAAAATTTTTTGTCTAATTTTGTTGTGAGGGTTTACAGTAGGCCTTTATTGGCGTATCGTATTTTTAATCCTTGCACTAATACTCAGCGAGTAATAATTCCATGTAACAAATTTTCAGTTGTGTTGCTTAAAGAGTTCCCCCTGCGACCCGATAATGTTTTGAATTTTTGTTTTGTTTTTATAATGAAGTCAAAGAATTAACTTTTATGGTCATAGCATTTTTTTAATCATAGCTCTTATGCTTAGCGAGTAACAATTCAATGCAACGCAGATGAATTTTTAAAAAATTCATTTTTCAACTTTTTTGGAAACAAGAGCAGTACAACGTAACTTCGTCACGTCAAAATAAAATAGTTGCGGAAACCAAAAAATTTTGTTAAAACCCTTTATTTACCATTTTTTACTTCATTCCTGCATACCTCAATTGTTGCATTATTATTATAATAAAAACTTAGGTTTTAAAAAAAAAGAGCTCAAAAGTAAGTTCATGGCTGTCATTTTGAATTTTTTGACTCAATAGCTCGTTTCGTAATTTTTCCGCAGTTCTCACTAGATTTTCCCACTATGACGTTATTCTCACTGGAGAATCTCCATATTGCTATGTATTAATCTCTCCCCAAATGCGGCAATATTAAAGATGATTTTTTCACCAAAATGTGGTTCATTTTCAAATGCAACAGAGCCCAAACAACGAGCTTTGTGTTTTTGGGACTTCGGTTCTTGTATCATTTTGATCTTTTACGGACTCATGCAAAAGTCATTTCGCAAAATTCGCTAAGCAGAGGTTACAGAAAGACCAACTTCCTGCGCACGACGACATTTCGAGATGTTTAGATCTTCAGCCACATTCCCAGTCTTAGTATAATAAACAAAGTACTCAGTCAGAAGGTAGGCGAACACCTCTCTAAAGCGATCTATCTTTTCTTATTAATTTAAGTATTGGAAAAAGGTACTTATACCTTAGGAGATGAACACGGCAGCTGCAAAGCGATGTGTTCGAAAGAAATTACGAAAAATATAAAAGTACAAAAGAAAACAAAACGAAAGAGCTTTTCAGAAAGAGCGGAATCAGAGACCATGAACAAGGAGATATTCTTCTAAAAAAAGTGGGCGTTATACAGAAATGGGGAGTGTAATTATTAGAAAAATCCTGTATCTCGGTTAATATTGATACTAGGGTATTGAAATTTAGTACAGGGGTAGGAAGAACTATTACAAGTAACGGTCAAGAAACGGGGCAAAATTTGACAAATTTGCAGCATATTGTTAGGCGAAATATAAAACAAAAGTTGAAAACGAAAACAAAATAGACAAAAAAATAAATCTACATCCATATCGACACCGACATTCACATCCTTCATTGCCAAAAGAAGGTGCTCGGATTCTTAACTAATCACTTCTTACGTGCTCGAAGATGTGACGAAGGGACTAATACCCCTTACGTAGCAGGTCCATACAAAAAAGATATGGCATTTGGTTGTGAAGGGGTATTATCGCCGAGTCTTAAAGGATGTGCCAAAAAGCTATTTTGGGATGATCGCTTTTCCTACTGGGTAGCTGCATGGCTGAGAGCCAATAGTCAGAATTGTCAAAAAAATACCAAGCATTGCATGGTAGCATAAACTCTCTCTGAGTCGAAATTTTCAAAATCAGTACAAAAAATGTATGCTTATTTTTGCTGTTGTTCGGTGTTTGGCGTTTTTTTTTTGACAATCCTGACA
This sequence comes from Pherbina coryleti, assembly GCA_943735915.1. Classification (NCBI taxonomy): domain Eukaryota; kingdom Metazoa; phylum Arthropoda; class Insecta; order Diptera; family Sciomyzidae; genus Pherbina; species Pherbina coryleti. The sequence continues at coordinate 19,146,184 of OX030948.1, forward strand.
CTTGGCTCTCAGCCACGAGTTCAACTTGTTACTTCTTCCCATGGTATCTATAATAATACAAGGTAGCATTGACAGTTGCTTGGGAAACCATCTCCTGTCAAAAAATATACTCAAAAAGAGAGCGCACACAATCGGCCATTAAAAACACAAACAATGTTGAAAAGTGAAAAAAACAACAACTTCAGCAGCTGCAGATGCATTTGCACAAACAGTTGTTTTTGACAGGAGATGTTTTCTTGTTCAAGAGAAAATAAGCAGTTGTCAATGCTACCTTGTATTATTATACCATGACTTCTTCCATGGAACATCGAATAACAGCAAAAAGAAACTGAAAATTATTTCAATTGATTTTGACAGTTTCGACTCACTGCGAGAGAAAATTTTAATCAGCCACGGCAGAGCAGCTCCATTCTCAATTGATCTCGCTTCGCGGCATCTTATTAAGACTGGTCGACTTGTAACCGACCTATTTTGCATGTATTAGCTTTGTGACAGGATTTTTGGTGACGTAATGTTTTGTTTTAACCATAATTCATTTGTGTGTCAGTGGATTCCTTCGAGTGTAAAAAAATTATAACCGAGCAATTAAATTTAAGAGAGGTTTTTTATAAAATTTAAGTCAATTGAAATCAATCAACTTTTCTCTTGGAATTTTTCTTGTTAATAACGTGAATCAAAATAATGTAAGAAACGGAGAATAGTTCTTAATTTCTTTTAAAAATAGGAAACGGCCCTACAGTTTATGTTGAAAAATGCACTAAAGCACGTTAAAAATGATTTTTCCGAAATTGTTTAGCGTAAGGAAGAATATTAATAAACTCTATAAGTAATTTTAAGTAATAGTGTTATTAGGTGAAAATATAGTCTCTTAAAAAAAGTTTTCATCTAGAAGTAATTGCCTACCATAAAGTGACCTTATAGCTTTGAAACGCAGGGCTTATTAAGGTTATGTCACAGTTTCAAATGTAATTGGCAATTTTCTCAAAAATATTTTTTATGTATTCAATTGGTACCTAAATTTAAAAAACTTTATCAGTTTAAAAAGGTCATGTTATATATCATTATATGCCTTAAGTTTGTTAAAATTAAAGCACATATAAAAATATTTTATAAAAATAAAAACAAAATTATTTAAATTTTTTATAAAAATCAACATTTAAAACACATTTTAAAAGCACATTTCATTCAAAATTTCAGGAATCATCGCCTACCCTCACCCTTATATCATCGAAAGTAAGTACAGCGTTGGTACAATGTTCTATTTATTAGTGTTGTTGTTTTTTGATGTTGTTGATGTTGTTGTTGTTGTTGTTGTTGTTCATGTTGTTATTATTATTGTGGTTCTTGTAGTTATTGTTCAACGTTTCAATGTGTTTTCTTTAAAATTTTTACATATCTACTATAATAAAATAAGATTTCTTATTTAATGTTGAACTTAAAAAAAATGCAAAATATAAATAAAAATTTTAAAACTAATGAGAGTAACAACACAGTTTTGAAAGATATTTAAGGAAGATTACCATAACGTAGATACCATATCTAAGCATTTAATTCATACAACAAAGTTGTATTAAGTTTTTTGTAAATGCACACATATTTTGTAAGTTTTTGGTTAAAATTACACTTTTATTTTTTTTTGATTTTCGCTAAATTTAAGGATTTAAATCAAACGATTTTTTTTTTGGCTGGCTTTCTCAGATATATGAAATAATTTGGAATTATGGAATAAAATATCATGATAGACTCTTTATGTGTACCCATTTCAGAAAGATTATCTTTCGATTTCTTACAAAGTCATACAAATTTTTTTATAAATTTCTGGATGTTTTTTTTTTATTCTAAAGTACTGAAAATTGTGTTTCCTTGAAAAAGTATAACTGTTTCTTCAGTAACTGATACAATTTATTTGAATTTTGCAATAAAACTCAACTTTGCAATGATTCTGAAATGCTTGAAAATATTTACAACTCTTTCCTGTTCGTTGCCATTAATTTTAGTGCAAAACAATCAAATGCAAAATTTACAATTTTTTTTTTTAATTTTTATTTTACCTTTCAACGCTAAACCCAACCAGCTAAGTAGACAACCATGCTTTGTCATCTCCATTACAGGCGAACAAGAATAGCCAGCCCGTGCAATGTTCCAGCTATCAGCAGAGCTCAGCATAAAAATGCATATTTTACAGCATGTCGTTAAGTATTATTCGAATGATGCCTTGGCTCTGGCAGTGAGTGTCTTGTGCCTCAAACCAATATCCAATTGGAAGCCAAGAAAACGGCATAAAACAAAATGCAAAAATCAAAGCAACAAAATATCATTTATCCTTAACGTCCTTCACTGTCGCTTGCCCGTGCGCCATAAGCATTGAGCATCCTTAGCAATTTGTTGAGTCATCGTTTGGTGAATTATTTTTTTTTTATTCACTCTTTCTTCGATGCAGCTCAAGTTGCAAATCTCGATGCAGTTGAATGATGCTGCTGCTGGCCTGCTGAGATTTAACAACAAACGCGCGTCGGATACAGATACGACGTTAAGCGTTGGCAGAATCTTTCCAGCATCAGAATCAGAATCAGAACAGAAAATAAAACAAAAAAAAAAAAAAACTCGAATCCAAATCGATGAATTTCAACGCGTCGCTCATCACTTTGAGGATCATCATCATTATCGTCATCAATTTACTGGTTAAGAATGGTTCTGTGCCTCCTTTGGTGTTGGTCGATGCTGCTATTGCTGCATTGCATTCGAGTGCTTTATTTTTTTTTTGCAACACGAGCTATGTCCGGTGTTCCAGTGAATTTCCTCGAAAAGTCATTTCCTTGCGATTTTGTAATGAGACATAAGCTAATTGCATGTAAGTTAACCAGCGATTTCTCCATGTATTGCGGACATTTATTATGAGTCATGTGTATTGCAGGATGGCTACATTCTGATGGCATGATTCGGTTTTGATAGCAAGCCATAGATATTTTTTGGAGTGCGATTTCTCATTAGATATTAAACAAATTTTGGTGATTCATCAGGCAGGTGACTTCGAACCTACGAAAAAAAATAATATCAAAAATTTATGAAGTCCTTTCATGTAACATGTAAGCTTTTTTCGAATTAGGTTTTTAAGTGCTTTATCAGTGTTGGTAATATATTGAAAGTCAATCACACTCCTTATCAAAGGGGGTCATCGAAAAAAAAAAAATTATTTCAGAGTATCCTTAAAAAAATATTTTTTTTTTGTGCATTATGTAAAGGAAACAATATCTGATATGACAGTTACAGTATAATTTGTATGAATTGAAATTTGTAACTCCATTTTTTGCGTTTTGATAGCACGTCACTTAAACTTTTTTTATGTATAGCTTATAAAGGGTGTATCAACAAGAGTCATAGGATTGCAAAGGCGTATTATTTAAGAGCTAGTCGCTTGTTAGTTTAAAAAAATATTGTTTTTTTAACATATTCTGAATACATTCTCCTTAAAATCTAATAACAATTAAAGAAGCATCCAAGCAATTGTTAGTTTTATTCAAAAAACAAAGCCTACAGCTCTTGTTGATGCATTATGATGGTAGGGTGTATTAAATTTTTATTGGAATATAAAGTACACACATGGAGATTGTCTCCACCTAGAAAAAAAAAAAACAATAGTAAAATCACCTAAGCCGAGCTTGGTTGAAAACAATTTGTTTGGAAATTAAAAACGTATGCTTATTTATCAAAGTTATTTATTATTTAATTCAAAAAAATGTATAAAACAATTTATTGCTTTGGTGAATAAGCATAAGTTTTTAATGTCTAGTAGTTTTTGTTTTACCCAAGCCAACTTAGGTGATTTTACTATTGTTTTTTTTTTCTCGGTGTATGAAACATAACATTTTTGAAAACTGCCAAGCGACCAGTTTGTGATGACTTAATACCACCACATACAAACACTAACACATACAAAAACCTACACATACAAAGACCAACACATACAAACGATACTACAGGGTTTTCCATTAAGGACTTGACGACTTTTTTTTAAATAAAACGCAAAAACTTTTAAAAAGTTTTTCAATTTCAAAAACTTTATTATCGGCTTGAAATGAAATCAAAATATTTATGAATGAAACTCAACTTTGTTGATATGGCCATCGCGGATGCATGTATGCAGCGGTTGATTCGTTGGACCCAATTTCTCGGTGACTCGGCCACACAATTCGGCCGAAACGATCACTATTTCTCGTTCAATGTTGATGTTGATGTTGATGTTGATGTTGATATTGATGTTGATGTTGATGTTGATGTTGATGTTGATGTTGATGTTGATGTTGATGTTGATGTTGATGTTGATGTTGATGTTGATATTGATGTTGATGTTGATGTTGATGTTGATGTTGATGTTGATGTTGATGTTGATGTTGATGTTGATGTTGATGTTGATGTTGATGTTGATGTTGATGTTGATGTTGATGTTGATGTTGATGTTGATGTTGATGTTGATGTTGATGTTGATGTTGATGTTGATGTTGATCTTGATGTTGATGTTGATGTTGATGTTGATGTTGATGTTGATGTTGATGTTGATGTTGATGTTGATGTTGATGTTGGTGTTGGTGTTGGTATTGGTGTTGGTGTTAGTGTTGGTGTTGGTGTTGATGTTGATGTTGATGTTGATGTTGATGTTGATGTTGATGTTGATGTTGATGTTGATGTTGATGTTGATGTTGATGTTGATGTTGATGTTGATGTTGATGTTGATGTTGATGTTGATGTTGATGTTGATGTTGATGTTGATGTTGATGTTGATGTTGATGTTGATGTTGATGTTGATGTTGATGTTGATGTTGATGTTGATGTTGATGTTGATGTTGATGTTGATGATGATGTTGATGTTGATGTTGATGTTGATGTTGGTGTTGGTGTTGGTGTTGAGGTTGGTGTTAGTGTTGGTGTTGGAGTTGGAGTTGTTGTTGGATTTGGGGTTGGTGCTTTTCTTTTAGCTTTTCTTTTGCTTCCCAATTGGTTGTGCCTAATTTCAATTAATCCAGCAAAAGTGATGCATATGCGTCACATTAGGCGGTTCCCTGAGTGTCTTTGACGCGCCGTCAATTTCTTTTTTTATTTTTGTCATATGCCCGAAGACCTCACCTTCGTTTTCCATGCAACGTTTTTTCATGGCTGTAGCATTTTTACTGCATTATGTGATTGCATCCCTGAAATCATGACAACAAGAATTTTTTTTTGTAATTTAGCTTTGAAGCGTAATAACACATCCATGCTGTCGTAAAACAAAATTTACCGTAGCACTCCTCCTGAGTGAGTAATAATTCCATTCAACGATATTACATTTCTGTTACATAAGCTGCTATATTCACAACCTGACGACGCCGGAATTTTTTTTTTTATTTTTGTCGTAAAGCCATGTATAAAACCTTAATTTTCCTTTTTATACTTTTATCGTAGGTTATATACTCATTGAGTAAAAATTCAATGCAACGCCGCTGCATGGATGTTGCGTTATCGATTTTTGAGCGGCTCTTTCACCGTCCCCATGATGTCAGAAATTTTTTGTTTAATTTTGTTGTGAGGACTTACAGTAGGCCTTTATTAACGTATCGTCTTTTTAATCCTAGCACTAATACTGAGCGAGTAATAATTCCATGTAACAAATTTTCGGTTGTGTTGCTTAAACAGTCCCCCTGAGACCGGATGATGTTTTGAATTTTTGTTTTATTTTTATAATGAAGTCAAAGAATTAACCTTTACGGTCATACCATTTTTTTAATCATAGCTCTTATACTCAGCGAGTATAATTCAATGCAACGCAGATGAATTATTAAAAAATTAATTTTTCAACTTTTTTAGAAACCTGAGCAGTACAACGTAACTTCGTCACGTCAAAACTTATAACTTTCATATATGAACACCGACTGCTTAGATCGCCTAAATTGGCGTATAAATTTTCGTATTTTGTGATAAAAACTGGCTCTAACTTTTTATCTCTAATAAACAATTTCATAGTCCGGGCACAAACCACACGCTAAATGTGGTCTCTAGCCATAAGTTGATACCATTTTTGCCACATCCAAAAATGTATTCTTCATATTTTTATGAAACCTTCAGAAAATTTATACAAATTTCCAAAAAAACTCTTAAAATTTCACAAGAATGAATCGAATGACGTTATTTTGCACATAATCTTTGATATTTAATATGCACACTGAGTTTGCATTTTTGCAAATTTGAATGACAATTCCGCCTTCTTCCTGTACAAAGTAACGCCATCCAAATAGTGAAACCTTCATAAGCTCTCTACAGAAATAAATGTATTCATATTATTATACATTTATTTCTGTAGATATTTTACACATATGCTTTGATAGTAAAAACATAGAATGAGTTTGACATTTTGGAAAAAATTAATGAAAATCCTTAATACCTCGGGTATACTTCAACAGAGCTGTTTGGATATTTTTTCACTTCGGCCAAGTCGAAGATAATTCCTGCTAGTTTTTTCATTATTTTTGACACTAATGTCGGCTTCGGTACTGCAAATAGTAGCGAGCCATTCAGGTATTCCTGGTTCAAATCCTGATTAGGCCAACATAATTTTCTTAATTTCTTTCCTTATTTCTAATCAACTAAAATTAAAAATTCATTAATATTTACGACTGAATAGTTATAGTTTGAGGTAGAGAAACATTTCGATAGAATTTCTTAATAACTTGACTGAAGTGAACTCGCCTTAGATTTCAATTCTCATGATAGTAAAGCTTCCACCACACATAGAACATGCTACACTTATTTCACTTGTCTTATTTCCTTCCTACTCATCTTTCAACCTATTTCGAACTCATACAGTTTGACTGAATAGATGTATCACCTAAGCCTCTGTTAAAAGTTTAATTCGACTGATATATTTTTCATTTAGGAGGCTAGTGTTTCTATTTCAAAAAGGCCAAAAAGTTTAAGTGGTTTATTTTTGCTGCAATTGCAGCTAAGAAAACATATAACAAATGCTTAATTCCAGCGTCAACAGTGCAAATTGCACTTTTGTGTCGACAAATAAATTTGCAAACTTTTAACCAAATTTATGTATTCATTGCTTTTTCAACCAGCCACACCAAGGAACACCAGTTGCAAATTAAATGCCTCCAACTGGAGCATTTGGAGCAGCAGCATTAAATGCGGCTTTCTTAACAATGCTTTTGCACTTGAGGCCAACACGAACGAACAATAACACTAAATTTTATTGCGCATCTTGGCCACATTTGTACAATTTTATTGCCAGTTCATTGCGATGTGAATGATTTTCAGAAATTCTAGGAAGAGCATCAACTGGGTACTTTTAGCAGCCCGTTTTATAAACGAACTTTAATTAGAGGGTTCAAAGCCGATGCAACTCAAAGGATTTTAGAAAAACTGACATAAAAGTTGTTGTTATACGAATAGAGATATAAACACCAACACATGCAAGAACTTCCGAAAATCAAACACTCAACTTTTTGCATATGTGGCGATGTCCTTGAAAATGCAAATTGTTGGTCGATCTTGTTTATGCCACAAATCAAATAATTCTAATAAATAAAGAAACATCAACAGCCAAAGAATCCGTAAAATAGGGTATCCAACGAGTGCACCACCACCAACACAGACATCAACAAGCGCGAGGTGCCCTTCAAAAAGCACTAAATTCAAAACCAGCAACACTCAACCGGGGGGCGACTAAAATTTTAGTGGGAAAAAAGGGGAAGACAGACAAATGACTAAACATGCTGCAGCGGCACATGCGCAGCTCTATGTTGAAAGAACCGTGTGTGCGCAAAATAAAGAGAAAAAACTACCGCAAAGCTGAAAAGTCGGTCTTTATGCCAATAGAGCAGGCAGGATGCCGCAACAAATTCAAACCCAAAGTCAAGCTAAGTCGAGGCAAGACCATGGCAATTTTATGAGGCTTAGAAAGAAAAAAAAACAGAAAAAAAACCCAGTTTACTCAGTATCTGCGAGAAGAAATAACACATGTTGACGGAAAATTATTTTAAGAACCATGAGAGTGAGTGAAGAGCAAGCGATCTGGAAGATTTGCTCTATAGAACCGAAAAATTGCTAGATTTTATATAAGTCTGAAAGTTCTAAAAATTTTCAATCAACATAAAATAGTAAAAATTTCCCTTTTTTTTAAACCGGAATCAACTGGATGATACCTTTTGAACACCCAACCCTTCACCTAAGTCCAAACAGTATTAAATTTATAAAAAATTGCATGCGGCTTCATTAAAATCTTGTGTCTAGTTGTGCGCAATAATAACTATAAAAAAAATCATTAATTTTAAAAAAAGTTTTATGAAGGTTGCACCAAGTTCTTGGCATAGCTTGGACCAAGCTGTCAGTAGCATCAACACCAGCAACAGCTCAAGGTAAAACACATACACAACTTTAAATCGAAGTCACAGATAGTTCACCCATACCTAGATCCAAGATCAGACATACACTCACTCACTCACACCCTGTCAGTTTCGAGTACTACGCGCAAATGAGCAAATGTTGCTTTTTATTTGACTTCTTATTTCATTATCTTAACTTTTTATTTCTTTTAATTTCGAAGTTTCCATGCGCGATATCCTCTTGTTTCTGTTCTTCTTGTTAAGTTTGCGGTGTTGGCGGTGTTGGTGGTGTTGGCGGTGCTGGTGGCGCAGGCGCTCACTCAACTTAAAATAATTTGCAATTTCTTGGAATTGCTGTGAGTTTTTTTTTTTTTGTTTTGGGATTCGCAGGAGGAATCAACCTTTTCATTTTTGATGGGTTCTGCGGCACAGCGCAAGCAACCCCGAGATATAGTTAATAATAAAATTTTAAAGATATGAAGAGTTAAATGCAAGGACTTCAAATCCTGAGAATACGAGTTGTAAAAAATCTCAGTACTGCAGTTATTAATACAGTCGATAATATCTTTAGAGCTTTTAAGACTTGAATAGTGTTGCGAGCAGTAGATCATATTGAATAAATTCCACTATGAACGACATTGTCGACAATATAGTTTCGACGTTTGCTGTTCTCGACATGTCGACAAAACATCCACCCACCCATCAAAAAGATGAAAGTTAATGTCTAAATTTTACAGCTGCGACGTTTTTAACTATTTTTTTATTTTTCCTATTCTATTATCTGCGGTTTTCACACTGTTTATACCTAAACCCTAAGTAATAATATTATTATACTTACTTAAGCTAACTAATATGTACCTACCTTTTTATTAACTGCCTTACCGACCGATGTAATGTCGCTTACCGCGATCGAATTCCTGGTTCTTCGGTTTATCCGAACGAAGTCTTATCTTGAGATTTTCGCATCATCATTGGCAGCTTTTTCTACAACTTTTCCTCCGGAATATTACCACCTTGTAAAAAGTAAGGAATAATTAATCATAAATCATCAATAAAGTTATTAAAAACATCCAACATATTGGATTTATACTAAAATACTTTATTTGTTTTCATTTCCTGTGTATAAAATTCTGTGAGCACGTATTGCACCAGAATTTTATTTTTTAGGCTTAACCTTTGTGTCCGTCCAGCGCTCCAGCAACTTATTTGCACCAGCATCTTCTAATTCCACAAGACCGAAATATTCACACATCATTACCTAGATTTTTCGCACCATTTTCGATATTGTCATTATCCATTTTGACAATTTTTGACAATTGACAATATAATATTAACTTTTTAACACTGTCTACACATTGTTGACATTACCTACACCATAACATAGTGGAAATTGTCTTCAGCATTGTTGACATTGTCTACACCAATGCTTACATTACCACCATCATTGCAGACATTGTCTACACCATTATTGGCATTTTCTTCATCACTATCGACATCTACATATGTGTCAAGTCTGCACTCTTGTCGTCATTAAATACAACATTGTCAATATTATCTACACCATTGTTGTCATTATCTGTACCATTGTTTATATTATCTACTGCATTGTCGATATTATCAACATCGATGTCGACATTGTCTGCTCTATTGTCGCCACTGTCTACACCACTGTAGATTTTATCTACATCATTGCTAATATTGTTTACACATTGGCAATACCTGAAAAAATGTCTGTACCATTGTCGACATTATCTATTACCTTCACGATATTATCTATATCCTGTACAACATTGTCTACACCATTGTTGACATTGTCTACACCATTGTCGACATTGTCTACACAATTGTCGAAATTGTCTGCACCATTGTCGACATTATCTACACCATTGTCGACATTGTCTACACCATTGTCGACATTATCTACACCATTGTCGACATTGTCTTCACCATTGTCAACGTTATCAAGAAAATGATCGACATTGTCTACACTATTGTCAACATTTTCTGCATCATTCCTTACAATATCTACTCCATTATACACCATTGCCGACATTGTCTACGTCATTGTGTGCAAGTTTATCTACAAAATTATCGACATTATCTACAATATTTTCGATATTGTCTACATAATTGTCGATATTGTCTAAAACAACACTAACTTATTTGTAGAAATTTGGGCTATAAAGGCTAAAAAATGGACCTTGAGCTCAAATTAAAGAAAATCTTAAAAAAATTCTCAATTTAAAATTAAAAAAAGACAGAAAAAAAAATCATAAAAAATAAGCAAGCAATAAAAAAATAAGTCATCATAACTTTTAAAATGATGGAATAAAAAAAAAAACAAGTGCGGAACAATCTTCCTTGAAAGAAGACCTCTATAAATGTAAAGCGCACTTTTAAAGGATCTTATGTTCACTGTGTTATTGTATCTCCAGGATATGTGTAGGTATGTAGAGCAGAAAAAGAAGTCATGTTATTGAAATGTGAGCGATGGTTATTAGTATTGAAAAAAGTTTCGATTTCAATTATTTTTTTGGAGAGCTTCTGATCATATAACTCCTTTTATTGGAGGCATTCTTTAAAAATCAAGAGTTTGACTAATAAAGAATTTTGTGTTTTTTAACATTTTCTATTACTTTTTCTTTATAATAAGTATCTTTGGATATATATTTAAAATGGGACAAGCTTCGGACCCCTTAATTTCCAGCTTTTTATCAATTACTAGCTTTTTCCCGGTGCGCGTTGCTGCACCCTGCAACTATATGGGAACATAATAGGTGTATTTAAAACTTTTCTTAGACTCATAGTTTGACAACACTGTCATTTTCCACTGCCCGTTACAGTTTCCCAGTAGCAAGAGATCACCAAATAGTAACTCCATTTTGAGTTTGTATGTAAGTACTGCTACTTTTACTTTCAAAGCTATTCGATAATACAAATTTTAATTGTATGGGCGGAGCCACACACCCTTATATAATGCCCATCCCAGTTTTCAATTAAATGGACATAGCCCAGTTTTAGTACAGTTGCCGACAGTAAGCATACAAACTAAATTACCAAATCGACGAAAACCGTAGGAAATATAGCATTTTAATTGATTTGTGGGCGGTAAAAGGGGGTGTTACAGAAATTTAAACCATCTCGTACTTGAAAAAAATGTACTGCCGAAATTTCAGATCTATCGGCTCAGTAATTGTGAAGTTTCCAGCCATAACACAGACAGCGTTTTTTTTTTGTGTATATATATTGGATAAAGATTATTGGCTCTAGCTTTTGATTGGTAAGAGATACTAAGATAATTGTTTCTAGAAAATTAATTTTTTAGCTTGTTTATTTTTTCAAAAATATAAAAACACAATATTGGAAAAAAAAAATTTTGTTCGAAAAAATCAAGGGTAGGCCTTGTCGTTTTAGTAACAAAAATGGTTTTTAATTTTTGCGTAAAATTTAAATAACTTTTGCTTACAAATGTTCTAACTTTTAAATAGAATTGGAAATTTGCGAATTTGAATTTAAATTATTTTTACAACAAAAACAAATTTTGAGCCTTTTTTTGAGGAAAACTCCAAAATTTCAGACATTTTTTGAAAAAAATATTTAAAATATATATACTCAACTAACGGTATTTTTGCAATAAGGTTTTTATAGTACTTTAATGAAGCTTTAAGACAAAAAAAAAAATTTAACAAAGTGTATAAAAAATCAAAGGAGATATTTGAATCGAAAGTCACAAAATTAAATTTCTGATTGTTTTTTTTTCTCATTATTGAGCAACGATGTTGCATTAAATATATCGTTGTAGTAAAATTTTTCATAGTTTTCAAGATATGTTCATGTTTCTGATGTCAAAATAACGGAAATTTTTTTAGTTTTACTAAATTTAAGAAATATTTTATATTTTGTAAATATTTGCATATGTAACCTAAGAAAACAACTAAAAATAGGCGATTTTGTAAAAAATTTGTACTACAGCACCATCTGGTGTCCAAGGTGGATCAAAGAAGATAGTGTTAAAAGACTCATTATACCTGAAAACTACTATATACCAATTTTCATTCTAATCGCATGAGCGGTTTGGGAGTTTTAGGTGGTTTTGCAAATAATTTGTACTACAGCGCCCTCTGGTGTTCAAAATAGGTCAAAAAGATAGCAACAAACACTCAACGTACATGAAAACCACTGTGTACCAATTTTCATTCTAATCGAATGAGCAGATTGGGAGTTTTAGGTGGTTTTGTAAAAAATTTGTACTACAGCGACCTCTGGTGTTCAAGATAGATCAAAATTGATAGCTCACAAACACGCACAGTACCAAAACACTTCTATACACAAATTTTCATGCTAATCGGATGAGTAGCTTAAGAGTCTATTGCGGTTCAAAGCAAATTTAAATTAAAAAAAAACCTGATAATTTTCCTACTTCAAGAACGTAATGATTTTGATACTATAAAAATAAAGGGAACCGCAAAAAAAAAAAAGCAAAAAGAACAAGATCATCTATTGAAGAGGCTTTTAAGATTTATTTTTTCTTTTTAAAATAAAGGAGTTCAAAAGGCCATTTAACCTTAATCCGTATAGGTACTATCCATAGGTACTGGGACGTATGAAGAGGTACTGGAGTTAATAACAATTCATTTGGATCATCGAATCTTTTATGTGGTCTGTGAACTATTTGAAAAAAACCTATTATTCTTTGAGAAATAGGTTCCAAGGAAACTACCTATATCACTAATTGGGTTATTGAAACTTATTTGGATTCTGTTGACTACGTGATCAAAAACCTTTCTGTTAAGTTAGTTATAAGCTGAAAAATAGGTAGAATATTAAATAAAGGTTGTATCAGCAAGAGATGTAGCGATGAAAAGACATATTATTTTACAGCTGGTCGCTTGGCAGTTCTTTAAGAAATTCTGTTTCATACATAATCTCCAGGTATCTACAATTCCTTATAATCGAAAATTTAACAGACATCCAAACAATTATTCATTTTATGCAAAAACAAATTCAGCTCCTCTTGTTGATATACTCTTTAAGTATAGTACTTATGGAATACAAAATTCATAATTATATTTAGCATCAAATTAATGGTGGGAATAACACATTTCCAATAAAGGTACTTTCACTTCTAGCTCAGGAGATATGGCAAACAAAAGTCTGGAACCGGTCTGGAACATCTGAGGAAAAAATAAATAAAAAAACAAATTCAGCCTTGTTTAAGTGGCCACCGCCTACACTAGGATAATTTTTATCCGCCGAAGAAAAACAAAATGGCAACCGATTTTGTAACCTCGAAAATCGATTTTTTTTTCAAATGGCCGCCATTTTGTTTTTTTTCGGCGGATAAAAATTATCCTAGTTCAGGCGATGGCCACTAAAACAAGGCTGAATTTGTTTTTTTTTTATTTTTTCCAACAACAAGGAATAATTTGTTTTTTTTTTTTATTTTTTCCTCAGATGTTCCAGACTGGTGATATCCTGCACACCGTCAATTTTTTGACATTTTTTTGAAAAAATCAAATAACGTCAAAAACCGCTTCAAAACCGCTGTTTGCATTCTTTGAATGTCAATAAATATATGTGCAAAATTTGAAAATTATATCTTTTTTCCTTCTATGAAAAAAAATTCACGAAAAAATTTTTTTTTTTAAATTTGTAATCTATATGTCCCCTTAAGTTTTTTAAAGTAAAGTTAAAATTTAACTTTAAAATGTACTTTACTTTTTTAAATTTTTAAAGCAGTATAAGTAAAGTTTTGAGCTTTTGACTTTTCCTTATACTAAATTATGATGGTCTTGTTATGATCAGAGATCTTCGATGAAAGAATTTACTCCAAAGAGCTCCATTACATTTTAAGTGTAAGGCATTGTAAAGAAACAGGAACCAGTCTCTATATTTTCCCATTTTTCAGATGAAATCCTACAGTTCGATTTTCTTCGAACAAAATCTATGGTGATCTTGGTGATGTATAGAGACATATTTTATAAGATGATCAGCAACCGATGATCACTCGATTGCTTGCTTCCTAGCTGGGTTTTTTAATTCAGTCGATCTTCTTCAATGCTCTTGATACATTTCTGAAAATTAAAAATTCTCCAGAAAGAAGCTCTTTCGATATCAAACGTTCTAGTCGCACGGGCTTGGGTCTGAGCCTCCAATTGAACAAGAAAAAAATTTGCCACTGTCAAGAGAAAACAATATTTTCTTATATTTTTGTATTCAACTAATTTGTAGCTGATTTTTCATGAACATGAAACAAATTTCTTAATGAAAAAAAAAACCATTTACAATGAGAATCTTACCGTGGAAATGTTGTGGAAAAGCAAAAGCTCATCTACAAAAGTGGGTCTTATTGCCAAATAACTAAAATGCAAATTACTCGTAGATAAAAAAATGTAGACTTAGTTATATAATCAGCCCTATTCCAGGATCTGTCGTAAAAAATCTACGGACGTAAGCCTACGCTACGAATACGAAAAATTTGGTATGAAATTGTTCCGAAAACTAAAAAATGTTGTTGCGATCAAAATAAAGTGGAATGTTGCCTCAATCAAATTTAATTTCGAAAATTCGAAAACAGCTGTTTTTGACAAGAGACATGATATTTAAAAAAAAAGTGATTCATTAAAGTGTAAAGTTTAATGGTTTTCAAATAAAAAGAGATTTAAAATTAATTCCATTGCAATTAAAATTTTTGCACAGCATGAGGAGAATATGCTACAAAGAAGAGCTATGAAAGTTTGGCAAAAATTATTGCGAGATTATAGCTATCCTTTTCAAATGCATAACGAAACGAAGGTAGTGCACGTAAGCATTTGTAAGTCCTCGACTTGGTAGATGGAAAACTACCAGCAGCACCCACGCAACTAATGGTGGAAGTCGACGTTTTTGTTTCGATAGGAGTGCATTTGATCTGAGTCCGAATTGCGGCATTCGTCATCGAGAAAAATCGTTTGAAATATTTCAACTACCTCCATCAACTTGATTTGTCAACTATCAGGCATGCCGCGAATCGATTCCAGATTGGATTATTTCTCACCGCAATGATTTGGCCCGTTTTTAAAATAAGCATTTTCTGCAAAAAAAAAAAAAAAATATACATATATGTCTTCAAAACCCATTCAATACACTTTCGGGAAATTTCGACACAAGTTTGTGGTTGTATTGACATTGGTGTCAGAGAACTGCATAAGCCTACTTGAAACCTATTTCAAGTACTTGCTTAAAATATGAGTTCAAGCTGGCTTGAACTTCATAACTTTGAATCAATTAAGGCTTGTACTTGAATATAAGTAAGCCCACGTCAGCTTGTGGCTTGGAACTACGCTAGCTTACAAGCGAACGACACGAAGTCCCAAGTAAAGGAAAAACTTGATGTGTTAGGAAAAAAGCTTGAAATTAAAAGCAAGTATCCAATTAAATCAAGTATCCAAATAATTAAATGTGCTTGTGTGGGAAACGCTTAATCGTATTAGGACTTTTTAGGATTCTGTGAACTACTTGGATAAAAATTCATGATTTCTTATTTTAAAAAAGATGGCGGATAGGGCTGCCACCTAGTTTTTGTATTTTTACGAATTCGGTGTTAGTTAGGGCGAACATTAGATAAAAATGGGTTGCTGAATCCGAATCCGTTTTCAGAAATTCAAAATTGTTATATTTTAACAACAGGGCTGCCATCTAATAATATATATTTTTAAGAGTTTTAAACGTTATCTAAAGTTTTAGGGGGTCGCTGATTTCGAATCTGATGTCAGAGTTTTAAAATTTCAGATGGCTGATAGGGTTGCCACCTAAGTTTTTTTCATTTTAACGAATTCGGTGCTGGTGTGAACACTAGGTAAGAACGGGTCGCTGAAAACAATAGTGTTGCCACCTATATAAATAATATATTTTTTTTAAGAGTTTTAAACATTATATAACAGTTTTAGGGGGTCGCTGATTTCGAATCTGATGTCAGAATTTTAAAATTTAAATTGGCTGATAGGGATTTTTACGAATTTGGTTCTGGGGCGAACATTAGGTAAAAATACGTCGCTGAATCCGAATCCGTTGTTAGAATTTCAAAATTGTGGTATTTTAACAATAGGGTTTCCACCTAATAATCTGATTTTGATTTTTTAATCTGATTTTTTAAACAGAAAAAACTTGTTTTTGTATATTTAAAGGAGAAATACTTACATATTTTCCTTTATGCAGCTTATTTTGATAAAATAAACAACATTTCACTTTAATATTCTCTTCCCAATAAATTTCGACGATGCAAAGCTAACATAAAAAGCCGCGAAAAAAACTGTGAAATAATGATGCGTTCGGAGCGTGGAATGTCAATGTTACGAATTTCGAATACGAAGTAACGATTCGTATCGTAGAATACAACTTTACGAATCCGAAAGAAAATCACAGCTACGACGGATCCCGGAATAAGGCTGAATATTTTCAGTCATAATATATGGCATTATTTCCAAAAACGAATTTACTGAAAGTGATGATGGACTTTTTTTGAGAATACATCTGTAAAAGGTTATTGACAGGCCTTATACAAGCCGTGTCCTTAGATTCATCTGCTAATTTGTTATGCAAAATGTTTTTCTTCTGAAACATAGAAAAATTTTACAATGTAACAACTTTAATTGTTTTGCACCTATTTGCATACTTGTGTATTGTACGTATTTTTTCAACTCAACAGCTGTCGGCTCAATTGGCCTTGTACAAGAGCGCATGCGCATGAGCAACTTTGTATGAAACAAAGTAATATCCTGCAACTGCGACTGCGTCGTTGTCGTCGGCATCGCTTATATCGTTATCTTGTCATGTCAAAATGAAACCTCAGCAAATGTATCTCATGTATTAAAAGTGCAAATGAGCCAGAGATTTTACATATTGTTGTTGTTCTGGCTGTAGTTGTACAAATTTACTGAAATGCTTTTAAGACACGCTTTGGAATTGTTGTGGCTCCTTGCTCCATGCTCCATGCTTTTAACATTATTGCTCATTGTCAGTGTATTTTTTTTTTTTTTTGTTGTTGATGCAGTTGTCGTTCTTACAGTTGTTAAAATGTACGCGCCTTGATGTACCACAAGTTGAACTGCACACACGGCATGATGATGATGATGACACACAGTCAACAGAGAACCTGGACATGCAAGCCAGTCAGTTCCAGAAAATACGAATAAAGGCCCAACAACAGCAAGTTCAGAAAAATATTATAAACGTTGCTGCAGTGACTTTTGACAGCAAACGTAAATTTTGTTGTTTTTTCTTTAGATTTTTTTTTCTTGTTCTCTTGCCTGTTTAATTACACTGCAGATTTTGTGGCAATTAAAATCTGGTTACAGCCAAGTTAAGCGCATCATAAAGAATTCTGCTGCTGCTTGAGTCATAAAGACATGCTTAAGCTGAAGTGTGTATTTTTTGTTTTTTGCTGCTGCATTATTTATTTACACCTTATTTCGTTCGGCGAAATAAAAGTTTGCAACGCATTAAACTGCGTTGTGGCTTAAATGAAAGCAGCAACATAATATTTAAGTATCTCAAAGATAAACCTAGAATTGCGAAAAAGAGCAAATTAGTAGCGAACGATTTCTAATGAATTAGTTATAGTAGTGATTTGAAATGTACGTTTCACTTCCTTATGTTGAGGTTTTTTTTTCAGTGTTGAGGACAGAGTCCATAAATATTCTATGAGAAAACTTCTAAGCTTACCACTTTTAATGTTATTTCTTATTTTGATTGAAATTGTTTTCTTTAATGCTCACAAATAATGACCATCAGTTTATCAAACTCAAGGCCACAGCGCACACGCCGCCAATGCTGTGTCCATTCGATCCCTTTAAAGTAGAACACGGAGTATCTGAAAGAAAAAAAAGGGAAAAAAAAACACGTACGCGTATCTGTATCTATAACAGCAGGCACTGCGCTGTATTTGTATCAGTAACTATCTAACGAGTTTCGACCAAAGCATCTGACCAACATTCAGCATTCAGTCCACTCCGCTACAGTCCACTTCGCACACACAACTTGGCACAGTTTCGCAATTTTGCACAATTTTATTGTTTACAGTTTCTGCACAACAAACTTCTTTTTTTCTTTTTTTTTTTTTTTTTTTTTTGGTGTGTTTTGGTCTTTGCCCCATTTCTGTCGTCATGCCATTCCATACTTACTCCATGGCTAAGCGAACCTTTTTTTTTGGTTTTTTATTAGGTGCTGTTTTTTGTGGATTTTTTTTTGTAAATTTTGTTATTGCTCCTGGCAGACAACACGCGGCCAACATTGCAGACCATTTTGCTGGTTGTTCGTTTCTAATGCGGTCGAGTAGTGGTTGACTGGACGGTTCATGCATAGATGGTGCTGTGTGTTGTTGTAGTTGTTGTTGTTGTTGTTGTTGTTGTTGTTGTAGTTGTTGTTGTTGTTGTTGTTGTTGTTGTTGTTTTCGTTTTGTTGTTGTTGTTGTTTTGTTGTTATTATGAATCCATGCTAGTAGTTCCTGAAGCTGGCTTTAGGCGCTGTTCCACACAAGGTTCCTGTGTTTCCTCTCAACTTAGTGCTTGGGTCCGTTCAGAAGACCAACCAACACAGTCGACCATGTATTTGTGTTCTATTTCGTGCAATTTTTTTTCATTATTTTTTGTTGTATTCTATCGTGATATGTATTCGTTTTGAAGTTATTTTTGTGCAATTTTAATGTATGTTTTTTTTTTTTTTTGCCATAAAAAAGGTATCCAAAGCTACAAAAATATTTGTACGTAATGTTCTAGAGTCGTCTGACAGCCATTGGTTATATTCCATACACACACACACACAATTAAAAAAAATGAAACATTTAAATAGCATCTAGGTGGGTCTGTAGCGTGACCGCAATTCCTGGAAAAAGTTTTTGAAAAAGTCAACCAATAAAAGCAGTAAAAACCATCTCCTTACCTACAGAGCACAGCCATGCAATCATACTATACCTATCTATGAGTAGCACTACACCACTGTCCAACTTTTTTTGCACCCGCCAATTAAATTTTTTTTTTTTTTAATTTAAGAACATAACTAGATCTTTTATTAGCTAGTTTCCAAAAAGTGTCCCTTTTAAGTATCGCTCTTCCAAAAATTGGCTAATTTTACTGAAATATTTCTGTGTCAAGCCTTTATTATTCCCTATATTCCTTCGATACAATCTTTAAACTGCAGCATTTTAACATCAACATAAACAAAGTAGCTGCTGCCCATTACCATGTGTCGCCGGTCTTGCGCACGTTCCCACCATAGAAATCACTCGCGCCTACTGCTGCCTCGTACCGTTTCACCGACCGCACTCTCACAGTCACACAGCGTCACTCATATGCGTAAATCTTATTTTTATGACTTGGGATGCACAAGCATTTCGTTGCGAACGGGCACAACTTTAAGGGACAAGTTCAAGGACTTGCAGTAGCTTAGCACCCAGCGTGCGTTTACAAGTTAAAAAAACAAAAAACAAAACAAACAAAAAAAAAAATAAAAAATTTCCAACCGAATTTCGGATGTTGCCTGAGAAACTCACATTTTTGCGAATTTCACTTTGTTTTATTTATTTTTTTAAATTTTAATAAACTTTTTTTTCATTAATTAAAAGAAATTAAAAAGCCAGGCAAGTTATTGTTTTCGAAGCAAGCCTGATGGTTTTTAGGAAGTGTTCCATGTATCCAACTTTTAGCCGAGTTTTTCGTATTTTATTTCTATAAACTTGCTATGTAACGATAGATACTCTGTATGCCTAGCATATGCCATTGCACGGTGCAAGAATAGGAGATTTACAATAAGCCATTGTTTCGCCATTCCAACGATTGTACATTTCCTATTCTTTCACCGTGCAACGGAATATGCTAGGCATAGAGAATACCCCTAATGTATCATGTTTCGAGAAGTAGAATTTGTATAATTCTCCGTTCAGTAAGAAAATTACTTAAAAAAATCTACAATAAACCAATGTTAATTTACATAAGGACTTCGGCAGTTTTGAACCTGTCAAGTTCTTATAAAAAACGGCATAGTTAGAATTAATGATTCTTCGCATTTTATGTTACTTATAGATTCAGTAAAGTAACTTATGAGTAATCTTTACAATAAGCCCAGATCCACCAAGAAGTGTAGAGTTGGTTTTTAGAGTTGTAATGTCTATTAGATTTTAATCGGATTATAAAGTAATTACATATAGATTATGTATGAAATACAATAGGTCTGTTTCCGTAATCTGTTTCCGTAACTTTCTCCTCAAGTAAGGCTCGAGAAAAGTTCGAGTAAAAAGAGTTAATTTATTATCTATCAAAATGAGAGAACTTGTCAAAAAGTACGGAAACGACTTCAAATTACTTTCAAGCATAACAGCTGTTTATTTACACGGTGAGACCGCCAAAAAGATTCAGCCAAAATTCTTAGAAATTCCGAGAGGGGAACATCTTGTGATTATATCGCGACTAGTCCGACCGCTCAATTCCATCACAATTTTTTTAAAAAAGTTTTAAAGTAAAAAAGTAGGTTTTTTGGTATTCCGACGTTAAACAATTTTTTACATATGCTTAGATTTAGAGAATTTAAAAACCAAATGCAATTTTGTTCAATAGAATTAAACGTTAAATTTAATAAGGCGAAAATATTTTTGAAAAAAATATATAAATTGGAGTTTTCGCAATGAAGAAGTCAATTTTTCTAAAATTTTGTACAAATGTTGGTTCTTCTTTATTTTTTTAAAAATAGTAACCAACAATCCTTAAATTTTTTGCAGAAGTTTTAATGTGTTTTTTTAAATCGACAATCATCGATTTTTCTTCATCGATGAAGCGTTCACAGCGTACAAACGCTGCCATTTAACCAAATGATAACGGATTTTGCTCATATATTTTACTCTTTTTGCATACGTTTGCAAAACTACTTTTTTGTGCTATTTCAATAGTGGAGTTGTGTAATTTGAATTGCGTGTGCATTGTGTATTTTCCAAATTATTTTCGAAGAATATTTATTTTATATATATTTTATTTCGATATCCTGCGGTAAATAAAATATTCGGTGGCGTCCGTGGCGTAGTTGGTTAAAGTGCGTGGCCACTATGTCAAAGAACCTGGAGACCTAGGTTCGAACCCCAGCAGCGACAGAAAATTATTTGAATTAAAATAATTTTTCTGTACGGCCGCCACCTCTCTGCAGACAATGGCAAACCTCAGAGAGTAATCAAAATGCCATGTAAAGCTTCTTGAGAATAAGAACATTCCGTTCATCGCCATTCGGAGTCGGCGTTAAGCCTGTAGGTCCATTTCGTTGTCAATTGTGTACAAACTTAATAACAAGCACAACACAATTGATCATAAGAAGCTAGGTCCTTTCAGTCCTTTCAAGGGCTGAAATGGCCAGTTATTTATTTATTTATTTTTTTTTTAAATAAAATATTCTGTTCTTTAAGCATATCAAAAAAGTGAAAAGTGTGTTCAGACTATTTACTGATGCAATGGGTTTACCATCTGTTATACTTTTCAGACTTTCTTGCTCATGATGTGCGATAAAATAAACACTTTTTGTTATGTGTGTGGTAGATATACACTAAAACCATATCGTCGAGCGATATCAGATGAAGTTAAAAACGCTTATAAAAGTTATTTTGCTCTTGATATGCCCAAAAATTTTTCTTGGGCACTTAATTTGTTATGTTTCTTGCAATGCATTACTGTTGGCTTTCATGAAAGGCTTCAAGAAAGTAATGCCATTCGGAATACCTGTGATTTGGATATCTGTTCATCGTCATGTTAAGAGTTCGTACTACTGTTGTGTCAACGAAAAGGTATTGAAATTCAGTCAAAAAATGCAGAAGTCATACGTGTATCAAGACACTATGTTCGTATCTTTCCACCACATTCATTGCCAATGCCACTACATCCAGTTCTAGAAGAAAACGCAGCACCAAATCCTTATCACTGATTTGATGGAAATGTTTAACCAGCTCAATATTCGAATGTTGCTTAAAATGCACTTTCTGCATCATCATATGGATGTATTCGAAGAGCAAATTCCGACCGAGTCTAATGAACAAGACGATCGCTTCCATCAAACGACAAAAACAATGGAGGAGCGATACAAAAATAAAAATTTGCAATCTTTTATTGCTAATTTGTGTTGGTTTTTGGCACCGGATGAGACGTTGTGAAGAGCACCAACATAAACACAATTTACAACAAACGTACATTCAAACAAAATTTGAACCTTTATCCCAAAAAATTAATAAAACTTTCATGATTCGCAGTCATAAGATATCGTCCTTTTTTATTTTTTACAAAAATTAGAATCGTAAAATGTGGATTCTTGTGTATAGCTTGTGGATTCTAACAAGCCATATATGAGCAAAATCCGTTATCATTTGGTTAAATGGCAACAGTTTGTACTCTGTGATCGCTTATAAGAAAAATCGATGATTGTCGATTTAAAGAACACCTTAAGACTTCTGCCATTTTTCCAATTTTCAACTAATTTCAGTTATCTTAGACTTTTTGAAAGGTACTTAGTAGTTTTAACGATTCCTGTGAAAAAAAATCAAGGATTTTTGTTGGTTACTATGTTTAAAAAAATACAGAACATTTGCACAAAATTTTTGAAAAATTTACTTCTTCATTGCAAAAACCCCAATTTATGTATTTTTTAACGTAGAATACGTTATACGGGGGTGTTGATCTGGAGCACAAAATTTTGAGAAAATGTTTGTAACTTTCATTATAAGTTTTTAATACTTTATGCATGCATTGAAGAAAATTCAAGTATGGTCGTAACATATTTAATATGTCTTCTTTTGATTTGTATTTAAATAACCATATTGCTACATATAATTTTTTTGATTCTATAAGTAAATCAAAATTGAACTCCTTCAAATTTTGCATTAATTTTCATATGCTTTGTATTTTATGTATTATAACATCATGTGTAAGAGCAGTACGATTATCTGTGTGTTCATCACAGAACCAGTGTGAGAAAGAGAAGAAGTATAATGACCAAGTAGCGAACGATGTGTACATACACAACATTGAAAAGCGAAGCAGAGAAACAAAATTGTGCTTACCCAGTTGGCCACGTCTTTAACCCTGCAGTAGTCGCGCGGATTACATATGTAATCCAGTCATGCAAAATTATGAATTTCAGAATTGTCTGCAATCGATATTCATTGATTTTGCGTACTATAAGAATTATGTTTATGTTGTTTTTTAAATAAATATAATATAAAATAAAGTAATAATAAAAATTAAAACAAATAACTAAGCATTTTCAAATTGCCATCTCTTATTTTAAACTTAAAAAAACGGATTACATATGTAATCCGCGCGACCACTCTCACATTTGGGTACGCGACTACTGCAGGGTTAAGACATCCTCAATGCCTTACAGCCTTATTCATAAACACATTTTAGAGGCAGCGTAACTTTAAACGGGCTTTAAACAAGAACACGTTATTCATAAACATTTTTCGTAGTTGTTTAAGAGCTGCGTAACTCAAACGCCGAAATTGGCGTTTAAAGGTTACGTAAATACAACCATGATTTTTGTTTGTCTTTTCTTTTAATATCAAAGACATGCTCCATATGCGCCCTGTGCAGCATTTTTTTATGCGGCGGCCATTGTAAATCCATAGGAATTCTTAATTTTTGTACAGATTTTCTATAGTTCAGACACAAACCTTACAATCATAAGCAGAAAATTAAAAAATGTTTATGAATAACAATGTTAGCAAGGTTGCATAGAAGCTGCGTAAAGCCTGAAACAGTGTGTAACTAAACAAGCATTTAAATGTTGTTTAAAGAAATCTATTGAATAAGGCTGTTAATGACTAACGTATTCTACGTCTGACCTATGCGCCCGTGTTATCTAACACAGGCTTGAGCTTTTTTTTTTATATTATTATTATATTTTTGCACTGTTAAATTAAACGTTTGACACTATTGAACAAAAGTGCATTTTGTCTTAAATTCTCACAACCTAAGCATATGTAAAAATGTTAAACGTCGGAATACCAAAAATCCAATTTTTTAACTCTAAAATTATTTAAAAAAAAAATTGTGATGGAATTGAGAGGTCGGACTAGTCGCGATATAATCACAAGATGTTCCTCTCTTGGAATATCTAAGAATTTTGACTGAAACATTTTTATAGGTCGAATCGGTCACACAGTGTTATACAAACGGAAAATTATGAAGTGAATAGTTTTGTCCAGGAACTTTTGGCTTCCATTTGCATTAATTTTTTTTTTTTATTTTAACTTTAGTTTTAGTAATTTGCTAAACAGTTTCATAAATTATTTTCCCAACACAACAAGACAAGAATTTAATTGTGTCACTTTAACAATCAGCTGTTTGAAGCTCGAGATTCCTGTTCGAAGAAATTTTTCAAGTAAAGTTTGAGTAATAGAGTGACGTTTTGCTTATTCTTCTTCTCCCTCGTGCTGGAAAAATCTGTAACAAATGATTTCTAATAAATTCAAGTTACTTGAAATAACTTTGATATCTTTTTCGCATAATTGGCACTTTATTTTGGAGATGGACACTTCAAAGTTCGCTTTGAGAGTTAGAATTGTTTGCGAAAAGAATAGAAGAAGTCTAACTGTGATGAATTGCAATATCTATGTGACCAATTTGTGTCTCTTAAATGCGAAATTACGCAAACAAGGAACTTCGTGAGCAATAACTTCATTGTTTCGCTTCTTGTATGGTACGTGGCACCATTCACCCTCAAAGTAGATGTCGTCTGAGTCCGTGTACTCCAAACAAAAAAAAAACAAAAAAAATTGTTTATCATGTCTTTGTAGGGCACTCCATTGACTGTAATGGATCTTCCGTAGAAATTTTCAAAAAAGTACGGCGCTGTGACACCCCCAGCCCACATTCTGTATCAAAACAGTACAGTCACTGGTTGTGAATGCATTGGCATCCCCCAAATCACTCGTTTGTTTTCGGATACCCAAATGAGGCAAAGTTGCTCATTAACGTGGCCTCCAAATGAAAATCGCCGTTGCCATTCATGTTTTCCCAGACCCCATCAAAGAACTTACGGCCGTGGTTGGTGGTCTGCCGGCTGCATGTATTGAATCAATTGGACTTTGTACACATGCAGAGAAATCATTCGTCAATTTTCGTTGTCGAGTTGACGAGGACAGGTTGAGTTCTTGAGCACGGTGGTAAATTGAGATTCTTGGGTCGTTTTCAACAGTTTTCTTCACTGTATCAACATTTTCGTTCGAGGTTTCGTTCATTTCGGTTTCGGTATCTTCATATCTGGCATTGAGCCCGCCTCCTTAGAGTTTTTTCTGATGTTGCGTACACTCGTCTCAGAAGGCACATGATTTCGAGGAAAATTTGCGCATTGTAACTGCGATTGAAAGCGAATTTTCGTAGTAAAATCCAACGAATTCTGTTCTTTCCTTCACTATATTGCAATTTACTGTAAATTTCCCGCCTTTACGAATGATAAATGTAAATATTTGACAACTTCCAAGCAACCAGCTGATAAAGATGCCTTTGCAACCAACCCCTTTCCTACTGTTGATACACATTTTATATTTTTGAACCAAGTTTTTTATGTGTTTTTTACCTATTCAGTCAAGTCTGCCTTGGTCCGAACTGGGTTGATATGTGGTAAAGAGTAGGAAAGAAGAGGCAATCCAATAAAATATGTGTAGAATGTTTTAAGCGTGGCGGGAAGCAGTAGAAACATGTGAATTGGAATCTGACCCTTTGCCTCAATCAATTCCAGTTATAAGGTTATAATCAATTCCCATCCACACATTATTAATCCATCGATTAAAACTTTAATTAGTAAATATTAATGAATTTTTAGTTTCAGCTGATAAGAAATGAGGAAAGAAATGCAGCAACGTAGGACCATGGCCTAGCCGGTATTCGAAAGCAGGACTCCTGGGTTGGCAGTCAAGCTCATTACCTTCTCGATTAGTAAGGCTGCCAACTACCTGCGAAATATTTACGAAGATATTTTTAAATTATAATCTGCCACTAAGCAAGCTCCTATTACTGACCCAAACCAATTTCACCATCACCATTTGTTTTTTGAAAATTAAGATAATTTATCAAAATTTTAATGTTTGTCAAAATTTTAATGTTTGTCAAAATATTTCATTACAATACAGACCCTGACCCGTGAACACCATTTTTTCAGTTACATCAGCATCGTTTTTTCAGTTTCAGATGGTGTTGTACCAAATTATGTTCCCCTCGCAAGATATGGAACTAATTTTATTTGCTAAAAAATAATTTGAGTATTAAAAAAATTAGCGTTATATAAAATATAGCATTATTTCAAATGTCTGAATTATGTGAGCAATTAGAAGACACTTGCTTAGTTGTAACAATACTACCAATAAAGAATAACTAAAAAAAAATTAAATAAATAACTGGCCATTTCAGCCCTTGAAAGGACTTTGACCTAGCTTCTTATGATCAATTGTGTTGTGCGTGTTATTAAGTTTGTGCACAATTGAGCGAGAAATGGACCTACAGGCTTAACGCCGACTCCGAACGGCGATGAACAGAATTGTTTTATTCTCAAGAAACTTTTCATGGCATTTTGATTACTCTCTGAGGTTTGCCATTGTCTGCAGAGAGGTGGCGGCCGTACAAAAAAATTATTTTAATTCAAATAATTTTCTGTCGCTGCTGGGGTTCGAACCTGGGTCTCCAAGTTCGTTGACATAGCGGCCACGCACTTTAACCAACTACGCCACGGACGCCACTAATAAAGGATAACTAATTTCTTAAAAATTTTGATTCGACTTAAGAGAGTTATAACTAAAAGAGTTTGTCATATGAAAGCAGAAGCAAAAATGAGCAGCAACGAAGTACTTCTTAAGAAATATTAATATTAATAAGAAATACTTACAAGAACGCCCTATCGAAGCTCTCAAAGTTTACTCTTTTTACATTTCTCTCGATATTTCAAAAGTTATACTTATAAAATTTCATGTTCAAATGATTCAATACAAATTTTAAGGTTAAGAGTTTTATGCAAAAAGCTGAAAGCTTGTCTTATTAAAAACTGTTGAAAAAAAATCCGTTTCCCACATCTTCTGCTTGAAAGATTTCAATCAACAAGTTTTTGCAATTTAATTGTTATAAATGGTATCAAACCCATCACTTGAAATGGGCTGCCATATTGAAATAAAAATTTTATTTATTTAGTCACTTTACCTTCTTGTCCGATTTCATTAACGTCGTCTTCTTGGGTACATTTATTCGGTTGAACCTTTTTTTTTTTGGCTTACCTCTTCTCGAGAGCTTTAAACACTTTAATGGGTTTATTATGTTTGTTGTTGTTGTAGTTGGAGGATGTTGTTGTTAGTGTTATTGTTGTATTTACCTTACTTATATCGATTGCGAGAATGAATATTTTGTAGTTTGTTGTTGGAAGAAGGTATGTTGGAATTAAGGCTCTTGAAATAATTTTTATTGCACTTATTGTTTACGACATGATAAACTTGTTGCACAAATGTAACAGTGGGTCGAATAGAACAAATTGCTACAATTATAAATAACTGAGATTCGATGTGTTAATGTTAATGTTAATGTTGATGTTAATGTTAATGTTAATGTTAGTGTTAATGTTAATGTTAATGTTAATGTTAATGTTAATGTTAATGTTAATGTTAATGTTAATGTTAATGTTAATGTTAATGTTAATGTTAATGTTAATGTTAATGTTAATGTTTATGTTAATGTTAATGTTTATGTTTATGTTAATGTTTATGTTAATGTTAAAGACATGCTCCATATGCGCCCTGTGCAGCATTTTTTTATGCGGCGGCCATTGTAAATCCATAGGAATTCTTAATTTTTGTACAGATTTTCTATAGTTCAGACACAAACCTTACAATCATAAGCAGAAAATTAAAAAATGTTTATGAATAACAATGTTAGCAAGGTTGCATAGAAGCTGCGTAAAGCCTGAAACAGTGTGTAACTAAACAAGCATTTAAATGTTGTTTAAAGAAATCTATTGAATAAGGCTGTTAATGACTAACGTATTCTACGTCTGACCTATGCGCCCGTGTTATCTAACACAGGCTTGAGCTTTTTTTTTTATATTATTATTATATTTTTGCACTGTTAAATTAAACGTTTGACACTATTGAACAAAAGTGCATTTTGTCTTAAATTCTCACAACCTAAGCATATGTAAAAATGTTAAACGTCGGAATACCAAAAATCCAATTTTTTAACTCTAAAATTATTTAAAAAAAAAATTGTGATGGAATTGAGAGGTCGGACTAGTCGCGATATAATCACAAGATGTTCCTCTCTTGGAATATCTAAGAATTTTGACTGAAACATTTTTATAGGTCGAATCGGTCACACAGTGTTATACAAACGGAAAATTATGAAGTGAATAGTTTTGTCCAGGAACTTTTGGCTTCCATTTGCATTAATTTTTTTTTTTTATTTTAACTTTAGTTTTAGTAATTTGCTAAACAGTTTCATAAATTATTTTCCCAACACAACAAGACAAGAATTTAATTGTGTCACTTTAACAATCAGCTGTTTGAAGCTCGAGATTCCTGTTCGAAGAAATTTTTCAAGTAAAGTTTGAGTAATAGAGTGACGTTTTGCTTATTCTTCTTCTCCCTCGTGCTGGAAAAATCTGTAACAAATGATTTCTAATAAATTCAAGTTACTTGAAATAACTTTGATATCTTTTTCGCATAATTGGCACTTTATTTTGGAGATGGACACTTCAAAGTTCGCTTTGAGAGTTAGAATTGTTTGCGAAAAGAATAGAAGAAGTCTAACTGTGATGAATTGCAATATCTATGTGACCAATTTGTGTCTCTTAAATGCGAAATTACGCAAACAAGGAACTTCGTGAGCAATAACTTCATTGTTTCGCTTCTTGTATGGTACGTGGCACCATTCACCCTCAAAGTAGATGTCGTCTGAGTCCGTGTACTCCAAACAAAAAAAAAACAAAAAAAATTGTTTATCATGTCTTTGTAGGGCACTCCATTGACTGTAATGGATCTTCCGTAGAAATTTTCAAAAAAGTACGGCGCTGTGACACCCCCAGCCCACATTCTGTATCAAAACAGTACAGTCACTGGTTGTGAATGCATTGGCATCCCCCAAATCACTCGTTTGTTTTCGGATACCCAAATGAGGCAAAGTTGCTCATTAACGTGGCCTCCAAATGAAAATCGCCGTTGCCATTCATGTTTTCCCAGACCCCATCAAAGAACTTACGGCCGTGGTTGGTGGTCTGCCGGCTGCATGTATTGAATCAATTGGACTTTGTACACATGCAGAGAAATCATTCGTCAATTTTCGTTGTCGAGTTGACGAGGACAGGTTGAGTTCTTGAGCACGGTGGTAAATTGAGATTCTTGGGTCGTTTTCAACAGTTTTCTTCACTGTATCAACATTTTCGTTCGAGGTTTCGTTCATTTCGGTTTCGGTATCTTCATATCTGGCATTGAGCCCGCCTCCTTAGAGTTTTTTCTGATGTTGCGTACACTCGTCTCAGAAGGCACATGATTTCGAGGAAAATTTGCGCATTGTAACTGCGATTGAAAGCGAATTTTCGTAGTAAAATCCAACGAATTCTGTTCTTTCCTTCACTATATTGCAATTTACTGTAAATTTCCCGCCTTTACGAATGATAAATGTAAATATTTGACAACTTCCAAGCAACCAGCTGATAAAGATGCCTTTGCAACCAACCCCTTTCCTACTGTTGATACACATTTTATATTTTTGAACCAAGTTTTTTATGTGTTTTTTACCTATTCAGTCAAGTCTGCCTTGGTCCGAACTGGGTTGATATGTGGTAAAGAGTAGGAAAGAAGAGGCAATCCAATAAAATATGTGTAGAATGTTTTAAGCGTGGCGGGAAGCAGTAGAAACATGTGAATTGGAATCTGACCCTTTGCCTCAATCAATTCCAGTTATAAGGTTATAATCAATTCCCATCCACACATTATTAATCCATCGATTAAAACTTTAATTAGTAAATATTAATGAATTTTTAGTTTCAGCTGATAAGAAATGAGGAAAGAAATGCAGCAACGTAGGACCATGGCCTAGCCGGTATTCGAAAGCAGGACTCCTGGGTTGGCAGTCAAGCTCATTACCTTCTCGATTAGTAAGGCTGCCAACTACCTGCGAAATATTTACGAAGATATTTTTAAATTATAATCTGCCACTAAGCAAGCTCCTATTACTGACCCAAACCAATTTCACCATCACCATTTGTTTTTTGAAAATTAAGATAATTTATCAAAATTTTAATGTTTGTCAAAATTTTAATGTTTGTCAAAATATTTCATTACAATACAGACCCTGACCCGTGAACACCATTTTTTCAGTTACATCAGCATCGTTTTTTCAGTTTCAGATGGTGTTGTACCAAATTATGTTCCCCTCGCAAGATATGGAACTAATTTTATTTGCTAAAAAATAATTTGAGTATTAAAAAAATTAGCGTTATATAAAATATAGCATTATTTCAAATGTCTGAATTATGTGAGCAATTAGAAGACACTTGCTTAGTTGTAACAATACTACCAATAAAGAATAACTAAAAAAAAATTAAATAAATAACTGGCCATTTCAGCCCTTGAAAGGACTTTGACCTAGCTTCTTATGATCAATTGTGTTGTGCGTGTTATTAAGTTTGTGCACAATTGAGCGAGAAATGGACCTACAGGCTTAACGCCGACTCCGAACGGCGATGAACAGAATTGTTTTATTCTCAAGAAACTTTTCATGGCATTTTGATTACTCTCTGAGGTTTGCCATTGTCTGCAGAGAGGTGGCGGCCGTACAAAAAAATTATTTTAATTCAAATAATTTTCTGTCGCTGCTGGGGTTCGAACCTGGGTCTCCAAGTTCGTTGACATAGCGGCCACGCACTTTAACCAACTACGCCACGGACGCCACTAATAAAGGATAACTAATTTCTTAAAAATTTTGATTCGACTTAAGAGAGTTATAACTAAAAGAGTTTGTCATATGAAAGCAGAAGCAAAAATGAGCAGCAACGAAGTACTTCTTAAGAAATATTAATATTAATAAGAAATACTTACAAGAACGCCCTATCGAAGCTCTCAAAGTTTACTCTTTTTACATTTCTCTCGATATTTCAAAAGTTATACTTATAAAATTTCATGTTCAAATGATTCAATACAAATTTTAAGGTTAAGAGTTTTATGCAAAAAGCTGAAAGCTTGTCTTATTAAAAACTGTTGAAAAAAAATCCGTTTCCCACATCTTCTGCTTGAAAGATTTCAATCAACAAGTTTTTGCAATTTAATTGTTATAAATGGTATCAAACCCATCACTTGAAATGGGCTGCCATATTGAAATAAAAATTTTATTTATTTAGTCACTTTACCTTCTTGTCCGATTTCATTAACGTCGTCTTCTTGGGTACATTTATTCGGTTGAACCTTTTTTTTTTTGGCTTACCTCTTCTCGAGAGCTTTAAACACTTTAATGGGTTTATTATGTTTGTTGTTGTTGTAGTTGGAGGATGTTGTTGTTAGTGTTATTGTTGTATTTACCTTACTTATATCGATTGCGAGAATGAATATTTTGTAGTTTGTTGTTGGAAGAAGGTATGTTGGAATTAAGGCTCTTGAAATAATTTTTATTGCACTTATTGTTTACGACATGATAAACTTGTTGCACAAATGTAACAGTGGGTCGAATAGAACAAATTGCTACAATTATAAATAACTGAGATTCGATGTGTTAATGTTAATGTTAATGTTGATGTTAATGTTAATGTTAATGTTAGTGTTAATGTTAATGTTAATGTTAATGTTAATGTTAATGTTAATGTTAATGTTAATGTTAATGTTAATGTTAATGTTAATGTTAATGTTAATGTTAATGTTAATGTTAATGTTTATGTTAATGTTAATGTTTATGTTTATGTTAATGTTTATGTTAATGTTAATGTTAATGTTAATGTTAATGTTAATGTTAATGTTAATGTTAATGGTAATGTTAATGTTAATGTTAATGTTAATGTTAATGTTAATGTTAATGTTAATGTTAATGTTAATGTTAATGTTAATGTTAATGTTAATGTTAATGTTAATGTTAATGTTAATGTTAATGTTAATGTTAATGTTAATGTTAATGTTAATGTTAATGTTAATGTTAATGTTAATGTTAATGTTAATGTTAATGTTAATGTTAATGTTAATGTTAATGTTAATGTTAATGTTAATGTTAATGTTAATGTTAATGTTAATGTTAATGTTAATGTTAATGTTAATGTTAATGTTAATGTTAATGTTAATGTTAATGTTAATGTTAATGTTAATGTTAATGTTAATGTTAATGTTAATGTTAATGTTAATGTTAATGTTAATGTTAATGTTAATGTTAATGTTAATGTTAATGTTAATGTTAATGTTAATGTTAATGTTAATGTTAATGTTAATGTTAATGTTAATGTTAATGTTAATGTTAATGTTAATGTTAATGTTAATGTTAATGTTAATGTTAATGTTAATGTTAATGTTAATGTTAATGTTAATGTTAATGTTAATGTTAATGTTAATGTTAATGTTAATGTTAATGTTAATGTTAATGTTAATGTTAATGTTAATGTTAATGTTAATGTTAATGTTAATGTTAATGTTAATGTTAATGTTAATGTTAATGTTAATGTTAATGTTAATGTTAATGTTAATGTTAATGTTAATGTTAATGTTAATGTTAATGTTAATGTTAATGTTAATGTTAATGTTAATGTTAATGTTAATGTTAATGTTAATGTTAATGTTAATGTAAATGTTAATGTTAATGTTAATGTTAATGTTAATGTTAATGTTAATGTTAATGTTAATGTTAATGTCAATGTTAATGTTAATGTTAATGTTAATGTTAATGTTAATGTTATTGTTAATGTTAATGTTAATGTTAATGTTAATGTTAATGTTAATGTTAATGTTAATGTTAATGTTAATGTTAATGTTATTGGTTATATTAATTTGCACAATTTGCTCCACTGTCTTCTTTAAGCTGAAGAAAAGGATGCTTTTTTCTCAGTACTAAAATAATGTTTAAATCTTTGCGTATGACGCACTTGACTGCCACACTAACAGGATATGAATTTACCAACCAACCAAAGAACAACGTCCAGTCATCTTGGCCACTTCAGTCTCATTATCGGATACTTAGCAGACGTCTACAACTTGGACAATCCTGTATTTTAGTACTTTTCTGGCCGAAAAAAAAAAATTATATTTCATTGCACAGCATTTGATGCTTGACATTCCACACCAGCATGAGTCGCCAGCATGGTGTGAGCAAGGCTTTCAGTTTACCTGCTTCAACATGGATGAAGGTGTTGCGCAGGATTTGGGGGCAGATCATTTTTGCATTTTAAGTTTTAAGTTTGTTTCGACGTTTATTGTTTGGAGTTTTATTGCAAAAATTGAAGTAACAAATGAAACTTGTTGCGTTGGTATCGTCCACTTTTTGTTGTTAAGGTGCTACAAATGATGGAGGGAGGGAGGGTGTAGGGGAAGATGGGATTGAAGGCAAGTGCAGCGTCATAAACGGTCATCGCACTTAATAATACTTTAATAAATTGGATTCCATTTCTTATATAGCAGTTGAGGCTGTTTTTATAGGTGCTCGTTTTGTTTGCACTCGTATTCTTGGACACAGAATCCTGCCAGCGGTAAAGCTGTTGGTAATGAAAAGTGGTAAGCTCAGTATTGGTGCGGGGGTTGTTCGGTTTTGTGCGGTCACGTTGATGTTGATGTGGCTGCTGCTGATGATGATGGTGATTGGATTGGGCTGAATTGCTGTATGAAGTGACGCAGGATATTTATAATTTTTTTCCTGCTTTTGTTGTTCTTATTGACTTTTTGCTTCATACACAATAAAAGTTGTTGTAGCTTGCTTTATATCTGCTGGCCAAGCGTTCTGACTTCGACTTTTATAAATTGAAGCTGTTGCGCGCCAGCGAGAATATGCTTAAAGTCTGACGACATTGATGGACAGTCCAACAAACAGAGTCCAGCATCAGCATCAGCATCGGTCAACTGTGTGAGTGTTGGTAAAAATGCAATTATTTCATTATGCTGCTGCATGCAATGAGTTGGCAACTCTGGGGCATGATGATGAACGACCAATAGTGTTTTTTTGCATATCTTTTCTTAAATTAATTGAATGCATATGTCAGAAGTTTGTAAGAGGGAAAAAAAATTAAAAAAAATCATTAATAGTTGACTGAGCAGCGTAGAGTTCATTACTTATGAAAACAACAACAGGAAAGTAATGAAAATCCATTAAAAAAATTGTATTAATTCAATTCATATTTAAATCGAAATCGTTCGCACAGTCCGTCCACCAAAAACTACTTGTGTGAGGCCTTTTGATGCACACTGGAGAGGAACACCCTTTCGAGGTCAGACCAGAACAAGCACAACATCACCATCAACAATAATAATAATAATAACACTGATAATAAAAACTACAACAAACACCAAGTCATAAAATGTACTTTAAGCCCGACGATGACGCTGTCTCAGCATCTTACATTTACTCCAAGGCATTGCTTCTGCAGCTCTATCTCCAGCTCATCTTGCTGCATCCATCTCATTCCCTACTCATTTTATTTTATTGTCCCGCAACTCATCTGCACCTTATGTGCACTTTTGACCAACGCTACCGCAGTCCCATCCCCCACTATTTTGTTGAGTATCTGAGCTTTGCTGTTTCTAGTTTTGAGTTTTTAATTGTTCAAGACTTCCATGCATCCATGCAGTTGCTAGACGTTAATACCGCCGACCTCAGTTACCTGTGCCTGCTTGCTTCATTGTCACCATCAGCAACGTCCTGCGTGTACTAGAAGCTGTGCTTAAGTAATATGTATGTAGCCAATGTGGGGGAGGGGTATGTACGGATGGTGATATTGTTGGATTAGTACGCATCATCTTCTCGTGCACCAATGTAAGCTGCTTTCAGAACAGTTTGTTTTCTTAACATCGCCTGTTATTTAGTGCTGCTTCAAGTATTTTTATCATAAGTGAAGGCTTCTTTGCATGCCTTCATTGTTGCCATTTACTGGGTTTCATGTTTTTCTGCTAGTGATGTAGAATAAACCCTATTTTTGGTAAGATCAATTCTGTCGATTCTCCGGAATTCGAGACCGCATTACCTTACTGGCGAAAAATTTTTTTTCTTAAATAGTTCTACTAGGATAATTGATAAACTTTCTTCGGAGGAGTTTAATGACTTTTTGCGAGCTTTAATTTTATGACCTTGGAATGATACTTTAGCATGGAAGAAACTGGTATCTGGTGGGTAAGTACTAGAACGAGATTTTGACCCCAATGACCTTTAGAGCAAAAAAGTTGTACTCTTTGAAAAAAAAAATTTCTTAATCATTCTTTAAGATCGCACTGTAAATGCCGAAGATATGAAGAAAAACTTAAATGCGCGACCCGTACGTTCGGCAATTTTTTTTTATTTCGAAATTTTCTTTGATTAAATGGTTCGCGGTTTCCTGTTTTTTCGACACGGTGTACTGTTTATTATATTTTCTTTGTTGGCTACAATTCTGGCATGAACCACATCGTGTAAGAAACAATCCATCTTGTCTCCATAATCAACATGAATCAGGTTGAAGCAGTCATCACTATGGTGGGAATTCTACATTGATTGTTGTTGTTGCTATAGGCTGTACCGAAACTCCATTTGGTCTGCGTGCCTTGGGCAATGTCTAGGTTTAGCTTGTGTGCGAGGATTGCCAGCGTAGCTTCTGCAAAACTGGTACAAGCCAAAGAAGAAGGCTTTCCGGAAAGCCAGCAAGAAGTAGGCCAATGAGCCCGTATGTAGATCCGCCTCTGTTTAAAATTTAGCAAAATCAAAACTGAAGGCGTCAACTCCTGCCGATAAATTGTCATTCATGGGCTGACCAAGACCAATGGGCTGGTGTACAGTTAAACTGTAAAGTGTTCCGAGTGTCACTAAGACACTGTGACATAAAACACTGTGTTATAGGACAATTCTTGTGGCTTAACCCTTTACTGCATAACTATGCCTTTGGTCACACTTACGTTTGTATTCAAATCTAGAACTGAAAACCTTTTTTCCAAATTCAGAAGTCAAGTCATAGATTATATATCGTTTCTATCTACTTTGGGTAAAATTTTTTGTAAAAAAATTGCAAAAAATCATGCATTAGAGGGTTTAGTAATGAGGTAGAGGTCAATGATCATCCGTTGAAAGTAAATGGTTACTCGCGAAACCACAGAAATTTTCAAATCTGTAGGCATCACCAAAGGTTGAGGGTGCACCAATGAAGGCCAAGGTGAGTGTGTCGGCAAACAAGGTCATGGCGACAGTTTTTTTGGGATGCAAGGGTAAAATGATCAAGGGTGAATATTATTCACAGCTCTTTTGGACAGATTTGACATTGATCTAAAGCAGTGATCATCAAGCCTTTGCCCGCGGGCATTTGAGCTTTTGTGCTTAAAACCTTTCTGTATACATATTAACTCACGGACGAGCACTGAACTGCGTCAGTATCTATTGAAATTTCATGCAGAACAGACCTGCGGCACATGCAGCTTGTTAGATTGTTTTTTTTTTTTGCTGCGCATACGCAACTTATGCTACACTCATAAAAATATCAGTTTTTGCTATTTCTATGCAAAATGTCTCTACTTGAATGGGAGTTGCAATTCTTTTTTGCAGAAAATATTTTTTCTGAACTTCAATGTATGTTTAATTAAATCAAAAACGAAAAAAACCTAAAGAATTAAAAAAAAAAACAGAAAAAAACATAGTTTCATATAGTAAGTATTGACACTTCTAAGTGAAAATTGAATTTTAAAAATTGAAATTAAATTATAAAATTAACCTTTACTATTTTAAAGTTTTCTCCTTTTTTGTAACAGTGCATAAAAAAGTGAATTTTAATATGCTTCTTCGATATGAATTATGTTATTATGAACAGTAGTAAGCATACGTAAATCGCAAAATTTTTTAACAACATTTCCCCCTCACGCCTCTCCCATAGATTTTTGATACAACAGATGAAAATTTTTCCGGCGCCACTGAATAATCAAACAAGCGAACCATCGTCTTTCATAAAAGCTGGACTGAGACTCAAGTAGTATTCTTTTTTAGTGCAAAGCTTTCAATGAGCTTTTATACATTAAACAAAGTATGCTTGTATAGAGTTTGATGACCACTGATTTAAAGCAAAAACGACCGTTTTTCTCTTCCACCATGACAACGCACCGGCGCACAGTGGTTGAGCCCCATACAAAAAATGTCAAAAAATAGAATTAGTCGTCGTATATCAATAAAATTAGGCACATGAGTTCAGTTAGGCTGTATCAAGATAAAAACAAAAAATTTTTTATATCCGCCCACAACCACACCTACTTCCCATATAACATAAAAATTAAAAACCCTATATTTTTTCTATGACTTATCCTATTATGAAACCACATTGACAGAAATCTTAAATTAAAGTGTTTAATAAAGTAAAAACATTTTTTCCGCCATGCCCACCTAAAAAAAAATAAATAACTGGCCATTTCAGCCCTGAAAGGACTTTGACCTAGCTTCTTATGATCAATTGTGTTGTGCGTGTTATTAAGTTTGTACACAATTGACCGAGAACCGGACCTACAGGCTTAACGCCGACTCCGAACGGCGATGAACGGAATGTTCTTGTTCTCAAGAAGCTTTACATGGCATTTCGTTTACTCTCTGAGGTTTGCCATTGTCTGCAGAGAGGTGGCGACCGTACAGAAAAATCATTTTAATTCAAATAATTTTCTGTCGCTGCTGGGATTCGAACCCGCGTCTCCAGGTTCGTTGACATAGAGGCCACGCACTTTAACCAACTACGCCACGCACGCCACCTACCCCAAAAAATTTTTCACTCCACTTGTTTTAAATTTTAAGGTGATATAGCATCTAAGCCGTTAAAATAAGATGTTCATGTTACTGTAAGGGATTATTTTAAAATTATTTTGTAAGGCAATAAAAAAAAAATTTCAAAATAAGGCTGCCCGTTTCGCTTTATTATTTAAAAAAATTTGAATGAACCTTTTGCATTCTGCAACATATCAATAATTATTGCATAGGCGATGATAGCAACTTTCAAAATTTACTTGAGTATACTTTTAGGTATAATGTAAAACCTGCTATCAATTTTCATATCCGTAGTTCATTGTTGTAGCTTTTTATGCGTATTAACACATGCTAATCGTTCAGAAAGATTTTCATCTTTTTTATAGTTTTTTATAGTCGCAAAAAAATATAAAAATTCGTTTGTGAGCTTTAAATGGTCAATAAGACAGTGCAATATTGCTGGTACCATGATAAACAAGAAAAAGTATGTCACACTTTTGAACCAAGAGTTTGGCTTGACAAGCCACGCCTGAAAGTATACTAAGGATAATTGCTAAAGAGCTAAGCCTTGAGACTGAGCAAATCTATTTTTCTCAAAACATTTTTAGTTATTGTCATATCTTGTGAAAAAAAGCTCAAATGAGCTCACTTTTATTATTTGAAACATTTACGTGAAAGATCAATTAATACATTCCGTTGACAAATTTTTTGGCGCAACTTGGAGCTCACAAAGTATCATTCTGCTAAAAAAGAAATTTCCGTTTATTTTTTCATAAAAAAAAATAAATAAATATTTTTTCATATCCACGTAAAATTTGAGTTTTTTTTTTTAAAAAAATAGAGGTAAACAATATATTTCAAATACGCAGAACTGTTTTTGAACATTTTCTTAAATAAATAAAAAAAAAACAAGAGGGAAATATATCTCTTCCCGTTTTTATGTAGTAACTCTGTAAAAATATCAACTTTTTACATCATTTTTCCAGTTTTTTTGCATTGTTCGAGTTTGAGGTCGTCTAAACAAAAAACCAATGAATATTATTCAAAAATATTTTTGATTTATCCTAATTGAACAATTCTTAAACGATGTAAATTAAAAAAATTTTAAAAAAAAACATGAATTTTGGTATTTATTTCACCTTTTAACCACTGTGCGGCGTACACGTCTGTTGTCGCCATGGTAAAAATTCCCATATTGGGTTACGAACTGTTCACCATATTCTGCAGATGTAGCCCACTGCGACTATTTTCTATTTACAGACCTGAAAAAATGGCTCGGCGGTAAGCGATTTGGGCCAAATAAAGAGCTCATCACTGAGTAAAATGCCTATTTTAATGACCTTGATGAAACCTATTATTTAGAAGAAATGAAAAACTGGAAAAATGCGGAACGTAATGTTTCGATCTAAAAGAAGACTATGTTGAGAAATAAAACACTTTTTGCCGAAAACAAATACCTTTTATTCAAAAATCCAAGCACTGGCTTGTCAAATTGCCGTCGTACCCTTGTATTAGATTCCATTTTACATACTCCAAAGGCTTTTCGCCACGCTTACCCCCTATTTCCAAGTAATCTATCACTTTATTTTCGAACCAAGACAGGCTTGACTGAATAGGTATAGCATCTTAACTTTGTGCGCAATCCTCAGATGAAAGCTAAAAAAGTAAATCAGAATATATTAAAATATAATTAGTTTTCTTTAAAAGCAAGCAAGATTTGGATTTAATTTAAAAATGTATGAATTGAATTTATTTATGAAATTCAACTTATACCGGTTACTCATTCGCTCATTGCTTTGCAACACCAATCCGACATAAGAACTTCACGTACGTTAAGCTGCAAACAAAGAATTGCAGAATCATTAAAAAATTAACGCAGATTTCTTGGAAGAAACAATAAACAAAATTGCGATATAAAAATATAAGTATTAAAGTGTTTTGAAATATTTTGCTTGATTTTTGTTGTTGTGTTCGGAAAAAGGTTCTTTAATGCAGCACAATGGTCTGAAATATCGTTACTAATGACGACGCCATGAAGATTCTTGATTTGGGTTCTACTTGAACACGCAAGCTTCTGTCTCTTTGATACGCTTAAAAGAGCACCTTGAATCATATCAATTTTTTTCGGCTTCCTTAGCTAGTTATATTTAGAAATTTTGCAAGTATTTAAGAAGAAGATTTTTGAAAATAATAAAAATAAAATTTCGAAATTTGATTTTCAAAATTTATGTTTACATTTATGCTACTTTTCAAAATTAAAAAATTTTTAATGAAAGGTATAAACGGAGCAAAAATACAACGCACCTTAAGTTATAACCTTAAGTCTGCAGAGATATATGACGGAAATATATGAGACTCCAAATATTGGCCCAGGTAGTCGAGTTGATGTCCGTTACACACCATTATGACATCTTGGCATAAAGCTAAGCTAATTTTGTACATTTCACAGCTCACACACCTTCAACATTTTACATTGTTGAACAAATTATGTTCTTTTGAATTGCGTCCATATTTTATGCTTTTTATACGAAGAAGTAAAGTTGTTCCATACAAATATGTTCTGGTAACCAAATGGTTATATTTCCTGATTCTAAATAAAGAAATAACTGCTATCGTTTGAGGCAGAAAATTTTGCTTATAATGGAAAAAAGTTTTGAAAAACAAAATAAAATATAGTTGGACAAGCAGAGAAATCTATTCAAGACCTCCGGACGTATCGGATATATCACGAATTCCACGAAAAAGTCAACCTCATAGGTCAAAAATCAAATTGTAAAGAGAGAAGAGAAACTATATAGAATATATTCTATCGAATTCGGACAACACATTTTAAGTTGAATTTTTCAAGATAACGGTAGTTTTTCTGTGTTTTTTTTTTACTTTCGCGTGGTGAATAAGTTGAGCGAAATTTTTTCAGTTTTATTTTGATATTTGCCGTGAGGGCGTGCTCTGTTTATTACAACAATTAAAAAAAAATATTTGCTTGAAATTTTTTAATATTTTCCTAATAATCATACATATATATGAATAAATAATTATCAACGACATACCGTGGTATGAGCAGTTAAATAAATTAAGAAAATATGTAGCATGTGCGTGACAATATTGATATAAGTTTCAATGCAGACTCTAATATAAGAAATTTTTTGCGGAAAATGCTGTTATGTGTGGATATTGAGATGGCAAACCAGATTGAAAAACATTTTTTTTACTATTTCCATTGAAAAAAATTCCACGCGTTTCGCACATGTTACACTTTTTTCTATACAAAAATGTAGTTTTTACACACTACGGGGTCGTTCATAAATTACGTTACCAATTTAGATGGGAGGAGGGGCATTAAAATGTATTACGATTAGTAATGATATGGGGGGTCTCATATATAGCAAAGTGACCAAAAATAAAACAACTCGAAAAAATTGAAATTAATACACCCTTCATTTAAAAAAAATGTCCATCCTTACATCTTAATTAAACGGTCAAACGTCTAAATTGACAGTTAACTATTGACAAGTGTCAATATGAATTCTCATAAGTGAGTTTTATTTTATTTAACCCTTAAATGCCCAATGTATCTTTTTGGATACAACCGAGAAAATAAGCTATTTATTTTGAAATATTGCAAAAATTAAAATGCTGGATATGTAGTTTCACTCTGAAAATTTCAAATAAAAAACAAAAATTTAATTATTTGCATAACTTTGTTGGTTTGGGAAATATTGATCGTCAAATTAAAAAGTTTTTTAATTTTTACGGAAAGTTCGGTTTTTGACATGAAATACCTTTTAAACTATTAACAATTTTAGAGTATCATTTAAAAAAAAAACTTAGAGTTATCATAAAAAGAATCGCTTTCCACGTTTTTGCCTTGAACTCCTACAACCAAGCTGATTGATGGTATTCGTCAGAATGCCCACTGTATCTTTTTGGATACAACCATGTTTTCTTTGAACAAAACTTTTTCCAAAAAAATAAAAACGGGGTCGTGTTCAGGGGATTATTTAGCACAACATAATTTTAATGATATCGGTGTTGTTGCGCATTTAACGGTAAAAATAAATTGGAATATAAATTATTATTCAAATAAATCTATTTTAAGGAATCATATTCACAAAAACACTGAACTTGGTGATGTACGGGGTGCAGCCTTTACGGGTACTCTCTCAAAGGCCAGGCGAATTTCTTTGCATAAGAAATGAGAAAACACCTGAATAGGTCTACATGGAATCTGTTGAAGAATTTGAAGAGTCCCCAAAGTTTCAGCTCCTTCAATTCCAGTGATTGAGAGCATCGACTTTTGGATCGAATAGAATAGAATTGTTTTTATCGATTAAAATAATTGATTTTCAAATTTTTTTCTTAAATGTATCTAGTCATAACATAATAGAGATTAAAAAAAAAGAAAATAAGAAATTTTTTATCCTTTTGTTTTGTATTTCAGTTTTTAATTAATATGGTCGAAGGTAACAGTAATATGAACGTACGGTGTAATTGTGCGTGACGAATGTAACATGTGCGTGACGGTGTTTAAAGTTGAAAAAATTGTTTCCTAATTTTTTTTTCTCAAATAACTTAACTACTAATAAATTCTAGGATAACCTCTTATTGCTGTAAAAAAATATGAAAATTCTATCTGAAGTCAATTCGCAGAAATTTCAGATAGAAGCTGACATCAAATTTTTAAAGGGAAAATTTTGTAGCACGCGCGTACGCTACATTTTGCTTAATAACACCGAAATTCATAAGTGGATTCATAAAACCTTTACACATTTTAAATAGACCGTAAAATTAATAAATAAAAATTGCAAACCAGTTTTCGCAAAAATTTCTTCTTAAATAAATCAGTTCCAATTATTCGCAAGCTGTAACAGTGCGTGACATGGAATTCATGATATCTCAAAATACTACAGCTTAGACACAATTAAAAAAAAAATCTAATTCATGCATTGGAGCACTATGATGAATGGGACATAATTTCATATTTCAAAGCTGTAAATCAAAGCTCATATATTTCCAAAGCAGTTGCTAACCATATCAAGTATTCATAACTTGTACAACATAGAAAATGTGTTGTTAATGAAATTTATAATTTTATGTCTCATTTGCTTTTATTACTTGTCGAATTGTTGCGTTTTTTGTCAACTTCTTCTTTTTATACTGCAAATACACAATTTTTGCCAAGTCGTCTTTTTCTTTTTTTTTTGTTAGAGTTGCTAGGCTCTTCTTACCGCATTTAATACTCACGTTCTTCGAAAATTTTATAAAAATCGTGAATGCAACATCAAATATTATTACTAGTCTGGTCAAGGTTGTAGGAAGTTAAAGTAGCAGCAGGAAGAAAAAAACAAATTTTAAGAATTATTATTTTGTCTTTTGGTATTTATGCTTGTTTGAGTATCTACATTAATTGAATTATAAATGGGTAATATTTTTTTGATCAAACTCGTCGATTTTTTCTACAAACTTAAATTCACAATAAAACCTCAGAGTATATTCCAATATATTTTTCCAGTCTGATACCTGGCTTGGTATCAGACAACAATTAAAGACATGTTATTGACTTCAAAACTTCTGTTGAGTGTTTGATCTATTACCAGGAATGACAATTATTGAGACATAATTTTTCACTTAATTTGAATTTGTGATGTGAATTTTTAATAATTATGCTTTGCAATAACCGCGTAATTATAAATCTATCTTTAAATCAAAAATATTACGCTATATTTTAATTAGTTTTTTAAACTGAGTCAGAGGTTTTGAAAAAGGTGTATCGAAATTGAAGAAATGCAGAAAATTACGACAAAAACTTTACAACTTTTATTTTTTCGAATAACAAAAATAGTATTAAAAAAATTTAACTACTTCAAGTAACTAAAAATTTATTACTTGAAATAATTAAATGGGAAATTCCATCGTTTTCCTACATTGAAGTTCCATTGAACTGTGTTGCTGCTATTTTTGGAGTGAAACTTCTTTAGCCGCGATGGGGAGTAAACCGATGAATCAATTCGCCGATGAAACACTTCGCCGCGAAACGCTTCGTCGTGGTTTTAACATAGAGTTACGCAAAATTAAATAATTATAATATAGTATGGAAACAGTAGCTTTTCAACTGCATGGTTCATACATCGAGTAATTATAATATTGCCATAAAAAATCGAAGCATATGGAGCATACCTTTGATATTCATATTGAAAACATCAACTTTAAACAGAAAG
Source organism: Pherbina coryleti (assembly GCA_943735915.1). Taxonomy (NCBI): domain Eukaryota; kingdom Metazoa; phylum Arthropoda; class Insecta; order Diptera; family Sciomyzidae; genus Pherbina; species Pherbina coryleti. Next base: position 19,190,647 of record OX030948.1, read on the forward strand.
ACAAACACTGACTGCTGCTTAGTAACAGAGTTGTAATGTACAAGATTTCAAAGTATATTTCAAACTTTTGAGAGTAACAAAAGAGTACACAGTGTATATTTTTGTATTGCATTTATTTTCCTTATATCTTTATGTTTTTGATACAAAATTCTACATTCACATAGTTTTATGATACATATTAACCCTCTCCAGCCCTCCCTTAAAGTCCCCCTGTTCGGTTGTAGCGAATAAATACAAAAAAATCATTGAATTTTTATTGGAGCCCCCTAAGGAGTGGTTGGAGGGAATAGGTCCCCAAGGAAAAAATGTTCCTTTTGAAAAAGTAATGGGGGTCAGTCGTACATATTAACCCTCTTCAGCGCTCCCTTCAAGCCCCCATGTTCAGGTGTAGGGAATGAATAAAAAAAAAAATCATAAAATTGGTATGGGAGCCAAAAACTCCCAAAACCCTCTCCGGCCCACCCTTAAAATCCCATTGTTCAAGTGTAGGGAATAAAAATGGACATGTACCAGCAACAAAGCTGTGTGACGTTTTGAGCTATATTTTTGAGGAAATAAAAACTTTTTAACAAAAAAAAAAAACCGACTTCAAAATCACTACAAAGTAAAAAATAATTTTAAATAACTTTTCCCATTCATTTCTTGGTCATATTTTAAAAGCTATTTATATGTATTATAATATTGGAAAACTTATCATTTTCATTTTTTTTATTTTGTTTTAGTACCATCAATATATTAATTGCCTTATGTACATAAAAGCTTTGAAGTCGGCGCTTATCTTACTATTCAACATCTTTTTATTTTAATTTTTTCTAATTTGTTTTATCATAAAAATATTATTAACTTTATGAATATAAAAGCTTCTTAGCGATTTTTTTCTTTCAGTTGGCAATTTTTGAGTACGCTGAATGTAGCCAATGTGTTCCATGCATTATTTTTGCAGCTGTTACACACTATGTCATATTCAATATGAGCTTTACAAGCTCACCCAAACCAGTTTAGTGAGAAATTTAATGTGTATAAAGCTTTTAAAATTACTACAGTGTCACCAAGGCATCAAATAGTGCAAGGATGGTAAAAGATCATGATTGTGTGTCAAAGATGAGCGCCGACTTCAAAGCTTTTATGTTCATAAAGCAATTAATATATTGATGATAATAAAACAAAATAAAAAAAATGAAAATGAAAAGATTTCCAATATTATAATACATATAAATAGCTTTTAAAATATGACCAAGAACTGAATGAGAAAAGTTATTTAAAATTATTTTTTACTTTGTAGTAATTTTGAAGTCGGTTTTTTTTTTTTTGTTAAAAAGTTTTTATTTCTTCCTTTTTAGAGAATATGAAATATTTTATGCAATTTTATTCTTGAGAAAAATTACAAACATGAAAGTTTGTTCTTAAAAAATTTGTTTTGTTAATTCCTGAAAGTTTGTTGGGTATTTTTCATTTCTATTTCTTTAAAATTAGTGCCACGCCCTTTATGTAATCCCGCCCACTTTATTTACCGTACCTTATAATGATTCTACATAGCGCTGTGCCAAATTTCAGTTTCCAAGTATCAACATTAACTGTAATATAGTACTTTCCTTAATGTGCCACACCCTGTATACAATCCCGCCCACTTTTTTAATGATTCTACCTACCCACCTACCTGCATACCAAATATTAGTACACTAGTGTCAATATTAGCTAAGATATAGTATTTTTATAATATTGACACGCTCCTTTGTTGAATAACGTCCACTTTTTTGCCGTAATTTGTAGTAACTGTACCTACCGATGTACTAAATTTCAGCACCCTAGTGTCAATATTATTCGATATATATATACTAATATTGCCACACCCATTTGTCGAATAACGCCCACTTTATTTACAGTAATTTTTAAAAATTCACTTTCACTAAATTTCAGTACCCTAGTGTCAATACTATTCGATATACAGTGTTTTTCCAATATTGCCACACCCCTTTGTCAAGTAACTCCCACTTTATTGACTGTAATTTGTAATAACTATGCCTACACCGTGAAGGCTATTTACAAAAGGACGCGTATCTCAAACACTAATGAGCATTTTGACGTGTAATTTGGCATTGATGTCAGTGACAGTCATGCCAACTTAAAAATAAAAACATTTGTCCCTTTTTGTCCACAGTAGTACTGGAAATCATTAAGATATCCCTGGGTAAATTGAAAAATCTAATATTCTAATAATAAATATCCCAAGTCAATGATAATTGGAATATCCTGAATCAGAGAAAAATTTTCCAAATTTTCTTAAAAATTTTTTGATTTCATTAAACAAAAAGATGGAAATTCATAGGAAATAATTCTTTTAATAAAGAAATGTGTCTTGACTTCCATTTCTTTCATTTTATGATATTTGATGGAAGTCGAGTCACACCTGACGTCTGACGCCTGAACAAATTCACTATAAAACTGTGGATTTTAAAATTTTTTTTTTTTTCAATTGAGGTGGTTTTTGAAAATTTTTATTTTAACCCTCTGCAGCTGACGTTGTAGTCTAACAGACACCGAAAATCAAAACTTCCTGCATACAAACGTGAAATTCGACGATAAAAAATTTGTTTTTATCTTTAAAAAAAAAGTATTTTATTTCAAATTTTATTCTTATGTTAGCCTAATAATTATTTACTGTTATATGGAATAAGGTCAAGAGAGTTACAGTCAGAAACTTCATCAGAAAAAATCAGTTTAAAAGTGAGGTCTTTTAGACCCCACGTCAGGAATATTGTTAAATTTGGAGCACGTCAGTTGCAGAGGGTTAAAAATATTTTTTTTTCTTTTTAATTCCGATGCCATTTTAAATCTTCAACAAAAAAAAAGAAGACATTTTTTAATTGGTTTCGAGCAAGTTCAAATTTTGCAACCTAAGGAATTAGGGGTTTTATAAAAAAAGTAACAAAGTACACGTTTTTAAAATTAAGCGATAAATGCATGGTTTTTAAATTTAAGGCACAGATTTCGAAATCGGAAAGTCGTAAAGTAGTCGGAGAGCAGATTTAAGAAGGAAGATTCGATGGTTATTGAAATTTCTCAGCAACTAAAATCAATGTAAAATTTTGATGTTTTTTTATTTTATTTTTTTGTTTTTTTTCTGTTTTTTTTTTTAAGTATATAAAAATATATAAGAAAAAAATATTTGTAGGAATCTCAATTCACAAGTTACCAAAGCTGGTAAATATTTTTGATTTAAAAATTTCATAAATTGCCTTTTCGCCCACAAACATTCGAACACTATGCGGACGCCCCTGTCAAAAATCGACATGCTTCTAATTATAATTTGCAATGAGAAATTTTTCCTGGAATTTTGAGAAGGTAATGAAGCATTTAACTCACCCAAAACAAATTTTGACACATTGTATAAACGCAGAGCAGCGACTGCATGTTGTCAAAAATTGAAAAATAACAATTAAAAAAAAAAAAAAAAATCCAAACACAAACAGGCACACAAATTAATTTATGTTTGTGTCTAGAAGAGCTACCAAAAATATTCTCAAAACATATAAACAATCAACGATGCTGAATAACGACAAAACTTATTGCAAAGTCAAGCCAGCAAACAACAGCAGAAACAGCAGCAACAGCAACACCAAATTTAATTTGTTGCTCTGGCAAATATACATTTTTTGTCAAATGTTGTTCTGCAACATTAACGCTGGACGAAAGACGAGCAGAAGAAGAAGAAGAAGAAGAAGAAGAAGAAGCAGACGCAGAAGACAATGCAGACAAATGTCTGGACTGCAGCAGCGAAAACAACATGAAAAACAGCAGAAAAACAGAAAAAGAAAAGCAAACATTTCATTGAAACGGAGTAGGCAAGTGATCGTGCAACAACAACAACAACAACAACAACAAAAACAACAACAACAACAACAACAACAACAACAACAACAACAACAACAACAGCAACATTAACAGACTGGCAACACATGACAAGCTACCACTTTACTTGTTTAAGCCAAGAAAAGATTAAAAAAAAGAAGAAGGCTCAAAAGCAAAAAACCCCAAAATGTTGTCTAATGTCTGAAAGTACTCGGTGTACCTAACCCGAATGGGCTTGCGCAAAATTCGCACTATAAGCCACTCGAATGCGGAATGCGTCTGCGCAACCGCCTTCGCGTTTCCTCAAAACTTGCTGTGTGTGCACTGATCGCAGCAATGAGCGTCTTGTGGCATGAACTAGTGTTGCATGTTGGTTTATGCTGTTTGTGTGTTTGTGTTTGATCAAAATTCCGCTCTTTCCCCTAGCCCCACTTAAAGCCTCATGTGTCTGGGTTTTGCATTTGCTTTGAATGCCTGGTAATATGAAGGAGGCTAAAAAAGAAGAAAAAAAAAAAAGCAAAAATAAACAAACGCAGAAATGTTGCTGTTAACCTTGACTTTGAAATTGTTTTGCGTACTTTTTGAGTTTTGCTGACGTTTGGTCATGGATTGCATGATAAGCAGCAGTCTGCCGACTGTCTGACAAGCAGGGGAGGCAGAAGACAACGACGACGACGACAGAAGCAGCAGGCTGTTTGCAAAGCATTAAGCAATGAGGAAGGTTGTGTAGTGAACTGATCTTTGGAGTGAAAAAGTCGAAATTTGCCCGGTTAAAAAAATTGAGTTAAATTTGTTCATTATCTTAAAACTTTTTTCTTATATGAAATGGCTGAGAATTTTTTAATCTTAATGAATACTGATGAAAGATTAATTCACTTTTTGTTTTAAAAACATCTTAAATAATAAACACATAAACAAAACAATTTAACTATAAATACATGAGTTTATCTCTAAACCAATGAAAATCGAGTTAACAAAAACCATCAACAAGAACAAGCTTTAAACATAAACAAACTCAATAAACATTTACTAAAACGCTAGATAATCCAACATGTCATGTAGTTTAGTAAAAAAAAAAAAACATTAAATATATACATAGATCGTAGCTGCCTACGTCACAAACTTTAGTAACTAGAACAAATCTTTAAAAACCAAAACCTATTTAGCCTAATTTTTATTTTCTCTGTTACCTTTTCAGATGTGAACTGGACTTGCCTTATTTTTCATAACAAACAAGAATGTTTCATACTTAAATCTAAAGCTTAAATCTTAAAAACAACTTTGTATAAATAAAACAAAAAAAAAAAAAAAAAAAATGTAAAAATTTAAAGCGCAAATATTTAAAACTAACATTAAATAGTTTTAAAAAAAAAGTTCTTGCAAGAAATTCAACAGAGAGATTTTGCGGAACCAACAGGTACAGATAATAAAAGTATTTTACTCATTTCATGATCAATCGCTATAGACACATAGAGAGTAGTTTGCTAGAAGTAGTATTTAAGACCGAATACATATAAACACGATATATATAAAAATATTATATATCGTGCTTATATATATATTTATTAATATAAATATATAATTAATTATATATTTATATATATATAAAAATATAGCATAAATATATTAATACATAAAAGACAAGCGTGCTGCTTCACACCTAATATCGCTCAAACTGTTATAATTTCTTGCTATTATAGTGCTTTTTAAATTTTCTCCCTAAAAGTATGCACAATATTTGGAAATTTCGAAAAATCGAACAAATTGCTTGTCGTATTTTTTTGGTCTTGATGGTTACAACCCTTCGTAGGACTGGGTATTATAGTAGTATACAGGGGGGCCAAATACAAGTTTTTTTTTTTTAAATGCAATAAAATGAACAAAATTAAATTGTTTCCATATATTATGGCTTTACTAGTACACTGACAAAAAAAAAAAAAAAATTAGCTTAAAATTAAACACAATGTGTTCACAAAATGTGTTGTTAATTTGACTTTTTTTTCATATGTTTTTCAAAATTTTTAAATACATCTCTTACTTTGACGAAATTTGTTGCAAGCTATTTTTAAACACAAATATCGTCAAATTAATAACAATTGTCGTCAATTTTAAAACATTTTTTTTTCAGTGCAAGAGCAAACATTCCTTTTCGTTACGGAACACAACTTCCCCCTTCATTCTGTATCACGAAATATCACACTAACGATAAGCAAGACACGATAAGCGATAGGTTTATGTATGGAAGAAAGTAGTGCTGATCGTTTCCTTTTTGTCGTTCGTTCCTTGTTTCAGGATACAGAATTATGGGCTTCGTTCAAGTGGCTGCCGTAGCGCATGCTGTAACTCCAATTTTCCAAGACCTTGTTGATGGTTTCGGGCTGTAGCTCACGGATTGCTTGGAGGATATTGGCCTTAAGTGCTTAAATCATTTCCGGATTGTTGGCATAATATTGGACCTTCACGGTTGCCCACAAAAAAATTCCAAAGTGGTCAAATCGCAGCTCCGAGCGGCCAATTGACATCGTCAAGATTTGGGAATTTGGTGAGCAAAAAATCGATTGTGGTATGGGCTATGTGGAATGGCGCGCTATCCTACATGAACCAGAGGTCGTCCAACTTCATGTCTCCAATTTCAGTAAAAAAAAGGCGGTTAACATGACTCTGTAACGCCCACCGTTGACCGAAACGTTGTTCCCAGCCTCATTTTCGAAGAAAAATGGTCCAATGATGCCACCACTCCACAATCCGCATCAAACTGTAGCTCTCTGTAAATGCATCGACTTCTAAACAATAACATGCGGGTTTTCCGAGCGGCAATTTTGTTTGTTAACGTATCCGCCGAGATGAAAATGCGCCTCATCAGAAAATATAATTTTTCGCCCAAAATCATTTGGGCTACACAGCACTCACTTTGGAAATAAATTTCCAATATTTCCCAACGATTTTCAAGCATAAAGTGACTCATTTCTTTCCGCGCAGGTATGAAATTGACTTTATGTCTAGATTTCGAGCAGGAAACAGCTGTCAGTGTCAAAATACCCCATGGTTTAAAAAGAAACCACTTGATGGCCCACCCTGTACATATAAAGCAATGTACGGAAAAGTCTGCTGGCGTGCCTATGTAAGCGTACTATTCAAAAAGGTATACAAGTAATCTTACGAGCTCGCAAACGTGTAATCTACTAAATATTTTATCGCTCCACTTTATTGCGTACCTTTCGGTGAGACTTTGAGAAATGAGGTCTAATTCTAAGTACTTACCTTTTGGTTGGTCAAGAGGTTGCTCATGCACGAGAACTCGGATGAAACTTTGATACTCATCAGACAGTTTGTGAGCCGTACATGGCAATAATAAAGCCTGGATAGTGTAAAGAAAATTTTCGCTCTCATCTAAATCTTTGTAATTTTTATAAATTGTGTGGACTTCTTGGACAATAACCTATGATTTTATGCCAAACCTATTCCAATTGAATGTTATATCGAATAATTTAGACAATTAGACCGTTTTTTGTTTCTGTTGACATTTTGCTCACAAATATTTTTCTATGGCCAATAGGTTTCTCTGAGACGATCTATGAAACAAGTTGGATCATTGGGTCATTTTGAATTTTATTGACTGCTTGGACAAAAATCTATGATAATCAGACAAATAGGTACCACTGGGATGGTCTATGGAACTAGTTGGATTTCGATTTTTTTCGAGTTTTGTGAACTGCTTGTACAAAAGTCTATGATTATCACGTAAATGGGTTCCCCTGGGATTGTCTATGGAACAATATTGATAACTAGATTTTTGGGTTTTTTGTTTTTCTTTTTTGAGTTTTGTGAACTTGGATAATAATTAATGAATATTATGCCATGTCTGTACAAAGAGTTTAGTTTGAGTTTCCAGTACAAAAATGAGTTTTGCCATTAAACGCAAAATAAACTCTTGAGTTCTCCAGTACAATTTTGCAGGATGAAACTCAACTAAACTCAACTTTGTTTCTGTGTATATATCAAAACTCAATTTGAGAAATCCCTGAAAGTATGCTAATGTTCTTATAAGAAGGCACGTTCAGGTGCAACTTGTACAATTTTGTGGTGAATAATGTCAAAAACAGCTGTTCTAAAATTGTGCAATATACTATTTGCAAAAAATGAACAAAAAAGCGAAGAGAAGAACTTCGGCAAGTGTAGAAGATGAGGTCTTCATATTAGTATGGACCGATAAAAATTCCAAATTGCAAGGTAAAACTCGCATGAGTACGGAGCAATGGCTGCAGCCTCGTCCTCAAGTGGAATTGATGTCACGGTGATGCATGTGCCGAAAAAATATGAAAACACAATTAAACACAATTCTGCCGACGCATCCCTGTGTGAACAGCTAAGGTTAACTTAAAAATAAACTCAAACTAAACTCTCTGTGTAGACATGGCATTAGTCAAATGGATTCTACCTGTATAATCCATTTTAATATGGCACTATGGCACTAGTTAGATTATTGAATTTAATTTTTTTTTTTTTTTTTGGTTTTTGTGAACTCTTGAACAAAAATCTATGAATATTAGTTAAAAACGTTCCAATATCATTATTTATGGAACAAATTGTTTTATGCATTTTTTTGGCAATAGTCTATGATTTTCATTAAACCCGTTTTTTCATGTCCACCCGAGTTTGGTGGACACTTTGGGTAAAATATGTTATATATATTGATTTATTTTTCAGATAATATTTTCTGTATCTTATATCAATAAGAAACAACTTTGTCCTCACTTTAATATTGTGTACTTTAACATTTGTATTGTCCTCAAAACCCAAAAGAGTTTAAATCACAAAATCAGTTCCATAGATAGCCCCAGTGGAACCTATTCAACTATTTTATATGTTTTTATCCAAGGCATCAAAAACCACAAACAAAATTTCAATAAACCAAATAATTTCATGCATAATTCTAGAGGAACCTATTTGAATGACAATCATTGATTTTTATTCATGGAGTTTTCGGTCTCGGTAGTCAAGTGGTAACCGCGTTTGACTGAAGTTGTAGTTGGTGATAGATAAGTTTGTGGAGAGGATCGATCGCTTAGTAATTTAAATTGACTGAGGTAAGGGTATGACACTTGTCTCAGATTTAAATTCACATGTTTCTACGGTTTTCTGCCACGCTTAGAGCTTCCCACATATGTTTGACTTGATTGGTCCATCCAATTTCACTAATCTATTTCCCTATTTCGAACCAAGGCAGACTTGACTGAATAGATTTAAAAACTGAAATCCTTGGTTCAAAGCTTAAAAAAAATTCCAGTGACTAACCTAGTTTTAAAGGTAATCCATGTGCAACGTTTTGGCTTTAGAAACATTGATTATTGTCCAAGAAGTCCACAGAGCGACCCAAAAATTACCAATAAAAAAAAAAAAAAAAAAAAAAAAGAGAAAAATATTAGATATGTGTCCGAGGAGTCCAAAGAAGCCTTTAAAACTATTATGTCCCATCTAGCCTTTGTTACTCCAGAGAAACATATTTGTCAAAAAATATCAGTTTTTCTCGAAGAAGTCCAATGAACCTATTAACATTTCTGTTACTCATCTCTGCGCTCAACACGCAAAGAAAAAAAAACATTCATCGCTAGTTTGCAGCAAACGAACTTCGTTTGTCGTGCTTGAAATTGTTATTTGCAAACGTTTCAACAGTTGTCATAATAACAGTCAGTTGCGAGAAACGCATCATTTAGTTGCAGGAAATTAATTTCGTTTGTCATAAATGCGAGTAAAATTGAGTAAAATTTATTTTTCCCAACTGAAAACTTCGTTCGTTTTTACCTTCGTTGTATAAACACAACGCTTATAGTTCAGAGTTACTTTTTGGACAAATTGTTACTTTATTACTGAATATGATTTGCGTATTCCGCGTATTAAGGACGGAGATAGCAACAGAGGTGTGATGAGTGCAATCAATCCATACGAAGACGGGCGGAGAAAGATAATTAATATAATAAATAATAATGACCGAGATATAGTTTTAATAAAAAGATACATTTTTAAGTTGATGACAACTGAATATTCGTTTGCGGTAAATACAACTCGCAGGCAAAGTGCAGTTGGTAAATTTTTCAACTGCTGTAATCGGTAAATTTCTTTATGTGTACCATCAATGCCCTCTTTGAATTATTTCAATTCATTGCTATGTACGGCTCATGAACTATCTCATGAGCTTCAATCGTCTACTTTATATATATAAATTAGCCTTATTCCCGGCGCGCGTTTCTGCACCCTATATATGGGAACATAATAGGTGTATTGAAAACTTTTCTTAGACTCATATTTTGACACCACTGTCATTTCCACTGACCGTTACAGTTTCCCAGTAGCAGGAGATCACCAAATAGTAACTCCATTTTGAGTTTGTATGTAAGTACTGCTACTTATACTTTCAAAGCTATTCGATAATACAAATTGTATGGGCGGAGCCACACCCCCTTATATAATGCCCATCCCAGTTTTCTAGTAGATGGACATTACCCAGTTTTAGTACAGTTTCCGACAGTGAGCATACAAACTAAATTACCAATATGTAGCCAAATCCACGAAAACCGTAGGAAATATATCATTTTTAATTGATTTGTGGGCGGTAAAAGAGGGTGTGACAGAAATTAAAACCATCTTGTGCTTGAAAAAAATGTACTGCCAAAATTTCAGCTCTATCGACTCAGCAATTTTGAAGTTTCCAGCCAACACACAGACATCATTTTGCTTTTTGTATATATATTTTGAATAAAGATTATTGGCTATAACTTTTGATTGGTAAGAGATACTGAGATAATGTTTTTAATTAATTATTATTTTATTTAATATTAATATTTTGTATACGGCCTCTAATTATTTATATTGAAAACAATTTTTTTTTCGAGCTCTAGGCCAAGCATGTTGTCAACAAGACAACATGAAGAACAAAGAAGGCAACAACCAACAACAACAACAACGGCTCTGTATAGAGCAAATCACACAGCTTGACTATACAGATTGTTTCATTGGCCGCTACACCAACTCATCAGTAGCCTTTGTATGACTTTACACTGTGATCCACTCAAGCTACTTAGGTTCTACATATACTGCCAATATGCCGAGAAAGTTACCCGGAATTTTGTTTTTGGCAGAGAACGCTGGAATTTTTGTTACTGAGTTCTTATCTACTTTTTGATGCATACTGTACTAAGGTTAACAACCTAGATCGTATCATACTTTTAGGCATAGCCTTAATTCATGTGCATCTTCGAAATTCGATCACAGCGGTTTACTGCTATCAGAGCATATTTCTCTGCGTTCTCTGCCAAAAACAAAATTCCGGGTAACTTTCTCGGCATATTGGCAGTATATGTAGAACCTGAGTAGCTTGAGTGGATCACAGTGTAAAGTCATACAAAGGCTACTGATGAGTTGGTGTAGCGGCCAATGAAACAGTCTGTATAGTCAAGCTGTGTGATTTGCTCTATACAGAGCCGTTGTTGTTGTTGTTGGTTGTTGCCTTCTTTGTTCTTCATGTTGTCTTGTTGACAACATGCTTGGCCTAGAGCTCGAAAAAAAAATTGTTTTCAATATAAATAATTAGAGGCCGTATACAAAATATTAATATTAAATATTCTGGGAGAGCACGCCCATAAAAATGTTAAGATAAATGATTGGTTGTGTGTTTATCACATAAAAAACAACAAAGTCTTTCATTACAAAAAAATGGTCTCCACGCCATCTTAGGTGTACCATCAGTTAAACTAACTGAACCCTAAAATGAAAGTGTGGAAAAATGGAGGAGCTAAACAGCAAAAATAACAACAACTTCAATATGCTCTGATAGCAGTAAACCGCTGTGATCGAATTTCGAAGATGCACATGCATTAAGGCTATGCCTAAAAGTATGTTACGATCTAGGTTGTTAACCTTAGTACAGTATGCATCAAAAAGTAGATAAGAACTCAGTTACAAAAATTCCAGCGTTCTCTGCCAAAAACAAAATTCCGGGTAACTTTCTCGGCATATTGGCAGTATATGTAGAACCTAAGTAGCTTGAGTGGATCACAGTGTAAAGTCATACAAAGGCTACTGATGAGTTGGTGTAGCGGCCAATGAAACAGTCTGTATAGTCAAGCTGTGTGATTTGCTCTATACAGAGCCGTTGTTGTTGTTGTTGGTTGTTGCCTTCTTTGTTCTTCATGTTGTCTTGTTGACAACATGCTTGGCCTAGAGCTCGACAAAAAAATTGGGTTCATTATAAATAATTATTTTAGCTTGTAAATTTATTCAAAAATATGAAACCACAATATTGGAAAAAAAAAAATTTCTTCAAAAAAATCAAGGTGTGTGTGTAGCCTTGTTTTTTGAATCACAAAAATGGTTTTTAATTTTTGCGTACAATTGAAACAACTTTTACTTACAAATGTTATAATTTTTAAATAGAATTAAAAGTTTGTGAATTTGAGTTTAAATTATTTTTACAACAAAAATAATTTTTGAGTCTGGTTTTGAGGAAAACTCCAATATTTCAGACCTTTTTTGAAAAAAATATTTAAAATTGATACTCAACTAACGGTTTTTTTTGCAATAAGGTTTTCATAGTACTTTGATGAAGCTTTAAGACAAAAAAAAAATTTTACAAAATGTATAAAAAAGCAGCGGATATATTTGAAGCGAACGTCACAAAATTAAATTTCTGATTGTTTTTTTTTCTCATTATTGAGCAACGATGTTGCATTAAATATATCGTTGTAGTAAAATTTTTCATAGTTTTCAAGATATGTTCATGTTTCTGATGTCAAAATAACGGAAATTTTTTTAGTTTTACTAAATTTAAGAAATATTTTATATTTTGTAAATATTTGCATATGTAACCTAAGAAAACAACTAAAAATAGGCGATTTTGTAAAAAATTTTTACTACAGCACCATCTGGTGTCCAAGGTGGTTCAAAGAAGATACTGTCAAAAAACTTATTGTACCTGGAAACTACTATATACCAATTTTCATTCTAATCGAATGAGCGGTTTGGGAGTTTTAGGTGATTTTGCGAAAAATTTGTACTACAGCGCCCTCTGGTGTTCACGATAGGTCAAAAAAGATAGCAGCAAAACACTCAGCGTGCATGAAACCCACTGTATACCACTTTTCATTCTAATTGCATAAGCAGTTTGTGAGTTTTAAGCAGTTTTATAAAAAATTTATACTACAGCGCCCTCTGGTGTTCAAGGTGGATCAAAATTGATAGCCCACAAACACGCACCGTACCAAAAAACTTCTATACACAAATTTTCATGCTAATCGGATGAGTAGTTTAGGAATCTATTGCGGCCTTACAAACATAAGCTCCTTTTTAACCGACTTCAAAAAGGAGGAGGTTCTCAATTTCGTTGGTTTGTCCGCTTTTTTTTTTTTTTTTTTTTTTTTTAAATGTATGTACATCGATAACTCCTACAGCTCTTGCCCGATTTCCGTAATTTTTTGTCAACAGATAGATACCATGAACGCGGAGGTCCTTTTTTAAAAAAGTGGGCGATATTCGACAAAGGGGCGTGTAAATATAAGAAAAACACTGTATTTCAGTTAATATTGACACTAGGGTACTGAAATTTACAGTAAAAATACTGGGGTAGGTGCAATTACTACAAATTACGGTCAATAAAGTGGGCGTTTTTTGACAAAGGGGTGTGGTCATATTAAAAAAACACTGTATCTCAAATAGTATTGACACTAGGGTGCTGAAATTTAGTACAGGGGTAGACACAATATTTATAAATTACTGCAAATAAAGTGGGCGTTATTCGACAAAGGGGTGTGGCAATATTAGAAACACACTATATATCGAATAATATTGACACTAGGGTGCTGAAATTTAGTACATGGGTAGGCATAGTTATTACAAATTACAGTCAATAAAGTGGGCGTTATTTGACAAAGGGGTGTGGCAGTATTAAAAAAACACTGTATCTCGAATAGTATTGACACTAGGGTACTGAAATTTAGTACAGGGATAGTACAGGGAAGAAAGTGGGCGTTATTCGACAAATGGGTGTGGCAATATTAGAAACATACCATATATCAAATAATATTGACACTAGGGTGCTGAAATTTAGTACATGGGTAGGTACAGTTACTATAAATTACGGCCAAAAAAGTGGGCTTTATTCAACAAAGGGGCGTGTCAAAATTATAAAAATACTATATCTTAGTTAATATTGACACTAGCGTACTAATATTTGGTATGCAGGTAGGTGGGTAGGTAGAATCATTAAAAAAGTGAGCGGGATTGTACAGAGAGTGTGGCACTTTAAGGAAAGTACTATATTACGGTTAATATTGATACTTGGAAACTGAAATTTGGCACAGGGCTAGGTAGAATCATTATAAGGTACGGTAAATACAGTGGGCGGGTTTATATAAAGGGCGTGGCACTAAAAATTTCAAAGAAGCAGAAATGAAAAATACCCAACAAACTTTCAGGAATTAACAAAACAAATTTTTTAAGAACAAAGTTTCATGTTTGAAATTTTCCCTAAGAATAACTATTACATAAAATATTTCATATTCTCTAAAAAGGAAGAAATAAAAACTTTTTAACAAAAAAAAAAACCGACCTCAAAATCACTACAAAGTAAAAAATAATTTTAAATAACTTTTCCCATTCATTTCTTGGTCATATTTTAAATGCTATTTATATGTATTATAATATTGGAAATATTATCATTTTAATTTTTTCTATTTTGTTTTATTATCATCAATATATTAATTGCTTTATGAACATAAAAGCTTTGAAGTCGGCGCTCATCTTTGACACACAATCATGATCTTTTACCATCCGTACACTATTTAGTGCCTAAGTGACACTGTAGTAATTTTAAAAGCTTTGTACACATTAAATTTCTCACTAAACTGGTTTGGGTGAGCTTGAAAAGCTCATATTGAATATGACATAGTGTGTAACAGCTGCACAAATAATGCATGGAACACATTGGCTACATTCAGCGTACTCAAAAATTGTCAACTGAAAGAAAAAAATCGCTAAGAAGCTTTTATATTCATAAAGTTAATAATATTTTTATGATAAAACAAATTAAAAAAAATTAAAATAAAATGATTTCGACATAGTAAGATTAGCGCCGACTTTAAAGCTTTTATGTACATAAAGCAATTAATGTATTGATGATAATAAAACAAAATAGAAAAAATTAAAATGATAATATTTCCAATATTATAATACATATAAATAGCTTTTAAAATATGACCAAGAAATGAATGGGAAAAGTTATTTAAAATTATTTTTTACTTTGTAGTGATTTTGAGGTCGGTTTTTTTTTTTGTTAAAAAGTTTTTATTTAAGATTCTTTTGTCGATTTTTCGTCGACTTTCGTATCTTTTCCTCAACTATGATTGATTCTGTTAGTATCAGATTAAACATATCGCTTACAAATATTTATTTAGCAGGTTAACAATGGAAAATATTGAATTTCCGCACGATTTCCGTTTTAATATTAAAACTATTAGTTTTCAAAACTAGAACAATAAAATTTCAATCTATAAAAATTGTGAATGTGTTTTCGCGAATTCATATTTAATATCTTCCGCTTTTAAAACATTACAAGACCTAGAATGGATTCCAACTCAATAAACTTATTTTTATATTTTTTATATTTTTTTTGTATTAATGGTGAAGGAGAGCGGGGGATTTGCAAGAATTATTCGTACCTTTGTGAACATGGTCCAATAGAAATTTTTTCTGAAAAATTAAAGATAGTAATAATATTGTAAAACAAAAAACGCTAGTAAAAGTAAAAAATTTTTTGTTATACAATGGCAAAAATCGGGAATAAATAAAAAGATCGATTTATTTTTCACTTAAAAAAAAGGCAACAATTTTTTCAGTTTTCGCCACGGGTCCACTGTAGACACGTAGAAAAATAAGAAATTTGACGTGTAATAAGGAAAACAAACCAGCGCCGAAGAATTATTTTTCATCAATTAAAAAATATTTAATATATTTTTTATTTTTATTTTTGTGCAGGCCCGAAAAACAAAAATTTTTTAAAATAATTAAAATTTTGAAAAAATTAGGTTTATAAAAAAGTAGATATAGTCCCTATGCAAAAAAAAAGCGTAGAATAGAATCCATTTACAATTGTAACTTGATAACTTTACATGAAGCATTTAAAAGGTCTTGAAATTTTAAGAGCAACTTATAGAAGACATCCTTTAAGAGAACTAAAGTGAGACCACATTTTTTTATGTTTTATGGTATATTTTATATCCTGTTTAATTTTAATAAAAATAATGTAAATAAAATTGAATTAATCCAGCATAAAATACGATCCAGTATGATAGCTGAAAAAGCGATTGCATTTATAATTATTTCGTTGGGTCTTATACTCGCATTGTGTGAAAAATTTCAAAATCATCTATTGTCAAGCCCAGAAATTTATCTGTGGCTGCCGTGGCACAGTGGGTAGAGTGCGTGACCCATACGCCAGAGAACCCTGGTTCAATTCCATCTGACACAGAAAGTTTTTTGAATTAAATTAATTTTTCTGTTCGGCCGTCACCTCTCTGCAGACAAAGGCAAACCTCAGAGAGTAAATAATGCCATGTAAAGCTTCTTGAGAACATGAACATTAGCCGTTCGGAGTCGGCTTAAACTAGTAGGTCCAGTTCTCGATCAGTTGTGTACAAACATTTAATAACACGCACAACACAATTGATCATAAGAAGTTCGGTCAAAGAAGAAATGGCCAGTTTTTTAATATTATTAAGAGATTTTGTTTCAGTGTATAACTAATGATACTCAAGCACTTCGTTTACGTTACGCTCTATTTCTTAAAGCTGCTAATTTTGCACTTTTATTTTTTAATATTCTTCATACAACGATAGGCAGCATTAGTTTTGGTCAAAACTAAGTAGTTAACAACAACAACAACAAAACAACTGCTAGTTCCAACAACAACACACATGTGCCACTCCTGCGTGGTGGTGCACATTTTTGCGCCGCAGACAAAACAATGTTTTTGTTTTTTACCGTGGAGTTGTTGGTGAGTCTCTAATATTTTTTGGCAAAATCCAACTTATACACACCACCTGCCTGTCTGAACGCTAAACAGGCAGTCGGGTACCGCTGCGTTGTCTGGGGCCAGACAACTGCTGGTGACATTAGAAGGAGGCTTAAACGAATTTTATGCTAAGCATTCTTCGGTTTTTTCGCTCTTCCAACGCAATGACTTTCAACTGTTTTTCTTGCAATTTCTTTCTCTTAACTGCTGGGCAGCATTGAAATTGCGTCCGTAGCTGTGGGCAACAAGAAAACAAAAAAAAAAACAGATAAGAGGGAAAAAAATTTGATTTAGCCGCCAACTACAATAGCAACCAAATTGTTTTTAATTTGAGCCAAACAGACAACGACTACGATGAGGCTATTGATGCGGTGTAGTTTGGGGTGCGGCGGCACGAAGTTTCTTCAAAACAAAGTTGCACATGTTGTAGCTGCTGTCTAACAACTTTTATTGGCTCTAATTTGAGAACTGAACGCAATGTGCGAACCGAACTACTACCGGCAGTCATCATCATCATCATCATCATCATCATCACCATCATCATCATCATCTGCACCATCAGTCAAAAATTTGTGGTGTTGTGTTGTAGACATTGTTTGTTGAGCACCTTTTGGCTCATTAAACCAACGAAAGCTTTTGAAGTCCTAAGGTATTAATGTACAACATGTTTTGTGTTAGCAACATGCTATTCAAAATTCTTAAATATGGGTAGCTAATTGAATCCAAGTATTCAATTATTTAGTTCACCTCTTTTCTTTCCCAAAATATATTAAATTTTATACTTTTCCAAATAAATTTTGGAAATGCTTTTCTAGTTACTTGATTATTTTTAATGATAGCCACAGAAAATTCCTAAGATAATTTGAAGTTGCATATTTAAACCGTTATCTATGAAAGATTTTCATGTCGAAAACTTCAGTTCTATCGCTAGTTTTCTTTGATATATTTAAATTTATTTTTTCCAAAATTTATTTTCAAACATTTTATTAAATCTTTTCAAAGCATTATCAAAACCTTTTTCTACGATGTGTTGCATTCAATTATTTTTGAAAACGATCACGCAACTATTGTCTTCAATTATCTACATATATCTACGCATAAATACAAACTCCATAAATGCCTCCATGTATAAACATACATAGCTGCAATTATGTTCACCTCAAAGAGCTGCATGTTTTCGAAAACCTTGACATGTTGGCGTCAAGCTTTATATTTCGATCTACAAATTCTATTTCGTAGTTTTGATTGGCTGAAGGCTGTGTCTGCGTTAACCTTAAATTAAAGTTATCCAAGATCTACCGTTATAACATGACCTGAGGTAAAACGCAACGCAACAGCAACAGCAATAACAACAACAACAACGAAACACCACTCAATGGAATTTTCTGATTAGTATTCTAAGCCTGAACCGTACTTAAGTTGGTAGCTTTTGTTTGAAAAATCAAAAAATTTGAGAACCCATCATTAAATAATAAATAAAACCAGCAGATAAAAGTAATAAAAAAACGATTTAAAAATAATGTGTAGATCGATCGGTGCGAGCTCATCGTAATCATGGCATGCTAATAATTAGATTGACTGTAAATTGCGATCCATGCCCGATTTAGAACAAAGATGCTTCTAAGCCAAGGTTTAAGACTCAGAGGTTTACTCAGAGGTTTTTTGGAACAATTCAAGGTTTTCTAAATGGAGTTAAAAGCTTGGGTTCAAATGGTGTTAGAGTATAAATTTCGTTTTAAGCTGAAATATGCTTTTTGTTTAAACATATTCAAAACTACATGATTTTCTTTAAATATTTCACTGTTTTAACCCTTTGACGACCATTGGGACACCGGTGACCCTTTTACTTTCAAATTTTTCCTGGAAAAACTATGCAAACGATTTTTCTTTATAAGGTATCATTCAACAGGGAATGAATGTGGCTTCCAGAAAGTACTTAATTTTCCAAGTAGAAAAATCTTGACTTTTTCTCCTCCTTCTTCTTGCTGCAATATTTTGGGGGTAGGAGGAGCTATAGGTAAACAATTTTTGGAGAAGTTGCAGGCAACCTTTCACTTTTAAAAAAAAAAGTAGCAAAAAAAGATAGTCCACTTGGGCTATCTACGCGACCACCAAATCTGACGGGACCTATATGTCCCAATGGTCGTCAACGGTAAAAATCTAAGATATATTTAATTTTGTTGAAAAGTGGATTTATTTGAAATAAAAATCATTTTTTTTTTGCATTTTTGATCAATGCATTGAATTTTCATTTTCTTATGATGAAATTTGAAGTTATTTCGATCATTGGCGAAGCAAAATGGTTTTTTGCAAAAGGCACAAATAGTATTCCTTCGATGGTCTTTGTGTTGTTTTGAACAGAAAATACATCCTTACGTCCCGTTTCACTTTTGCAGAATTATCGGACAGGGAAGTGATATCCGCAAGTTTAAATCTCTTACAACTTCGTGGTTGATGACCGTTTTGATCATTTGAGTAGCCAGTTGCCCGCGGACTTCCAATGCAGATATAGAAAATGAATCATTATTCGAAGTAGAAATTTTGTTGTAACCACAGTGTACAGCGGCGATTTACATACGGGTTGAAAAGGCTTTAGCCGTCAGCCTCCTTGAAAAATTTTTTGTGTGGGAAAAAATAATTGAAAAAAGTGCTAAAAGCCGTTTCAGCCTCCGCTGACTATAAAAGCCTTCAGACTATAAAACTTTTAGCTCAGTCCTTCCTACCTCTGGTGAATCCTAGATCCGCCACTGATTGTGCACACTCAAATCAAAGCGATCGCAGAAAAGACGCAAGTAGAATTTGGTCTTTGATTTGCGATCGTGTTCGTAGTAATACTGAAGTAAAAACAAAAAATCAAAAGTGTAATTTTTTTTCTAATGGTGGTACTTTGGCCACTCTACGACTATTGGTCAAAAAGACATTTCCAAAATAGGTCAAAGATTCGTTAAATAATCCCAACAATTTGTTACGGAGTTTTGTTTTGCATCAAATGAAAGATCCTATTTTTTGGAAAATTTTACTTATTTTGTGATATTTTGAATAGTCGAAAGAGGTCAAAGTACCACCATTGGAAAGGTTATTTTTCAACCTTTCATTGGATTTCAAACATTACGCCGTAGCAAATATAGAAGGCCAGATATTATGATAGAATTTTTAATAATCTTTTTAAATATTTTGGGAATATCTCCTAAACCAACAGTCATAGTCATCATAGTACATAGAGGTCAAAGTACTAACATTACAAAGGTTATTTTTTAAACTTTCATTGGTAAACTTTCAAAACAGATTAAAACAAGTTCTCATGAAGTAAATCAAAATTCAACCTCAAACTTTTCGTTCGGATACTGTCAACGAGAGAAAATAGTGGTATACATTTTTACCGTTGACGACCATTGGGACACATAGGTCCCATGATTTTTCACACTTTTGCAGGTAAACACTTACACTTTTGTTGAGTAATATGGAGTCGCTTAACAAGAGTCCGTTGTCAGATTAACGAATTTTCCAGCGGTTCAGGAGTGGTCGTCAAAGGGTTAAACTTAATTTGTAACAGCAAATCAATTTAAGTTTATTTATATACGTACACCGAGAAAAAACTCCTTAATACCAAGAAAAAGCAGGTTAATATAAACTGTCGAAGCCATTATGTATAAAAAAAAAAAATTCAAATAAAAATTAACCATTTAAGCCCTGAAAAGGACGGACTTTGAGCGAGCTTTTTATGATAAAATTGTATTGTGCAGAACAGCTAATGTGCATGTTCTCAAGAATATTTTCATAACATTATTTACTCTCTGAGATTTGTTATTGTCTACGTAGAGGTGACTCCGATGACTACCGATCAGAAGAATTTATTGAAAAAATTGTCTCACGGCTCGCGAGTCGTAAAATTGTCTGCCACAATTGAAAGGTCTGCCACAACTGCATTCCTAGATTTTCGAACTCACCTACAAAATCTGTTTAAAAACTGTTTTTTCATTGGTGTACAGTCTGTTAAGTTTTTTTTTTTTAGCTTTGAACCAAGGATTTCAGGTGGAATACCTATTCAGTTAAGTCTGTCTCGGTTCGAAATGGGGTGATATATTAGTGGGAAGGAAGGGTTAATCAAGTGAAACATGTGTAAGATGTTCTAAGCGTGGTGGAAAGCCAAAGAAAAATATGCCTTTACCTCAGTCAATTCTAGTTACAAGGAAGTCTCATCCACAAACTTCTCTACCATTAACTACAACTTCAAATCGTAAATATTGATGAATTTTCAATTTCAGTGTATTAGAAAAGAGGATGAAAAATTACAAATGCGAAAGGTTTTAAAGCGAAGGACCATGGCCTAGCAGGGAATCGAACCCGGGACCCCTGGGGTAGCAGTCGAGCACGCTATCTACTCGACTACCGAGGCCGTGACAGGAAGTGCTATCCAAATGCGTCAAATTTCTCGGGAAAGTGTTTTAAAGTATAGGTGGGTCTCCCTCGATGCTTCTGCTTGATGTACAGGCCAATCGATGCCTTTTTCGCGTTTACAGTTGGTGCAGAGGCAGCTGCGGTGTTTGGGGTCATTGTCCTCCTGCAGAATCCACTCTTCGTTTTTTATTATAAATTGGCATTTGGCAGTCGGTATAAAGCCTTCTCATAAATTTTGACCATTCTGGCAGCAATAAGGTTCTCGGTAAAGAGGTGCAAAGTGCCGAAACCCTTTTTTGAGAAGCATCCCAAAAGATGAAATTTAATGGGATGTTTAACGGTGCGCTGGACAACATTACTTAATGACGAAGACCAAGTCCACGGTATGATCGAATAACTCCAAAAAGAAGATTCGTCGGAGAAGAGAACGTTACTCCAATGGCGATCAATGTTTTCTGTTGCCCAATCCATTCTTTTAGTAACGTGTTTTTCGGACAACAGTGATTTCTTCATTGTGCTTCGCCATTTCAAATTATTTGCACACAAATGGTTACGAATAGTTA
Source organism: Pherbina coryleti (assembly GCA_943735915.1). Taxonomy (NCBI): domain Eukaryota; kingdom Metazoa; phylum Arthropoda; class Insecta; order Diptera; family Sciomyzidae; genus Pherbina; species Pherbina coryleti. The sequence continues at coordinate 19,212,517 of OX030948.1, forward strand.
CATGTGATATATTTAGACATCTTTGCATCAATTTCGCTTGCCCTTGATGCAAGCTTAAGCCGCCAGGATTCCGCGAAAACAAACTCACTATAATTTTTTCATCCTTCTTGGTCACATTCCCTGTTGAGCCACGATCGAGAAGGTCATCAACGTTTTTAGATTCCTTAAAGCGTTGCACCACTTGTGGACAAAAGCCTTTGACGTTTTCAAATACTTTGCCGCAGCTGCATAGGATATTTTTGGTCTTTTTGAATGGTTGCAGAGAAAAACTGCCTCAAAACTATCTGCGTAAGCAGCACTCATTATGCCTAACAGACTTTTCTGACAAAGACCACCAATTTAACTTTTTTACTAGTGCGTTAAGGGCAGAGGTTATGTATGGCTGCACTATTTACCAACTGCGAATAATGCCGTACACGCTCGTGCAAGTGAAGTCAATTCGAGATTCCGGACAATTTAAGTTCTCCCATAATCATTTCGGAAAATAGGAATTTGAAAATAAGAAAAATTTACGAAATTATTCGAAATCGAATAACAGTTGATCGAACTATTGTTGAGGTCTTAAGATGAAAAATAGCTTAATGTGATTACTATATATATGAGAGAATTGAGCAAAATTTCAGTAAAGCTTAAATATGTATAGTCCTCCAAGACGATTTTCGTAAAGGTCGTCTAAGAACGGCTGTTCTGTTGGAAGAAGACCATGTGATATATCGTGAGAGAGAGTCATTTTTGGGCATTAGTGGGATTACCATACATTCGATTTTACATGAGCATTTAGGCGTCATCAAGATTTGTTCCCGTTAGAAACCCCATAGTTTGACGATTGCTCATAAAAGGGCTCGTGCAGATTTGTACAAGGAAATGGAAAGAAATAAAAAAAATACAGTGAGGGTGGTTCGAAACATATCTACGACATCACCACAGGTGACCAATCATGTATCTATGTTTATGAGCCCGAAACAAAGCAGCAGTCCACAGTTTGGGTCTTTCAAAATGAGCAAAATCTGACAAAAGTTGTCCGCAGACGGAGACCACATCCTAGCAAATGGTTGCCAGTTTTTCAGAAAAACTGGTTAGTCGCATCTGTACCAGTTGAGTAACGGCGAAATGTTAATACCGAATGGTACGTAATGATTTGTGTGCCCGAAGTCTTCGGAAAATTAAGGAAAACCAACCACCGAAGGAATATCATTCTCCATCACGACAATGCGTCGTGAGTTCCCAAACATCAGCTCAAGTAAAAGAGTTTTTGAGCACTCAAAACGTGGAATTGATGGGTCATCCATCTTACAGTTTCGACTTGGAACCCATTGACTTCTTCTTGCTCCCTTACATTAAAGAAAATAATGAATGACAAGCATTTTTCTACGACCGAACAGACCGTTAAGGCCTTCAAAAACCTGGGGCCGAATCGCCGCATCCGTGATGTAACGGCTTTCGTATGAGAAAAAATTAATCGTATGAGAATCTCATGAGATTAATTTCGTATCTCATGAGATTCTCATACTATTAATTTTTTCTCATACGAAAGCCGTTACGTTCACGGATGCGGCGATTCGGCCCCTGATTTAGGAGATGGCAAAACTGTTCCGAAAATTGTTTCAAACGAATTCAAAAGTGTGTTGATCATCTTGGAGAATACTTTGAAAAACGATAAAATCATGTTCACTAAATAACCACAGTTTTTTCATTTTTCACAGTTTTTTCAAGGCAACCCACATATATATTTATATGTATATAAAGCTTGGTATGCTTTTTTCTTTCAAAACCAATTCATGAATATTTTCTCATTCTTTTTATCTCTAATATTTAAGTATTAGGCTTTTCATTCAATCCTTGGTCTTACACATGCATTTTATCGTTGCGCTCAAATCAAATATTATTATTATTGATATAAGGATCTAGTATCTTTCAAATGAAGACTGTCAAAGTTCGAGTCAGTTTCACGCAGTAGTTTGTTGGTGACAGTCATTTGAAGTAAACAACTTTTGTTCTTTTTGTTACCGTAGAAAAAAGTAAATTTCGATTTTTTAAAAAGCATTGATTTTGAATTGAAACCATGATCCGAAAGATGTGATGAAACCACTATACACTTGAGTCGGTACAATAAGAAAAACAATGAGTTGAGGTGCTCCGAAACGGCCAAAGACACAACAAGTGACTGGATGGGTTTTGGGCATTGTTCTAACGGCATATTACAATTGACTATCTTAAGAAAATAAAAACAATAACAGATTATATATATTATATATATAGCATTATATATGCATTATTATATATTATATAGCATTATTGAACCCTTTGAACGATGCACTCATGGCAAAACGATGAAGAAAAAAAAGCAATAGAAAAACGCAAGGATACGTATTTTGAAGAGTTAGACAAACCTTTATATCTTTTATAGTATAGAAATATCTATGTGAACTACGTTAAATGACACCCAGGAAAATAAGTTTTATAACTCCCTTTACCTTGAACAATAATGAGTCCAACCCTTATATTTAATTAAAAAATATGTAATACGGGGTACACCTCCACATTGAAACGAATTGTACCAATTTCCCAATGGCTTAGTGCTGATCATCCACATCCGCATTTATTAGTCGAAATCGAAACCGATTTCAAATCTCTGACAATTTATGGGCATTGCTACCCGATTGAACAGACAATCGCAACTCCACGCTGACCAACATAGGTCATGCTCGCGACATTGAGCTACCGCAGCCAGCACGATACTTCCCGAAGGGCAAGCCCACAATAGTCAGCCCGGCAAAAGGTTCCACCAATAATGAATAGCATCAATACCAGCGAAATATGCACGAAAGATTGTTACATTTGACTGAGAATTTTTTTCGCTAAATTTTATATGAGTAGGCAGAACAAACATTTGCTTTTAGTATCCTAGTATAGAATACTGTTGTCACTACTCCACCTCCTGTAACGTACCTTCTTCGTTAGCACAACTTTAAGTGAAAACTGGTATCCCATAGCCAAAGAATGCAAAATTCACGCAACATTGCACTGTTTCCTTAAACCTCCATTATTATTCGGAATATTGCCACAGATCTCGACTTCTTTCCCACCAAGGTCAATGTTAATTAAACTTTTTTTTTTCGATTACAATTCAATCATTACTTAGAAATAATTTTAATAAGATAGTTTAGAATTATAATACAGTTATTCTAGGAGGAGGAGGAGGAGGACAAAGCTACTGACGAGTATTTTTTTACGTCGAAGTTCAACTACATCTGTTTTTTATTAGAATGTTTTATTATTTCAAACTTAATTTAATTTGCATCTTAGTTTACTTTAATTTACTAGACTTAGTTTACTAGACCAATTTAATTGCAATCTTAGTTTACTTTCGGAATTACATAACTCTAACTTTCATATCTTTTTCCCCACTCACCCCCATCAATCCTGTAGCTCCTAAGGCTCATATTTGCCATACTCTACAGAATTCTGCTAATTTCTTGCTTATCTTTTATCATATTTTGCATCTTCGAAGATACCTTTTCGTCCCTTCTCTGTGGTATGCTCTTTTAACCAAATTAGCAAAATTGACTTATGACTGACAAATGGTTGGCTGATGGGTTTTGTTACCCTCTCCTTTCTTTGACTTTTAGCTACCATTTGAATTTCTGTCGTCCATAGCAAAAATTTTATTTATTTAATTGGCCTAAAAGTACAACTTGTTTGGCTTAACCCTTTCATCGATTTGGCCAATATTTAAATTAAATTGAAATTAAAGAAAAAAATTTGATATAAATTTATATGAGTTTTTATTGGTTTGGCTTCAATGATTTTTGGCCAATTATACAACAGGAGTTGTTGGCCAGGATGTTACGTTGAGTTGCAAATCATTTAAGTAAAACTAAATAATTGGCCAACTAAATCAATTGGATTTTACTAATTGGCTTTTACGTTTGAATGGGAAGTAGTAGATTTTCATGGGTAGAGCTTTAAATGGCTATAGTTTATTGGTTATGTAAACAGCTGATAATAATAATCAATAATTTTGTCAGATGTTATTGAAAGGAAGAAGGATATTTTGATATTTGACCTTAACGCTTGGGGGGACATTTCCTAACACTATATTCTTGTATATTCATAAGAAATAACTTGTGAATTTTCATAAGAAATTTTCATACTAACAAGAGTTAATGAAGTTTTTCCTGTTTATTTCACATTCTATCATTATGAGATAAATCTCTTAAAATATCTTTGAGAAAGTAATTTAATTTAGCCCAAATATTATAAAATTTCCTGTTCTATTTTTGTGGTGTCACAGTTCCGCACAGAGGGAAGACATAAAATCCACAAGCTAACATATATAAATGTACGTGCGTTTATAAAATGCAGTTGTCACAGGCATCAAAATTTCTGGTATATCCTATATTTGTCTATAAAGAAAATGTTGAAGTTTTTCTCCATAGCTAAGTTTCGGCATAAATTACGTTTACGGTAAGATATGATCTCGTTGGTCTAGCGCTTGCTTTTTCCGCTCTGGAAGCGATCGTTAAATGCATTTAATCAGTGTAATAAATTGTTTGGGCGCTATTTTTGTCCATGCGCTAGAATTTCATTTAAGTGTGAAAGAGAATTCCATCTTTTCCTTAGATATATGCAATATTTTTGAAAGTGAAAATGAATTTTTTTTTAATTTTTTATGAAATATTTTTGATATTTAAGTAAGCAGAAATTTTTTAATCCTTACTAACTTTTATCTAGAAATTATGTGTTACATGGCCTCCACTGTAAAATGGGATGAAGAATTTAATGACGAAATTATCAAAATTACATTACTTTTCACTCACTTGCGGATTTTGATCACAAGAAATTACTGATTTTCTTTGGTACAACCTGCCTTTATTTAGAGGTTGGTACTAAAGGGCTGCACAAATGCATTTGCTTCTTTGATTACACCAAGTACTTTAAGTTAAGCACATCACTTGTAGAATAATTCAGCAAAGAGCGCGTTACTTGTTGCTCAGAGCATGATACAATTATAAGGTAAGCTAATTTTAAGATGGCTGCTCAATTGAGAAATTTTGCAACAACAAAGCTGTAGGAGCTACAAACGTCAAACGACAAAAGCAACAACAACAATTAGAAAAACTAAAAATAACCAGCTGATTTTGACAACTAGCGCACCCTGCTCTCCAATATGAGCCTACCTTGTAATTGTATCATGGCTCAGAGAACAATTAATATTTTAACTCACTCTCTCTCGGATCAAATGCATACTCAACTTGCTCTCGTCAATTATAAAAGTTATCGTCCGCTATCATGGCAAATGAAAAAATAACTATATAGTTCTACCTTGTACTCCAAATACTTGCGTATGTTGAAATCAAAAGGCATTTTCAGTGTGCTTAACCAGTTACAATTATCAGTATTTTCAGCTTAAATGGGGGGGTCGGAGAGGGTTATTACGTAAGACCGACCCCTATTACTTTTTTAATAGGAACATTTTTCCTTTTGGAACCAATCCAATCCGACCCCTCCTTAGGTGGGTTTCCATACAAATTTTATGATTTTTGTATATTTATACCCTACATGTACACTTGAACAGGGTCCCAAAAGGAGAAAATATTCCTCTTGCAAAAGTAATGGGGGTTGGTCATACATATTAACCCTCTCCTGCCCTCCCTTATAACCATACATGCAATGAAAATTTATCTTCTAAAATACTCAAGTACTTATAGTACTTATAGTACTCCAGTACGAATACTGGAGACCCAAGTTCGAACCCCGGCAGCGACAGAAAATTATTTGAATTAAAATAATTTTTCTGTACGGCCGCCACCTCTCTGTAGACAATGGCAAACCTCAGAGAGTAATTGAAATGCCATGTAAAGCTTCTTGAGAACAAGAACATTCCGTTCATCGCCGTTCGGAGTCGGCGTTAAGCCTGTAGGTCCGGTTCTCGGTCAATTGTGTACAAACTTAATAACACGCACAACACAATTGATCATAATAAGCTAGGTCAAAGTCCTTTCAAGGGCTGAAATGGGCAGTTATATATATTTTTTTTTTTTTGGCCTAGCTTCTTATGATCAATTGTGTTGTGCGTGTTATTAAGTTTGTACACAATTGACCGAGAAATGGACCTACAGGCTTAATGCCGACTCCGAACGGCGATGAACGGAATGTTCTTATTCTCAAGAAGCTTTACATGGCATTTTGATTACTCTCTGAGGTTTGCCATTGTCTGCAGAGAGGTGGCGGCCGTACAGAAAAATTATTTTAATTCAAATAATTTTCTGTCGCTGCTGGGATTCGAACCTGGGTCTCCAGGTTCTTTGACATAGCGGCCACGCACTTTAACCAACTACGCCACGGACGCCACAAAGTTGGTGGAACACATCCTTGGTTCAAAGCTAAAAAAAAAAAAAAAAAAAAACAGGGTCCCAAAAGGAGAAAATATTCCTCTTGCAAAAGTGTCAATTAAAGAATAGTGAAACTGTCAAATAAGAATAGTGAAATTTTTTGTCGTTATGACTCAAATCATGTCAATAGATTTTATTAAGCGCACTTGCCTACATCATCTTGATTTTTTCACGTGTGAGTTTGAAAGAAACATCACCTTTCACCTCCTCATATATATAGATAATAAACCTTATCAATAATGCTCCTGAAAATTGTTTGTAATTTATAATTATGAGAGACAATTTGGAATTTTTTCAACTCTTTTTTAACTCTTGAATTTATGTTCTTGGCAAATTTTCTTGTTATGTCTTTCCTTTTAACCTTTCGAGCCACACCCTCACTACATTAACATAGAGCCACATGGGAGTATGTCATCAATCATTTTAAAATCTCGAATTTTAGATATATAAGTTTAAAACTTTACATGGTTACTATTTTTGGTCTTGTTCAACATTTTGTATAGTTATTTTCTAATATTTTAAAAATGGCTGACTTTAGGAGCGCAGCCAAGTTAAAAAAAAGTGAAAAATTAACTCTTTTACTAAAAAATTCATAACTTTTACAGTTTTTCATTTAACCCATTTTCTATCACTGTTCGATTTTTTGAACACCCAACAGCTTGGATAATAAAGAAAATTTTTTTCGTGGTAGAAAATGGGTTAAGACCTAAAAAATTTATGTTTTGAGGCATCAAATATGTTGCTACAAAGACTAAATATTAGTCATAGCGTTAATTTCAAAAAACATATTTATTCTGCCAAAAAACTGCACACACTTTAAAAAAAAAGATTTTTTACCAATAATATTCAAATAAACTCGTTAAGTGTTGATTTTAAGACCTGAAAATATTTCTTTAAGTAATTTAATAATATATTTAGAGAAAAAAGTAGTAAAATAGTCAAATTCAGTCAAATTCAAATTCAATAGTTTAAACACTAAACTTATAAATTTTTTCACAAAAATACATTTTTTTATTTTAATTTATCAATTTATATTCATACATAACTTAAAACAATAAAAAAAAGAATTAAAATCAATAAAACGTAATTTATTGATTTCAGTTATGTATCTCTAAAAATATACACTAAGCCAATGAATGTCAACGACATACTAACGAATCCCTGACCTTCTAAATTGCTTGAAAGTAAAGCTAGTTAAGTTGTGAACACCCAGATGGCGTAAGGAGTATGCATAAAAAGTTTTTGATTTAAAAAAAAAGGTTTTTTAAGGCATGGGGCGATAAAAAGCACCAGTGTGGCTCGAAGGGTTAATTTTCAATATTTTGATCATACTTTTATACAATAAATGTCGAATAAATATATGTATACAATACTATGTAAACATGCTTGTTATTCTGGTTCGATTTTGTAATATATTCCCTGAATTCCAACTGGGTTATTGAAAAGTTGTTTAAAGCGACATCTGCGGTGTGCTAGAATAACATAAAATTGTAACAAACAGTAGTCAAGCTCAGAACAGCACGGAGCATCATATTAGCAATGACACAAACCAAAAATTTTTTAACTTCTAACAGTCACCACAGTCATTCATTGTGAATGCAAACACTTGAGGTATTGTCGAAAACTGCCTATTATTGTGAACAATACAAAGAAAGAACTACTGTTTAGTTTTAGCCACCCCTTAGGAATTATAAACAAAATAAGCAAAGACCAAAACGACAACCAAACGGATAACAAAATAATAGAAAAATTGCAATATTTTTTTTTTTGTATCCAACACAACAGCTAAAATAATCCAGTTCAAAATAATAAATCAAAAGTTTAATTGTTTTTGTTTTTTTTTTTTGTATTTTGTCAATATTCAATGCCTTACTTTATGTTTAAAATGTAAAAAAATATAATAATTTATCTGCGTCATAATTTATGTTGTTGTTAATTGTGTTTATCTGCTAACATTAATCTATTAGTTGCTGCCTTACTTATTGAGGATACTGTAGCCCATTGTAGGGTGCTGCAATGTAGCGCGGTATGTTCTCAGAGTAGGAGCCAGAGGAACCGGAGGAACCATAGCCGGATGATTGTTGCTGTGAGCAGGGTGTTGGCTGCATGCTAGGCTGGCAGCTGAACAAGTAGTTATTTGCGCAGGGTGGAGCTGGGATGGAAGCGGAACCGCCGTAGGATGAGCCGCCAGATGAACCACCACCATAGCCGCCGGCAGCAGCAGCTGAGGCGATAGCAGCGCAGAGTACAACAAAAGCGATAAAGAATTTCATCTTTGGCGTTGGCTGGTTGGATGTAATAACGGAGAATTGGTGAACTGCACAAATCGAATGAAACTCGAGAACTGTTGCCACTGTCGACTGTAATTCGAGTATTTATAGAAGCTAACCATCGCTAACCATATTTTGGCTATAATTTCGGACTTGGTATCGATTAATAAGATTTTTAATTTAAATAATAAGTCAGCATAAAAATTTAGCGCAGTTCAGAAATTAAAAATGCTTATTTAAGCCAGCTATCTAGACTTGTATTCTGCATAATAATGCAAGTGCACAATTTTCCTAGTATCTGGTTTTGCTTTGGAGTGCTGTTGCTACCTAAAATTTAAGTCATCGCAGCATATTCAGCATAAGTCATCATATTTATGGTGTTCGATTTGTTTTGCTTGTATAATTTTTAATTATAATTTCTCAATAATTTTTTCATTGACAATATTTTTTAGCTCATCATAAAGTGTCTTTTTGAGTCTCGCTGGAAATACAATTTCATATATGATTTAGTTTTGATAAAGATTTAAAAAAAAATTGTGCATATAAAAAGAACCATTATTGCAAAATGCATAAAAAAGAGGAAATAAAATTATATTGAAAATTAAAAGTGGTCTAGGTCAAAGTTTAAAACTAAGGCACAATATTTTCAAACAAGTTAAGGATTAAAAACTACATTCTTTACCTATGTTACTTCATATATTTTGGGCAGATATATAAAAATCGAATGTGTTCTTTATTGTTTTTCGAAATATTATTTCTTATAAGTTCGAACCCTTTTGTCATAAAATTTATCCCATTTCGCTTGAAACACGTCCAAAACATAGTTTTTTTTAACTCATCAACGGTTCCTTCTTCCGTCAAAAATCGTTGTCCATGCAGTTTGTTCTTGATTTGTGGAACAACAAGAAGTCAGTGGATGACAAATAAAGACTGTACGGCAAATGATCCTTAAATTCGATGTTTTCAGTGCTCGAAAACGTCTTTGTTTGAGCTGATGTGTTGAAGCTCGTATTGTATTGATAAAGAATAATTCAACTTGTTTGTTTTTCTTATTTCACGAAATATTTCTTATTTTCCTACGTGTCTCAAGTGGTATCCTGCCAAAAATTTGAAAAGTGTTCCTTATATGTATTTCAAAATAAAAAAACTCGATCTATATATTTATTCCCGAAATAAAATGTAGTAATCCTCATATAGCACTCTCCAACACAAGAAAAGTTAATGACAGTTAAACTGATATATATATATAAATTAAGCAAACCCAACAAAAAATTGCACGTTCTTTGCCGATTAAAAAGTTTATGTCTTAGTAAAATTCATTATGGCCTTTAAGTTTAAACAAATAATTAACTATAAAAAATAACTGGAAACTTCTTAATATATCCCTTGACATAGTTGTTGCTTTCACAGATCCAATGTAGAATTTTATTAGGAATATTTTTGTAAATTAATTTAATCCTCTAGTACCCCTTAAAAAATTAAAAAAAATTCCTTAAAAATAGTTGCAAAGGACTACAATATTTTATGAAAAGTTTCCTTGTAAAATTTATCCGTCTACAGTTTACTTTTATGTAGAAAAAAGTAAGCCTTTAACCCTAGGATGTGCGGCTGGGTTTTTCTAGGCCCATTTTGAATTTGAGGTGTCGCTAAATTTTTTTCTTAGTTCTGCGCGCCGAAATATCTTATGTCAACTACCGCTTATGTTTTCTAAACGTAACGAAACCAGCTAAAGATTATTTGCATTTATTTCGTAGAACAAACCTGCTATCTTTATGTATCAAGGTGGTTAATGTACCTACTGGGCCTCACAAAGCCCGTTCGTTAAATGTATGGGAAATGTATGTAAGTTGCTAAAGAAAACATCTTCAAACACGATGTGTATGTATAAAGCTCTTGTATACATGTGGTCAGTTGAGCTTTCACTATATTAAATCTCGAAAGTTCACTTCTTATAGATTTTTTTTAGATCTATGCAATTATATTTTGACATTGATCGGGTAAATCTTTTGTGTTGCATTTCTACTGTGTTTTTGTATATTTGCAGCCCTATTCTGACAGCTTAACAAAGCTCACCACATTAACAAAATAGTTAATATTAACAAATTGTTAAGGTTTCGTATTCTGGTGATAATTTACAAGTTCCCTCCTTTACTATTTTGTTAATGTCAGAAAACATCTTAACAACGAGGGATAGTTCAGTATCAAACCAAACAAATGCTGTGCAAAGAAAATAAAATATAAAAAATGGATGAATTCTTACTTCTTTTAAGCACTGATACTGAAGAAGATAAAAGAAAAAATTAAATCTTAAAGACTACAAAACACTTAAACATTAATTGGCTATCGAACAAACTTATTTTGAAACTTAAAACAAGATGAAGAAGATGATTCGTTCGGAGGTGATGATGATGATCATGAAGACTAGAATCCGCCTGATGAAGCGTCTCATTGAAACGAATGGTGCGGATATCTACCGCAAGACAATGAAGAAGAGGAGAAAATTGTTGAGGGGTGGCTTATACTGTGAATGATTCCCAATTGTCCGTTGGCGAATTTTACTTATCCAAAGCAGGTGTTGTTTGGATGAAGAACACACCGGTAAGATACCGCCCGCATGCACACAATGTTCCAGTTGTTGCGGGAAGTTTTGTTGCTATCCTGGCATCATTTATTATTCACAATTCATTCCAACCATCACGCAGAATGATTAAATGTCGTGAAATTTTAACGATTTTGACAACCCAGTTGGTTAATTCTCACATGGAAAATAGGGAAATGAGTACTCAAGGCAGCCGCGGGCCTAATATTAGTGCAGCTATGGCGAAATTCAATGTTTATGGAAGCAATTATACAAAAATTAAATATATGTATATTCCTTATTCTTTCTTTATTATAACTGACCCAGCTGTACCCAGCACCCATCACATCTTAAATGCTCTGCACACCAAAAAGCGCCGAAAAACACTCTTGTCGTATAAAAAATGCAAAATATTCATGTGCCTTGAACACGGTTCTATGAAAAAAATTTGCCTGTGCCACGGCTGTGCTGCTGCCATAAATTAAAAAAAAAACAAACAGTCACAATTCTGACCTCAACGTTAATTCTGTTAATTTATATTAGATTATTACATAAATCAGTTAAAATTTAACTTGCACCATATAAAAATAGTAATTTTTTACTTTTGTAGGCCTCTCAATCCCCCAACATCTTAAGATACCACTTAATAATGCAACCCACAAACAGTTATTATGTCATACAATACATCTACCCAATAGCAGCTGTCGATTGGACACCTATCAGGACGAAAATCGTAAGGACAGCTTGGCCATGACTTATGGGCCTCGCGAGGCCCAGCAGAGTCTCTTACCGCCTCCCAGGTTAGGGTTAATCCTAGGGCACATCCTAGGGTTAATTACACTGTTCTACAAATAATTTTTTTTATTGTACAAGAGCTCCCACCGATATTTTACATTTTGCCGAACCATATGATGACTTTCTGCGTTTTCAAAATATTTTCATCTCTTCAATTTTTTCGTCAAGGACCTTTTAAAGGGAGAATCAAGGGAAATCATAGCGAGCACACCGAGTGCACTCCAAGCACTCACAAGTGAAGAGGGTCAGTCGATATCATAATTTTAACTTGAAAAATTAAAAAAGCGCCATATCTTGAAAACGAAGCAAGATTGGCCAAAAATAATACCTGATTGGCTTTCCTGAAGAAGTCTCGAATTCGACAGGTAGAGGGGTTAGAAGATTTCATAACCTTAAAAAATTAAGAAGAACGCCAAAAAATTAGGAACACTAAACCAAATACAAGGAGATGCATGCATTTAAGTGAACCAATGATTTCACTTTACAACGTATTCACAGAAAAGCAAGTTGTTATTTCTGTTTAAAATTTATATTTCTATTTCAAAAATTTATAAAACTAGTAAGAAATGATCTTCGACTGGGCCGAAGTTAAAATACCCCTACGGCCGAACCAAAGTATATTCAAAGTCTTAAGCAGTCAAGAAAATGTTTATTTGTAAAAATATTTTCATCATAGTCTTAACAGAAAACTTTTGCTTTTGTTGTTTTATAAAGTCACTTTGTATGGGAGGTGGGTGTGGTTTTCACTCGATTTGGTTGAATTTCATACACAGAGTACATGTTATATATCAAAGCAAAATTTCAACTCCATATATTAATTTTTGTGGAATTCTAAGAGATTTTACAGTTTTGATAACGTCACTTTGTAGGGAGGTAGGCGTGGTTTTCATCCGATTTGGCTCATGACATTTGGCACTTTACATTTATTTTTTAGATAAAAACTTAAATATCGAATTTCGTGATGATAGCTTGAAAATTACGGTTGTAATCGTGATCACAGACAGACAGACGGACAGACGGACATGGCTAAATCGACTCGGGTGGTGATGCTGATCAATAATATATATACTTTCCTTTACCTGCCACGCCTTCTTATGGGCGTTACAAACGGAGTGACAAAATTAATATACCCCCATTTATGTTTTTTAAACGTGGGAGTATAAATATGTCGAACCATACTTGGTTAATAGCTTTATTATTTAATAACGGATTCAATTTTTTTTTTTTTAATTAGTTCGAAAATTAAAACATTTGTCTTTAAAGAAAACTTTTTTTAATTTCTTAACGTTAGGAAATATTAAAATTAAAAAAAAATATGTAAGTTGATTGTTTTAGCGTCTGTCATCTTGAAATGGGTTGGTATATTTCTATTATTTAAATTAGAATACAAAACTGCAAGTCTTACCTTTGTTATAATATAAAGATTTTAAAAATCAGTTGAGCATTAGCAATCTTATGACATACCAAGTTAGCCAAGGTACGAACATTTTTATTGATTCATTTATGAGGTCCTTGACAAAAAATTCAAAGTGATATAAAAATTATATAAATGCAGAAAGTCATCGTATATTACCACTCAATGAAATATATGTGTGGAATGTCGTGTACAGTTTTCGTGTAGAACAGTGTTATTTAATGTTTAAAGTTCCTTGAAATTTAAAATGAACATTTGCAGATAATGCATAATGAAAATTTCTTCAGATAATGAAAAACTTAAGATACTCGTATTAAAAAAATAATTAATACGCCGTAGAAACATGTGAATTTGAATCTGAGGCAAATGTTATGCCCTTACATCAGTCAATTCAAGTTATAAGGCAATCCCATATACGAATTTCTCCACCAACAACTACAACTTTTGTTTAATCTCAACGTGTTAAGGCATGTTGCTACCTTGTCCGCTCGGTATTCGAGTGAAAATTTACATTTTTTTTACCGGAAAACCGTAAGAGATTAAAGTTTCCTTAATCTTAAGATTAAAGAGACCTTGAAGTTTCATACATAAGAAATGTTCAAAATTAATAAAACAAAGGTTTGTAAATATTTTAAATATTTTTTTGAGTGAACTAATTCACTACAAAAACATTTTTCCATTATCTCTTACCGGTTTCCTGTAAAAAAAATTTAAATTTTCACTCGAATACCGAGAGCGCCGAGTAGCAACATGCATTAAGAGAATTCTGTATATCTTGAAAAATTTTAAATTGTCACAGTTTATTTAAACAACACTGTATTGGGCATATTTTGACTTTAGGTTGTCAAATATTCGACACAATTAATAAACTGGTTTCTTGAATAAATCGTAAGTTCAAAATTTTTATAACAGGATTTTTGAAAAATAACACAAAAACAGAATCGGCAAAAACCGGTTAAACAGTATTATATCATGTATCTGCAATGGAATAATATCCTTACAAAGGGTTAAGAAACAGTAAACAAATTTTAAAACATTTTGGATAAATAATATTAAATGTATTCAAGTCAAAACCATAACAAATTTTAATTAAAAAAGTATGGAAAAAAAAATATGGAAGAGAAATATTGGTAATGCCAATAAGTAGGTGTGACAAGTATAAAAAAGTATTTCAGCTGATGTTCCTGAAATACCACTTGAGCCGATGTCCGCCTGTGTCCCTCTTTCTACCTGGCGATACGATTAGATCTATAGTCTTTAAGTTGTCGTAATGAAATTCGCAACACACGAACAATACGTCAATAACAAAAATTTATTCAACATATAATATTCATTTAAAGTAAATAAATAACTTAAAAGTAAAGTATATAAAGTATATAAAGTAAAAGTAAATAAAGTGTAGAAAAGAATAAAAAAATAAATTAAGATAAATGATAATTCTCAAGATAATAGAAGCAAGCAGCAGTTTTTATTAAGAGAAAGCAACAACCACAACAACAACAAAATATGCTACTCAGCTCTTTTTAAGTGTTTGCGTCACTCCCGCATTCTACTCTTGCTTTTGTAAGCTACAGCAGTGATGTTCAACAGAGCTTTGTCGCTTTGTAGTTTCTGATTATCCCATTGGTAAAAAAAGCGCTTTACATTTGCTCAGTTTTACTTATTTTAATGACAACATATTCGAATAAAAATTATATTGTTCAAATCTACTCGAAAATACCTATCCATCGATATAAGTATTATGTGAATATGTTGAAGGTAACACAGAAAAAAAGGGAACACAAACTTTTTTGTTTGCCTATTAATATATAGATAATCAGAGTAATAATAATATACTGGCCACTTCAGATCTTGAAAGGACTTTGACCAAACTTTTATTGATCAAATTGTGTTGTGTTTCTTATCTTTAATCTTATTAAATGTTTGTACACAATTGATCGAGAAGTGCACAGAAAATAAAAGAATTGATTTATTACCTAAACTAGTTTAGCTAATGTGAAAGTTTCTATTTCACCTAATCTTTTCAACAACTTTTCTACTTACACAGTTAATTTAACAATCATGCATTAGGTAATTCACCTAATTAAAATTAGTTAATTCAACTATAATTTTGCTTATTAAATCATCTAATTCTTCTAGTTATTTTACCTAATGCAAGTTGTCGATTTGTTGGTACACTAGGGAAATAACGCATATTAGCATTATCCACGCCTCAGTATAAATTTTATATAAATATTTACGTGGATAAATCAAATGCTTTCCTTACAACTTGTTTTTTTCCCGTATTTGAATTTTATAGGAGCACAGCGCTATCCTATAAAAAACATAAATAAAAACAAAGTGAGAAAATTTTACAAAAAGTAAAGTCTCATGCGAGAATTGAACTCGGGCCGCTGGCGTTATAGTCAAACGCTTTACCGCTGTGCTGTTACGCCGTTTGATAACTTGTGAACAAAACGTATATAAAAATATGAGGTCCACAACTCTGAAATTATGTTTCCACTGGGCATCTACAGCAATTTGATTAATTGGTATGTAGAGTAAATTCCTGTATTGGAAGTTTAGCTCAATAGATAAGGCGTTGGTTGTTGAAATCTTGAGATCACAGGTTCGATTCTCAGCGGTGGCAAAGAAATTTTTTTCAGTCATTTATACAATGTATATATCTCTCTCATTCTATGTACTATAAAACAAATCTTTCTTCTCTATCATGTGACGAAATGAAGTAAAGTCACCTAAGGAAAGTTTCACTTCAAAATAGAAATTGCAAAACAAAAAACATATTTTTTGCATATTTTTTGCACGGCATTCCCACTCTTAAGTGGGAATGCTATCTAAATAATTAGATGATTTTTCTACACTTAGTAGGTGGCTTGCCTAATCTGAAATGGTCATAGTTTAAAAAAAATTAGCTATTCTTCTAATAAATTATGTGTCTTATCTATTTTATGGTTGAAGGTACACCTAAATATTTAGGTTTTTTTAGCTACTCTCGCAGTTAAACTACCCAATATAATTGCATATAATTAACATTTAGAAATTGGTAGCGCACCTAATCAAATTCGTTGACTGAAAATCACCGGATTACTTTAGCTGAATTGACTACATTTTTAGGTAAAAGTTCTACTCTTTTTTTTCTGTGTGGATTTACTAGTTTAATGCCGACTCCGAATGGCTAATGTGCATGCTCTCACGAAGCTTTACATGGTGTTATTTACCCTCTGAGGTTTGCCATTGTCTGCAGAGAGGTGACGACCAACAGAAAAATTCATTAAATTGAAAAAAGTTTTTGTGTCAGATGGAAATTGAATCAGGGTTCTCGTCGTTTTTTTCAGTGATTTTCAAGGGCTGAAATGGCCAGCTTATTATTATTATTATTTATATAAAACCTTTTATTTTGGAAGGAATAAAACAATTGGAAAAAAGCTGGACTAAATGTATTTATCTAAAAGGAGACTATTTTAAGCAATAAAACTCTTTTTTTCCGAAAAAAAATTACTTTTTATTTGAAAGTCAAAAGCCGAAAATGTAAATATTTACTGATCCTTATCCCTCTAACTAATAAGCAAAAATCCATTATCGCTATCAATCTATCTTTTTATAACATTTTTTTTTTTATTGTAATTTCTTTCGATCAGAAATAAAAATGAATTTTTTATCGTTATTTTTTTCGATAAGAAATAAAAACCATTTTGTGATCGTTATTTTTTCGATCAGTAATAAAAGTTATTTTTGATCGATATTTTTTCCAGCAGAAATAAAAATAATTTTTGTATCGATATTTTTTCGATCAGATATAAAATTTATTTTTTGGTCGATATTTTTCCGATCAGCAATAAAAATTATTTTTTTATCATTATTTCTTCGATCGGAAATATATGTTAATCTTTAATTGTTATTTTTTCGATCAGAAATAGCAATGAATCGTTGATCTATATTTGTCCGATCAGATATAAAAGTTGTTTTCGATTTATGTTTTTTAGATCAAAAATAAATATCAGTCATTGATCGATATTTTTTCGATCAGATAAAAAACATTATTTTTTGATATAAAATTATATCGATCAAAAAAAGTAATATGTTAAATAAGATATAAATTATAATATAATTCAAGCTTAAAAATTTAGAAAAAACTCCATATCTAAAAAACGAAGGGAGATATGAAAAAATAACAGTAGTTTTGATTTTTCTCAGAAATAGTGTTAGTATTTCGCCATAAGCTTGAGTTTAGAAGTTATAAGCGAAAATTCGAAATTCTGACTTCAGACTCGAAATCAGCAACTCCCTGTAAATGTAAGATAAGGTTTAAAACTCTTGTGGTGTCAAATTTCATAATATTTAAATTCTGACAATAGAATCGTATTCAGCAACCAATATTTACCTTGCGTTCGCCCCACCACCGAATTCGTAAAAATATAATTAGGTGGTAGCCCTATCCGCCAGTCTTGTTTGTAAATATTAATTTGATTTAATTTCAATCGATATTATTTCAATCAAAAATAACTTTTATTTTTGCTTGACAAAATATCGATCAAGAAATAACTTTTATTTCCGATCAAAAAAATTACGGCCGCATTTTTATTTGTTGTCGAAAAAAATAACGATCAAGTAACAATTTTTTTTATTTCTGATTGAAAAAAATAACGATCAAAATTAATTTTAATTTCTGATCGATAAAATAACGATCTAAAATAATTGTTATATATGATCGAAAAAAGAATCGTTCACAAATAAATGAATGAATTTTTATCTTAACTAAATAGTAAGGAATGATCTTCGACTGGGCCGAAGTTAAAATACCCCCACGTCCGAACCGAAGTATATTCAATGTCTTAAGCAGTCAAAAAAGTGTTTATTTGTAAAAACATTTTCGTCATATGTAGTTTTAACAGAAAATATTCGGTATTGTTTTTTAATGAAGTCACTTTGTATGGGAGGTGGGTGTGGTTTTCACTTGATTTCGTTGAATTTTAGACACAGAGTACATGTTATGTATCAAAGTTCATATGCAAAATTTCAAGTTCATATATTAATTTTTGTGGAATTCTAAGAGATTTTACCGTTTTGATAAATTCACTTTGCATGGGAGGTAGGCGTGGTTTACATCCGATTTGGTTTACTTCGGAAATTCATACTTAGAATGTATATTAAATAGCAGAGCTCATGTGCAAAATTTCAAGTCCATATACTAGTTTCTGTGAATTCTAAGAGATTTTACCGTTTTGATAAAGTCACTTTGTATGGTAGGTAGGCGTGGTTGTGATCCGATTTGGCTCATTTTCGAGCTTGACCTTTATATAAAAGCTTAAATATCGAATTTCGTGATGTTAGCTTGAAAATTACGGTTGTAATCGTGATCACAGACAGACAGACGGACAGACGGAAAGACGGACATGGCTAAATCGACTCAGGTGGGGATTCTGATCAAGAATATATATACTTTTCTATACCTGCCACGTCTCCTAAAATTACACTGAACAACAAAATCAATTTTTTTCCAAAATAACAAGGTTCCGACAATAGATTCTGGTAGAGGGGACAAAAAAACAACATACGTGTGTCGGCGTTTTGAAAATTCATTCGGCATAGGAAATCATGTTATCCTTACATTTTGGGTATAGGATGTGTTCTGAGGATTTATGTAAAATACTACGAAAAATATTTTTGTGGAAGATTTTAACCCCATAACTTCTCAATTTATGGGTCTTTTTTTACTTTTTGTGATAATCTGTATACAACAAGTACAACAAGTATATGGCGTATATGGTAACAAGTTTTGGTACAATAAAATAATGGGAACTGGAGGAGGGGACTAAAATTAACTTTTGTTTTAATTTTGCTTTTCATAGTTTTTTGTTTGAACCCTAATGGATCAGCCAAAGTGCATCCTATAAGGTTCGTTGCTATTGCTAAGAATGATGTGCCAAATGAGTAAAACAATTTTTTCATATAAATATATATATAGGGGGTTACCTAAAACCAAGTTTTGTGTGCCATTTTATCATCAATTCTGAATAAGTACGAAATTAACCCTTTAACACATTTTAAGTTTTGACTTATTTCTGACATTTAAGTTGAACTTTCAGCTTTAGAGTATTCAGAGACTGATAGTAGAATTTTACGATAAATTTTTAGTGGAACATTTTAACCCACTATACCCTTGTTTTATGGGCAATTGTTCATTTCAAGAAAATCGAAAAATGAAAAACCAAAAAAAAAAAAAAATAATAAATATAAAATCCTTATTTCGAATAAACCCAAACCGGTATTGAAATCTCTACATACATAATTTTTGAAAAACTGTTATGAGAATGAAACTATTTTCTCTCGTTGACAGTATGCGAACGAAAAGATTGAGGTTGAATTTTGATTTACTTCATGAGAACTCGTTGTTTTTGATTTTACTTTGACCTCTATGTACTATGACTATTGTACTATGATGACTATGACTATTGGTTTAGGAGATATTCTCAAAATATTTAAAAATATTGTTAAAAAACCCCAAAAATTCTATCATAATATCTGGCCTTCTATATTTGCTACGACGTAATGTTTGACATCCAATGAAAGGTTGAAAAATAACCTTTCCAATGGTGGTACTTTGACCACCATTAGTCTTTACGACTAATCAAAATATCATAAAATAGATTAAATTTTCCAAAAAATAGGATCTTTCATTTGATGTAAAACAAAACTCCGTAACAAAAAAATGGTTGGGATTTTTCAACGAATTTTTGACTTATTTTGGAAATATCTTTTGGACCAATAGTCGTAGAGTGGCCAAAGTACCACCATTAGAAAGAAAATTACACTTTTGATTTTGTTCAATCCATTGATCAAAAAAGCAAGCAAATTTATTTTTATTTCAAATAAATCAACTTTTCAACAAAATTTAATGTCTTAGATTTTTACCGTGGACGACCATTGGGACATATAGGTCCCGTCAGATTTGGTGGTCGCGTTGATAGCCCAAGTGAACTATCTTTTTTTTCTATTTTTTGTTAAAAAGTGGAAGGTTGCCCGCAACTTCCCCAAAAATTTTTTACCTATAGCTCCTCCTACCCCCAAAATATTGCAGCAAGAAGAAGGGGGAGAAAAAGTAAAGATTTTTCGACTTTGGGGTGGCCTGGTAGGCAAAGGGATGAATCTACCCTTGAAAATTAAGTAATTTCTGGAAGCCACATTCATTCCCTGTTGAATGATGCCTTGTAAAGAAAAATCGTTTGCATAGTTTTTCCAGGAAAAATTCGAAAATAAAGGGTCACCGGTGTCCCAATGGTCGTCAAAGGGTTAATACTCGTAAGATCAGGGCGGAGGGTAAGGTGTTTTTACAATTCGTAAGTTTTTCATAGGATTTGTGTCGAAAATCATTGATAAAAATTTTGAAAAGATAGTCTTCATTTTCAAGAGTGGAAAGATCTTTGTTTTTCCTCAAAATATTGTTCATCTCTAGAATGTCGCTCATACGCTATGTGGAATTTTAAGTTTTCTTTTTATTTAATTCCTACACAAACATCGCGTCATATAAAAAAAATTATTTGTTGCTCTGCCCATTAGTCACGATTGAGAGGCACTAATTAAACATATTGTTTACACTCTGCGCAACCTCCGAGCAAGTGGACGACGATACAAAAGATTTTTGTTTATAATAAAAACTGACAGAAGTGGGCGACTTAATGATCTTCGCTCATGGTGCCTAGCTCTTATATATTAAGATAAATAGAAAGAGCGAGAGAGAAATCTAAAGATATACAGTAAAGTTTGCATGCTCTGCAGGCCTGAAGGCCTTTCAAGGAAAGCACATTTTATGCAGAGAGAGCGGAAAATGAAAAAAGGAAAATATATGTTAATCTTCGTAGCTGATGTTGTTGTCGCTTTCGTCAATCGTCGCGATCAATGCAAAATATTTGTTCTGCGCCCTGATCATCGTCGTCGTGGATTCGTGTTGTTCTTCTTCAAGTTTGTCGTTGTTGTTGTTGTTTCTAAGTTTATTTCTTACATATAAATCTGGTTGTTGTTGTTGGCTTTTTTTTCTTTGTTCATGGGGAAAATGTATTCAATGCTTCTGCTGTATTTATTTTCTCTGTCGCCTGCGTCGCGTCGCTATGCAGCAAAATCAGTCTATTTAATAAACTTAAACTTTTTGGATGGGTTTTTCGTGATCAACTTGTGCTCTCTTAAATCAGTTGTAGAAAATTGTGAAAATTTTCCGAAATTTATATAAAATGCGAATTTAAAGTTGATTGAAAATATATGTTGTTCATTAAATTTAAAGTGTTTTATGTACAAATCGCTTAAGGATAGTTTAAAGTCGCCGAGTGTTGATATTAAAATTGATTTAGTTGCAAAAATTCAAGCCGCCATGTGTTCCGTGATGAATTTTTTATTACAACAACAGCAGCAACAACAAAAACAGCAGCTAGAGGCAGCAGTCGCAGCCGCCGCCACAACCGCTTCAAATGCGTCGCTGCCCCGCATTTGACCCAAATTCTCTAGATTGAAGTCAATTTAGCTGTTTGCAATACATTTATGATGGCCATAAAACATTTTGGCCATTTAGGTCTTTTGTGCTAAGTGTTTTTGTTTGTGTTTTTGGCATTTTTTTATTGGGTTTTTCCTGAAAAATTAAAATTTGTTTTTCGTCTTGGCACATTGCATAATTTTGTCAAAAGACATAAAAGAAGCTACAATAACGAACAATTTTATTAAAAAAAAGTGCCAGTGAGAGCAATATTTTTGAAAAAGTGTTTTTTTTTTTTATTTTTTTTTTTTTTTCAATTAATTTTTCACCATGAAGAAACTTCATTTGGGCGTCAAAAAGAATGGCAAATTATACAAAACCATGAAGAACAAAAATCGACGGGTAAGTGACATGTTCAACTAGAAAAAACAGCGGTTTTAAGCTATAAAAAAACATGACTCGTACCTTCCTGTCCACCTTTGAGAAACACTTGTGGAATTTACATTGTTTTTTTTTTCTCTTAATAAAGCTCTCGGTTCGGGAACCTATTGTCGCCATTATCGAGCACTGCTCCTCCGCCTCAGTCATGTTGTCATGTTGGTCATTCAGTTTCTATATGTTTGACTGTTCATTCCCCTGCCTATTTCCCTGTTCATCCCCTGTCCAAGCGTCCACCTTGTATAATTTTGATTTTTTCTTTCAGTTTTCAATTGTTTTTGCTTTTGTTGTAGCCGCTCTTGTTGTATGTTTGGCCATATTCATCGGCGTTGATGAGCTGCGGTGGCCACTGTTTGTGATATTTTTAACCGCTCGATTGTTTTCATTTGAATAAATATACAAACTTACATACCAGTGGTGGTTTTCGTATTGTTGTTGTTGTTGTTGTTACTGCCGTTTTATTTGTGTTCTTGTCATACTATCAGCCACAATAAGTTTTCAATATTGCTTTTTTGCAGTAAATTTCAATTTCATGTTGTTTGGCTTGTTAATTAAAATGTTTTCATATAAATTAACTGAAAAAAATTGTTTATTTTTCTTTCGATTTTTTAAAGAAAATTTCCATAAGATATCTTTTGTTTAATTGTGCACTTTCTTGTCTGTTGTTGTTTATAAATTCTTGGCAAATTTTTTATTATTTTTCAGAAATGAATGTTAAAGTAATTTGTTTGTTACAGGGTGGAGCTAAAATTTTTATGCTAAGTTTTGAAATTATGATAACGTTAAAAAAATAATAAAAAAGAAAAAAAAAATCATCGATCTTGACATGACTTCCCACCGTATATTTTTGCAAAACTTTTGTTTGAATTCTGTAGTTATGACGATTCTGTTCGCTCTCTTTTATGTTTTTATTTGCTTTATCTCAAAATATTTCATACTTTTCTTTTTGTGTTTGGGGTTAAAAAAATGCTCTTGCTTATAAAAGTGGACAAGTGGATTGAAATCATATCTTGTAGTGACCAGAAAATAAAAGCTGTATCAACAATAAGTGTAGCATTGCAAAGGCGTATTATTGAACAGCTTGTCGCTTCTCAGTTTTTAAAAGTTAACATTTGTCATTTCTAAGCGCGAGAAATTTATCGTAGTATGTTACATGGTCAAAAAAAGGATAAAAGTCATTGAATTTTGTAACGAAAATTCACATTAAATCGGAGTTAAGGTGCACAAAATTGGAGCAAGTCTGTCTCGTAAACATGTGGCTTCTGAGACATTATAAATTATAACAAAGAAAAAAAACAAAATATTGTCGGATTTTCTCAACATTTTTTTTTTTATTTTTTTTTGTATGTAAAATTCTCATTGATGACACATATAGGTCTTGCATGGAGGACGAAGAATCTGCAATGCACGTCCTAGGACAGTATTCTGCACTTGTGCAAACGGGACAAAAATATCTGGGTTACCACATAATACCAGATAACTTATTTATATTATATTTTTATACATTTTATTATTAAATAATTTTTTACATATTTTATACATTTTAAGTAGTAGTAAGTTATACTTAAGAGGGAAGAGGAGTTTGTTTATTACATCTTAAGTAGAAGAAAGGTAGTTAGAAAGAGTACGTTTGAAAGTGGATTTAGACATGGATGATGAATAACAATCGCTAACCTTATATATATATTACGCAAACCCAAATTTTGTCCGATGCCTTTTAAGTATAAGTCCAATTTTAATAAATTTAGAATGGCCTGTAGATGTGCATACTGAACTTTTTATTTCTTAAAAATTTATATTTTTCAAGTTATAGCTTATTAAAGTTTGCATATAATTGTTGTTGTTATGTTGGTTTTTCTTTTATTAACAGAGCAACTGAGAACAACGTTATCAAACTCAGAGCAAAACTATTCGCTGCTTGTATGCTGCATTTCGTATGGTGCTGCTAAATATTCATTGAAGAGTCTAGTATGCCTAGTTCGCCTGACTGGGTCATTAAAAGTAATCTAAGTAGATATACGTTCAGTGTTGATAACTCCAGTTATTACATCAAAGGTGAAGCATGAGATTAGTAATATTCTTCTTGATGATAAAGGCATTAAATTCAGAAGCTCAGATCTTTGTTCGTAAGGCGGCAAGTTACTGAAATCACGAGGGTCGAAAGAGTCTCTTAGTGCAAAAAGCAGGAATTGTTTTTGGATTGATTCGAATCTTTCACTATGTACCTCAACGGCCGGATTCCATATTATGCAGGCATATTCAAGTAGTGGGCGTACTAAAGTACAGTATAGGGTCTTAGTTACCCAAAAATTTTTAAATACCTTTGCTTTCCCCTTTATGAATCCAAACTGCTTACTTGCCCTTGATAATACTTTATCATAGTGAAGATTGAAACGTAGTTTATTATCCAGTACCACTCCAATATCTTCGAAATTGTTCACTCTTTTAAGTTCAATGCTATTTAGAAAGTAACAGTTATTATTTGCTAAACTCTTACGGGAAAAGCTTATAACGTAGCATTTCTTTACATTGAGGTAGAGCTTGTTTTGATTTCACAGTGTTCCAGAGCGAGCAGTTTCATCTGCATGAAAGTAACAACAATTTCCGACGTAATGACATGGTACAATTTTAGGTCATCCGCATACATCAGATGTGAAATGTCATTCAATACATCGGATAAGTTTAAGATGAAGATATTGAAAAGAAGTGGCCCAAGGTGACTACCTTGTGGAACTCCGGATGAAATAGAAATTTTTTTCGACAAGATACCTTGGAACTTAACGAACTAAGACCTTTCGGAGAGATATGATTTTTGCAAATTTAGTAAAGAACCTGATATACCGTAATTTTGCAATTTTTTAATAAGGATAACATGATCGACCGGATCAAAGACATTTCTGAAGTCAGTATAGACAACGTCTACTTGATGTCCTTTCTCCATTGCAATAAGAACATCCGAGACCAAAATTGTAAGGTTTGTTGTGGTTGATAGGTCTCTACGAAAACCATGCTGTTGGTCATTTGGTAGTGGATTAAAAAAGCATGTCAGTTTTTTACAGATATTTTTTTCAAATAGCTTCGGAATAGCAGACAATATTACAATGCCCCTATAATTTCATAAAGAAGAAAGTTCTGAAGGTTTGAAAATGTAGGGGTACTCACACTGACTTGGGTAGTTGGGCAGATTGGCAAATGCTGTAAATTTTGTTTTTGTAAAGTTGTACCCAAGTACCATTGTACACAAGTACTCATCTACCAATCTACTATAGCTGACACTCTGACTTGTTTGGTAGATTGACTTCTTGCAAGGTTGAGTACTTTTTCCATGTCTCCAACTTTTGCAAAAATAGGCAATAATTGAATTGACAATAAATAAAAAGAAAGTAAACTAACTACAAGTGATATAATGAGCATTGTGCAAGGGGGACGTGGCACCTGCCATACAAATCTGCAATTTCAAATAACTTTAGAATTATAGGTCTCGCAGCATTGGAATTAGGTATTCGGCCTCGATTTACATGTGCCGTTCCACTGGTAAAATTTTATGGGCGTTGAAAAAAGGGTGTGAAAATTTTTGGTATAATTTCGAACTATTAGTCACACATCAATGAAACTCGATAAGAACGTACTGCCCTGTCCTTTGACTGGAAAAATTTACTGAGAATTGGAAGAGGCGGCACGGCACCGCCCATATAAGTCAAATTATGGTACAAAATAGCTTTGGAACTAAATGCCGCATAACAACGAAACTCAGTATGGAGTTACCAGTTGGTAATGTCCATCTACTAGAAAACTAAGACGGGTATTGTACAAGGGGGTGTGGCTCCGCCAATACAATTCAAATTTTTGATATCGAATAGTTATTGAAATAAAAGTCACAAAACATTGAAATTCAGAATGGAGTTACTGTTTGGCTATGAATATATTTGTACTAAAAAACTTGGACACGCATTGGTTAAGGGCGTGTGGCTCCACCCATACATGCCAAAATTTTGGGTGGAGCAAAAAATACAAACATCAAATAGCTAAGGGAATTAAAGTCACATAAAATTGAAACTCACAATGGAGTTCCATTTGGTGATGTCCTTCTACTAAGACGAGCGTTAAATTAGGGGGTGTATCTCCGCCCAAACAAGCCAAAGTTTTGATATCGATTACTTTTGGAAACAAATTTTTGTCAAAAGTACTCAATTGCAATTTAGGGTGCTTGAAATTATCAAAAGTTCTCAATCTACCCATACTCAACCATGCCCCTAGTGAGTTTTTGTGAAACATGGTAAATTTTTTATTGAAAAATATTGAAAATTTAGCAAAATTAGAAAAGGCACTCCAAAAAAAGTTTTCCTTGATTTTTCGAAACTGAGTGTAATTTTATTTTAAGTATTAACTTTCGATGTGGCGACCGTGGCGTAGTTGGTTAAAGTGCGTGGCCGCTATGTCAACGAACTTTGGAGACCCAGGTTCGAACCCCAGCAGCGACAGAAAATTATTTGAATTAAAATAATTTTTCTGTACGGCCGCCACCTCTCTGCAGACAATGGCAAACCTCAGAGAGTAATCAAATGCCATGTAAAGCTTCTTGAGAATAAGAACATTACGTTCATCGCCGTTCGGAGTCGGAGTTAAACATGTAGGTCCCTTTCTCGGTCAATTGTGTACAAACTTAATAACACGCACAACACAATTGATCATAAGAAGCTAGGTCAAAGTCCTTTCAAGGGCTGAAATGGTCAGTTATTTATTTTTTTATTTTTTAATTAACTTTCGATCTCCAAAAACAAGAATTATTGTTATGAAGGTACTTGTTATACCCCCCCTCCCCCCCCGTTTAAAAAACGAAAATGGGGGTACATTAATTTTGTCACTCCGTATGTAACGCCCATAGGAGGCGTGGTAGGTATAGAAAAGTATATATATTCTTGATCAGCATCACCACCCGAGTTGATTTAGCCATGTCCGTCTGTCTGTCCGTCTGTGATCACGATTACAGCCGTAATTTTAAAGCTATCATCACGAAATTCAATATTTAAGCTTTTATCTAAAAAATTAAGGTCAAGTTCGTAAATGAGCCAAATGGGATGAATACCACGCCTACCTCCCATACAAAGTGACTTTATCAAAACGGTAAAATCTCTTAGAATTCAATAAAAATTAATATATGGACTTGCAATTTTGCACATGAGTTTTGATGTTTAAAATACACTCTAAGTTTGAAATTCAACCAAATCGGATGAAAACCACGCCTACCTCCCATACAAAGTGACTTTATCAAAAAGGTAAAATTTCTCTAAAATCCACAAAAATTAATGTATGGACTTGAAATTTTGCATATGAACTTTGATATGTAACGTGTACTATGTGTATGGAATTTAACTAAATTGAGTGAAAACCACGCCCACCTCCCATACAAAACGACTTTATCAAAAACCAACAGCGAATATTTTCTGTTAAAAAAATATAACGAAAATGTTTTTACAGATTAACATTTTATTGATTGATTAAGACTTTGAATATACTTTGGTTCAGCCGTGGGGGTATTTTAACTTCGGCCCAGTTGAAGATCATTTCTTACTAGTTTTTCCTTTTAAATTTGGTCTTTAAGAGGACCAAAGGGATATTTTTAGCCGAAATATTAGATGTTCAGTATCGCCTGCGATTTTTAACGACTGTCCCCATTGTACTGCATCAAAATGTAAAAATTTAAAAATTTAATAGAATTTTCTGAAAACATTGAATTTCAACAACAATTCCTGAAATATAATTATCTATATATATATTATATAAAATTCTTATTTGTTATAAATTGCATTCGAACCAGATACGAAAATTAAGGTCGTTAAAAATAGCAATTTCTTGTTCCAAGAAATATTAACCTCTAACCTGAAAACTCATGTTTCGAAACATTTTTAAATAGCACAAAGTGCTCCAAAGAATGAAACTGAGAATGAGTGCACTGAAATCAAGAACATAACAACAACTGCAACAACAACAGCTACAAAACTGCTGCACATGCAACTCTGTCCGAATGGAAACTCTTTTGTTCCATCCTCCACTGGATACCGAAATAAACAATCGTGAACATTAACCCCGAAGCAGCATTGAAAAAAAAGCATGCGTTGTGCAGCCGACACTACCACAACAACAACAAAAACACCAACAATAACAACAAATACAATGGGAGCACCAACACAAAACAAAAAAAGGAAAAAAAAAGTTAAAGCAAACAACTAAACAAAAGTGCTGCCATTGGCACAATTTGACCCATTGTCAGTTAGCGAACAACAGTGCTAAACAGCAACAACACCAAGGAGTTGAACGTCAAATAAAAAAAGTCAACAAAACTGTGAACAAGAACAAAATAAAATTAAATAATTGTTTGCACTAGCACACACACCCACACACACACACGCACGCACACCTGCGATTGTCACCGTCGCCACCGCAGTCAAATTAAAATAAATATAGATTCTCCCAACTAAATTTACCCACCTAGATTGTCCCCAACTGAATACTACATGGATGCAAATTCAAACAAGCAATAGTTCGCACGTCTACGCATTGAAATAGCGGGTTAGTGGGTGTTGTGGTGGTTAGATGATGAAGGGTGGTTGGATTAAGGGGTGCCGAATATATGGGTTCCAGTCATATTGTTTAGAGTACTACAACTTTTTCTGTCTGCTGCATGTCTTTGGAATTTACCGTTTGACAAGTCATGACTGACAATCCGTTTCATTTTGGTGGGCATGCGCGATAGCTTGGAAAATATTTTGTATCTGCTATAAAACGAAATGTTTTTTTTATTTTTTAATTGTGGCAGATGTGCATTCCATGGAAAATTATAGCAAGTTCAATGTTTACAACTGGTTGGGAAAAGACAGTGGTTGGGTTTGATGACTTTAATTGAAAAAATAAAATCGTCGAAAAATTGTCCGAACTAAAAAGAATTATATCCTAATACTCATGAAGAGTGTTTAGTTTTTAGCAGAAATACTGCAAGACTTATTTCACAAAAAAACAAATCTACAATTAAAATTCAATATGACAAAAAATTAAATATAAAAAATTTAAAAAAAATCTGCTGTTTTTATTTCATAGACTTCATAATTGCTCACATATTTAATAAAGCTTTTGGGTTATTAAACCGGACATAAACACAATTTTTAAGTCAAAATTTGTTTAAATTTTTAATAATAGCCTACGTTGAGTCTATAGAACTAAGTTTAAAGATTTTCCATAATAAAAAAACTTTGCACGCAAAGAAAAAAAACGTTTATCACCAGTTTGCCGCAAACGAACTTCGTTTGTCGTGCTTGAAATCGTTATTTGGAAACGTTTCAACAGTTGTCATAATAACAGTTCAGTTGCGAGAAACGCTTCATATAGTTGCAGGAAATTAATTTCGTTTGTCATAAACGCGAATGATTTTTAAATTGCAGCAATTGAAAACTTCGTTTTTCCCAACTGAAAATTTTGTTTATTTTTCCCTTCGTTGTATAAACATAACGCTTATAGTTTAGAGTAACTTTTTGGACAAATTTTTACTATATAAGGAAATTGGTAGTTTGCTTAATACGCGGACGGAGATAGCAACGAAGGTGAAATCCATACGAAGACGGACGGACATAATGAGAAAGATTATTAATATAATAAATAATAATGACCGAAATAGCTAGCGGTATATATATATAAGATATATTTTTAAGTTGTGACAACTGAATATTCGTTTGCGGCAAATACAGCTCGCAAACGAAGTATAGTTGGTGAATTTTTCAGTTGTGGCAAACGAAAAATTTCTTTGCGTGTGACAATACAGTACACGTCCAATATTACGAATACCCGATTTAACAAATGTCCAATATAACGAACGGCAAAATCTCTTCATTGACTATTCTATATAACGAATTCAAATTTTTTTTTTGTCATTCGATTTAACGAACACTCAAGGGCTTCTATACAATGGACTTCAGAAAATAATGTAAACTGCACTACAATCAATACTTTTCAAGATAAATTTTAACTACAAAAAAAAAAAAAATCCAAATATTTTGTTAATATATAAATAACTAGCTGACCCGGCAAACGTTGTTTTGCCCAAACATAATATTCGATGTTTCCACTTTTTCAATAGATGACGGTGTAGTTTTGAAAGACAAACACAATTTCCAAATTTTAGTCAATTATGACCAAACCGTTTGAAATATAGCATTTTCATATATTTGTGGGTGGCAAAACATATTTTTAATACAGTTTCCGACAGCAAGCAAGCAAAATATATTAGTATAATTTAAAAATTTATTTATAATACCAAATTTTATTATAATACCAGCAAAATCTTCTAATATAGAGTTTTTATTTGTAGGCGGCAAAAGGGGGGTGTGGTAACTCAGTTTTAGTACAGTTGCTGACAGTGAGCATAAAAACTAAACCCCCAAATTGTAGCCTAATACGCCGAAACCATCGTAAATATAACATTTTTATTGATTTGTGGGCGATAAAAGGGGGTGTGGCAACCCATTTTTAGTACAGTCTAGCCGACAGTGAGCATACAAACTAAATTACCAAATTGTAGTCTAATACGACCAAAACCGTCGGAAATATAGCATTTTTATTGATTTGTGGACGGTAAAATAGGGTGTGGCAAATTTTTTCTACAAAGTGTCCTTCCTTGGGCCAATACGAATCCATCAAGTTCAAAATTGTAAAAATTGAACGACCCCTTCTTGAGTTATGCGCGTACACACGGACGTCAGTCGTTTTTATATAAGACAAAAATAAAATAAACTCAAACCCAACATAACATCACTGCAGCATGGTAATGTTTGGCTATATTTGTTTTTGCTTGCCTCTGTCTTTTTTTCACGTCACCACGCATAGCGTACGACAAAAAAAAACAAAAACAAAATACATTGCCATTCTCTGTTGCTATCCATAGCACACACACGCTCGGGCATATGTAGGCAAAACAAAAACAAATCACATTGCTATTCTCAGCAAAGCAATACTCACTGTAGGATGGGAGAGTAAAATATTGAAACACTCGCATCGTGTCGATGTGCCGCACACTGCTTTATTTTTCACTACAACAACAACAATTTTTATACGCTATGAGTCGTTCATGTCCGTTTGTGCTTGCAGGTGAATTTTACTTAGGATTTTGAAAGCCATGAATCTCCTTTTCTAACAAACTTTTTAATAATTTTTTTGGCCTAAAACCTTCACCAGGTCGAGAGCTTTTTATTATAAAAAATTTCATGAAAAACGGCCGGGCCTTTCTCAAGATTGTTCCGAACATAAAAAAGGCACTTCAAAATATAATATTAGTATAGATAACTGAACTACTAAAATCTATATTTCTTTGTTTAAAAGATTCATTCGATATAACGAATTTTTCGATTTAACGAAAAGGCTGGACAAGAAATCATTCGTTAGGCTGCGAACATAGTGAACGCGAGTTGCTGAGCCGAGCCGAAAAACATATTAGAGCAATACAGTACGCAAGTCATACATCTCTTTTACCCGAATGCGTTTTTGAGTTTCAATCGGCTCGGATCAGCAACTCGCGTCTACTATGTTCGCAGCCTTATATTGGACATCTACTGTACTTCGAAATGTCCTCTTTCGAATGTAAGGGTTGTATAATTTGCATTTTGAATAAAACGAACAATTGTTTGGATGTCTCTTAGATTTTTATTTGATTATAAAGTAGACACATGGAGGTTATGAATAGAATACAATATCTATCAAATGGTCCCCTAGATGATCGCTTAACTTGCCGCTCTTAATTAATTCCGATATTTTCGATCAGACCTTCGCATATTTTGGGTTCAATTTCGACGATGGCAACTTCAATGTTGGCTTTATAAGTTGAAATTATTAGCTTAGCTTGCTTACGCTAAACATAACCGCCTATTCTTTACATAAACCTACCATAACCTTACACTTAACATAACCCCAAAAGAGGAAGTCTAACGGTGTTAAATCGATAGATCTTGGTTGTCAATCTTTGAAGAGAACTTCGTGCGCAATAACTTGATTGTTTCGAATGATGTTAATATTTTTTTAAATAATTTATAATTATTCTGCGAAATAAGGCCTCGAGAAGTAAGGCTTCATAATAAGAAATAAGAAAAAATAGAAATGATGTAAAGTCCCAAAAAAATTTCAGTTTCAGTTTTCTGGACTAATGTCATAATAAAATAAATTATATCCTTCCATAGTAAAACAAAGCCCCAAATAACTAAATACACCCCATATATTCATTTTATTGCTTCATATAGAAATATTTGGGGTATTATTTTATTTCTGGTACTATTTAAGAACCATTAATAATTCCGGTATTATTTAAGTTTTGGTGCTCGTTTTTATTTATTGGGGCTTTACTTTATTATTTCAATAAAAGAAAATTTTTTGAGACATTTTTATTCCTTGATGTCCAATAGAACATCGCATTAGAGAGATAATTCGTTCTTCGCTTGCACAGTAGGATTGTGGAATAATCTCCCTGCGAGCGTGTTTCCTGTCGGCTTTGAACTGTATGGGCTTAAAACAAATCTGCATTGCCAAGACTCAATCGTTCCATCCTCCAACTAAATTATCACCCTCCTTCTGAATCGACTCAATGCTTACATATGTATAGGGAGCATCCCCTGAGCGGTGGTTTAGTGAAAAAAAATATATCCCATTTCGAACCAAGGTAGACTGGACTGAATAGGTTTAACATCTGAAATCCTAGGTTCAAAGCTAACAAAAAAATTTAATATAATAAAAATGCAATTTTATCTTGTAAAATACTGGGAGAAAAATACTTTAGCCATTTGCTAAGAAATTATCGAATCAAACGAGAAAGTTTTGTGCTATTCCGGATAATTGAGGCCCGAGTGAATATTTCCGTTAATTTTTGTGTTTGAATAATTTTCTGTTGTTGTTTTAGATTTGGAATTACAAAAATATGCACTTTTTGGTGCGTCATTAGAATAGGTTCATCTCATTAATTTGAAGAAATGGAATCAAAAATATTTTTTTTTTATATTAATTTATATTTTTTTTTTAATTTTATTAATAAATTTTTAATAATGAGTGCTATCTCCTTTATTTAAAATAATTTCATAAATCCGATTTGGAATGGAATGATAAAGTTGTTGCAAGAAGTTCAAAGAAATTTCACTCCAAGCCACTTTAATGGCAGAAATGAGTGACTCTTTGTCTTCAAGTTGTCGACTGGAGTGATACACTTTTCGAAGAAACCAACCCCATACATTTTCACATGTTTAGGTCCGGAGAGAATGGAGACCATGACAACAGTTGAACATTATTTTCACTGATCCAGCTTTTAACAATACGTGCCGTATGAATGGGAGCGTTTTCCTGTTGATAAAGCTATTTCAGAGGTCCAAAAGTATTCTGAAACTTTGGATAAGCTTGTTCTAGTATCGCTCTATACAAATATCCCGTCATTCTGCAACTTGGAAACTCCAGCTCAATGACTTCAAAATATGTTATAGCCACCCAAACCATTACACCTCCCTCGCGGCTATGGTGACGATTTAAAAATAGTTCCTGTTTTCGTATATCATGAAAGTAACAGTTATCCATTCGGCGCATCCAAATTGAATTTTTTTTTCGTCTGAGAAAACAACGTAGTGCCATTCTGAATTGACTGAATTAAATAGATATAAATACGACATATATAAAAAATGTCAAAATACTGGAATATGGAGGGAATACTACGACATAAAAAGTATTACAAAAAACAAATTAAACTTAAAAAAATAAAGTATATGGAACACAAAGTTCAAATTAATAGTACAAACAGTAAACTTATGTGGAAATATCTTAAACAAACGGTCAACATAACAGAAGAAAAAGACACTATAAATAAAATTAGCATAAATAATAAAGTTTACGAAAATAAAGCTGAAATCGCAGAGGAATTAAACAAATACTTTGTTGATAGCATAATGGACATAAATAATAATATTCAAAGATTTCCTATTAATAATGTAATAAGCCAGCAGATTAATTCTAGACTAATATTTAACGAAATAACGACAGAAGATATTCTCGAAATAGTAGACAATTTTAAATACAAGATTGGTGGTAAAAATCTTCTATCGTAGGGTGTAATAAAAGACTCAGTGCAATATTTAGGACATTTCTGTGCAATTATAATAAATGAAAGTGTAAAAACTGGAGTGGTTCCAAATTTATGGAAAATTTCTACTGTAGTACCTGTAAAAAAAGTGACAAAAACATTAAAAGCTGAGGAACTGAGACCAATAAATACTCTTCCGAATATGGAAAAAATCTTAGAAACTGTGATAAAAAGACAACTCGTGCAATATTTAGATAGTAATAACATTATAATTAAAGAGCAGTCAGGATTTAGAAAATTGCATTCCTGCGAAACTGCACTAAATTTAGTGATTGCGCAATGGAAAGAAGACTTTAATGCAAAAAAATCAACAATTGCCGTCTTTATAGACCTAAAAAGAGCCTTCGAAACGATAGACCGTGAAATATTACTGCAAAAACTAAAACGAATTGGAATCAACGGAATAGAGCTGAAATGGTTTAATAGCTTTTTAACAAATCGCAAACAGCATACAGTAATAGATCAAGCAAAGTCGAGAGAAGTACCAGTAGAAATTGGCCTGCCCCAGGGATCGGTCTTAGCCCCGATTTTATTTAACATATATATTAATGATATTTTAGATTGTCTTAAACATTGTAAAATTAAACTTTTTGCTGATGATGCCTTAATAACCATAAGTGATACTGATATAAGCACTGCAATGATAAAAGTACAAGAAGATTTAGATAGACTTTATATATGGCTGTGTACAAATAGACTTAAATTAAATATAACAAAAACACAATTTATGACAATTACTCGATGTGATGTTAGGTTAAGTGATCAGATACTTAAAATTAACGATGAAAAGATTAATGAAGTAGAAAAAATTAAATATTTAGGTATTCAGATAGACAATAAACTCAAATTTAATGGTCACATAGATTATACAGTAAATAAAATTGCAAAGAAAATAGGATTTATGCAAAGAACATGTCGGTTCGTCAGAAAAGAATACAAAAAAAGTTTGGTTTATAGATCTATTATAGAACCCCACTTTATATATTGTTCATCAATATTATATATTTTACCTGATTCACAAACTGACAGGCTACAAAAGATGCAAAATAAAGCAGTGCGCCATATATTAAAAGCACAATATTATACACCAACAATTACTATGTTGAATGCACTAAATTGGTTGAGTATTAAACAACAGTTACTCTTCCATACAATGAAATTTATATTTAATATTAAACATGGATTAGTACCAGAGTACCTTAGTAATAATTTAACATATGTTAACGAAATACATTCCTATATAACAAGAGACAGAAATAATTTTAGATTGCCTTTATATAGAACAGAACCTGGAAAACAAAATTTGTATTACAAAGGACTTAAATGTTTTAATGCTTTACCAAGAGAAATCAAAAATTGTGATAACAAAAACCGTTTTAAAAATTGATTATACATATACTGTAAAACAACACCTGTGAGATAACTTTAAATTATGTTAGGAAATTAAGTTAAAATTCGTTAAAACATGTAGAAAATAATGTTTTGTAAGAAATTATTAATATATAAATAGGCTTATTAAAGCTGTAATAAATAAATAAATAAATAAATAAATAAATAAAAATTCTCTCTCCCAAGTCATGTGATTCTTACAGAAATTCAACCGATTTTCCTTCCGTTCAGGGTTAAGTGGCGGTTTTTTTTTAATCTTACGTCGTCTTATGTACTGAACGCTATTAATTACCCGGCGCACGGTTGACAGACGTTAACCCCAGCTACTTGTTAAATTTTTGATGCTGAAAGGCAGGAGTTGGAGGCTTTCCGAATAATTGCTCTCTTATCTGCATTTGATGCCGCAGAATATGTACACCCTTTCATGTTTTTTTCATAGCCAATTTTATATTTCAAAAAACTGCATGCTACGTTTTGACTTCTTCCAATTTTGCCAGAGATTTCACGAGTGGTTAAGTTTGGCTTTTTGTACACCTGAATTTTAACTTTTTCCTCCATACTGC
Source organism: Pherbina coryleti (assembly GCA_943735915.1). Classification (NCBI taxonomy): domain Eukaryota; kingdom Metazoa; phylum Arthropoda; class Insecta; order Diptera; family Sciomyzidae; genus Pherbina; species Pherbina coryleti. Next base: position 19,248,971 of record OX030948.1, read on the forward strand.
CACAAAATACTATAACACCTTTTTTATAAGTTATTTTAGTACCGACCTTTCTGAAACTCTGAAAGAAACTGAAGATGTTAACTGTGAACCTATTCTAATGACGCACCAAAAAGTGCATATTTTTGTAAAGCCAAAGCTATAACAACAACAGAAAATTAACGGTTCTTTTATGTACAATTTCTCTTCACTTAACTTTTTATAATTAAACACTTAAGAAAAAACAACAACAAAAAGTTTTTCTTACACTCATTTTAAGAGAAAAAAATCATTTGTATTTCATTGAAGTAGTGAACCTATTCTGCTGACGCGGAGTGTATCATGAGATTGAGGGATCACTGGGCATTATTTTCACCAGCATACATAGTATTTTACATTAACACATCGTTGTGGAAAACATTTGTTCACGTTCGATTCCACATAATTTGATATTCGCTCAAAAAAAAAGGCTCGTGTCGATTGGTGTAAAGAAACGCTCAAAAAATATAATCGCGGTGCTTTAAAAGATAATCGTGAACAACGATTTTTGACGCTAGACGAACGCCGTTGATGCGCTTAAAAACCATGTTTTGAAGGGGTCTTTAGCGGAATGGAATAAATGTTATTTCAAATTGTTCGAAAAACAATAAAGATCCGATCTGATCCGATCCGATCTTTATATTAATTCCCGAAACATATATAGCAACCCTCGTATTTATACTGATCAAAAATTCAACGAACTGTTGCTATTTATCTATCTTGTTATCTAGTAACTGTAAGATTTGTGGTCTTCCACTAAAGAAAAGTTATGAACTTTAGCTCTGGTTCCACACAAGAAAACAGGAATCCTTGCAAATTTTTGAATTCTCGCTCGCGCTTGCGATCTCAAGCTCTTTACTGCTGTCGAGAAAAAAAATGGTTCGGGCCATGATACAATTATACAAGGTAGTAATGACAACTGGCTATTTTCTCAGTAGTATCTAGCACCGAATGTCATTGGCCTGTATATTTAACTTTTTATTTTCTTTTCTACTTTTTTCGTTCTCTTATTTATGCTATTTTTGACAGTTGGTGCAAGACGGAAAAACTGTCACTCCTACCTTGTATAATTGTACCATGGTTCGGGGTTTGTATCAAAAAAATAACTAGTGCGTAAAGAAGTAGCAAGAGAGAGAGTGCCATTGGTATGCTATAAAAATTTATGGCAGGTTTCTGATGACACTTTGTGGTACAATGTATGAAAATATCAATTTAAATCTTCAAAAATTAAGTTCGATACTTCCTTGAGCTTATGAGCTTTTTGTAGAATATCTATATTAAAAATGTTTTCCTCGAATTACAAATTTTGCCCACTGTGCAACGAACTATAAGCAAATATTTTGACAGCCAAGTAGTATCAATGAATTTCCAATGGTCTGGAATTTTATAGCACTCTGACAGCAAAAGTTAAAACAACAACTCTAACAATTGTTAAATTCAAAACGTATTTTAAAATAAAATATAAGAATCACTCAAACTTCCACATTTTTTCTTAGCAAACAAAGAAAGAAAACATTTATCCAAACAATTGCTTAAAATAAAACAACACATGAAATTGTAAACAAATGTTTATATTTTGGAATGGACATGTAGACTGGAACAACGTAACTTCAACGCAGATGACGGAACAACAACAACAATAACAAAAACAACAGCAACAAAACGCGGGAAGCACGACGTAAACTCTACACACACACTCTACACGATGTGAAAAAAATTACATTTTCCACATACAGAAAAGAAGGAAAATTCAGTTTGTCAGTGAATGAAAATCGAAAAAGGCGAAACATACGAAACGAAATTGTAATAAAAATGCTTAAGAAATTCAAATGAAAATCAAGTGGAAATGTGTGAAAACTAAAGAAAAAAGTGTAAAGAGACATTTGTTAAAGTTGAAAGTGGCTTAAATAATGGCTTGTTTCACTTGTGGCTTAGAATTGTGGCTGCTGTTGAAGTATTTCATTCAGACTTCAAATTTTTTTTTCGCAAAGTTCCAATGTGGCTCTTGCTTTGCTCAGTCGGTCTCTTTAAACGATTGACATAAAAGTCTATTTTTAACCCATTTTTAAGGACCTTTCTGGCATATTCATAAAATTAGCGACATCCTAAAAAGTTTTGGAAGCTATAAGAATTGGCAAGCATTTTTAAGGTCAACGTGGAATAAGAACAAAAAAAGTCATGAATGAAAGCCGTGGGTAGAGAGTGGGTTAAAAGCTGTGAACTAAAATCCTTGCATATTCAGTTGAACTGAGAGGCAGAAATAATTAATACAGTGAGGTCAGCAAAGTGCAAAATATTTTTTGGCTTAAATGTCAGCCTTGAGTTGATGTTTTGCCTGAAATACAAAGAATTTTTATTTGAACAAAGAAAAAAAAGTAGCATAAAAAAGGGCACACTTCCAAAAGAGTTTTCCAGGACCTTTTGCCATAGCTGCTTGTGGCTAGCTGTCAGTCAGTCTGTCAAATAAAGCAACCACATGTTTCCTCTGAAAGCTTTTTGATTGAAATACTAAAACCAGACACACACACAAACACACACAAGTGAAACATATTTGAGACATTTCTGAAATATTTTTGGTGAAATGTGTCTGGATATTCATAAAATTTACTTGTAGCCATTAAAATAGTTCATGTGTTGCCAAGTGCAGGCCCAAACAATACAAACAACAATAAAAAAAAATTTCGCATAAATATAATTGTTTCGTGTTTTTTTTTTTTCTCTGTGTGCGATGTAAGTGTTTTAGTTTTCTTTGTTGTTGGTGTTGCTGTTCGTAAATATCAGCGTGTAAACGCATCGAAGGAATTCTTTTATTACTGCCTTCGTGCTGTGCGGCTAAAGCTTAGCAGAAATATTTGAAGTTATTCGTTTTTGTCTACAAACGCCTGCCGTCGTCTGGTGATGCTACACAGTGTCGCCAACGCAATTCAACGATATCAGCAGCGGCAGCAGCAGCAGCAGCAGCTAGTTTGTAAAAATATTTTAAAACTGTCGTTGCCGTCGTTGTCGTCAAAGATTTCTTCAAAATATCATCATTCGAAGAAGACTATCGGGCTGATCGGCCCATGGTGCAGAGAGCATCATCATCAGATGCCCCATCCGTTACGGGGGGTCATCGAGAATCTCGATTTGGCCTTGGATATACAACATACCAAAGTGGTTACAACAAGCTCTTCACTCAGGTGCTTTGATCGAATTTTTTCAATAAATTTTTAAGTGTATTGTGCAAATCGTTAAGAATACGAGTTAGTGTGTGTGAATGATGACAGAGTTCATTGACTCCAATAGTTCATATGATTATGTTTTAACTTTTCTAAGGGATGTTAGGAAATGCAATGCTAAAAATTAATGTTAAAAAATGAAAAACCAACTTAATGCGCTGCGAATTTTTCCTTAACATTAAAAAGATTTTATATAAATATATTTTATTAGAATATAAATATATTTATGCAATATATTTTATTAAAAATTAAACACATTTCCCTTTTTAAATTCTACTGAATTATTAATGTTTTTTAAAGAAGAAGCTTAAACTGGGTTTCTCAATAATCTTTTTAACAATTGAAAAACCCTTTAAACATTATAATTTATCAAATGAAAAACATAAAAAAAATTATGTTGTTACTTTCGGTCTTCTAAAAGTCGCTCTTAAAATTGCAAGAACTGTTATGGGCTTCACATAAAAAAATCAAGTCAAAATTTAAAACTCATTATATTCCATGCATTTTTTTGCCTAGGGATATACACCCAAAGAAAAAAGGAGTACGTAAAGTCATGTTCGGAGTCAATTTAACTCTTTTTCGTGCATTGTATTTTGCCAAAGCTGTAAAAACTATATTTCAATCCGTTGCAGCGTTCAAATTACTCGGAAAATTGAGTTTGTTTCGAGAAGTCGTGCTGACTCCGATATGACTTGTATTAAGGTTAACGGATTTCCATTGCGAGTTTTTTGATTTTGAGCTTATTCAAAAAAAAAAAAAAAAAAAAAAAAAAAAAAATGGACCAACTCACATAAGTGTACTTTTATGTAATATAAGTGATCTTGACGCGTTTTTTGAAAGAATACTACAAAAAAATGATTAGAGATGTTAATATAAAGTTCTTTTATTGATTTCAACAATTTTTAAAGTACATAAAAAAATTTTTATACATTTTTTTTGTGACGTCATTTGCGTGTAAGTGACGTTGTCATGAAGCGATGCGAGAAGAGAAGGACTATTTTGCTTGCAAAATAACATGATCTGTAATCATCTGAAAAAAAAAATATTTGTAAAGCCCCTTTTTTAAAAATAAGCCTGAAAATAAAGTTACAGCTCGTTATGTACTACAAATTTATACCCATTTTTTAAACAATCAACTTTAAAGTCACGTTATATTTAAAATATTTTTTATATACTTTAATAATTGTTAAAGTCAATAAAAAAAACTTTTTATCAATATATCTGACCATTTTTTTGCAGTATTATTTCAAAAAACGCTTTCAGAATCGCTTATATTACATAAAGGTACCCTTAAATGCTAGCATTTTCCACTGCCGAAGAAAGTTTTCAAAGATTTCTTCGTCTTCACTTGGTTTAATGAAAGAAATTCCAGACGCTGAAAAGACTATCTAATCTCCTCCATACATGTGAAGCTGCACGGTGTGGCAATTTGGATATTTATAATTTCAGCTCTTTCTTGGAGCTAAACATGCACAAACTATCTTTACACTGAAAAAAAAAATGTTTTAAAATTGACGACAGTTGTTATTAATTTGACGATATTTGTATTTAAAAAATAGCTTGCAACAAATTTCGTCAAAGTAAGAGCAAATGTGTTTAAAAATTTTGAAAATCGTATGAAAAAAAGTCAAATTATGAACACATTTTTTGAACACATTGTGTTCAATTTTAAGCTAATATATTTTTTTCAGTGTACTGTTTTATTTCTAAGCATAAATTGCGCTCAACTGTCAAAATCGGCTGTTACTATTTATTGCTGCAAAAGGTGTTTTATTTCTTTAATTTAAAGGGGCCTTATTCAAAAAAAGGGAGATTTTAAATTCATCATATATGCAAAAGGAATGAAAAAATTGCCCAAAAGTTCCTATAAAAAATACATCGTATTTTAAAATAAAGATATATGAAAACTATATGATATACATACATATACAACTATAGAGTTATATAACTCTTGATTGTTAAAAACAGTCCGTTTTTGACGTAGAATACGTCATTCTCGGAGGTAAATAGGGTGGTTGATAGTGATCAGGTGTCGGTATTTAGGTCGTAATTTGAGCCTTTGGTGTGCCTAAAGTACTGATCGTACAATGTTGATGTTAGCACTTGTTGGTCTGCTTGATCCTCACTGGGAGAAAAATTCATGTTTGAATTCTCTAACTTATATAAATTTTGCACAATTACATGAAGTATAAAGCCAACATTTGATGTTTTTGTTTGCTTAAGTTTGCTACCTATTTATCGACAGTTTCCGATTTTATCGACAAAACCATACAATTTGTATGGGAGCCCCCCTAAAAAGTGGTCAGAGGGAATAGGTGTCAAAGGCAAAAATGTTCTTTTTGCAAAAGTAATGGGGGGTCGGTCATACATATTAACCCTTTCCGGCACTCTTTTAAAGGTCAAATGCTCAGGTGTATGGAATAAATATTTTGCTAAATATTTTTTAAAAAAGATGTCATCAAAAGCGAATTGAATAATTCTACGTCTTGTGTTACTACATAGTCGAAACTACTGTATCTTTTATTATTGTGCAACATTTCATTCTTATAGATTGATTTGCTTTCTAAAATATTTGAGTACTTTTTCATCCTTCGAAGTAAAAAGAACAAACGGAAATATTTGCTCGAGCAAACTCTGTTTCGTGCTCAACATAATTCAGTTTCCACATTAAAATACAAAGTATGATCTTTGTATATATTTGCAATAATTTTTTACGGAGTTAAAATGACAAATTTACGGAGAAGTTTCGGAGTTAGTATGAAACTACTTCAAAATTAATTCAAGCTTTGAAAATGAATTGCTTGACGCAGAAGAAGCTTTAAGGCAATATTGTAGTCTAGAGCAGTGGTGCTCACTACATGGTTTCCCATAGCCGGCGGGCATCGTGTGTTGTTGAGCTTTTACACACGAAGTAGCAATCGGCTCGCTTTGTTTGTACACTGCGTAAAAGTTATAAATTTTAAGTCAGTATGCTTTGAGCGTTGATATGGTATCGGAGTCGTTCGCTATTTTATTTATGAATGTACGTAAATATTTTGCAATATTTGAAGAAAAGGAGGAAGAGGAAATTCTATTCTTCACTTTTAAATTTTTTGATGTTTTCTATGTTAAAATATTTTTAATATCCATTTTTTTATTATATGCTTATTAATAATGCATATTTGGTGGTAAAAAGCGGTGCCTCCATCTTGCTACAACCCTTCTAGTCATCTGAAAAAAAATTCCTAATTAGTAAGACTTTCGCTATATCCCGGACTAGGGAAAGGATTTTTTTTTTTCGAAAAGGCAACTGTTTGAAAAAAAGTAGAACTTGGGAAATGATGTCGAACGTGTTGGAAAAATAAGTTTGAAGAAAACAACGTTTAAAGTTTTGAGTTCCTTTTGAGACGGTATAGTTTCTGCGTCACTAAAACAGCTATAACTTCGTTAATAATTTTAATTTTAAGAAATCCTTTTAACCCTTTCAGCCCCAAATTAGCCCTGCCGGTGTTTAACATTCCAAGCTTCGTTGAGGATCAGTTTTTAACCAAAATAAGTTGAGTACGAAGTTTGAAAGACGTATTGCTTTCCTAATAGATACTAATAGATACTACTACTACTACAAATATTTAAAAAAATTTTTAAAAATTTTAGCGCTCTAAATATCCTATATTTATTCTAGCTTAAAATGTAAATAAGATCTCATACATTCGTACCAAACATTTTATAACGTTTTGCTTTAGAAAAATTTTTAAAATGATAATACAGTGCCAGCTCGCTAATCCGAATTAGTGATTGCATACCCCGATTCGGATAAACGAAATATTCGGATTATTGGACTGTTATTATGGCTGTTATTATGTATAATATTTCACATAACAATATATTTGGAAAATAAAGCAAGTTAGAATTTCAAAACAAATTTTATTTCAATCAAGAAAGACAAATGCATATTTTCGGTTTTAAAATTACTGTAAGTTTTTAACGAAATTTGTAATGTAGGTTTGCTGCTGTTTTAATTCATATGCAATTTCAATTTAATTCAGCCAAGAATTTCATCTTTAGAAATTTGCACGTCATTATTGCGGTGAAATAAGTTTCTTATTGTGCGCAATTCTTTAGTTTGTTTGAAACAATTCGCAGAGTTATTCTCAGGTGATTTTTATTATAATATTGATAATGGGATGTAATCCTCTGAAGTGCATCTCTGAGGATGAATATGTTTCTAACTGGACTTTTGTAGAATTGGGCACTCTGTCACAAGATCGCTTAAGCAATTCACAAGCGTCCTTCATACTGAATTGTTTTAAAAAAGATGTCGGAATCGTCCGCTCCAGAATTTAGCAATTCACACAAGAGGTATTTTTTGTAATACCGTTTAGTCAGTCGTATCGCATTCTGACCCATGGGTTGAATAATACTAGTACAATTTGGAGGAAAAATCATAAGGGGTATTCACGATCCTGAGCTCTTTGAAGAGTTCTTGTGTAAAAGAGTAAAATTCGGTTTAGCTAGCTGCAATCAATGCGGATTTAAGAGTATGCAACGCGTCATATATTGAATTCGGATTAATGGATAGTTCGGATTACACTCCGTGCGGACTAACGAGTTGGCACTGTATTTTAATTTGCTTTTTTTTTAAGTTGTGTGGTCGAGCACATGAGTTGACTAGGAACAACTTTGAAAATGAAGTAATAAAAATTAATTTCCGCATTTTTTATTTGTTTTTCTCTTATTCTTATTCGCCACATTTCAATCTATTATTAAAAGCTTTTTGTTAAAAATCGGGAGGTCCCAAACTAGAAATAAAGCCATAAAGTCAGAAGTTGCTCACAGGCAACCTTGGGCTGAAAGTGTCAAGAACATATTTTTGGATGTTTAAGCTACCGACAAAAATTGTTAGATTTTTTTTTAAATTTTAAGACTAAAATATCCCCTTAAATTTGCAAAAAACAAAAACAAAAACAAACAAAAAATATTGACACAATTAATTTTGACTTTTACTGTGACAAATCGTTTTTAACTTCTCAAAAAATCTCTTAACTCACGTAAAAACTTGAATTAACTCCGCACAGTTTTTTCGGTGTTGGCTAATAAGGACTTTATGAGAAGAAACAAAAAACACAAAATTCTCATTATTTCTGGAACACAATTGCATAAATGAGTGTGTTGTCGGCTGGCTTCGCCGCATCGCATACGATCAACCCAATTTTTCAAGACCTTGTTGACAGTTTCTGGCTCTATCTTACTATCAGACAATCTTTTACGTAAATCTACAAAAAAAGTTGAACAGGGTCAAATTACAGTATATAATTAATAAAAACAAAACAGATATCTGTATTTGGACCATATTTTCAAGCAGGTTGTGGCATAAAGTTATATCGTCGTTGTCAAATCAATATCCGCTATGTGCACTTTTTCGAGACTTCGACTTTTTGACTGTTATGACTAGTTTACTTATCCAAATTTTCGTATAAAAACAAAACGTATTACATAATATAACTTAAATTTAAACAAGTTTTTAAAATTTGTATCATATCAAATTTCGGGAGATCGTTGGTTTTTTTTTCAATATCTTAATGCTATACTTTTTGCTATAGCCGATACTGGTTTGACAATGTCGATATACTTAGTACTGACGCGGTTTTTTGCTCATAAAAACAACTCAAGATTTTTTCAAAATTATTTTTGTTATTTATTATTTATTATTTATTATTGCTACAAATTGTAGAATACCTTATTCGTAATGGCCATCATTTGCTTTCCAGCACGAGCGAAGTCGATTCGGCCAGTATCGATCGCAGTGCGCACAATAGACATGGGTAACGCAGCAAAATATGCTGCGCTGCTACACCAACCTCAGCGCAGTTGCATCAGCGTAATGCGCTAACGCAATTGCGCAAGGAAGCATTTTAAAATGCTATGATATATGTATTATAGAGACCAGCGCAGGCTGTTTTTGAATTGGATAGCACGATGCGTTATGTGGTCAATGTGTTGAATTTGGTGAGTTTTTAGAGTGCGCTTCAAGCAAAACTAAAACATCAAAGGATTCTGGCATTGCAGCAAGTTTAAAGTTTGATTCAAGTTTGTTTGTACTCTTAAAATCGAACACGTTCGACATATTGAAAAAACCATTGCGTGATCGTTAAAGCATCGTAACAATCAAACACACTTCACATGCTTAACAGAATATTCCTCGACAATGTTCGCTTCGAACAAGAGATACCATGTTTAAGGCGACGTAAAACTTTTACAATTTTCGCTCGCTGTAAAAATATTTTCTCATTTTTCTTTAAGAGTGTCATTTGTATTATTGCGCTATTGCGTTACTTTTTTTAAAGGAAGTGAATTAGCGCAGTAACGCATTTAAGTGCTTCAACTCAATACCGTAACGCAGCGCAGCGTTACCTATGTCTAACGCACAATATGCATAGAAAATTTCTCCACTTCTCGGACAAGAGAGCGCTTAAAACACTCAATATTTGTGTGGCGAGAAGAGCAAGCCATACCTTCTAACACGGACCACAATTTATCCAATGGGTTCAGGTCTGGGTTACCCGCTGACCACTGATCCGTGGAAATGAAGTCCGGTACATTGTTTTTGAGCCACTCTTCAATGAATTTGGCCTTATGGGCCGGAGCAGAATCTTGTTGAAAGGTCTACGACTTGTTTTGGAATAGTATCGTATTAAGAGGCTTCACAACCAATTCCAAAACATCGGATTCATACAATTTCGCCGAAGTTTTGACTCCTTTTTCACAAAAATTAGCTTGGTGACTCCATCATAGGCGACTCCCCACCAAACCATCACAGAAGCTGGGTTCAACCTCTCTGAACTTTTGGAACGAGTTCTTCTGCATGCCGTGATGGTGAGCATACACTCTATCATTCTGTTTATTGAACGATTCCATCACGGTAAACATTTTTTCGTCAGTAAACAGAATTCGTCTGTGGGCATTATCCGCTTGCTTGAGAAGTAACGCTATCGATTTTCGCATACGTTGTTCCTTAAATGCTGCTGTGAGAAGGTGCCCGGTCTGTCTTTTGTATGCTCTGACCCTCAAGTCATTTTTAAGAATGCGGGGATCGATTACGCCGAGATATTCATCTCCCACAACAAGATTTTCTGCTTTCGCAACGGTTTTTGCTTGATTCGAAACTATACCGCCTTGATGACTCGTGGTGTTCTTACATCACCTGGACTGCCGGATTTTGGACGTTCGGTTATTCAAACAGTATTTTCAAATAACTTCACAGTACGATACACAAACTACGAGTGACTCCGAGTGGTCGCAAGGTCCGAAAGATATCGCCTCTTTCAATGCCACGATTTTCGAGCGAGCCCCATTACATGATTACAAACAACTGCCGCCGAAAACTTTTTTCGGGAAAAAGAAGCATAAGTGCTAAATGTCAAATAGGCATCAAAATGAAGTGAGTGCGTTCGTTTTTTTTTTTTTTTGCTGTAGTTTATGGACATCGATATCTTTTTTGTATTTTATTGGAATCGGAAATATAAAAAAAAAAAAAATTCAGTGGAATGTTTTTTAACTTCAAAATAAAAGGGTTAAGTTTTATGAATAGTATAGATAAAGATTAAAACTGTAACGTTTAGTTCAGTCATTTATAGGTGATCTCGAAAAAAATTTATTGTTCCATATATTAAGCTCCATTTGGCTTCTCAACAACTGAAAACACCATCATTGGATGCTACTTATTGTTTATTTTAAGTAAATCAATCAACTGAATGCACATACATTTTTATGCTAACACACAAACATATACATGCCCATACAAACAAGAATATAAGTATGTATTTATATGCTGGAAACTGTGTCCAAGAGTTGAACCGCTAGAAAACCTTGATGAAACACTAACTAAGCGCAGCTTCGTATTAGTGCTGGATGAGAGACTAATTATAGCCATATTAGTATTGGACTTAAATTAATTTTGTTACATGGCTGACCAGCGTTAATTGTATTTGTATATTATTTAAAAATAACTTAGTTAAGCATTAATTAAAAAAGGATTAAAACGTGAAGCCATATAAAGAATGAGTAGATTATTTGAACGTATTTGAAAATCGAAGGACAAATTGACGGCAATGGAGGTTAATTAAAAACGTGCTTCGGAAAAATAACAACAGATGTCCAAAATCAATAATTTATTCAATCGAATCAATTTAATTGGGTGGCAAATACTTTATATTTGTTGCGAAAACAATGAAATAGATTTTTACGTAGTATCTTTCGATTTGGTTAACAGCCATTGCACTTCATTAATAACGGATGTATCTGCTAGAGCTGAAGAATTTATTGTTTGAATACAACGAACAATTGTTTCGAAGATACATTGAAATTATATATGAAACCCAATATCTTTAAGATTGGTCACTTTGGTTTAGCTTCCAGACCTTAATACTTTTTTTTCAAAATTTTCGATCACTTTTGGGACGCATTATTGGGACTCTATTTCGGCAATGGCGAATTCAATGTTCGTTTTGAGAGTTAGAATTGTTTGCGAGTCGACTAACGTAGACCGTACTCCTAGCATAACCCAAAAAGAAGAAGTCTAATGGTGTTAAATTACAAGATCTTTGTGGTCAATTGGTGTCTTCAAAATGCAAAATAACGCGATTAGGGAACGATTAGCAATACCTCGATTTTTTTCGCGACTAGTATAGTTGGTAGAACCTTCCTGTTGAAAGAAAAGGTCGTCCGTGACCATATACTCCATCTACGATCAATAAAAATTGAACTTATATGTCTTTTACCGTGGCCATTTCCGTAAAAGTACGATCCCATGAGCCTCCGGCCCACAATCCTTACCAAACAGTCATTCTTTATAAGTGCATTGGCATTTCTTGAATCACTCGCGAGTTTCGGATCACCGAATGAGGCCAATTACCCAGGCCAAAATTGAAAAGTACACGGCTCCTTTTTCGAATGCCGTTGAGTTTTCTAAAATATCTCTTTTTTTTCGTTGAGATACATATTACCTTAAGTATGACAAAAAACATTATTTTTTGCACTTTTAGGTTCGGATATCTCAAAAACCTGACGCGATAAAGCAATTCTGCTGCCAAATTTAGATTCAGTGCACCTAAATCCTTCGAAAATAAAGGATTTTCCATTAAGTACTTGACAACTTTTTTTTTAAATAAAACGCAAACCATATTTGAAAAACGTTATTATCGGCTTGAAGTAAAGTAAAAACATTTCTGAATGGAACTCGATTTCGTTTATATGGCCACCGTGGGCACGTATGCAGCGGTCGATTCGATGGACCCAATTTTTGATGATGCGGCCACACATTTCGGCCGAAACGGCCGTTATTTCGCGTTCAATGTTGGCTCTGAGCTCTTCCAACGTTGACGAAGCCCCAAAGATAATAGTCTAGAGGCGTTAAATCACACGAACGAGACGGCCAATCGACTGGCCCATTTCATGAGATAACACGCTCATCAATCTTACTCTTCAATAAATCAATTGTAACGTGTGCTTTGAGGCTTGTGGCAGCGTCCTGTAGGAACAACATGTCGTCCAAGTCCATATCTTCCAATTCGGGCCAAAAATAATCGGTTATCATGGTGCGATAACGGTGGCCATTCACAGTAACGTTACGATCGTTATCGTCGACGAAAAAATATGGTCCAATGACGCCGCCGGCATGAAAACAGCTATTTTTTGTGGATGAAGTGGAGATTCATGAAGCACATGTGTGTTTTAACCCGATCAATAACGCATTTATTGCTTATTGACGAACCCATTGAGCCAAAAATGAGCTTCGTCACTGAAGATGATTTTGCGATGAAATTCATCATCTTCGCGTATCTTTTCCAGAGCCGAATCGGAGAACGTACGTCGCTTCAAATGGTCCACCGGCTACAATTCTTCAGTCAGCTTGATCTTGTATGCGTGTAAATCAAGATCCTTACGTACAATTCGTCATAAAGTGGTCTGGGCGATGCCCAATTCTTGAGAAAGCCGTGGAATTGACTATTTTGTATGGTTTGCTACGGACGCCTGAACGGCAGTGATACTTTTGACACTTCGACCAACCCGTTGTCTCACTGATACAGCAACATCACACAACGAATATGTAGACTCAAATGTTTGCACTAAACTTGTTATTGTCTGTCTACTAGGCCGAGAATTACGACCGAAAATTGCATTTAACGACCTTAAAGTTGCGATCACCGACTCCGAATTTCGGTAAAAAAATTTTATAATTTGCAGACGTTGTTCGTTCGTGTACTTTACCATGATGAAAATGTTGAGTTTACTGAATAAATTGACAGCGACAGTTCGATGATTAGTGAAAGGGTGCGTTCAGAAATTTGATTCAAATTTGTCAAGTCCCTATTGGAAAACCCTGTATTTGTTTAAGTTTCTGCTTCAAAAAACAAAAGTTAAGTTTTGTTGGTCTGTGTTATTAAGGGCAATGAGTTGGCAATGTGAAAATGAGCTTCGTCATATAACACGACTTTTGTGAAAAAATCACCGTCAGCATTCATGTTTTCCGAGTCCCCATCAGAGAACGTACGGCGGTGCTGATGGTCCGACGGCTGCAGTTCTTGATGGAAATCTTTTCTTTCCCGCATTCTGTGGTAAATTTCCCGCACTTATAAATGACAAATGTCAACATTTGACAACTACCAACTAACATCTATTAAATAATAGCCCTTTGCAACCCTACACTTCTTGTTGATACATCCTTTATATTAAAAAGAAAACTGTTTTTTCACATCAACATAGTTACTAAGAGCCATTAGAAAATTAGAATATTTTTCTACACTTCAAAAGTTCAACAATGAATGAATGCAATTCAAAGGTTTTCAATTTGTTGTTGTTTTCTTATTTGGCATTATTATAAACAAAATGGTTGAGCAATGTTTACAAATTCCATCTCATTAAACTCGAAAACTGGCGCTAGGCCAAAATGGTACATAAAAGTTTAATAAACACAAAAACAAAAAAAATAAAAAAAACAAAAACAAAAAAAACAAAAACAAAAAATAAAAAAAAATCAAAATAAATACTCCATGACACGAAAAATTGCACGTTATTTTCTTTTAATTACTCTCAGTTTACACTTGAATTCCTAATATTTTGTGCTTTATTTTTACAGGGTTCTGCCGACTCCAATTACTCACAACCGTCATCCGATCTGTCGCTAGACGAGGAAAAAGAATCGCTTCGGCGAGAAAAGGAACGTCAGGCCTTAAGCCAGTTGGATAAAGCAAGGGTCTGTGTGATGGCTTAAATGTCCTGTATTCTTTGTTTTATATAAATTTTTAAAAAATATCCCTCATCCTGCAGAGCAAACCCGTTGCGTTCGCCGTGCGAACAAACGTAGCATACGATGGCACAATCGATGATGATTCGCCCGTTCAGGGTAGCGCGGTCTCATTTGACGTTAGGGAATTTCTACACATCAAAGAGAAGTACGACAATAACTGGTGGATTGGCAGATTGGTCAAAGAAGGCTGTGATGTGGGATTCATACCCAGCCCCGTTAAGCTAGAACACATACGCATGCAGGTAAGTGTGCTGCCGCTACAGCCGGTCAGTCAACTAGTCAGTCTTTCAGTTGGCATAAATTAACTTCTCATCATTGTTTTGTATTCTTATCTTTGACGCCAACGCCAGAATCAAACCAGACCCTCAAGACTGTACGGCACAAAAGGTTCATCGAGCGGGAATTTAGGTGCAGCACAAGCAGGTGCGGAGCCATCACGAGGTAGCACACCCCCTACACCTGGTATGACACACAATTCATATTCCTTGTTATTTTTTTAAGTTGGTATTTTTTATATTTTTATTTTGAGTAATTTTAAGTTTATTTGAGGAAATTTTTAGTTCTTTTGTTTTGGTTTTAAATTTTCACAAATTGCGTTTTTTTCTTGTGTTGAATTTTAATTGAAAAGATTGTTTTTTTTTTTAATAAAATGTATTAAAACGCGTTTGAAAAATATATCAAACCGGAAGTTGAATATATATACTTAAGTCCCCCTTTGGAAATGACAAACTAATTTTTGCTGATGTGATTTTTACTTTTCAACTATACAACAATGGTTTTTAGAATTATCTGGGTTAGTAAGAGGTTCCAATTTTTCCACGTCTATATTAATTTGTTTAAAATTATAAGCATTAACATGCTTTCCCTGTGCAATTAATATCTATGTAATAATAGGAATTATACAATGCAAAAATGTTTAATGTTACTGAAGAAGATTCTTTTTTTTTCGAACAGAAAATGTCATATTTGGAATTGTTTTATTGAAATGCTTTAGTAATAATGTTTAGTCTAAATGAAGTATGTTTTACGTTTTCGAAAAATATCCTTTTGTCAAAAATATACCATTCACCTTTTTCGGTTAACAAGAACATATATAGGTATATATAGGTATATAAATATATTAAAATTATCCCCATATGAATAAAAAAACATGTTCACTAAATTTTTGACGGCATAGACTAATAATATTCAATTTTATATAAAACTAAAATCTATAGAGTATATCGTGCCGATTGATACACTTTAAGAGCTCGTAAAAAAGCCCAATAGTTGGAGAAGCGTTTTACAAGAGTTTTTCTTAGTATTTAATCAAAGAGGTAATAAAAACAATACTTGAAGCATAATTTTTTAAACAACCTGGTATGAACTTCGTTTTTTTTTTATTTTTCTTCTAAATGAGCTATCAAATTAAAAAACCGGGAAGAAAATTACCAGAGTTGTAATATTTTGTTCTTGGAAAAATTCCATTTTTTTTCCAGTGCAACTACAAAAGAAAACAGAAAAATTAGTTCAATTGAAAAAACTTTCTGTGTCAGGTGGAAATTGAAGCAGGGTAGTCTAGCGTATGGGCCACTCATTATACCCACTGTGCCACGGTCGCCGGCTGTGTATTGAATAATATCAACACTAATACCAGGGTCTGATATGTTGGCAGCCCTGGAATACCAAAATTTTTGTAATAATCAGAACTATTTAACAAATAATAATTTTGAAGTCATTTCAAATTAGAAAAAAGGTTTTTTCGATTGTTTTTATAATTTTTTGTGTTTGAAATGTCGAAAACAGGTACTTTGAAGATATTTGAAAAAAAGTCAAGTTTTACCAGCTACAACTAGTTTATCCGATAGTTTATTTTTTCGTAATAACACTTGAATTTTCCAAAAAGGTACACTTCTTTTTGTTGTTTCAGGAAATACTTCAATAACATTTCATTGCAATTTTTTCAGATTTAAATTTTTACGATTTTTTTATAACAACTAGAAAGAAAATGGAATTTTTTTTCTATAATTACTCTGGTAATTTTCGTCCGATTTTTAAAAATGACAGCTTATTTTTAAGAAATTTCAATAAAACACAATTTTCATGCCAGATTTTTAAAAAATATTTATTTCAAGTGTTGTTTTTATTACTTCTTTGATTAAATATGTATGTACTAAGAAAAACTCTTATAAAATACTTCTCCATCGGGCTATTGAGCTTATTTTAAAAGTTCATCAATCGGCTCGAAATTTTATAGATTTTAATTTTATATCAAATCGAATATTTTTAACCAATGCTACATTTTTTTTTCCCATATATATGGAGGCCACCTTAATATATATATTTATATGTATTTTTTTTTCTAACTATAAAACTTTTTATAATCGATTCTTTCTCATCACTAACTTAGCTAAGACTAGAGCCCCAACCAAGTTATGTGTAAGCGAACTTTAGTTACAGAGAAGCATAATGTTCGTTTTTGCAATACCACCTTGATCAAAAAGTTCCCGGAATTTATTCAGGAAATTTAGAATACAAGATTGCGCATCAAAATTGATATTGTCCCCTTCTAAGTACTCCCCATCGACTGCAACGAACTTATTTGAGTGCTTGATCCAAGCCTCGAAATATTTTTTATATTCGGCTTGCAGTCTCATCATGAGTTTCATCATGAGCGGTTTCATGAGTTAATCGAATAGGAAAAAGTCGCAGGGAGCCAAATCAGGTGAATTCGGTGGTTATTATATAATGGTATTCGTTTCGTTTTTAGCCAAATGTTCACGGATAACGATCGCATTGTGCGACGGTGCGTTATCGTGGTGCAAGATCCACGAGTTGTTTTCCCACAAATCCGGGCTTTTTTGGCGAATTTCTTCACGCAAACGTCTTATAACGACCAAATAATACTCCTTGTTGACTGTTTGGCCTTGTGGAAGGAATTGATGATACACAACACCTTTATAATTCATAAAAACTGTGAGCATAGCCTTCTTTTTCGACTGAAAATGACGTGACTCATTCGGTGCACGCCATTCACTCGCTTGATGTCTGGATTGCGTGTCATACTCATAAATCCACGTCTCGTCTCCAGTAATGATCTATTTGATGATGTGGGTCGAATTCGCCCTTGTAAATTATGTCTTTTGCGACGTCAACGCGGTCCCTTTTTTGCATAAAATTCAGGTCTTTCGGCACCAGCTTTGCAGCGACACGTCTGAAGCCCAAATCATTAACCAAAATGTCTCGAATGGATCCAAAACTCCTCTGCCATCTCGCTAATGGTCAATTTGCGGTCTACGGTCATCCATTCTTTGATTTTGTTAATGTTTTCGTCGGTTTTCAATGTCGATGGCCTTCCACTGCGTTCATCATCATTCACGGACTTACGGCCACTGATAAACGACTGTTTTCTTCAAAGTATCTTTGCCGAAACACTTTTCTAATTTGTAATGTCGTCGCACCATTGAAACCGTTTTAACGTAAAATTTAATACAAAGTCGTTGTTGCGAATTCAATTCCATTCCATTTTTAAAATTGTACAAAATTGAAAACACGCACAATCGCAGATCGGGTGGCTGACAGCACGTGGTGATTCCGGGAACTTTTTAATCAAGGTGGTATATAGAGTCACCCACGTCTTGCGCAGTTTTTTGGTCGCTCAGTTTCTCATTTACTTTTCGTTTATTTTTCGAAATTTGAGTGAGAATTTTCGAAATCGTATTTTGCTAAGCATAATAGTGTTTGAAAATATTTTATTAAAAACTAAACAATTTTTATTTGACAACTCAGTCAATTTGTTTTGTTTTGAAATTTTTTCAATTATTTAATATCTGTGGCGTTTTATAATAACATCTTAAGTGTAAAAATTATGTTTCGAGAAATCTTGCTTCAAAGTTTTCAATCGCCATATAAGTTATATGAAAGGATGTTTCGTTTTTGGGCCATAACTTTGGCTACGGTCATGCTAGATTCTCCAGATTTTGTGTGGTTCTAGTACTATATGGGTAGAACACAGTTACATCAATAACTCAAATCTGCCTTAAGTCCACTTAAGATGTTATTATAAAATGCCACAGATATGTTTTTAGTTGTACATGCAAAGATTTCTCGGGCGACAGATAGGGGATTTCCCTAAATACTTTTCATATACTTCTTTCTGAAGCTTAGGCTTGCTTACGCATTACTTGGTTAGGGCTAAAGTCACAGAATACCCTTGGTATAACCTTTTTTTTTGATCCCTTGGCTCTTCTTAGACTATGACGAACCTTAAGTTACCTGCCCTGACCAAGCGTCTGGAGAGAATACGGTCTTAAGCACTAAATTTGTTGAAGCTCTGTTATTGAGTTGAAGCACTAGCTGTATTACTGCGTTACAAGTTACACTTGTTTTAGTTAAAGTAACGCAATAGCGCATTTATTTATCTCTGTTTAATACTTTAACTCTGCTATACTTATCTCTGTTTAATGAATTTATGAGCAATATGACTCCTTAAGATGAAGCATGTTGCTATAGGATTTTTATTTAATTGATTTATTTATTAGTTGGTTGAACCTCACCAACTGCTCTAAGTACTTAACCATATAAGTGATTGCGCTACCCAACATTAAAAAAATTAGCAACATTACATGGCGCAATTGAGTTAGGCGCATTTCGTTGGTACAGTAACCAATTTCATATATTTTTAAGAAAAAGAAAAACAGAAAATTTTAAAATAATTTTGTTAGAAAAATGTCGAAAAATTATTTAATTTCCAATAGATAATTTATCAGAGCTAATTTTTGTTTTAGAAAAGGCTTGTTTTTGCTACAGTAAATGCCAAAATAAAGTATGTTTTAATTTTAATTTTGCGCCATAATCTTTGAAATAGTGTCCCTTTTTCAACTGAAAAAAGGACAATTTTATCATTAAAAATTGTAAAGATCGATTTTTTTTTAATTACAATTCTAACTAACAAGTTCGTTTGAATAATTATTGTTTTTTTCAAAAAATGTAGAATTTTCTGTTCTTGTATAGTTAACACTGGACCGTTCCTGTCCTTAGTTGACAGAATTTTGATATAAAAATGTTCCGTTCCTGTCTGAATTGTTGACTGAATTTTTATATAAAAATACCTTATATATATATATATATATATATATAAATAGATGCACAAATATATATTATATGTATTACAGAATTATCCGTTTAATTCCGGATAAGAATTATCCGGATAATTCAGATTTTCCAAAAAAGTCACATTGACTTTATTTAATTATTTTAGAGGGCAATTTGAGAAGTTAGTGACTTTTTAAATATCTCGCGTAGTAACTTTAAATGCAACACTGGTTCTCTCAACGAACTATTGAGAGAATAATAGACTAATAAGAGACTATTATCAAATTTTTAACAAGCTGCGTAATTTAGTTTGTATTTGACAGTCATTGAAAGCAGACAACATCGTGAATTTCGACGAAAATGGGAAAAAGTGAATTTCGTGTATTCATCAAGCATTATTTTTGGAGAAAAAAAACCATAACACAAAATAAGGAAAGGCTTGACAAATCATATGGGGACTCTGCACCATTTATTTCCATGGTTAACCCTTTGAGTCATACATTTTTCTAATAAATATTTTTGTCTGGATTTTCTTACTCGGGGGTTTTCGGAGTTACTGGTAACGAATCTGAAGTCACATCTTAAAAAATCTAAAAATTTTGAACTTGCGAAAATTGTAGGTCAAACAAACCTAAATTAGGAAAAAACCTTAAGAAATACTGATAAAATTTATTTTCAAAATTCAAATATTGCAGTTTGCTAAAAGTTGCTTTGATTTTCTGTCAATAAGAGGTTATTGGTCCTAAAGAATTGACGTGAGTCCTAAAGAATCGACGTTTTTACAAAATTTTCATGAATTCATAGTAAAAAAAATTTATCTTGATAATGGATCCGCCATCTTGGATTTGTATAATTTCAAATTTTGACTTAAGATTCATATTCCACGACCTAAAAAACCCCTCGAAAATGAGTAAATAAATAAAATAAAAAAAATTCATCCACTCGAAAATGAATACTGATCTAAAAATTTTGTAAAAGCACACTTTAGCCAGATAGTAGTCCGCCATATTGCATTTGTATAATTTCAAATTTTGAAATCATATTCGAAGTCAGTGACCGAAAAAACCCCAAGAACCACAGTGGTAACCAAAAAATACAGTTTCAAAAGATGTAACTCACAATTCCCGCTGTGACTCAAAAGATTAAGAAGTGGTTAACTAAATTCAATTGTGGGCGTAGAGTACAAGTTACGCTGAACGTTCAGGTCGTCCAAAAGAGGTCGCCACGCCAGAAATCGTCAATAAAATCCATTGAATAATATTGGATCACCAGAGAATGAAAGCATGTGAGATGGCTGAGGCTATACGCATTTCAACTGAGTGGGTTTACAAATTTTACATGAATATTATGGACATGATCAAAAGCACAGCCGTGTGAACACTTCAAAGGAGTAATTGGAGATGTTCAACCGCAATTGGAAGGAGTTTTTGTACCGTTTCGTTACCGTAGATGAAACATGGATACATTACAACACTCCAGAGACCAAGCAACAGTCAAAGCAGTGTATTTATCCGGGTGAACGTAACCGGGGAGAAGTCCAAAGTCGGTCTGTCGTCCAAAAAGGGCATGGTGACATTTGTTTTTGGAATGTATGCTGAGTCATTCACATCGATTATCTTGAAAAGAGTAAAACGATAACCGGCGAGTATTATTCACAGCTGATGAACAGCTTTGATATTAAGTTGAAGCGAATACGGCCATATATGGAGAAGAAAAAAGTCTGCAGTCGCCATGGCAAAAATGCATAAATTCGGCTACAAACTGCTATCTCATCCACCATATCCTCCATATTTAGCTCCCTGTAACAATTTCCCATTTTCAAACCTGAAAAAATTGCTCGGCGGTAAGGGATTTGGGTCGAATGAATAGGTCATCACTGAAACAAACGCCTATTTTGAGGAACTTGATTACACCTATTAGTTAAAAGGAATGAAAAAATTGGAAAAACGCTGGATTAAATATATCGATCTGAAAGTAGACTATGTAGGGAAATAAACCACTTTTTTTGCTGAAAAAAAAAAATACAAAAAATACAAAAAGTCACTGACCTATCACATTGCCTCGTAGATTTTATATAAAACACTATACAAAAAAATAAATTTTTTCCAAAATAACAAGGTTCCGACAATGGATTCTGGTAAAGGGGACAAAAAAATATACGTGTATCAGCGTTTTGAAAGTTTACGTATGAGTCGTATTTTAGGAGGAATTTTAGTTTGAAAACTTTAACGCAGAAACACATTTTAAGTTTTGACTTATTTCTGGCATTTAAGTTGAATTTTAAAAAAATTTCAGAATTTTATAAAAAAAATTTTCGTGGAACATTTTAACCCGTTATATCCTTGTTTTATGGGTCTTTTTTGCCTTTTATGATAAAAGAGTCACAAAAGACCCATAAATTGAAAAGTTAGGG
This sequence comes from Pherbina coryleti, assembly GCA_943735915.1. Taxonomy (NCBI): domain Eukaryota; kingdom Metazoa; phylum Arthropoda; class Insecta; order Diptera; family Sciomyzidae; genus Pherbina; species Pherbina coryleti. The sequence continues at coordinate 19,270,974 of OX030948.1, forward strand.
GTAAAAATGTTCCACAAAAATATTCCTCGTTTTATTTTACATAAATCCTTAGAACACATTTTATACCCAAAAATGTAAGGATAACAGGTTTCCTATGCCGATTCACTATAAGAATGTTCAAAAAGGGGGAAACTTAAATCCCTCCTAAGATAAGACTCATACGTAAACTTTCAAAACGCCGATACACATACATTTTTTTGTCCCCTTTATCAGAACTTTGTTATTTTTTTCGTGTTGAACAGTGTAATTTAAATAATTTAAAAATGTTCTTGTCTTGATATATTTGTGAGGTTCTTGTAGGTTACAACGTTTGATACTAGATCATATTTTATTGTAATATTGACATTTTTTCAATAACTAGAACAATATTTATAAAATTACTTTACCTTCAAGGTGACCTTCGGCAACTTTGAATATTTTGTTAAGTGTTATTTAAACTATTTTGAATTAAATTTGATTTTCTCTTATTTTCATTCAATTTTTAAATTTTTTCTTTTATATCATCTGACATTTCGTACACAGTCCCTCAGCCGCTCTATGCAATTATATAAGGCCTAAGATAAATGCTAGTTAAATAACTCAGGCTTTTTATTGAAATTGAAGCGCATGCTTGGTTTTAGCCAGAAATTAGATGAATTTTCAATTGTTTTAATGTTATGAGTTGCTCTTAGTTTGTACAACAAAAAATGCAAAAAACAAAAAAAAAAAACAAAATATTAGTTCTTAGAAAAAAAAAACTGCACGTTTTATTTTGGCCAAAAGCCACTATTGCTGCTGTTGCTGCTGCTGTTGCTATACAACTATAACGCTGCTTTGCCAACCTAACCTTTGTTCGAACCCTTAACCCTCTAAACTTATCACTTCTAACTCTGCACTCAAATTTCTTTCGTTTGACACTTGTTTGACACTTAAATGCAACAACCTTAACCACAACAACAACTATACAACAACAATTGACAAAAAGATCCATATAGTACAACACCACGTAAGAAACCAGGTTTGTGTTGGTTTAACTTTTTTCGAACTTTCAATTTTTTTTATTTTTGATTTTTTTTTTAAATTTTTAATAAACTTTTTTTTATTATTTTGCTAACTTTCGAATTTTACGAAATAAGATATATATTGGTTTGCTTGTTTTATGAATTTGCTTGATACTCAAAGAAACAAAATTAAAATTAGCTGTCACCATAGGTCTAAGTTATTCTTAAGGGTTCTTCTTGTTCGTTTTTTTTTTCTCTCACCCCTCGAGCTGACATCCTCATGATTTGTTGTCTCTAGTCAGTACACCACCTCAATTAAAAGAGATCACCTCACTTACGTTTTAGAACTCAGAATTAGTGACATTTCAGTAATTGTAAAAATAATCAAAATCATCTTGCAAAATGGAGCAAAAACTTAAGATCACTTCCGTTAAACCACACTCTCCGCAACTAAATACTATTTATGTACACAACAAAAAAAAAATTCAAAATCGATCATTAGAAAAATTCTCAATCACTATCAATATCGCAACAATCCGCGTCGTTATCGTTATCGTTATTGTTATCGTTATCGTTATCGTTAAGCTATATTGTCTCTTTTTACAATTTGTGAAAAACGTCGTCTTTGTCGTCTTTCTTTGTTTGTAGTACTCATTAACTCGCTCATCAAGACTACCATTACTTTTGTTGTTTTTTGCTTTTTTTTTTCCTCGTCTATTTCGGTGATACTAACTATTAGGTGACGAATCAGATTCCATGGGACCAGGTGGACGTCATGGCAAAGCACCGCTAGCAACACCACCAACCAAGGAGAAACGCAAGCCATTCTTTAAGAAACAAGAGACCGCCTCACCCTACGATGTGGTGCCATCGATGCGTCCTGTTGTCTTAGTGGGTCCAAGCCTCAAAGGTTACGAAGTTACCGATATGATGCAGAAGGCGCTGTTCGATTTTCTTAAACATCGTTTCGAGGGTAAAATCATTATAACACGCGTCATGGCCGACATCTCACTGGCGAAACGTTCGATCATGAACAATCCGTCGAAACGTGCCATCATGGAACGATCGAGCAGTCGTTCCGATTGCCTCAGCAAGGTTCAAGAAGAGATCGAACGTATATTCGAATTGGCAAGAACCTTGCAATTAGTTGTACTCGATTGTGATACAATCAATCATCCGTCACAATTAGCAAAAACTTCACTAGCGCCAACAATAGTTTATTTAAAAATTAGTAGTAGTAAGGTGAGTGATTGAAGTTGGCACGTTAAAGGGTTAATTCATGAATTATTTATTCTCATTTCTATAGGTTTTACAGCGTTTAATCAAATCACGTGGTAAATCACAGGCGAAAAATCTATCCGTACAAATGGTTGCCGCTGAAAAACTAGCCCAATGTCCACCGGAAATGTTCGATGTTATATTAGATGAGAACCAATTGGAAGATGCATGCGAACATATTGCCGAATACCTAGATGTAAGTAATCGATTGGCTAACTTAAAAACTTAGAACAACCTCACAAGCAAGCGGCCCTTAACGCTGTAATACATATTTCCGAACATTGCTTGTTAAATATCCCAGCAGAAAATCACTCAGTGCTCTCTTACTCAGCACGCAACTCAGACCTCCATTCTTCAGTTCTGATTTCAGAACTGATATGGAAATATAATTCAGGCATTCACTTAATATTTTTGAATTCAAACCTGAAATAAGACAAAGAAATTAGGCCTTTATTTTAAAGGCCCGAATTCAATCATGAATTCAGACCAGAACTAGGATATTTAGACTAATAATGATGCGTAAACATTGAGGTGGTCCTAAATTGTATGGAGCAAAAAGAGAGTAGTCTGTATGTGTGGAATACTGGAATACCCCCTAAAAAGTTTCCATTACTCGAAAAAGTAATGAATCTCAGATATGAGTGCGATCGAAGAGTATTAAGAGGGGCCAAAACAAGCTTTAGTTCGTCAAAGGGATTTATATGAGAAAAAAGTACTACTTTTTGAAAAAAAACCCCATAACTTTTTGAGGTCTAACAAAAATTCTACAAAAACAAAAACAAAAAAAAAATGGTATGCACCTCGTTTTTCAATTCAGTTTTCGTTAAAATGATCTGGCAAAAATGAAAATTGAACAAAAACTACCAAAGTTGTGATTTTTTTCACTTTTCGAAAAAAAATATAATTTTTTTCTTAATGCTTTTAAAAAATCCGGTTATGACAGTAAATCAATTGGAATAAAATCAGTAAAATGCATTGGAATTATTTTCTGAAACTGTGAATAATATTGACACAAAAAATTGTACAATTACATGGAAGAAGCTGGTCACTATAAACTTTTTTGTTAGAAGCGCATCTTTTCGATGCGCAAAGTTCGAGTTTGGGTATTTTCGAAAAAAAAAAATTCCCAAATTTCAAAAAACGCAAAATTTTAACCTATAGTGCTTTAAGCATAGTCTTGACCATAAAATTAAAAAAAAAAATCCAAATTTGGATACCAGAGATACCGTTCTTCAAACATGACTTTTTTTCTTTGGAAAATGCCTAAAGTGCCTTTTTGTGTGCTAAAAAAAAAAAAAAAAAAAAAAAAAATCATAAAAAATCTGAAAAGATATATTTCTCACTCGGAGGACATTCTTGTCTGAAAAGGAGGACATTTGTATGACTAATACAGGACTGGTCTTAAGAAAGAATCGCGCCTGTTTCATGTATGTCAGATCTGAATTCGATCCTGAACATCCATTTCTTTTTCTCCTGGAATTTTTGACATATGCAGAAAAAAGTGAAACTAATATTATTAAAAAAAAAAAGAAAAATATTTTTCAGTTAACGTGTTGCCAAATTCCAGAGAACTCAAATTTATGTTTCACAATTTTTCCAAAACTAAATTACTAGATAACCAAATTACAATGGATGAAACTTTTGACAATCTTAGTCAAACAGAATTGTTAGCTTTAGAATAAGCCCAACAAAATATCTGCAGTCGAATGTCCTCGTGATGAAAGATTTTTGATTCTTCACTTTGGATTTTGGTATTTCAAAATGCGACTTCAGATTTTTGATCAGTGACCTTAAAAATGACATTCCCTTGTAAAAGGATTTCTTTGGCATAATCTTCAAATTTTGATAAATGATTTGATATTCACATCCACCATCTTGGGTGTAGAAAAAAAATTTATTGAGAAGACTTTTTGAAATTTCCTCTGATAATCCCTGAATATATTTCTTTCTCTAAACAGTTATATGCAAACTTGTGACCCAAGGTCTGACGGAACAACCATACTATTCCTTATACCTTGCTTTTAAGGTATTTTTATGGTCTATTTTTAGCAAGCTCAGGAATTATGACATCAAGCTAAATTCGAATACATATCAGAGACCTGCATAAGACCATTCGCCATTTTTGCCACTCGAATAACATTCGGCGTCAGCCACAATCGCACACAAAAATTAATGTATTTGAGTTCATGAACAACGATTGGTGCCAAGCACAGTTTGTTACGATTGCAAATAGATACAAAGGCAGCATACAGACAATGTACATAGACATTCGGATGCTTCGCTTAAAACTCGAGTGTCTGCTGTTGAATGAATTTTTCATAAAATCATAAAATTTGTATGGGAGCACCAGTAAGGAGTGGCCTGAAGGGAAAGGCCCCCAAGTGAAAAATGTTCATTCAACCCTCTACGACTCCCCCGCAGTACGAAAACCTAGTGTGACCCGAATAAACTTAATTCATATTCGTTTACAGCGACTTCAAAAATATTAAACGAAGTCGTCAAACCCCACGGTTTTTATTTTTGGGAAATTGTTGAACAGTGTATTTAACATTCTTTCCTTGGTGCGAATGGGCATAAAAGCATGAATTTTCATTGCTTTTGGGGAATGTTGCTCATGCCTTGCTTTGTTGGGTATTCTTAATTCGAAGGCATTCGTAATCGCAAGCGCTTGCACTCTGTCATTCGTTCCACAGCCATTGGTGCATGTATTCGCGCATTCATTTTAATGAAGAAGGCACACTCGTAGTTCATATATTGACGATACATTCGAAACGTAATTTTAATGCACTCAAGCTATTGTCTGATAAATGTACGTATTTGCATGCGACCAATGAAATTTTCTAATAAATTATGATAAATTTTTTGCCTCGTCTAGATTCGTTTCTTCAATATTTTCCCCGCAAACAATTGGAGACAAAAAACAAAACCGGTTATATAAACTTTTTGTCAATCTTTGACCTATATTTTTGATGTTCTTGATCTTAATATTAAAACCACTTTTTTTAAAAGATCTTTCTGGTCAGAAATTTTCAAAACAAATTTCCTATTAAGCAATATTTTTTTTTTTTGGTATAGGGAATTTAAAATATCATTATGTCAATTTGATGTCAAATATGATGTGTGAAATATCAAAACCCTCATAAATTTTTTACCAAAGAAATTTTTCGTTGGGACAAAATTTTTCATTGTGTTGTGCCATTTCATATTTTAAGGTACATCGGTGCCCGTTAATTCTTTAGAATGAATTAAATACACTATGTCAACACGACAGATTACAATAGAGGATTCGTCTGCTTATTTGTTGCCTTATTTGTATTCAATAAATTTGTTGAACGTTATGTAAGCTACCAACTAGAAATTAAGCCCAAAATTAAGATTTAAATTAAAGAAAAAGTACCGATAACATGAGCTTAATAAAGTATTCAAGAAATATACAAGACATCTGTGTATACTATGGTGGTGCAAATAACATATTAAATCTGTTTATCTTCATGGGCTTGACCTCTTTTGTTTTCCCAGATAGATCAACCGAAAATTAAACCTGTGGTTATTTTGACTGGTTATTATTACAGGAATACTTAAAAAACATTATGTCTAGTGGTTTTGTTCTCTTCTCTTCTTTCGCTGTCTGGCTTTGAAATGTATGTCTCTGTAAAAAAGGTTAGTTAATGCTAGTGTAATGCAGAAGTGTAAGCAGGATGTTGTATGAACTGCTCTTGAAAGGACTTTGACCGAACTTCTTATGATCAAATTGTTTTATGCGTGTTCATAAATGTTTGTACACAAATTATCGAGAAATGGTTTAATGCCGACTTCAAACGACTAATATATGTACATGTTCTCAAGAAGCTTTACATAGCATTATTTACTCTCTGAGATCTGACATTGTCTGCATAGAGGTGACGACGAATAAAAATAAATAAAAAAATAAGTAACTGGCCATTTCAGCCCTTGAAAGGACTTTGACCTAGCTTCTTATGATCAATTGTGTTGTGCGTGTTATTAAGTTTGTACACAATTGACCGAGAAATGGACCTACAGGCTTAACGCCGACTTCGAACGGCGATGAACGAAATGTTCTTATTCTCAAGAATCTTTACATGGCGTTTTGATTACTCTCTGAGGTTTGCCATTGTCTGCAGAGAGGTGGCGGCCGTACAGAAAAATTATTTTAATTCAAATAATTTTCTGTCGCTGCTGGGGTTCGAACCCGGGTCTCCAGGTTCTTTGACATAGCGGCCACGCACTTTAACCAACTACGCCACGGACGCCACGATGACGACGAATAAGAAAAATTAATTTCAATTGAAAAATGTCAGCTGGGGTTCGGACCTGGTCTCGAATTGGCATCGAGTGGTTCAAGGATATTTTAACGCATTCAGCCAAGGCCGCCACATCGTGTCTTCTAATACGATGTTATAAAGTGAAATGAATTTGTAAAAATTGATAACTTTTATGTTTAAACGCGAATATCATATAAAAGAATACATAACTAAGGATGTAGTAAATATAAATTATTAATTTCTTGCTGAAAGAGACATAAAAAATGTTCATTCTTTGCATCAAAGAAATTATTGTGAAAATAATTTGTGGCGTTATTGCCTTTTGTTTGTATCGTTTCCCTGTGAACTCTCTTGTTTTGATTGTGCTTTTGGCATTGAGAGGAACTCCGATCAATTTTGTGTATGTGACTTCTTGAGAGTCGAAAGCAACATACCTACTCCAATGGCCGCTTACTATGTAAGGTGGCTGTCATTAGAGTGTTAGAGTGTATGTGGTCGTGTTCAAACAAATGTAATAAAGAAATGTATGTAGGTTTCATAGTTAGCTATAAAATATGTCATGCGTGCATTTACCATTCATTGTTCTCACCCGATTTTTTTTTATTAAATCGTTGTCTATCAAACTCATTTTTTTCTTAGCACAAATCTCGACGTTTCAATCAAACATTGCAATTCTTATGGTGATTTTCGACATTTTGCATTGACTCGTAATTTTTGGGTTACAACATTTACAACATAAATTCAATGTAGAAATTGTTGTATGTTTCTTATTATTTAGTTACTTTCATATTGTCAAGGAATAACATATTTCATTGTCAGAATAAATTTTGTGTTGAAAAAGTATTTTTTTTTTTACTAATACTTGATTTGCACTGTTTCAGACATATTGGAAAGCAACGCATCCAGATATACGAACAGCGCCCGCAATTCAAAGACCTCTGCCATCTCAGGAAGCATCGCCGTCGGCGGAACAAGGTCGCATGGGTCCAACGCCGCCAGGTAAGCCTTGCAACTATGTTTCCCTAAAATTTATAAGAAAAATATCATTAATTTTCATTCTTTTATTAATATCATTTCCATTACGATTTGATAAAAATGTATATAAATATCTTTTTTAATCCTTATTAAATTTTTGAATGGGTTCTTTTAAAATTTATTTTGAAAAATTATAAAACACACACATACACACAAAATATAAAAAAAATTAGTAATTTTTAAATAGTGCAAAAATATTCAGCCTCAAAAACATTTTCATAGCAACGTGCAACAACATTTTCAATCACAATCTTTATTAAAATAAAAATAAAAAAAATTAAATAAATAAATAAACAAGAACTTTTCGTCTAAATAACTTTATCTATAAATACAATTTCTTTCTTTTTGCCACGCCCATCACTCAACAAAACTCAATCAAACAAAACTCTTTCTTTCTCTCTCTCGATTTTGTTCTAAATTGTTTGAATACCGTTAACTATGCAAATTTGGTTTTGTTCACAACAACAGTTAATGACGAGGAATACCTGGATAGTCAAAATCGCGAGGGAAGCGCCGAACGGGAGGGTAGTCGTGAACGGGATGGCAGTCGGGAGAGGGAAACTAGAGACTATTGGGATAGGGAATTTAATAGAGAACGTGATCGAGAGCGAGAACGCGATGGCGGTGGTGTTGTATTAAGAGATCACGAGGAAAAAGATCTTGAGTGGGAGCGCGAACGGGCCCGAGAATGGGAAAGAGAGAGAGAAAGAGATTGGGATAGAGAATTTGATTGGGATCGAGGTAAAGTTAAATATAAACAAGCTAAAACTGCCTTTATTTTTCGTTACAAATATTTTAAGCTATTAATTTTTATGATTTTCTTATTTAATTCTTTTTTAAATATAATTTTCAATCCAAGTATTTTAGTATCAAATTGTTGGGCTAGTCGTTAAATTTTGCTCAAAACTTCCTACAGTAGTCCCCAAAATATACAATTATTATTAAGATTGTATATATATTGAAAGTTTTTAAATCAATTCTCTTAGGCTGGCAAAACCTTTACTTCTAACATGTATCGATAATTTTCATTTTATAGACAAATATTTTCGAAAATGCTCGAAAATGCACATACCTTAGTATTCCGTTTAAATTTCAAATCATTAAATAAGAAATCACCTATCTATAATAAATTATCATCAAACTAAAACTAATTTTTTTTGTTATCTTTTCTACTCTATACCACCTTTTCCAGCTTTTACATCACATTATTTCCCCGGTTCCTTTTCAACAATGTTATAAGAATTAGTGACTGAAACTTAGCAGTTCATATAAAAACAATAATAAAATATAAATAAATCTATAAATACAAACCGAACAATCCTTCATGATTTCCAGTACCTGCTGTTAAACTCATCATTTGCTAAAATGTTTTTACAAAAGCCTTCATTACACTCAGGTGCCGATGAGTTACTTACTTCTATTGGAGTAATTTTCAATGGCCTCTTTTATGACTAACATCTCGTTACACTGGCAATACTAACAAATATACTAACCTGACTTCGTTATTAAAGCTAGTTCCTAGTTGAGTTCCTTGCTTTAAATTTGATAAAAAATAAAAAAATATCAACTAAAACACTTCTTGTAGGGCAATCATGTCAATTTCACTTATAAACAGTCTGTTCCTTTTTTTTAATAAAATTGGTAACATTTTACTTTATATTTTTTCATTACAAATTCTTCCAGTTACACCTGGGATAGTTCGTGTCTAATGCAGCGTTTATTTTGTGTCCTCACATCTTCTTATCCTGATACGTTTTAGTGTTGAAATATTATGTGTTTTAGTAAAATTTTTATTTGTTGTCTCTAAATATATCTCTCTATACTTAACGCGTATATATGTATAGGTATTTATACATATAAACATATTTATAAATATTCACCATTTAAGTGTGTAGCTAAAGGTTTCTTGTAAGTATATGTTTGGTTTTGGCCAAATACAATTAAAACCCTCTACCATTCGAGTTCAAAATCCCCGTTTAAATTTTTGCCCCAACCCCTCTTTGTTAAATTTACATAGTTCTCAATTATACAAGTACTTCAGTCATTTAAAAAAATTTTTTTAAGATATTTGCAAGAAGTTACATCTTTTGACCTAATTTAAATAACAACTATTAACAATATATGTAGAGCCTTGTGCTGGAGTTGTGAATAGAAACTTTATTAAAAAAGAAGCATGAATACCGTATGCACGGTATTACCTATGATGCTGCCAAACTTATTTTAGAAGTATGCACTAATAATAAGAACTAACCCTAAGAACCTTCTTCTATCAAATGTCAGTATTTCTTCACAGGCGATATATGCAGGACTATGTCGGATATGTCAAAATCTAATAAATATTTTCAAGTTATTTCTAGAATTTTACAAAATTTAATATAATTTTAATTCTCTTAGAATATCATTTATTTATACTCAAATGCTCTTTTCATTTCGAATCCACCTAAGTAATAATTCGCCTCGAATTATGCTCTATGGAGAAAAAAGTTAAGCGTTTGGAAAGAGTTAGAGGAACTCTTAAAACTGTTCGGCATAATTTTTCTACGATCTACAAGAAATTCACAGCAAATGTTTTGGTTCTCCTAAAGGCCCTATATATGTCAAAAATTCAATTTTTGTGTTTGTAACTTTTTATATTTCATAGGACACATGCCTGAATCATCTAAAATGATAGAGGTAGTCTTATAGAATATAAAACAATATAAGATCTCCTCTTTTAAAATCATTTGGTATTGAAAAAAAATATAAATTAATAATTATTAGAACCAAAATTAACCTCTAAATTCGAATGTATTTTTTAATTTTTACGAGTAAGAACACATATTGTTCAAAATGACAAACAACGATGAACTGTAACAATTGATCAACATGAATTTGATGTTATTGAAAAGTTTTTGAGCTCTTATAGATCTGTTTTGTGTTTGCTGAGTAAAATCTGTATAGTCTTCAAAACAAGTAAATCTGAAAACGGTATAAGGTTTATAGGTTTATAAGGATGTGGAATTTTGAATTTCCTTCAAATCCAATTCAGATTTAAGAATTCACGGTCCATATATATTTATTAATCCTAAAAGTCCCTACACAATTTCGATGCAAAAACATGAATAGGGGAAAAAATTAAAAAATTAGATTTGGACAGTGACTTAGGTCATATTATTTATACCGTCCCGTTTTTATAGAAAATACATCCACTGAAACGTGCAATTAAAAAACTTCGGCCTCTACCGAAGTAATGAGCTAAACTAATGTTTAAGTATAATTTTATGGGTATAGGTTGTATGTCTTGTATCTGTCTTGTAAGAGTTTTTAAGAAATATCGGCACATCGCAAAAAATCCATTTCTAATCAATCGGAGTCATTATCTTTGACCAAAATAAAATAAAATTCATTCAATTGTAATGGGTACAATTGTATAGGACAGATTCTATAGAAAATATTGAAAATGTTAAAAAATAAGAAAACAATAAAAAAAAAAAATAAAGAGAATGTACAGTGAATCAAAAAAGTTTAGAAATAAAACATTTTCTCTCAAACAATCATTGAAATTTTACACTTTTTAAGCTGATGCAAAAATTTTTTTCATATATTTTTATTCCATAAATATATCACAACACAATAACAAAACAATGAAATCAGAAACAATTCAATATTCGTACAAGTGATAAAAACAGCAAAAAGAACATTATTTCATGGCCAAAAAAGTTTAGAAACAAATTAAGAGTTATACAGAAAAAATTCAAGAAAAACTATTTTTTTAATATTTTAGTTTTTAATATTAATATTTTTCGCATCAAGAACCGCTTGGAGTTAATTTTTCATTCCCAAAAATAGTTTTTCGATTTCTTGTGGGGTAATTGCATTCCATTCTTCTAATATAGCTTGTTTAAGCGACTCTTTGGATGTAATATGAAGGTGCCTGAGGTGTGACTTTTTTCAATAAGGTCACACACATTTTCAATTGGGTTGAGATCTGGATATTGTGAGGGTGTATGCAGCTGGTGTGGGACTTTGAAAAGCAGCCATTCCATGACCAAACTCGACTTGTGCTCGGGGTCATTATCTTGTTGGAAAAATAAACTAATTTCATCTAGTCCCGTTTTGTTCACACTTTGCTGCAAATTTTCTCTCAAAATGGCTAAATATGTTCTTTGTTCATTATTCCTTCAATGAACTTAAAGTTTCCCACGCCAGCTGCTGAAACACACCCCCATACCATCACACTACCGCCTACATGTTTTATTGTTGCTTGAATGTTTTCTTTATTGAACTCCGTATTGCCTTTCTCCACACCATACGACATCCGTCCGAACCAAAAATGTTGTATTTCGACTCGTCACTGAATACCACAGTTCTCCAAAACTGTTCCGATTGGTGGATGTATTTTTTTGCGAACTCCAAGCGTTTATACGCATTTCGCTTATTTATGAAAGGTTTTTTTTTTTAGCAACTCTACCATGATAGCCAGCCTTATGGAGCCTATTTCGAACTGTTTGGGAATTTACGTGGACATCATGCAATTTCTCTAGTGTCGCAGTAATCTTCGGAGCAGAAACTTTTGGAGTTGCTTTTATTTCTAACAAAATAACTCGTTCATGGCGCGCTGTTAAAGAACTGGGCCGACCAGATCGAAGTTTTGGTTGTAATGATCCCGTGTATAAATATTTATTTATATTTTTATGAACACTAGAATGGCTTCTCCCGATTATTTAGCCAATATCTCACACTTTATAATTTTGAAAATACAGCCTTAGAATTAATTTACGAACGTCCAGTTAGATTTCGGTATTTTTTCCCATTTTTAAGACAAAAAGAGAAATAATCTGGGTGTATTACAAAAAAGCGAGTGACTGATGCGCATGAACCAACAAGACAAGATCAAGCAATCAGCAGTGCGAGAAAATAGTATTTTTTTCGTGTCACGTCATCGGTCACAAAAAAAGCTATATTGCATACGTTTTTCGTGCAAAACATGTGAAAACTTAAATAAAAATGGAAAATTATAAAATTAACAAGTTTAATTCTCGAAAAAAGTGTTTGAATACTTTGTTTGTTTATATTTTCATGCAGTAACGAAATTTAAAGTAATTTTTTTTGCTGTTGCAATTATTGCACGTCGCTACAGCACACTTCATTTTTATAAAAAAAAAAAAAAAATTACTGAATTATAAACACTAATAATTCTTTACAACTCCAAGAAATAATTTTTCACATATAATCGCTACACGTAAACAAAACAATTTGTGACCGATGACGTCAGACCTAAAAGCTTTGTTTTGTTTACAATATGGCGGCTCTTTTCTTTGCATGATCTTTATTTCTTGGTTCATGACTGATGCGTATATTACTGACATTTATAGCTAAAGACTTTAGATCCCGTTATTTTAAAGCTTTTTTCGAACGAAGCAATGCAAAGTTCAATCAAAAGCACAAATGTTTGTAAACTTTTTTGATCATGAATTGTTTAGTTTTTTGTTTCTTTTTTCATTTGTAGTGATAAAAAAATTGTTTTTTGGTTTGAATTTTTGATGTTGCGTTAAAAATATATATGAAATATCAAATATGTAAAAAAAATTTTTAGTTTTGTATTAAAAGGGTAAAAATTGAATAAATGTTTTAAAGAAACGGTTTTGTTTCTAAACTTTTTTGATTCACTGTATAAAAAATGAAAGGATATTTTAAAAACGTTTATCTCTAATTATTGAAAGCCGAGCAAAAATGATACAAAACGGTTTTAAGAGCTTAATCCTTAGAAAAAGTAACTAAAAATTGTGATCAATTTATAATTAAATTCTGCAGGTTGACAAAAAGATCAAAATTCTGCTCCATTTAATCCGAATTAGACTATGAATTCCAAAATCTTCAAATGGATTTGAGTAGACAAATCCATTGTCTATAAATGTCAAATAAATGTCTGGGGTGCTTCTCGTTTAATAATATTTTAGATTTATCTATAAGTTTTGGTTACTAATTAGTTTTGGTTACTATTCAAGAAGGGGATCTTACTATAGAAGAAAGAGGTCACATGGTGTGTAGAATATATCAAAAGGTATAATATATGTATATGGGGTCATATATAAAGGAGTAAATTGATCTGTAGAAAATATCCGCTCAAGTTTCAAAGATATAGATAAATTTAAAATAAGTAGGCGAAATGGGCTACAGAATTTAGACAAAAAACATTGAAAATTTCAAAGCTATAATTAATAATACACAATGAAATACTGTTAGCGAAAACTCAGGATATTTTATGGTTTTCAATCATAATCCTATAAGATCTTAATTTGTGTACACATAACGCTTATGTAATGAAAAAAATACAAAAAGTTAATCATATCTTATTTTTCTTAGCTGTCCACAAAATTTGTTTGTAATATATTTAAAAAAAATCTATGATTTATTTTTATAAAGCGGGGGTAAAATGGTCAAGGACATTATAATTGATAATATCTTATGCAGCAAATAAAGTCCCCAAATCTGCATTTAGTCATAATGAGGCAAAATGGTCTCTTGAGTTAAACTCATTTAATAAAAAATTTTAAATCATGACCACAATAGAAATAATTAATGAGCGTGAAATTCAAGGATTTTTAAAATATTTCATTCGAACTTCGCAACTTTCGATTTTTTTTCCAAAAACCGAAAATAATAAAATTTTGAAATTCTGAGATTTTCTTAATTTTTCATCCAAACTCTGCAACATTCGAAATTTTCTTCCGTAAATCGAACCACGTTGATTTATCAATGGTAAAAGGCGTTTCTACACAAAATAAATAATTTATTTTTAAAGAAGGTCCATATATAAACATACGATCATTTAACCGGCAAGCATACTGCGTAGAGGGAGGGATTTTTGACTCTCTCTCACTCTAACGTTCATTAAAACTCGTACGAGCATAAAAAAGTCGTATTGAAAGTCGATTTATAAGCAAATAAATCTTAAAAATTATGATAAAATTCGAAAATCAGCCAAATCCAATGTAAAATCCTTCTAATTCTCATACCGTTGCGAATAAGTGACGTTATTGAAATAGTTAAGGCTTCATATATATCCTTGATCAGAATCACCATCTTATGTGCTATGTACGTTTGCATCGTAATGAAATTTGTTTTATAAGGTAAAAGTTCTGAATAGTAAAGTTTGAATTCGAAAATCAACCATATCGAATGAAAATTTCGCGTACTTCCAAACAGTGACGTTATGAAAATAGTAAAACCGTCACAAAAACTTATGTATTGTAGTATTGAATTTTATCCATAAGTTTTGATATTTCGAACGATGATTTTTAGAAAAATAAAACACAGCTGTGGTTGTTTCCTAGCTTTTATTAAGCGAATTTGTGCCATTGTAAATAAAAAGATATCGATTTTTGTTTTTTAAATCTACAGGTAGTTTTTGATTCGAAAGGGATTTGGAAAAAATTAAACCCCTTACAAAAATGTATTTGAAATTTTTTTCAATATTATTGTATAGTATTTCTTGTGCTTTTGTTTATATACAATTTTTTATTTTTTATTTTTTTTTTTATTTTTCATTTTCAAAACAAGAATACTTACCCACATATCCAATTGAAAGATTGGACATCTAAAATATTATTTCTGTAAAAAAATAGCCACAATTTTTGTGTTTATATAAGAGGGTTTATCCTCACTATGACACTTAAAAAAAATAATTCGGGAGTTATATTGTTGAGGATCAGGCATCTAATTTAGAAACTATTTTCCCTTTCTCGGATCTTATAGTTGATTTTGGGGGTTGACTTTCTATTTAAAAATCAGAAATCTGTTTAATTCTAGCACATCAGGATTTTGAGATATTTAAGGTGATATACCAGAAACATATCTTTTTGAGCCACTTTTAAGGACACACAAGATTTTTTTTTTTTATTTTCCGACCAATATATCGTTTAGAACTGATCTTTCCTTGCAAAGGATAGGTCGTATGGTCATTTTTAATTTTTCCTGACAAAGTTATGTTTTTTTTTTATTACTTGTTATATTCTTTTGTTTGGTTATAACAGAACAGGGTTTAGAATTCATCATTGCATCTAAAAATGAGCATACATTTTAAAAACTATCTATAAAAAAAAACATAAATGGTCATTTGCCAGCAAGAGAAGTGCTAAAAGATGCAGTTGGTAGGGAAGAGAAACAATTTACGCTGGTGTGCTCTCTACATAACCTTAAAAGTAGCCCAAATAACCAATTTCAATTTATAACCTCTAATAACTTAAAATTCTGATGTGATGAAAGTAAAAAGGAGCACAATTCATAAATAAAAGCTACCTCAAAAGTAGCCCAAAAAGCTATATAACCTCTACGTTCTGACGAGGTGTATCAACTCTGATTTCGGATTTGAATTAATGGCATAAAAGAACTTCGAAAATTACCCACGAAAGCAAAACTAAACTAAATCTCCGAATACTAGAAGTGATATACTTGTTTATGTAATACTATTTTATAAATTTTTTTATGGATTTAATTCTAGTTCAAATTATTATTTGAAGTTCTTCTTATTAAAGTAACTAAGCTTTTTACTATTCCAGAAACCACTTCTATTCCTAAGCCTCTGGTTTGCCATTATCGAATAAGTGCCTCCGGTCTTTTTTTTATTTGTGGAATATAAGCCTTCTCTTTCTTTACCAACCAAGCATTTTACATGCTACCTACATCTGATTCACCCTGTATTAGATCAGCTATTTTATATAAAACATATACCAATAGATGAATTCTTTTCAAAAGTTATTTTCTGTAGTTACACAACTGTTTAAAAACAGAACTGATTTTTTTTTCAAGATATACCCACTCTTAATGCCCCTCCTACATGCTAATAATAAGTGTTACAGATTTTGCTGTTTTGTTTTATAACACAAAGTTTTTGTTAATGTTTAAATTATTTGTTCTATTTTATAATAATTTAGTCATTAAGTTGTTTGTTTGAGTTAAAAAGTTTGAGTTGAAATTTCTGCGTTTTTATTGCTTAAAACTGAAAATTTATTTGTTTTTTTATCACAACCTTTACTAATAAAATTTGTTCTCTTCTCTCTGTCGCATCCAACATCACTACCAGGCGGTGCCTCCTACCATCACAATCGACGTCAAACTTCCGGCAGACATCATGAACGCGGTGGCATTGGTGATCGCTATGATCGAGAGCGCGAACGTGAGCGCATCGATCGTGAACGCGAACGTGACCGCTACGATCGCATGGATCGTGATCGCGATAGAGAGCGAGAACGTTTGCATCAACGTGAACGCGATCTTATGCACTACGATTTGAACAGCGACGATCTGCTGGATGAACGCGGCTATGCAGCTGACTATCCACCGCAAGCGGCACGCAGTAGCGGCGGTCCCGCTGGCATGCCGGGCGTTGTGCCTACACATCACGGACATCTGGCACGTGGCAGTCGCCTCGTTGATGATCTCGATCTTATGCATGAACGTGATGATCCGCGTCTGCTGGGCGCAACACGTTATCCTGGAACATCGACACGCATCGATCCACGTGATATGCCAACATCGGCGCCGACGCAACGACGTGGCGCACCCGTTGTCGATCGCGATGAATACAGTCCGCACAGAGGCGGTGGGAGTAGTAGGAGAGCACTAAATGCCATGTAGGAGTCGTGGATATAGGGGTGGGATCAGATCGATTATCAGAGTTCAAGTATGAAAGGACAGCCATTAAAAAGCACAACAGCCACAACAGCAACCACAACAACAGCCACAAGAAGAAGACAAAATATCAACATTGATCATGACATTGTTCATCATCAACCACAGCGTCATGTACATCCTCAACATCTGCCAGTAGAACAACATCAGCATCGTCATCATTATTTTTCACCATCATATCACAGTCGTCATGAGCATGATCATGATCATACTCAGCTACGTCATCATCACGCAAATTATTATCATCGCAACACTATTGGTCAAGAGCCTCTAGCGCTGGAATTTGTTGCCTCTGCGGAAGCGGTTACCGCTGCCACTAAATCGACTTTGGCACGAGATGCCATAACTAGTGAAATACGCAACAAGGTAATCGTAGAGGAGGATGAAGAAGACCTACAAAGCGTTGATAGATTTTATTAAAGAGATTTAAAGCAAATTCTGTGGAAAATTTGTTTGTTTGTTGCTTAAGGTGAAAGATAGATTAAAACAAAAAAAAACAAAAATTAACGAAAAAAAAACTAAAAGAAATACAAGAAAAATAAACAAAAACCAAAGCAAATTTAAAAAAGTCGCATAAAAACTAACTTTAATTTTTAAGTTCTCTGAGCCTTAAACGATTGTAAATGTTAGTTTAAATTTATTAAGAAATTATGCTAAAGTCCAATTTTTTATTTTAAATATATCTAGTTATGGCTTATTTTTGTTTTCATAAAACCAATAGAACTTGTTCATATCTGACTGAAGATTTCGAGGGAAAATCAATTCTCCGCATTTAAGTTTCAAGACATCCAAAGAGCCAGATCATCTTTTGTCTGTGTCGTCTTTGTGGAGTTTGCGAAACTAGAGTTTGAGAATAGAAAGTGGAACTCCAAACAGCTTAGATTTTGTTGGTTAGAATTTACTTATACCGTTAGTGCTAATTTCTGATAAATTTCAGTCCTAAGATTTCAAAAGGTTAAAATGAGGAGTCATTGCATGGTGTGTGGCGTCCGTGGCGTAGTTGATTAAAGTGCGTAACCTCTATGTCAACGAACCTGGAGTTCCGGGTTCAAACCCCAGCAGGGCCAGAAAATTATTTGAATTGAAATGATTTTTCTGTACGGCCGCCACCTCTCTGCAGACAATAGCAAACCTCAGAGAGCAATCAAAATGCCATGTAAAGGTTCTTGAGAACAAGAATATTCCGTTCATCGCCGTTCGGAGTTGGTGTTAAACCTGTAGGTCCGGTTCCCGGTCAATTGTGTACAAACTTAATAACACGCACAACACAATTGATCATAAGAAGCTAGGTTAAAGTCCTTTCAAGGGCTGAAATGGCCAGTTATTTTTTTTTTTTTTCTTTTTATTATGAATAGGCTACACTTTATAAAGTTTAAAAGTCACAAAAGCTCAAACGGCTCATATAAGTTCTATAAAATGGTTCCTTAGAATTTTCTCTCTTTTAATCTTTTTTAAAATCGAGTTGAGTTTAATAATTAAAACATAACTGAGTTAAGCCATTTTACTGAAGGTTAAAACTTGAGTTACCAGAATAAAGATACATCATTTGACTTAACTTATTGCGAAAAGTTTTCTTAGATAACTTTGAGATAACAAATAATTATTCGGGTAGACACAATATACAGCCTATCGAAATAGTCATTTGTTGGCCACCTACATCTACTCTACTAAAGTAACTTCATTCATTGTGTTATTTGAAACCAAAAAATTCATAAAAAGAAAAAATAATTGAAATTGTTAACTCTGCTTTAAGCTATGTGAGATTCGTGCAAATCGTAATATACAAAAATAAATTTCAAAGTTCAAATAATCAATATTATTCCGAAAATGTTAAAATTATTATCGGAAAGGAGTAAAATGGTCTTGCAAAAGAGCTCATTTAGCCACTAACATCTTATCTAGATGCTATAAACTAAACTGTGCTTTTAATGCCATGAGGCAAAACGGTTTTCAGAACTTAATTTATTTGAGATATAATTAAAAATTGCAACCAATTTATGAAAAAATTCACTCTCACTTTGTTAAATCCAAATTTAAGTATAAGTTCCAAAACTTTTGAATGGTTATGGGTAGTTAGACTACAAATAAACTTATGTGGGTCCTTCTGGTTTAATAAAATCTTTAAAGTAAATTAATATCTTTAATATTTTTTATCTTTAAAGTAAAGAGCATAGTTTTGGTTGCTTAGTTGTATAAGAAAGGGGCCAATTGGGCCGTAGAATATATCAAAAGGTGTACTATATATGGGGTCATAAGTAAGTTGTTCCATTGATTTGTAGAAAATATCCGTTCAAGTTTCAAAAGATTAAGTTTAAATATGTAGGCAAAATTGGCTGCAGAATTTCAATAAAAAAAATTAAAAATGTCACTTTGTACAACATACTAAACAATGAAATTCTGCAAGCGAAAATTCAAAATTTCTCATGGTTTTCAATCATAACCCTGTAGTATCTTAATTTGTGTGAATATTAAGGCCTATCTAACGAAGAAAATGTAAAAAGTCAATCGTATTTTGTTTTTCTTAGCTGTTCACAAAATTTGTTTGTTAAATGGTTAACCTAATTATCTAAATATCTAATTTTTTGAGTATAAATCTAGGCAATATTTTACATCGGGGGTAAAATGGTCTCAAAATTTAAGCAAAGATATTTTAAAACATCTTATACAACCAATAAAACCCCCCAAAAATGCATATAATTATAATGGGGCAAAATGGTATTTTGAGTTTAGCTCGATAAAAAACCCAAAAAATGGATAAAATTATAATGAGACAAAATGGTCTTTTAAGTTTAGCTTATTTGTATAAAAAATTTTAAATCATGACCACAATAGTGAGCGTAAAATTTTAAGATTTTTAAAATTTAAAAAACGAACTTTATAAAATTCGAATTTTACCTAATATTGGGATTAGATAAATGCACACGGAAATAATAAAAAAAAACGGAAACTTATTTTGTTGCAGAAACAGCATTTTCAAATTTATGTTCAAATTTATTGACCAATATCAAAATGAAATAATTTCATAAAAAAATTTATGAAAACACTTTGTAGAATCCAAAATTCTCTTTAAAAAAAAAATAGCAATTTACTACATCATAAATATTTTTCCGCTATTAAATACTTAAAATCGATGGGTAAAAATGTGTGGCAAAATGGTTTTCACAACTGAATTATGTGTATAAATAAGGACAATTTTTTTGCGATTTAACTATCCAAGTATTGGCTCGATTTCAAAATAAAAAAAAAAAAAAACAGGGGGGAATCTGAAGATCCCAAAATCGTCTTGAAAAGAAATTGTTAATATAAATATTTTGCTTAGCCATACAAAACGGAAAATGAATATTTAAGATGATGAGGTAGAATATTTTTTGGCAGTGAGTTTATAATTGAGTAAAATAATTACCATGTTTTGAGCAATTCTTTAGACCTAAAAATAGAACTTCCACCTCCACCTGTGGAAAATAAGACAATTTTTAATAAAAAAAACGTAAAAATTGGGCGTATGAGAAATAGCTAAAAACTGCTTTTATATAATTTTTATCATTTTTAATACAAAAAATGCATATTAAAAACTACGAGGCAAAATGGTTTTCAGCGCTGAGTTCATTTAATAGATAATTTCAATGATATGAACAATTTTACAAACAAAGTTTAATGAAAAAAAACCCATAGTTAAAAAAGGGGTAAACTGGTCCAGAAATAAGTTCAAAACTAATTTGAATATTTTGCATAATATTTTAATACTGAAAATGCATCTTGAAAAAAATGAGGCAAAATGGTTTTCAGATCTAGCTCATAGAAAATTACGAGGCAAAATGGTTTTCAGCGCTGAGTTCATTAAATAGATAATTTCAATAATATGATTAATTTTATAGATAGCAAAGAAATTATTTCTGCATTTTGTCTATCCAAATATTGACTTGATCTCAAAATAACAAAGTTTAATGAAAAAAAAACCCATGGAAATAGTTTAAAAAAAGGTTTAAAGTGGTCTAGAAATAAGTTCAAAACTAATTTGAATATTTTACATAATATTTCAATACTGAAAATGCATCTTGAAAAAAATGAGGCAAAATGGTTTTCAGAACTAGCTCATAGAATAAATAATTTTAATACTATGAACAATTATTTTGGTGTAAAATTAACCTTGTTGCGTTCTTACGGTCTTAATATCAGAATTGTTTCAATATAGCTGGGTAATTGCATGAAAAATGCAAAGAAAAGGGAAAACGGTCTTAAGTGGATTTAAGCGACCAACATTTTTTACAACATTTACATGCCAGTGAAAACCTGGTGAATGATGACCATGGGGATGAGTTTGGCTGGCGTTGCAAAAGCCTAAAATATGTCAAAGAGAATAATTTTTATATTTCTGAGGCACATGAGGCAAATTAGAAAGTTTGGTAGGACATAATGGTGTGCATATGGTGTGTGAATGCAATAACTATACAATAAAAATATACAGTATGGCTCAGTGCCACTATTTATTTTACTTTTTTTAATATTGTTTGTAATAGTTATGATGTGAAGCTTTGGGTGGTCATTTTGGTTTTTTCATAACCAAATGTTCTGCTTTATCTTTGAAGGAATTTTATCACTTTTGAACTTGTGTACAAATTTTTCGAAACGAAAGATAGGAAAAGGACCTAAGGACCTTATTATGAAATAAGGACCTGTATTAGGACTGAGCAGCTAAAAGAACAGAAATATTGTCCAGAGTCAGATATGAGCAGTTAAAAAATGTTTTGAACTTATTGTGCCATATCTATGGGCGTATCCTGCCAATTGGCTTAAAAAATCAATATAAGATTTCTTATTATTTAAATAAAAATAAAATATTTAACCAGTCCAACTTATTCTAAAAATTATTTATGACTTTTGAAATAAATAAAATCATTTCAACTTCAAGTGCCAAAGTATATTAAAATATATAAAAAAAAACTATTTCTTTTTGTAAAATGTAAATTTTTCAAGTATTATTTTAGAACTAATTTCTTATAGAAAAAAAAAATTTACAATCGTTAAACTTATTAAAAAAAAAACTTTTTAAATATTTGCGCAAATATTATATTGAAAAACAAAAATAATAATTTAACTATATATTTAAACGAATGCTAAGAAAAGCCTGATGTGTCTTAAATTCTATAGCTACATGCGTACATATTTATATATAAACAGCATGCATAAATATACATACATTAATATGTATATTTCTAAATGCATAAAACTTACTATTATGATATTTAATTAACTTAATAAAAGCAAAAAACAAAAAAAAAAAAAAAAAACCCGAAAAATATTTTGAAGAGCAGTTACGAGTAAATAAAGATTTCCAATCCAATCAATGAAAAATCTTGCAAAAAACTTAAAAAAAAATTGCAAAAATACGTATATTTCTAAGTGTCAGCTTTAATAATCAATTGATTAACTTAAAACGTAACTTAAAAGTTAAATTTAATTAAGTTTTAGTTAAATACTTTACGTTTTCATTACAAAGTTTTTGTAAATAATCTTACAACTTATTGAATTTAAAACAAAATATATATGAAAAAAAAAACAAAAATATTTTTATGTTTATAAACGAAATCTTTGAGAATTTTGATATTACTGCACAAAAGTTTAAATAAATAGAGAATAGTTAAATATTTTATAACAAACAGAATTTTGCCAGAAAAACTCTTTAATAAACTCTACGCTACAGCTGGGGGAAAAAGAAAAACTACTGGACCCCTTTTCTCGCAAACATTAAATCAGTACTTTCAACACTAACTGTAAATGTAAAAATAATGATGATTTTCTTTTTCTTTCTCAAACATAACTCGTAAATCAATAATAATTTTATCATATTTAAATGCTATTTTTCACACAAATGCTGCACATACGTCTCTAATCCTTGAATACAACTACTTATATAAAACAATCATATATTTATTAAAAAAAAAAACTTACAAACAGACAAACATTACATAACATACATATTTATAACATACATGCATTAAGATTACATTTAATGTTAAAGCTTTAAGTTAAATATTGGTTCCTTATATATATATTTATATATAAAATAAAATATATCTGTATAGTTTTTATCGCAACATAAATACATAATTTTTAAGAAATTCTATTTATTTTTACATTTTTTTTTTCTATGATGTATTAGGTGGTATCACTCAAGGACATGAAAAGCATTGGTTTTTTTGAAAGTTATTAAGTAGTTGAAAAAAAAACATTACTTTTCCGAAACTTCAAATTAATAAAATTTTTGCTAAAGTCTTATAAATATTTCCAAAAACATTTCAAAAAGTTGAATTAAAGCTTTTATAACAGTGTTAAACAGCCTTGCCTCGAAATTCATTCACAAAAGCAAAAGCATGAATATATCTCACATACAGCACGACGAACCAAGCTGGCATTTTCAATCGTAGGCAATTCTTTCACGATCGGAGCGGGCGATTAAATAAATCGTCGACGATGTCGTATTCCGATGCGCAAGTTCATTACAACGGGAGAAACTGTGTTTCAGCCGGCGACTCTTCCATTCGAGTCGTCTACGATGCTCAGAAAAGAATCGTGTAAGACGCTTTTATTCCTACACGCAAAGAAATTTTTCGTTTACCACAACTGAAAAATTCACCAACTATACTTCGTTTGCGAGCTGTATTTGCCGCAAACGAATATTCAGTTGTCACAACTTAAAAATATATCTTATATACATATATAAACCGCAAGCTATTTCGGTCATTATTATTTACTATATTAATAATCTTTCTCATTATGTTCGTCCGTCTTCTTATGGATTGCACCTCCGTTGCTATCTCCGTCCGCGTATTAAGCAAACTACCAATTTCCTTATATAGTTACAATTTGTCCAAAAAGTAACTCTAAACTATAAGCGTTATGTTAATACAACGAAGGGAAAAATGAACAAAATTTTCAGTTGGGAAAAACGAAGTTTTCAATTGCTGCAATTTAAAAATCACTCGCGTTTATGACAAACGAAATTAATTTCCTACAACTATATGACGCGCTTCTCGCAACTGAACTGTTATTATGACAAATGTTGAAACGTTTGCAAATAACGATTTCAAGCACGACAAACGAAGTTCGTTTGCGGCAAACTGGCGATAAACGTTTTTTTTCTTTGCGTGTACTTCAAACGATCCTTGAATCAATCGCCTAATTGAGTCGTCTACGATGCTCAAGAAAGAATCGCTGAAGGGTCTTAAAACTATTGCCAAGACAATCTCTAATTGACCCTAAATGCTTCAAAATAAAAAGCATTGTTCTGTATTGGTAATTTTTTAATTGTAATATTTGTAATAAGTTTAAACTCGTTTATATAAAATAAAATTAATTCAATTTTTAATTAAAACAAAAAAACAAAATTCAGTCATAGAAAAAAAAATATATAAAATATAAATTATGGTGCCAAGTCCCCCTAATTTGTTTCGTCATCCTTCTTGGTCCGATCACCCTTCCTGAGTCGGTCACCAGCATGGACAAAATGTTGCTGCAGGACTTTATTTATTCCTGCGTCGTCAGGTTTGAATTTTGAATGACATACATACATCTTAAAAAAAAAAAACAAATTAGGAAACTGTAAGAGCATGAAATAAAAAGTACTTACTTGCTATAATTCTTGGACACGTGTTCACTTCACAACTGAGTTTAAATTAAGCAACAATCAGTTGTTGAAAGAAATCAGTTGTTCTTTGTAAACTTTTACTAAACACAACGGTTAAATTCGCCAAAAGATCGCGAAAATGCATAAGCGGCGATTTTAGAGTAACACAAAATACACGAATGGTCGTCAGAACGATTAAACGACGATTGTAGAGTAACAAAAAAAAACATACTCGTCAATCAATCATCAAAATGAGTCGCATTCTTGCTTGCACTTTTTAAATGCTCGTCAAAATGCGTGAACTACGGATTCGCTCGTCCAACAATCGTTACAACGACTCGCAATAGCATTATTTGGAAGAGCAAAATAAAATTCTACTTCAACAATCGTCTGGACGATTAAAAAAATAATGCTCGCGAAATGATCGCGCTCGTCATACAATCTTCCAAATGCTAGCTGGGAAAGCTTCAATTTTATATTCTCCGTCTGCTTATGCGCTCAGTTTTGTCAGATCGTCTTTTTACACTGAATAAAATTTTATTTTATTTTATTTATGTAAAATGTAATTTTCACTAATTGACACAAGTTTTTTTTTTATCTTGTAATTTAATTTCTCAATACTCTATTTTATTTTAACACATATGTTTGTCTTAGTAATAATTTTCTTTAATTTATTCATCCATCATTTTTAATTTAAATAAGTAATTAAAAGAAATCAGAAGACTGCACTTATCTCATTAAATTTATACTTGTCTTTACCTAGTCGTTTCCATTCTCTTCATTTATTTTTTCTTAGCCCGTATCTATTTTTATATACTTTTTCTTACTTTTATCAATTTCTTTTTTCTTAGCTATTATTATTATTAGATTTTCTAGGTTTGGCTTTACCTTAATTCCGCTTTTACCTTATCAACCTTTGTGAATTCCATAAATAAACTTGAAATATAAACTGTGTGCAATAGCAAGCCAACATGGTTAAGTCTTTTTTCAAAATAACACGCAATTTTCTTTCAGTGAAAGCTTAAAGCTTTTAACACTTAAAAAGTGTTAAAGCAAAATGAGAATGTATTTGTGGGGTAACGCTGTTTAACATTGTTTTATAATCATATTATCTAATGGTCATAATATTTAGCGACCTCGACAGCCAAGTCGCCAGGGGGCCCCAGGTTCGAATTCCGGCCAGGCCATAGTCCTTCAATTTAACCTCTCTGTATTTCTTTCCTCATTTATAATCAACTGAAATTGAAAAATCATCAATACTTACGTCTCAAAAGTTGAAGTTGGTGGAAGCGAAGTTTGTGGATGAAAAGGCAACCCCATTATATCTAGAATTGACTGCGGCAAAGAACTAACACTTGTCTGCGATTCTAATTCATATGTTTCGACAACTTTCCTCTAAACTTCGAACATATTCCCCTTCTGTCTCATTAATCTATCGTTCTATTTGAAACTTGACTAACTAGGAGTAACACCTGAAATTCTATGCACAAATTAGGAATAAAAAATTGGCTGTATCGTGATTGTAGGTTTTGACTTGACGGAGTACAGTGAAACCTTGTTTATCTGGCACTCAATTAACCGGCGCACCAAATCGGTAACCAAAAATTTTATTATGTATGCCAAAAGAAACTCTCGAAAGAATCTGGAATAAATAAATAAAAGTAACACAAACGACTCTATCTAATCTTGTTGATTCAGGAAACGAAATGCATGACTTGGCGAGTGAAATTCGAACCAATACAATAAATATTTTAAATTTGGACATTAAAGATATCATCGAAACTGTACAGAAACGATGCTTCTCCTCCTTTTACGGGCTTTGACTCAAAAGAAATCCGAAACTTTCGTCAGACAATCATTTCTAACAACGTTTTTTAATAAAAACAATTGAATTGTTTAGACATGATTTCAATATACTGATATTTTGTGAATGAAAGTGCGAATATGTCTTTTATTTAGACTATTTACAGGTGATTTCGTTTAACTGGCGTTTTTCGTTATCCGGCCATTCGTTATTTCGTTTAAATTTCTGACCTTCTTCTTGTTCGAATTTCTTCACAATGCTTATCTCTCTACTTTTTCCAATCTTTGTCTTAAAACTTGTCCTTAATGTGTTAAAATCCGTTTTATATTTCTTGTCTCGTTTCATGTCCTTAACCTTTTCACAATCTTGTCTTAAATACTGTTTTAAGTGCGTCCAAATCCTTGCCTTTATCTTAGTTCCAATCCTTGTCGTAGTCGCTTTCAGAAAGTTTATCTGAATTTTCGTCATAATTCTTAAGTCCTTATTTTAATTTTAATTTGATATTTATTAATTTAATTTTAAATTTTCGTATTTGCTATTGTATTTTTATAGCACATTAAGGTCACTTTCCCTGAGGTCAGGGGTTTCCTGAAAGACCTCAATATGTCATTATTATTATTTTTTTTTTAATTGAGTGATGTAACCGAAAACATCAGCTTTACAGTCGTTTTATAAAATTTACTATAGCGCCAATAGTCATCGAGTTATAATTCCATGCAACGTTTTTTCCTTGCTCTAATGCACATTTTTAGTGCATTAAGCGGTTGCCTACGTGGTGTCATGGCGCCAAAAATTGTTGCTTTTTTTCGTTATTAAGTCACAGAGCCAACTTTTGTTGACGTAAAATAAAATTTATCATTTCGCCTCTACAGACAAGTAATTATTCTATGCAACAACATTCCATTTGTGTTGCATAAGCTGGTACTACCGCGACCTGATGACGTCATTATACATTTTTTTTTCTTGTCAAGCCAAGTATACATTCTTAATTTTCGTTTCATAACATTTATAGTGGCGCATATACTCACAGAGTTATAATTCTATGCAACGCCGTTGCACGATTGATCCATTTTCAATGCTATAGCGGCTCTCTCCCTAGCCGCATGATAAGAAATTTTTGTCCATTTTTGTCATGAGTGCTAAGAATTTTTTAACCGTAACACCGTAACAACCTGACAAATAAAGCAAAAGAAAGGCCAACTATTTGCAGTGCATGATACCGTTTTTGATGATTTCCACCTGTAGTTTGTCTAAAAAATTACTCTAGTTAAAGCACTACTCTCTTGTTATCTCAGAATAACAGTCGCTACGACCTTACTGTCTGACTGCACCACCTTGGCCTCTTCGGAGCTCACCTTTTTCTTTTTAATACATACGTTATAACTCAGCGCAAATATTGTTTTGTTTGGAATAATCTAATTGGACCTTTGAAATGTTCGTACGATTGTGTTTACTGTTCAAAGACAACAAACACCATTTTCATGCTTCAAATTCAAATATACAAGAATTAAATTTGGCCGTGAAATCATCTGTATTTTCAAGGTTGCATTGTATTGATTAAAAGTTAAGAAATAAAAAAATTATTGGTGAGAAGTATAATTTTTATAACATTACTTCCTTCAACTGAAGACAAAGCATATTCACCGTCGAGTGAGCATTACAAGAGACCACAATTTTCAATCAACTAAACTTAGTTGTATCATAGAGCTCATGTTAAATATGACAAGCTTAACATATTATTAGTTATGCGCATTCCATAGATAGTCAGTCTGAAGATATTTATTATTATATTGGCATAACATATATTTCCCAATTGTCTGAATTTGGTATTCCGTTGATATATATTCGTCTCAGTTGGATGATTCCAAGAACCACCAACTATTAAATAATGTCGGTAAGGATTTTATAGTTTCATTGAACATCTATCTTTAGGGTATTGTACATTGGCTAGCTATTTTTTTATAAATCACAAAGCATTATTGCACTGACTATGTCGAATTGAGTCTTGTACTCAATATAGTGGAATTTCGTGAGAGCTCAATAATGCAAAATGTGACATCAAAAAAATCTGTTTCAACAGTAAAGGACTACATTATTTTCAAAATACATACACCCAAAAAAAAAAAACGTTTATCGCCAGTTTGCCGCAAATGAACTTCGTTTGTCGTGCTTGAAATCGTTATTTGCAAACGTTTCAAAATTTGTCAGAATAATAGTCAGTTGCGAGAAACGCGTCATTTAGTTGCAGGAAATGAAATTCGTTTTCAATAAACGCTACTGATGTTTAAATTGCAGCAATTGAAAAATTTGTTTTTTCCCAACTGAAAACTTCGTTTGTTTTTGCCTTTGTTGTATAAACACGGTTATAGTTCTGAGTTACTTTTTGGACAAATTGTTACTATATTACTGAATATAATTTGCTCAATACGCGGATGGAGATAGCAACAGAGATGCAATCCAAAAGAAGACGGGCGGACATAGGGAGAAATATGATTAATATAATAAATAATAATGGCCGAAATAGCTTGCGGTATATTTATATAAAATATTTTTTTAAGTTGATGGCAACTGAATATTCGTTTGCGGTGAATACAACTTTTAAACGAAGTGTAGTTGTTGAATTTTTCAGTTGCGTGTAGAGAATGTCGTGGTATTGTATATTAAAATAAAACATCTAAATATTCATTAATTGGCGGCCGTGGCGCAGTGGTTAGAGTGCGCGAGCCTTTTTTAATTTTTCTGTTCGGCCGTCACTTTTCTGCAGATAATGGCAAACTTCAGAGGGTAAATAATGCCATGTACAGCTTCTTGAGAACATGTACATTAGCCGTTCGGAATCGGCATAAAACTAGTAGGTCCAGTTCTTGACCAATTGTGTACAAACATTAAATACTACGCACAACACCATTTGATCATAAGAAGTTCCGTTAAAGTCCTTTGAAGGGCTGAAATGGCCAGTTTATTTATTTATTATTTATTCCATAATTAAACATAGAAAACGCTGTATAACCTTCAAGTTTTTTTTTCAAAATTCCAGCAGATATCAGACGTTTTATGTCCCTTATCTGAACCAAATTTTTATTTTGTGTAAAAAGATATACTTGATATTTACGAAGGGTGGCAAGACTTGATAAAAATTAATTGAAATAGGTGTAGTCTTCGACTTTGATGTTAATATGCGTTGGTTATGTTTGGATTTGGACAGTGATCAAATTTGTTCCTTTTGTATAGAAAATACAGTGATCAAAATAAAAGGATCTTTGGCTATGATTCTGATGAGCTGATATATAGAATTTCTATCATACATACCTTAAATAAAGAGGGCCAAAGTGTTGGACATTAAATGGAAGAAATAAAGGAGGAGGGAGGCTCAATGAGATTGGTTTTCGGCATACTATTTCAAATGTATTGACTTCAGAAATTAGACCTCTTCAAACAATATTCCTCATCTCACCACACGACAATATCAACCCTTACCCTTACAAACGGACTTTATAAGGAGCGATTAGATCTTTTTCTGTAAAACTCTCACCATAAAACAGTGTCGACAACAGCATTTGTCTCATTTACTCTTTCGTGTATACCTAAAAAAACGAAGTGTTGCTTCACACGCGTGTGTACTACGCGGTCGACACTGCCATAAAACCATAAAATGAGGATTTGATGGCGATGAAGGTGGATAGAGTGAATCCGCTAAGACTAAAAATGGCTCAGTTTAAATGGTAAGTTATGAATTCCAAGCAGTAACCAATTGCAATAACGAATTCAAAAGGAGTTGAAAACAATACTTATTGACTTCCTTACCTTTTCAACCATTTTGCGAGTTGATTTTTGATGTGAAATGTCTTCTCGAAATACTAGTGTCATATTTTGGGTACGACTTGACCGTTTTTTTTTTAAAGCCTTTATCAATGATATCTTCATGTCCTTAGCGGTACTCCACTAATGTACTATTGTTTAAAAATAATGTATTTTGATTTTTGCTTATTTTAAAAATATCAAAATTTATTCAAATTTTGATCTGATACGCTTCCGAAGTGCTTGACCTACAATTCCAGCCGCACTAAAACAACAAAAGTAACACGAATTGAAAGTATAACGCTGTATTCAAAACGAAGGCACGGCTTGTTCACTTAATTTTCGTTGTTTTTTTTTTATTGAAATTAATTCGAAACTATTTTTATTATGAAAATCATTGAAAATCACTTAAATTCAATTTGCAAAGTAACAAAATTTTGAACAATCATGTTAAGAATAATGAATAATCGAATGATCGCTGCACTCCTATATTGAAGCAAATTAAAAAAAAAAAATTAAAAAGAACAAATTTTAAAACTTATAACCTACAAATGCTGAGAATCGAATGTAATAAAATTGGGAAAAAGGCATTTGTAGGGCATAAGAAAAATTCGTAAGACAAAAATCGAAATATTACAAGTTTTGTTTGGTCCAAAAATGTGCAAAATAAGAAATAAATTAAATTTATGCTTATAACAAATAGGATATGAAAAATTTTCATTTAAAGTAAATATAAAATATGCTTTCAAAATTTCATATTTTTTTTTTCAATAAAAATTGTGAACGTAAGTATTTATGTTATAATGAAGCGTAAGATTTTGTTTTAAAGAACTTTTACTATTTTTTATAAAAACTACAGAAATTTTCTTGTGCATGCCAGCTCAGCAATATTGACTGAGCGCCATTTTGTTTGATCTGTTTACATTACTCTTATTTTATTTTTAAGCCTTAAGTTAATTTTTTTTTTTTATATAGTGTAAAAATTCTTTGGAGAAATATTTATAATTGAGCTAAATTTATATGTAGATAAATGAATATAAATTCATTAAAAACATAAAATATAAATTAGATAAATTACTTAAATTGAAAAAAAAAATGAAAACTTTTTAAAAAAGTTTTGCCACTTTGCGTAAATTAACTGTGGCCGAACTTTAGAAAAAAAAAAAAAAACAAAAACCAAAATACCCAACACAACTTTAAGACACAATTTCTTATATAATGCAATTTAATTTTTTAATATTCAAACAACAACAACAACTACTTTGCATTATTGAAAATCTATTGTATAAAAAGAAAAACAACTAAGTTCACGTTATTGTAAAATATTTTTATTATTAAACCTAATGAAAAACGCCGCAAACTTACGAAATAACTAAGAAAACAAAACCAAAACACACACAAACATAAGAATGCATTAAAATATTATATATATATAAAAATTACAACTACAAAATTAAAACCAAAAACAAAAAATTAACTAAGTGAATCGCAAACTCTTAAAATTCTTCTTAACATTTTAAGTAGTCAAAATATTTGCCCATTTTGATATATTAAAAAAAAAAAAAATACAAAAACATAGCAACCAAGAACAAGATAAATAATTTAATGAATTAATAAATAAATTAAAAAACAAAAAATAAGCAAAATTTAGCAAAATAATTATATAAAAATTCTTTTTCCAGCTATTTTCATAAATGCAAGTATTTTTTTTTTTAATATTATTGCAAAAACAAAAGTAAAACCAAATGGAAAAAAAACGAAAACTCAGTAATAGGCACTCGTCAACAACAAAAAAATAAATTTAAGTAAAACAAAAACAAAAAAAAAAAAATAAAAAAAATTTTGAACTTATTGTTAAAATTCTTATGAAATCTTTAAAAAATTTCGAAACGCGAACATTTTGCCGTATATCGAAATAACATGAAAGCTACTAAAATTGGCTTCTATAGTTATTGTTTTTCTTTCAAACTAAATATTTGAATTTAACTTAATCTGTTTTTATATTGAAGAAAAAACGAAAAACAACTATTTGTAAAATACTGTCTATTTGTTTAGAACATAAATAAAAAAGAGAGAAAACATAAATTTATTTAATACACATATACATACATACAAACGTTATGAACAATTTTCTATTTATTTATTTTAATTTTTATTTCTGTTGAAATTTTCTTTGTCTGCTTCTTTTAGCATTAATAAAAACAAATATGTTATTGTAATAAATGAGAATAAAGAAAAAAGCAAAAAAAAATAAAAAAAAATAATAAAAAATTTAAAAAAAAAATTTATTTTGTCGTCTTTTAATTAACAGGACCACCTTCAAGTTAAAAAGCCCATTTTATAAAATTTCAGCATTTTAAAAGTCAAACGATTTGTTTCTAAAAGAAAATATTTAGCAAAAACTTTGAATTATTCACCAACAGTCAAGAACTGACCTTAATTGTCGAAAGAAATTGATTTTCCTGCGTGCCTCTGATATATTGGTCAAATGATCGTCCATAAATTTGCTTCCATTGCAGGCATCCATAATAAAATCATTCACGGGTCTTCTATTGAACTGTTCATCCGGAGGTCCAGCACCACCAGGACCACCAGCACCATCCTTGGGCTTGCATACGGTTAAATTTGGCGCCAAATAAGCACGACGATAGGTTGTCAGTATTTCTGGTATGATCGGCGGATCGAAATGCAAAAGTTCAAAGCGAAAGCTGTGGAATAGTTGTGAGCAACAAAGCGTTTGAGTTTGATGATTTTTTTTTTTTTATAAATATTTTACTTCACCTACTCATTCATAGGATAAGACTGAAAATTTAATTGCTTTCTTGCTATAATACGGTGCTTTGTCTGCAGTTTGATGCCCACCTTAAGACTTTCGTGTGTTGTGGATTCTGGTGTTTTCAGGTTTGTATCATATTTAAACCAAGTATCGGAATGCAAAATTTCCTTCACCATTTTGTTATTAATAACAAAAATATATTAGGTTTTGAAAAACAAATTAAAAAAAACTGACAGACAGTATATTCAAAATAATCCAAATAAAGGTAAAGAGCAGGTAGTAGATTTTGAGTTAGTTCAAAGTGAGAACTGAAAGGAATTGAGTTGAGTAAGATACACAGGCATAAATATAAATATAAATATATACATATATATAGATACACAGATATATTATACAGATATAAATATAAAAAAGTATAAAGATGTAAAGATATAAAGATATAAAGATATAAAGATATAAAGATATAAAAATATAAAGATATAAAGATATAAAGATATAAAGATATAAAGATATAAAGATATAAAGATATAAAGATATAAAGATATAAAGATATAAAGATATAAAGATATAAAGATATAAAGATATAAAGATATACAGATATAAAGATATAAAGATATAAAGATATAAAGATATAAAGATATAAAGATATAAAGATATAAAGATATAAAGATATAAAGATATAAAGATATAAAGATATAAAGATACTAGCTGGTACCCGACGCGTTGCTGTCGTAGCGGAAATAATTTCTATCTCTATCTGAATCTCAAACTCAGTCTCAATCTCAATCTCAATCTCAATCTCAATCTCAACCTCAACCTCAACCTCAATTTCAATCTCTATCTCTATTTCTATCTCTATCTCTATCTCTATCTCTATCTCTATCTCTATCTCTATCTCTATCTCTATCTCTATCTCTATCTCTATCTATATCTCTATCTCTATCTCTATCTCTATCTCTATCTCTATCTCTATCTCTATCTCTATCTCTATCTCTATCTCTATCTCTATCTCTATCTCTATCTCTATCTCTATCTCTATCTCTATCTCTATCTCTATCTCTATCTCTATCTCTATCTCTATCTCTATCTCTATCTCTATCTCTATCTCTATCTCTATCTCTATCTCTATCTCTATCTCTATCTCAATCTCTATCTCAATCTCTATCTATATCTCTATCTCTATCTCTATCTCTATCTCTATCTCTATCTCTATCTCTATCTCTATCTCTATCTCTATCTCTATCTCTATCTCTATCTCTATCTCTATCTCTATCTCTATCTCTATCTCTATCTCTATCTCTATCTCTATCTCTATCTCTATCTCTATCTCTATCTCTATCTCTATCTCTATCTCTATCTCTATCTCTATTTCTGTCTCTATCTCTATCTCTATCTCTATCTCTATCTCTATCTCTATCTCTATCTCTATCTCTATCTCTATCTCTATCTCTATCTCTATCTCTATCTCTATCTCTATCTCTATCTCTATCTCTATCTCTATCTCTATCTCTATCTCTATCTCTATCTCTATCTCTATTTCTATCTCTATCTCTATCTCTATCTCTATATTTATATCTATCTCTATCTCTATCTCTATCTCTATCTCTATCTCTATCTCTATCTCTATCTCTATCTCTATCTCTATCTCTATCTCTATCTCTATCTCTATCTCTATCTCTATCTCTATCTCTATCTCTATCTCTATCTCTATCTCTATCTCTATCTCTATCTCTATCTCTATCTCTATCTCTATCTCTATCTCTATCTCTATCTCTATCTCTATCTCTATCTCTATCTCTATCTCTATCTCTATCTCTATCTCTATCTCTATCTCTATCTCTATCTCTATCTCTATCTCTATCTCTATCTCTATCTCTATCTCTATCTCTATCTCTATCTCTATCTCTATCTCTATCTCTATCACTATCTCTATCACTATCTCTATCTCTATCTCTATCTCTATCTCTATCTCTATCTGTATCTCTATCTCTATCTCTATCTCTAACTGGAAAGACTCGTGGAAATTGATAACCAAATTTCGAGGCTGTGCTACTTACAATTCCAAAGTTATTCGATATCGCAAGTTTGGCTTATATGGGCGGAGCCACACCTCCTTGTTCAATGACGTCTCAGTTTTCTAGTAGAAGAATATCACCCAATATTAATTCCATACTGAATTTCGTTGTTAAACGACATTTAGTTCCAAAGCTATCTGATATCAAAAATTTAAAGTGTATGGGCGGAGCCACACCCCTTTTTTAAAACCCATCCCAGTTTTATAGTAGATATATCACCAAGTGGCAACTCCATACTGAATTTCATTATTATACGGCATTTAGTTCCAAAGCTATTCGATATCATAAATTTTAATTGTATGGGCGGTGCCACACCCCTTTGGCCTATACTGGCTCAATTTTGCAAGTCGAAAGACACGACTAAATAGAACGTTCTAACCGAGTTTCATTAATGTGTGACTTATAGCTTGAAAGTTATACTGAAAATTTGGCTGAAAAATTGCCACGCCCCACATTCAACGCCCATAAAATTTTACGTGTGGAACGGCTCTTGTAAATTGAGATAGAACACCGAATTCCGATACTATGCGACCTATAACTTCAGAGCTATTCGCTACCGTAGATTTGGGTTGTATGGGAGGTGCCACGCCCCCTTATTTTAGGGGGATGAAAAATAGATGTTGTTCGATTCTCACCCCTGACTAATATCCTCGCTAAGGATCACGAAAATCGGTCGAGCCGTTTCGGAGGAGTTCGATCACGCACCCCGTGACAGAAGAATTTTATATATTAGATAAAGATATAAAGATATAAAGATATAAAGATATAAAGATATAAAGATATAAAGATATAAAGATATTAAGACATAAAGATATAAAAATATAAAGATATAAAGATATAAAGATATAAAGATATAAAGATATAAAGATATAAAGATATAAAGATATAAAGATATAAAGATATAAAGATATAAAGATATAAAGATATAAAGATATAAAGATATAAAGATATAAAGATATAAAGATATAAAGATATAAAGATATAAAGATATAAAGATATAAATATATAAAGATATAAAGATATAAAGATATAAAGATATAAAGATATAAAGATATAAAGATATAAAGATATAAAGATATAAAGATATAAAGATATAAAGATATAAAGATATAAAGATATAAAGATATAAAGATATAAAGATATAAAGATATAAAGATATAAAGATATAAAGATATAAAGATATAAAGATATAAAGATATAAAGATATAAAGATATAAAGATATAAAGATATAAAGACATAAAGATAGAAAGATATAAAGATATAAAGATAGAAAGATATAAAGATATAAAGATATAAAGATATAAAGATATAAAGATATAAAGATATAAAGATATAAAGATATAAAGATATAAAGATATAAAGATATAAAGATATAAAGATATAAAGATATAAAGATATAAAGATATAAAGATATAAAGATATAAAGATATAAAGATATAAAGATATAAAGATATAAAGATATAAAGATATAAAGATATAAAGATATAAAGATATTAAGATACTGATTCATTAGAATTTCAATGTTTGGCCTGAAATAAAGTTCCTTTCAAGAGGTTTTTTTATTTAGAGGCTCTGTTACAGAAAGGTTCCTCTTGTGATAAAATTATATTTTGATCAACACTCCTTTTAACGAGCATAACTTTTCTAGGCATAAAGTTATGAGAATTGTTAAAACATTTTTAAAAAGAAAATGGATAAAATTATTTTCTTGCTGAAACATTCAATTGTTCCCATTATGTACATACAGCTGCGGTAAAAATAATAGTAGTGCATAAATTAAAAATTTTAAACATAAAATAATATATTCGTTTGTTTCCGTAGATTTTAATTTTTTTTTTTTATTAAACTATGTATCTTAAAAGATGTTTATAAGAAAAAACCTTAAACATTATATATACTTTCATAAGAAATAAAATACAAATACTTTAATATGATTGAATAAGGGCGGTATAAGAAATAGTAGTGCATTACATATCAGTCCAAAAAGAGATCCTAAAGTTATTTTTAGTTATTAACACGAACTATTTAAGATAATATTGAATATATTTTTATCGTATTAGTATTTAGTTGCATGCCCTTTGTTTGCAAATTAATGAGATTTTCGCATCTGTCTGCTGGTATTGAGTTCCAAGCTGCTTTTACAACTTCCCAAAGTTGAGTACTGTTAGTTAGTTTACTATGAGCAACAGCCTTCTTCACGTCACAGCACAAATTTTCAATTTGGTTTAGGTCTGGTGACTGCGCGGACCATTCCAAAACCTTAACCCTATTGGCTTGAAACCGTTGCTGTGCTACTTTGCTCGTGGGCTTTGGGTCATTGTCTTGTTGGAAGACCCAAAGCAGTGGCATTTCTTCGCAAGCATATGGAACCATAATTTCTGGCATTATTTGCACGTATAGGTGACGGTCCATTGTTTCTTTGATCCAGTATATGGGTCCCACCTCATAAAATGAAAAACATGCCCAAATAATAATACTGGATCTTCCGTGCTTTACGGTTTTCGAAGAATATTTCATTTTTTTCATTTTTTTTTTTTCATTTTTTTCATTTATTAATCAATGGAATAGTTTCCTTACTGACTAGAAATTTCGTATACAAGTATATGAGAAGTAATAATATGTTAAACATTAATAAATTGAGGCTAATTGATTATACATGATTGTTTTCGATACTGAGAAATCTATAAAATACTCAGAAGATAAATTATTAAACTCTCGCATGGTTCTAACAATTGGAGAATTGGAAGCATAATTTGTTCTATGTAGTCCTATATTAAAAGGTGTACTATTTCTTAATATTCTTGACGGTACATTAAAGTTTATTTGATCCAGAAGATATGAACAATCCGTGTTTCCAGAAATAATATTGAAAACAAACATCAGTGATAGAATTTTCCTTCGATTTTCTAAGGTTTTCAAGTTAATAAACTTACAACGAACTTCATATGAGGGATATGGATCTGCAAAATTAAAAGAGCGAAGTGCAAATTTGAGAAATCTACGCTGAACACGTTCTAAACGATTCACGTGTGTAATGTAAAACGGATTCCAAATAAAACTAGCATATTCTAACTTGGATCTCGCCAGACTTGTAAAAAGTATTTTAAGTGTATATGGATCTGTAAATTCATTGCTATTGCGTTTGATATATGCTAATAGAGAATAAGCTTTAGGAATTATATAATTCAGATGATGTATAAAAGTAAAACTTGAGTCAAATATTACACCAAGATCTTTAATTAAAGTGACTGATTTCAAATTATGATTATTTAAAATGTATCGATTTTGTACTATATTAGTTGATTTAGAATATGAAACGTGAAAACATTTATTTATATTTAAAGATAAATGATTTTTAGAACACCATTCATACAGATTATTTATATCATCCTGCAAAGCAATTATATCATTGATGCTAGCAATTCGTAAAAAGATTTTCAAATCATCAGCAAACATCAAGAACTTTGAGTTTTTAAAACAGGAACTAACGTCATTTATAAATATTATAAAGAAAAGTGGTCCTAGAATGCTCCCTTGAGGAACCCCTGAGGAAGCTATAAAGGGCTCAGACAAGGATCCCTCAATAGATACCTGGCATAATCTATTGCTTAGGTATGACTTAACCCAGGATACAAAGTTTGCATGAATTCCTAAATGCAATAATTTTCTCAGTAAAATATGATGCGAGACCCTATCAAACGCTTTCGAAAAATCGGTGTAGATAGTGTCCACTGTAAAGCTCTTTTCAAATGCAGATATGCAATAGTCTGTAAATGTCGCTAGGTTTGTGACTGTGGATCGATTCGGCATAAACCCGTGCTGATAAGGAGAAATTATATTCTTTATTGCAAAAGAGAGTTTATGTTTAATAATGCTCTCGAAAATTTTTGAAATATTTGATAGCTTCGAAATTGGTCTATAATTACTAATTTCATTTTTATTACCATTTTTATATATTGGAGTTATGAAAGAAATTTTCCAAGCATCCAAGAAAAATCCTGATTGTAACGACTTATTAAAGATAGTTTTAAGAGGTTTTAAAAGTGCGTGGTGGCATTTTTTAAGAAGAAATGCAGAAAATCCTTCTACATCATTTTTTTGTGAGTTCTTTAAGTCAGCAATAGATCTCGAGACATCAACTTCAGAAATTTGAAAACAACCAAAATCAATATTTACTCCAAGATTCGAGCTTATATCTATATTTTTATCGTGGTCTGAAATAAAATTAGAGCAAAAGAATTTAGCAAACAAATTTGCAGATTCAACGAATGATTGAGACCAAACACCTTCATAACACATAGAAGACGGAAAATTAGATGTCGACTTTTTCGAATTTATAAAAGTCCAAAATTTTTTTGGATTAGACTTAATATTTGACTCAAAACGGCTAATATACTGTTTGTATAAAAATTTGTTTAAAAAATTAAATTCCCTCAAATAATGTTGATGTTTAATATAATGTTCCATATTATTTGTGGTTTTGTATGAATTAAAAAATTTATTTCTTAGGTTTTTCAATTTTTTTAAGCTAGTAGTATACCACGGTAGCTTAAAATTTTTTCTTGGAAATTGTGGGATAATTCTATCGCAGATGTTTAAAATTTTAGATTTAAAAAATAAAAAAGAGTCGAAAGTGCTTTTGTTTTTCAAATTATGCTCCCAGTCCACCATCACAATAGCATTTATCAGTTCATCAAAATTACATTGACTGAAATTATAATACATACTTGAGTTAAGTAAGTTAATAGCTTTGTAAGAGAAATTATAGAATGATATGTTAAGCACAAGTGGCAAATGATGCAAATTAGGTTCACATATCGGTAAATGACAAATTTCAATACTATAGTTAAAGTCTTTACTAATAAAAATAAGGTCTAACAATCTATTTAATTTGTTTGGAAAACCATTAATTTGGATAAAATCTAAACTTAGAAAAGAGTCAATAAGATAAATTTCATGAGTAGAGTTCACATTCGTTGGAATGAGAGCATTATTATTTAGAAAGTTATTCCAAGTGACTTTATTTAAATTGAAGTCACCCAGTATGCAAAAATGGCTATCACTAGGAACCTTTGATGCTAGATTCAAGATGTTATCCACATGAGACATATACAGTGCATCCGAACTAGTTGGAGGAATGTAAGAAACGACCAAAAAGAGTTTTTCAGAAAATCCATGAATAGCTACACATAATTGATCCAGTAATGTGTCCGAGTTTTCTAATGGCCATGCATTGCAGCACAACGAGCGTTTCACAGCAACAAGCACACCGCCTCCCCTAGAGCAGCAGGTTTTTGCCGCATCTCTATCCTTTCGAAAGACCTGATAGTAATTGAGGTCAAAAAATTCAGCATCAAAAAATTCTGAATTAAGCCAAGTTTCAACGATAACTATGATATCATAGTCTAACTGAGACG
This sequence comes from Pherbina coryleti, assembly GCA_943735915.1. Lineage (NCBI taxonomy): Eukaryota > Metazoa > Arthropoda > Insecta > Diptera > Sciomyzidae > Pherbina > Pherbina coryleti. The sequence goes on from OX030948.1 coordinate 19,311,717, forward strand.
ACCATAATTGAATTGATTCTGACTTTGTTCTTATGCCAGACATATTTTGGAAGTATATTTTTAAATTACTACCAGGATTATTGCAATTACTTGTTTCTATTTTTTGTAGCGACGACGATCCTTCTTTTGAAAAAACTCGAACTTGCTAACAGAAACATTAGTAGGCCAAAGAGAAGACTCCAAGATGCGATCAGTAAGAGATGCCGAAATGCCGAGCTTAAAGTTTATTTTTTCAACTTCATTAAGAGTAACATTTTTTCGCATCAATGCTTGACATGCTAGATGGTACTTATCAATGCCAGTATGCTTATTGATGTATTCAATTATATCATCTGCGGTCACAGTAGACTTAAACGAACAGATATGAAACCACTGCATTGGTTCAATGACATCCAGTTCAGAATTCATTCTTTGGCCAACAACAAGCTTCTTTTTGTTCGATATTAGATTTTTACCATTTTTAATAACATCTGTGGCTTGACTTCGAGCACTAGCTTCACCTGTGTTTATCGACAGCAAGGCCGAAGCATAAGTTTGAACATAATTATTGTCTTCAGCAACAACAGCACCCTCAACATTAGCGCCAACAACAAACAACTCAGATTCTCGGTCAGCAGCAACAACAGCATTACCTCCAACTACAACAACATGATCATCAACGCCAACAACAGCATCACTAACATTAGTATTAATTGCACAAATATTTTTGTTATTTTCATGCAAATCAACAGTATCTATAAGTTCAGTGACCCCTCCACGCATAGAAGAAAACTGCATTAAAGAGGCTCCCGAAGAAGAGCTCAAAGATGCTAGAGCTGAATTTGCACTCAAAACAGGTTTATTGTTATTTTTTCATTGCACCGTTGTATTTTTGATTTTGGGTTGTATTCCATTTTTTGTGGTCGTCTAACAGACGCACGTGACCCTTTTCCACCATATAGTACAATTTTACATTCATCTGACCACAAAATATTTCTCCATTTTTCTATGGTCCAGTTTAAATGTTCCTTCGTGAACTTAAGTCTTTTTACCACATGTTTTTTTGTTAACAATGGTACTTTTGGATTATGCGCAGCCGGATCATGTTCCTGTAAGCGCCTACGGACAGTTTCAACACTCGCTTCCACATTTAACTCATCCCTAATTTTTGTGGCAGGTGCGAAAGGGTTATTCTTTGAAAATCTAACTACACGATTTATCAGTTTTGTTAACATAACGGGATGCCGACCGCGTGTTTCAGACTGTGGCTGATACTTAAGAGCATTACGTATCATTGTTGGTGAACAGCTAAGAATACTTTGTATTTCTGAATATGTTTTGCCCTCCGAAATACGTTTTTTAATTAGTGCACCAAGATCTACTGTACAATGTTTTCCTCGTCCCATTTCTGTACAAAATCAAATATATTTTGTTAATATAATCCTAGTTTCCTAAAGAACAAACCATTACTTACTGTTTACCACACTTTACATAAAAAAAATTTACTTTTGCTTTTATTTTCCAAGAGAGTGCTTCAACCACGTCTTTCTTTTTACTGTCTCAATAATAGGGATGGGCAAAAACGGTCGGTATTTGAGTACGATAGGTTTTTTAAAAAAAAAAAACCGGTTTTTTCGGTGTTTTTTTTAGATATGAAACACCGCAACACCGGTGGAAAATGTCAAAAACCGACCGATATTTTGATTTTTCGAAAATAATTTTTTGTTTTGTTTTAATTTTTTTATATAAATGGCAGATAAGAGCTACTTGAAAATATAATTCAATATATATTTTGAAAATTCCTTGAAATGTTACTTTGATATGGCGACAGAAGAGAGCTAGATTAAATATTTTTCTCTCGCTCGCATCTACCTTACGATTGTATCATCCCAGCAGAAAAGTGGACCAAATTTGAAATAGTTCTGAACTAGTTCCAAAAAGGACCAGTACTAGTTCCACTACAATACCCTTTAACATTGAACGAACTGACGCTTTTTGCGGGTTGATGTCATAGGAAAAGACAATTGTCCCCAGAAACACTCCTTTTTCCCCATATTTGAACTAGTTGCATTAGGAACACTTTTAAACTGGTTGTTTTAGCAATAGCCTGAAAGTGGTTCTTTTTTAAATAGTTTTAAAGTGAACATATTAAAAGTGTAAAAATTTAGTGCAACGGAAAGGTCCTAAAGATCTCATTTGTACCATCTTTTCCATCCACATTCCAGAAAACATTTTGTATATAAACATTTTGTTTTTATATTTTTTTTCTTGTGCGCAGCAAATTTTAAAAAGTATCCAGAACGCGTTTATTTTTTTCAGCAATACTTTTGAAAACAAAAGCAAAGATAACTGTTCTACACTGAACGCCTTATGTACTTTTTCAGAGCTACTGCGAACTGCGCTAGAAATGAAATAGTTCACTTTTTCAATTGACTCCAAAATAACTGCTGTGATGTTAAAAACTGAGTTTTCTGTTGAACTTTTTCTTATAAGCTATATAATAAAAAATAAATAAAAAGAAACACACCTCTCAAATTTGTTTTATTTTAAAGTGAAAATTGTACAATAAATACATTAGATTTTTTAAAATGTGCAATATTTAATGATCGCTCTATTTAAAATAAAGTCAATGAAGATTTTTTAGAAACTAGTGACAAAACAGTTATTTTTTATTAACTGCAATAGATACAAAATATTGCGAATTTTCTAAAAATGTTTGATTGATTTAAGGCAGAATAAAAAAAAACGACAAAAATTTTGTAAGCTGCTTTTAAAAATAATTCTTTAACGCTTTCATGCCCAATGTTACCTGTAGGCAACATTCATATTATTGCTCATAAAATTGTTGTTTATAATTCTTTCACAATTTTTTGTTTGTTGACCAATTAATTAATATGTTTTGCAAATTTACTGACAGAATTTCCGTTATAAGCATTGTCAGTAGTTTTTTAATAGCTGTTCTTCGTAACGTCCACACGTCCAAAAAGATGTTCGCAAAAAGTAAGTGTGCATTAAAATAATATAAAAATTAAACGATACATAACTTTTCAATAAAAGGTATATTAACTAGTTTAAAATAGATGGGACATGCAGAAAAACATAGAATAATAGATAAAAAGCTTTCAGATGTTTCTCCGGAAACTTCATATCAGCAAAATTCATCATCTCATAAAAAATACACCATAATACATAGACCTTTAAAATTGATACCACTTAATGTTTACGATTATACAAGAATCTGTATGGCCTTACAAATATTGTAGATCATCCCAAATAAATTCGGACATAAAAGGGTTAAAGTACAATGTGTATATTTTTAAAAAATCTCTTTAAAAAACGGTCGGTTTTTGGGAAAACCGGTGTTTTACTTCGGTTTTTAGTTTCGGTTGAAAACCAAAATTCAAAAAATCGGTTAACCGAAAAGTAGGTTTTTTTTGTCAATGTGCCCATCCCTACTCAATAAGCAACTAATTTCATAAATTTAAAATTACAACAACAACAGCAGCAAATTCAAGCGGGCAAAGCCACACATATGTATTGCTTTTCTTCTCATATAACAGTATTTAACAGCAATGGCTACAGAAAGTTAGTCAGTTTGAAAATACAACATGCTATTTATATTAAGCTAATATTATTTTGACCGCAACTGTATGTATGTATATTTTTTTGATCACATTAGTAAAATTAATTTTAAATAAATAAAGTAACAGGAATGTTATCAAAGAAATAAAGAGCATTTTTAATAGCCATATGGAATATTACTGCCAATACGTTGACACATTCTTACATTTCTTCGTTTCTTTAGCTCGTATTGATTTTTCATGAAATTGCTGTTGTTACCCAGCAGGGCGTGGGTTAGAAGGCAGTGTATCGACTGTCAACTACAGTGCTTCATTTGGAAATGCAATTTGCCGCGATTAACACATCTGGTTCGTGTCCAAGCTAATGAAAAAAATCAAAATTAGTTCGGCATCATCAAACTGTGCGACAGTTTGACAAAAACTGAATTTTTAACAAAGCTTTCAGTTTGAGTAAAAACAGTTTACACAGCAGAGCAAAAAACAAAATTTATGATAATGACAACAAACTGTTTCCCAGTTTGACAGCTCCTGTGAATTTTTCAAAACAAGAGCTTTTATTTTAACAAAACGATAAACGTTCTGACTAGAAGCCGGGAGTCCGAGGTTCAATGCTGACAATAGCAAAAATGTTTTTTGTTAAAAAGAGTGAATACACAAGAGTAGAATATTTTTTTTATGGAATAAAACGAACAATTAATTTTATTGGATTATAAAGTAAATACATTAAATTTATGATTGGGATATAATATCTATGAATTAAGATATGATATCCCATGATAGGATGCCATCGGCTTAAGGCATGTTCTTACTTGGCGCGCTCGGTATTCGAGTAAAAAATTTTTAAAAGAACTGTAAGAGATAATGGCAAAATTTTTTGGGCTGAATAAATACTAAAAAATTATTTACAAACAATTTATTTTTTTAAAAAAATTTTAAATATTTTTTATGTTTGAAACTTTAATTTGATGTTGACATGTCGATATCGGAAAGAGCTGATGCTTACCATTAACTAACTTCAGTTTGGTAGCACCTAGAAGAAAAAAAAAATTCATAAATATTATGAGTATGGTTATCGTGTGAACTAACATTTTTAAGTTTCGAAAAAACAAATATGAAGATTTGGAAAAAAAGTCAAAAATGCAAGTTTTTTTCCCAATTTTGTGTAAAAAAATATAGATATTATATATATAAAATATATATATAAAATATTCTACTACACATGTAGAAAGTAGCCGGTTAAAATTTGGAGATAATCGGGCAAAGTAATTTTGAGTAACGATGGTAACCAGGTATAAAAATGTTGTTTCGAGAAAAAACAGGATTTTTTTATAGAAATAAAAAAAAAATACCTTACGTGTAATCAGCGATTCCTGCGCCATAAAGAAGACCTTCTTTCTGTTCCAGAAGACCATTTTCTCCATACCTATTACTTCTTCTTTTGGTTCTGGCTTCTTTTGAAGAATTTTAAGTCTGTTTGTCAGCTTTTTTTATAAGCATCATATCGCGTTTTTGTAAACAAGCGCTTTAGGAAACTGGATAAAAATAGGATAAAGAAGGTTTGGATCTATACAAAAATTTATTTTCGGTATTCTTAGGTAGTTTGACTATTAAAAAAAAAATGCTCACCAAAATATTGTTTGTCAAATAGGAACATTCCTTAACTTCCAAACCTTTTTACAAATTTTCGATCACTCTTATACATAAATGGGGCTCTACATATTTCGGGATGGTGACTTTAATACTCGCTTTGAGAGTTGAAATGATTAGATTCGATCTTACTCTTAACATAACACCAAAGGAAAAAGTCTAACGATTTAAATCGCAAGATCTTGATGGCGAACTTGGTGTCTCTAAAACGCGAAATTATACCACCAAAGGTTTGGTAAGCATAGGACCAGGATTCACACAAGGATTGCTCCAAGAATTCCGAAAACAATCTGAACAAGAATTAGAAAGAATATTTGGATAAATATTGCGACAAGAAGTGGTTAAGGATTATAAAATGGATTCGGGCTAGTACTTAGACAGGAATTTGGTCGTGGATTTAAGCAAGAATATGGAAAAGGTTTAGAAAAAAGGGTAAGACAAGTATCTGAGTCAGTTCATATGTGGTGTTTCACAGGAAAACGGACCTTATCTTCTCAGACCAAATTTTTCAGGAGAGCTAAAAATAGACGTTTGATTAAATTTTATCGGTTTTTTAGGTAAAGGTTGGTAGTACTGCTCAGTCATGTTCTGAAAATTTTACAATCGGTTTTAAGTCAAATATTAAATCAGAAATAAAAAAGAGATTTTCTCAACCTCTACCTGTATAAAGAAAGAAAACCTTATCTTTCACCATTTATTTTAAATGGAGAAGTTAAGGTGCCTTTGAATTGTGAAACTTTAAATATCAATATCTCAAATCTTAAGATTTGCATGCTAGAACTTCAAAATGATATAAGTAAATTAATTTTAGAAATTTTTTGGTGATGGAGGTGTCTTTTTGTTCAAAATAATATAAAATTTAAAGAAATGCAAAACATCGAACTTTGATTTCTGGAAGATAAGGTGCCTTTTCCTGAGAAACATCACATATAACGAATAAAGATAGAGATGGTGACAAGTTTAAGAACAAGGGAAAAGACACTGAAAAGAAAAAGGACAAGAATAAAGATTTGTTGTCGCGGGTTTTAAAACATACGGGTGTGCCCATGACACATCCAACTGCATCCTTTTTTGGAACAAACCATGGTATAATAACACTGCTCAACACAACAAAAAAAATAACAAGGTTCTGATAACGGATTCTGGCAACGGGGACAAAAAAACAATACACGTGTATCAGCGTTTTGAAAGTTTACGTTTGAGTCTTATTTTAGGGGGATTTAATTTTCCCCCTTTTTTAACATTCTTATAGTGAATCGGCATTGGAAATCAAGTTATCCTTACATTTTGGGTATAGGATGTGTTCTGAAGATTTATGTAAAATACTACGAGGAATATTTTTGTAGAACAATTTAACCCACGAACTTCTCAATTTATGGGTCTTTTTTGACCTTTTTGTGATAAAAGGCAAAAAGACCCATAAAAAAGGATATAATGGGCTAAAATGTTTTACAAAAAAATTTATCATAAAATTTTATTATGAGTCTCTAAATACATCAAAGCTGAAAATTCAATTTAAATGTCAGAAATAAGTCTAAACTTTAAATGTGTTAAAGGGTTAATTTCGTACTTATTCTGAATTGATGATAAAAAATCGCATAACCAAGACTTGGTTTTAGGGGTTTACTTTCTATGAAAAAAGTGTTTTATTCATTTGGCACATCATACTTGCACGCAAAGAAATTTTTCGTTTACCACAACTGAAAAATTCACCAACTATACTTCGTTTGCGAGCTGTATTTGCCGCAAACGAATATTCAGTTGTCACAACTTAAAAATATATCTTATATACATATATAAACCGCAAGCTATTTCGGTCATTATTATTTATTATATTAATAATCTTTCTCATTATGTCCGTCCGTCTTCTTATGGATTCCACCTCTCTTCGTTGCTATCTTCGTCCGCGTATTAAGCAAACTACCAATTTCCTTATATAGTAACAATTTGTCCAAAAAGTAACTCTAAACTATAAGCGTTATGTTTATACAACGAAGGGAAAAATAAACAAAATTTTCAGTTGGGAAAAACGAAGTTTTCAATTGCTGCAATTTAAGAATCACTCGCGTTTATGACAAACGAAATTCATTTCCTGCAACTAAATGACTCGTTTCTCACAACTGAAAATTTTGTTTATTTTTCGTTCAACGTTTATGACAACTGTTGAAACGTTTGCAATAAACGATTTTAAGCACGACAAACGAAGTTCGTTTGCTGCAAACTGGCGATAAACGTTTTTTTTCTTTGCGTGTAGCCATAGCAACGAACCTTATCGGATGCACTTTGGCTGATAAGATCCATTAGGTTTAAACAAAAAACTATGTAAAGCAAAAGTTCAAGCAAAAGTTAATATTAATCCCCTCCTCCAGTTCCCTTTAATTTATTGTGCTAAAACGTGCTACCATATACACCATGTACTTGTTGTTGTGTTCACAATTTTTGGCGACATTTTAGCATCAATTCTGAATAAGTGCGGAATTAACCCTTTAACACATTTTAAGTTTGACTTATTTCTGGCATTTAAGGTGAATTTTCAGCTTTGGTGTATTCAAAGACTTATAGTAGATAATTTTTCTTATAGTAATTTTTGACGTAGAATACGTCATTCTCGGAGGTAAGTGGGGTGGTTGATAGTGATCAAGCGTCGGTATTTATATCACAATTTGAGCCTTTGGTGTGCCAAAAGTACTGATCGTACAATGTTAGCACTTGTTGGTCTGCTTGATCCTCACTGGGAGAAAAATTCATGTTTGAACTCTCTAACTTATATAAATTCTACACAATTACATCAAATATAAAGCCAACATTTGATGTTTTTGTTTGCTTAAGTTTGCTACCTTTGCTCGTGGCGTCCGTGGCGTAGTTGGTTAAAGTGCGTGGCCTCTATGTCAACGAACCTGGAGACCCGGGTTCGAACCCCCAGCAGCGACAGAAAATTATTTGAATCAAAATAATTTTTCTGTACGGCCACCACCTCTCTGCAGACAATGGCAAACCTCAGAGAGTAATCAAAATGCCATGTAAAGCTTCTTGAGAACAAGAACATTCCGTTCATCGCCGTTCGGAGTCGGCGTTAAACCTGTAGGTCCGGTTCTCGGTCAACTGTGTACAAACTTAATAACACGCACAACACAATTGATCATAAGAAGCTAGGAGGTCAAAGTCCTTTCAAGGTCTGAAATGGCCAGTTATTTATTTATTATAAGTTTGCTACCTATTAGTCGACGGTTTCCGGTTTTTTCCAAGGTGAAGACAGCGCCAACTAGCGTGAAGACATAAATCTTATAATTTAAAACAAAAAAGCATACTTTTGGGGGCATGTTGTTTTTAACAGAATCGCGTAGCCCAGTAATTCTGAGTAATTTTGAGGGGCAGGCTTTTTTAACAGAATCTGTTATTGAAATGCCAAAATTCCGCAGCCAATTAAATATCCGGGCCAAAAACATAAAAAGAGAAGACCTCCGATATGTTATTTTAACAGAATTTCGTGAGCGAACCTGACGGGCCATCGAGAAGTGAAACATGTTGTGTTATTCATGAAATCGTGAAACATGCTGCGCTACTCAGAAAAACAGGTTGTCTTGTTGTTGCGAAGATCACAAATCATTTAAATTTTGTGATTGTGTTTGTAATTTCTATTTCTATCAACAAAAATAGCGAAAATTTGCAACAACGTACTTTTTCGCAATTTTGTTTAATTTCTAGCAAACTGACGTTTTTTAGCATAATGCAATTTTGTTGAAATTGATTTCGGAGGCGCGGATTCAATTCCGGCGGATGGCATGATATTTTTTTTTTTTTTGTTATTACGGCTGGTATGACTTGTTTTTAATTTATGCATTACTTATTATTTCTTTTAATCAATTTTTAAGAAATAATTTGTAACTTTTATAAATTTTAGCAAAAGAATTTATTTCTTTTCAATCATTTTGTTTTTTTTTTTGTTGTTTTTTATTTAAGCTAAGGTATTATCGCGGAGGCGCGGGTTCAATTCCGGCGGCTGGCATTATTTTTTTTTTAATTTCGCATTTTTTATTATTTTTTTAAGCAATTTTTTTAATAAATAGTTATATAAATAAAAATTTCAGGCACAAAATTTCTTTTTAGTAATTTTATTTTGTTGTATTATATAAGCTTAGGTAATATATACATGTGTGCATATGTTTAGAATACATTTTATTTTAATTTTTTACCATTTCTTACAAATAATTTAATTAAATATATATAGATTGCCAGATTAATTTTTAATAATACTTACTTTTAAATGAAACAATTTTTTTCAAATAATACAAACATTTGAGGAAAAAATTAATTATTCAATTAAACATCAATGCAAAATCATCATAAAAGTTTTATTAAAATCAATCGATGAATCATTTTATAACAATTATTTTTTATCGAAATATTTTCGATCACAAATGAACATTACCTTTTTAATCGATATTTTTTAGATCAAAAATAAAAATTAATCATAATCATAAGTTTTTCTGAGTAGCGCAGCATGTTTCACGATTTCATGAAGAACACAACATGTTTCACTTCACGATGGATGGCCCGTCAGGTTCGCTCACGAAATTCTGTTAAAATAACATTTTGGAGGTCTTCTCTTTTTATGTTTTTGATTTAAGTTTGCTACCTATTTATCGACAGTTTCCGGTTTTATATACAAAACCATAAAATTTGTATAGGAGCCTCTCTAAGGAGTGGTCGGAAGGAATAGGTGTCACAGGCAAAAATATTCCTTTTGCAAAAGTAATGGGGGTTGGTCATACATATTAAACCTCTCCAGCACTCTCTTAAAGGTCATATGCTCAGGTGTATGGAATAAATATACAAAAACCATAAAATTTCTATGGGAGCCCCCCTAAGGAGTGGTCGGAGGGAATAGGTGTCAAAGGCAAAAATGTTCCGTTTGCAAAAGTAATGGGGGTCGGTCATACATATCAACCCTACCGGTACTCTTAAAGGTTATATGCTCAGGTGTATGGAATAAATATTTTGGTAAATATTTTTTAAAAAAGATTTCATCAAAAGCGAATTGAATAATTCTAGGTTTTGTGTTACGACATAGTCGAAACAACTGTATCTTTTTTGTAAAACATTTTAAGCCATTATATCCTTGTTTTATATCCTCAGAACACATCCTAAACCCAAAATGTAAGGATAACATGATTTCCTATGCCGATTCACTACAAGAATGTTCAAAAAGGGAAAAAATTAAATAGCCCCTAAAATAAGACTCATACGTAAACTTTTAAAACGTCGAAACACGTGTATTGTTTTTTTGTTCCCTCTTCCAGAATCCATTGTCGGAACCTTGTTATTTTGGAAAAAATTGATTTTGTTGTTCAGAAGGTAGCATTGACAACTGCTTATTTTCTCTTCTACAAAAATGCACCTACTGTCAAAAATAGCTGTTTGTCTGCAGCTGCCGGAATCGTTGTTTTTTTTCACTTCAGATTTGAGTTCCCGAAATGCTAAAACGAAAAATTCCGCGAAATTTATCATGAATTCAAAATAAGTAAATTTATTTGTTGTAGTCATATTTAAAGCAGGCTTAAAGCAGAGCGTGGCCGAGTGCGTCTAACAGTGCATGGGCCATTCGATGCTCGATACCAGGTTCGAACCCCATCCGATACAGAAAATTTTTTTAATTGAAATAAATTTTTCTGATCGGCCGTCACCTCTATGCAGACAATGTGAGACCTCAGAGAGTAAAAAATGACATGTAAAACTTCTTGAGAACATGCACATTAGTCGTTCGGAGTCTGCATAAAACTAGGAGGTGCAGTTCTCGCTCATTTGTGTAAACAACATTTAATAACACGCAAAACACAATTTGATCATAAGAAGCTCGGTCAAAGTTCTCTCTCTGTGTTAGAGCATAGCCATAGTTAGCCGTTGTTATGTCATCGAGTTATTCATAAAAAGTTAAAAAATTCGTTTGTTGTTTTGTTTTTTTTTTTTGCTACGTGAATCGAAAGTCCGCTTCACCACCTTACGCCCTAGCCACCCAAAAACCCAAAGCACAACTTATGAGATGCCTATTAAAATTTAATTTGCTGTTGGTCATCATGGTGCGGTGAACGCAATGATTAGATTTCACTTAGGATGCCATGAACGCAACCTTTTTATCTAAATACTTTTTGATTTTTTGTTTTTTGCTACAAGTGATGCCCACGCGTAATTTCATCCTTTTTTTTGGAGTTGTAAAGTAAAGCAATTTCCTCTTTGATAAACTTAAATAGAAATAAAATAAAAAACAACACACATCCCACACATTTTCAGACTGTTTGGCAGCACATGCGACACACATTTCAAAAATAAATTATTCTAAAATACATATGTATATATAATGGGGCAAAAAATAACCTCGTTTTGGAGCTAGCTTTAATAAAATTGCTGACTTTTAAAGTTGCAGCTTAAAAGTGTCTAACAACACTTTTGGCTCCGGCATGACAGCCATTGTGTTGACACATCACGCCACGCTTTTCCACCTCAGTCCCAGTCATGGTGCTGCTTTCATAGGCTAAGTCAATGGGGCGCAATACTATTCACCGTGGGATGTCGCGTCGTTCAGCAGAATGGTTATTTGCTCGTGCGTCTTTTGTTTATCCTGCGTTATTTTCGTTTATTTTTATTTTTTTAACCACTGTTTTTTCGAAATTTTTGCCAAATTTATTCGAAAACATAAAAATGTACAAACAACAAATAAAGGCAATAAATTAAAAATCGTCCAGCAGAACAACAATAACAACAATAAGTTGCATAACGTCGCGCATACGTAACTCACTGCATGGAAACTTTTAACCAAGTTAAAGAAAAATAAACAACAGGGATTAAGCAACAGCAGCACGAGCGGATTGTGGCTGCAGCCGAAATCCTAGATATGCCGGCCAGTCAACATGGGAACATATTCGCACCTGATCGAGACCAACGGCAATCTGAGCAATACACACACACACACGCAGTGGCGGATTAAGGAATTCTACCGCCCTAGGCTCGATGTTAGCGCCGCTTCTAAAATACTAAATTTTTTTTTACAATAGAAAAAAATTATTATAATTTTATTTTTCATTTTTAACATACAATTACAAAGTTTTTGTACAAAAAAAAAAACTATATATATAACGAGGTGTCGACATCTGGCGAAGCTTCAAGAGTATTTGAACCCTCCATAATTCTTTTCTTCAAATTATTGATTTCCGGAACGCGATGTTGTTAAAGGCTGCACATTCTATTCGTATATGATCTCTATTCCAATTTCTAAAATTTTATCTCTGCTATAAATGTCCTTCATCAAAATTTTTCAATTTGATCTAAATACTCTATGAATGCTTGACGTTTCGTAGTAAAATATACACTCTGCGATATATATACAGTGTTGTGCACAACAAAAGCAACCAAAATTGGCGTTGCAAGCTTCTTCATATTTTTTTATCGTCTTACTTCTTTTCCCAAAATTTAAATAGTTATTTTTACTTAATCATATATTGCGCTCAATATAGCATCAAAAGAAATTAAGTAAAAAATCATGGTATTTCAGCAATGAGAGCAGTATACGGAAAGAGCGATTTTGACTGTGAATAACAAAAGCCACTTACTAAGTCAAATAATTTTTGCCCCGATTAACGATAAATGTTGGTTATATTATTAAATTTTTGCTTTGTTGTTACTGATTTAGACTGAAAAGAGTCATTTGCAAATAGTTCTTTGTGTGAAGAAGACATTTTAAATTATCAAAACGTCATTTCGCGTAATAAATACCCAGAGTCCTTTAAACAGCAATCCTTGATGAGTATAAATATGGAGCAACACTAATTTCTTTATCAAAAAGTTCAAAATAAATAAATCTAAATCAATAATTTCACGTCTTATAAAAAAGTTTGAGACTAAAAAAACTGTGAAAATCCTTCACTTGGGTGGTCCGAAGCTTAAAACAACACAGAGAGAGGACCGACATGTAATCCCAGCTTCTCAAAAATATCATTTTTTATCATATCTGTTGTTAATCAACTAAATTTAAACGTGGACTCGAGTACTGTTCGCCGACGTGCTTTGGAAGTTGGCTTTGGAAGCGAAGAAGCCATTGCTTACAAAAAAAAATAGAACGAAGGTTTGCTTTTAAGACATAATCTCTTTTGGCTTAAATAAAATAAAAATTTTTATATTCCTAATTAAATTTTGCAAGAACTCATTAAATTGGTCTGATGACCAATGGAAGGCAGTCCTTTTTAGTGACAAGTCCAGATTTAATCTTTCTACCAGCAATGGCATGGCCACAGTACATCGGCGAAAAGGTGAGAGCCTTAAACATCAAAACTGTCAGGTCACAGTTTAGCCTAAAGACGGCTCGGCTTTGTTCGGGGCTTGTTTTTCTAGATTTGGACAAGATCCAGTTTATGAAATTACTCACAAAATGGACCGATTTACTTATAAAGAGATTTTAGAGACAGTCATGTTGCCCTTTGCTGAGAGAGAAATGCAAACCAGGTGGATATTTCAGCATGACAACGACCCTGAGCACACCACAATGATCGTTAAGACGTGAATTTGCGCAAAAGGGATTCAGGTATTGGATGAGCTGCTCATCGCCTGATCTTAACCCAATAGAAAATCTATTCCGAATCCTTAAGCGACGAGTCGGTGGGCAAATGTTTTCTTATAAAGCTGCACTCGTTGAGATACTGACACAGCAGTAGGGAAGCATATTACAAACTATAATTGACAGATGTGTTGCGGTTATTAAAAATAAAGGTTATTATACCAAATATTAACCCTATAATCTGTATTTTCAATCGATTTAAATTCCTTTAGTTTAAGTTGCTTTAGCTATGCACAGCATAATTTCTACTTTGTATTATTATAAAAAAATTTTAAAGCCTGCAGTAATTAAAACTATTGAATTATTTTTAACAATTTGTGTTTTAATGATTATAAAAAAATATATCAAACTAGAATTTTAGTAAAAACGGAAAAGTTTCTAAGTATAATTGACAATGGCTTTTATGGTTGCTTTTGATATGCACAACACTGTATGTCGCTGGAAATAAGGTCTCTCAAAAATTTACAGAACGTATCAAACTAGATTGTTGATTTATTTTCAGCTTCTTTATAAACTAGCTACGAAAATATTTTGCCGCAATGTCGATTCTGCTTCAACCAAATTGATTCGGTTCCTAAGTTGAATTTTCCTCAAAATTTTCCAACCTTTAAAATTTTGCCGCCCCTAAAATGTTGCCGCCCTAGGCCCGGGCCTCACGGGCCTACGCCTAAATCCAGTACTGCACACACGGCACGGCGAGTATAGTCAGTAGGCTATTATTGGCGGAGGGTGTTAAGGTGGGAGGAGTGAATGGCAATAACAGCAAATTGGTTGTTCACCAAGAGCAGCTGTCTTGCCACTTTGTTTGGATTATTTTGGCTGTAGATGTAGTGTTCCAATAAAATTTGAGTGAGTTTACTTAATTTTTCATAACTTGAAAAATATTGGTAAAAATATAATCAATGGTGAGCCCGTATTTAAATTTACAGACCTTTTGCTTCATCTTAAACGTTGCACAGTAGGGCGTATCGAAAAATTTAGATCGTATTCTAAGTGGTCTCAAAAGTTGCATGGAGTTGTCAAGATCACCCAAAAAAAATTTTAAGGAAAAAAAAGGATGTCTTCCTGTCCCGCAAGGACAAAGTTGTTTTTTGAGGAAAACAGTAAAAAATAACGACCTTAAAATGCTTTGACTTTTATAAAAAAAACTACGTATGTCTTAAAGTAAAAGTAGGTATAGGCTTAAACTAACAATATATTGGTAAACACGATGCCACTCACGATTCTTATCTACAGTGTCCTGAGGGAAGGATATTCGAAGCAAAAGTTGTAATCGAGATATTCCTATTTTTGAGAAATGCATACTTGAATGCAATTTTTTAACTTTTTCAAAAAAAAATGAATATAAGATTCTATATCTCGGGTACCAGAAATGGTACCGAAGAAACTTTGCTCAATTTGGATTCTTCAAATACTTCTTAACAATAAATAAAAAAAATTGTAATTCGATACGCCCTATTGCACGTTTCATACAAGTTAGACGGAGAAAATTATTTTTAAATTTTTTGATAGTTTTCGATGTTTAAGGTATAGAAAAGAACAAAAAAAAGTATTTAAGAAACTTTATACAAGTGGGCGTGGCAGCTCCCATACAAAGTAAAACCATTTTTCGCTATATCTTAGAAACGAAATAAGTTACAATATCGAAATCAATAGTAAACGTCAATTATATAATTTTTAAACAATCCTCAAAAATAATTTACAATCGGAGAAGTGGGCGTGGTAGCTCCCATACAACTTAAACACATTTTGCGCTATATCTTAGAAGTGAGATAACCTACAATATCGAAAGCAATAGTAGACGTCAGTTATGTAATTTCTAAACAATCCTCAAAATTAAGGCGCAATCGGACAAGTGGGCATGGTTGCGCTATATCTTAGAAACGAAATAAGCTATAATCGAATCGAATTCAAAAGTCGACGTCAAATATATGCTTACTTAACAGAGTAAGTACACTAAGGGAAATAACCAGCTATGAGCAGAGAGAGCTCTGGAGCGTTGAGAGCAAGAATTGAGAGCAAAGGCTTATGTAGAAACATAAAACGCAACAACAAATCAAATGCAAAAGACAAACACAGAAACAACACAGAAGCTTTAAATGTAGTGGTGCCCATACCCGGAAATAACGCATATTAGCATTATCCACGCCTGAGTATAAATTTTATTCAAATATTTACGTGGATAAATCCAATGTTTTCCTTGCAACTCGTTTTTTTCCCCGTATTTGAATTTTATTTATACCACACACGTACACACATATTCCATACAAGCAAGCAGCAACAGCATCGCACACGTACACACATACTCCGACAAGCAGCAACAGCATCGCACTCTGTTCCTGCAGTTTATTTCTTGCATTTGCAGTTCTTATAGTTCTCATTTAGTTATTGTTGCAAGAGTAATATTGTATGCATGTTTGGCAAAGAAATGAAATTATGTAGGGTGGAGGGACATCTCGGTATTTTCTCAAGAACATCTTGGACCGGTTGTCATTTACCTGCATAATTTGCTTTTACCTACATATATTTTGGACATTACTTTTTCGTTCTACAACTGTCAAAAATAGTATAAATTAGAGACGAAAAAAGTGAAGCGAAAATAAATTATACCGGCAATGGCATTTGATGAACGCAATATGAAGAAAATAATACCATAAAACCATTAATAACATATTCAATTTAAATATGTTTTTTTTTTAATTCAATATTTGTATATAAATTTTCTTTAAATGCGATAGTTTATTTTCAAATAGTAAATATTTGAAAGATATTTTAAAAAAATTCGTGCATAATTTTAATATATTTTATATTAATTCTGTTTAAATGTTTATATATTTAATTTAATTAAAAAAGTATTCAAATAAATTTTAAATATTTACGTAGTCGATTTATTCAAATGCGTTATTGGTGCAAAAATTACTCGCTTTTTGGATAAATTAAAAAAGTTTTTGGATAAATTTAATATTTTTTTCCCTTAGTGTAGTATTACCCTTACCCTTTTCTTTCCCTAAACTTGAAAAAACGAACGTTTTTATTTGTTTTTTTATTAAACGTTATAAAATTCAATTATTTCTTTAAATTAGACATTGTTCTCGGAATCTCAAGAATCAGGTAATTGTATGACCCATTGTTCTCACAGGGTTAAGGATAAAAAAATTATTTAACAAACATCAAATAATAATATTGTTGCAACATAACGGTTTTAATGTTCACCTACAAAAAAATTCAGGGTGGGTCAATATGACCCAATAGTCGTACAGGGTTAAGGATATCAAAAATCGAAAAATATACATGATTAGAAACTGTTTACCCAATAAAATAATTTTGGCCGCCTAAACCGATGAAATACCCCTATGTGGGACGGCCATAGAGGTTACAATTTGGTACTACACAAAAAAATTTAAAATAAATATGATGTACCGTCATGAACAACCTAATCACTTTTTATTTTACAAACAGACATAATAAGCTTATGTTAGTAAAAATTTCAAGACCTAGACAAAGTACAGACACTTAGATTTTCCATTTTATAAAAAAATTTAAGAAATTTAGATAAAAGATCTATATTTTTTAAATTTAGATATAAACATATATAGATAATAGATAAATTATTTTACTAACAAACATAATAGGGGTATTCTCTATGCCTAGGATATGCCGTTGCACGGTGCAAGAATAGGAAATGTATAATATATGCAATTGAGAAACAACAATGGCGGATTGTACATTTCCTATTCTTGCACTGTGCAACGGCATATCCTGGGCATAGAGAATACCCCTAATGTATTGTTTTCAAAAAGTCTACGGTTTCTGTGGAACTCTTCGTTCAGGAGTTATGCCATTTTAAAGAAACTGGGGAAATCGTTATGTATGGAAGCGAAAAGGCTACTTTTCCCATACAAATTTTTGTATCTTTGGTTCCACAAAGACTATCGGTCTTGAAATTTACTCGTAAAAAATATATGCTTTTCAAAAGCTTAAGTCCAAAACTTCAAATCATTCCGTGCCCTACAACCCGAGTTACAGATTTATCTCCGTCTTAATAGGCCAAACAAAACACTGTGCGTTGTGCTTGGAAAAATTTTCTGAAGTAATCCGGTTTGTTTAAAGCTATATTCATCACAGCTCCATGGAATAGTACTCCTGACAATCGGATTGAATAAAAAAGAAAGGCGGTTGCGTAATTTTTCGCTTCTTGTTTCAAAAACAAATCATAAGGCAAAATATAAGGTTAATGAGTTGAAATTTCTGTTGTTCTTTTATTTCGGGCCTTACGGTCGTGCTTCTGTTTAGATGGGAAGCAGTAAAGCTTACTGCATATTCAAATTGCTTAAAAAAAATTGTTTAAAAGCAATGAAAAATATAATACTTGTCGTATATTACAAAATGTTTTCTGGCACAACTGGATGGTTCGTCTCAAACTTAAGTAGCAAGTCATAAAATAAAAAATTTCATAGTATGAAAAATTGTCATTATCATAAATATGATTTCAACTTTAATTTAGGGTGCTCACAGTTATGATTTATCTGGTGTGTTAACTTTGCTGTTAATTCTAAAACATTTTACCATGTGGTACCTATTTTTGTTTTTGTTTTGCATTCAAAGTAGAGAAAACACAAACTAGTGAAATTGCATTGCTTCCAAACATGTTTGTTTTTCAAAGTAAACTGGCTATTGAAACTATTGAGAAAAAATGGAAACAGAACCGTGTCGCTTGTGTCAATTTTAGAATGAACTACGTGAAGGGGTGCTCACAATTTGATTAAAGTATCTTTCTAAAGTAAGTATATATTAATTTTAAAAGGGAACTTTGAATACCCTTATTGAAAAAATTTGAGTAATTTTCTGTCGATTCCTATTTTAGAAAATTATATTTTTGTCAAATTTTTCACCTACGTTTTCTAAGCCATTAGAATCTAAGCCTTGCTCAATAATATTTCATCGATAATGTAGATATTTATTTTCAACCATACTTTCAATTCAACATTTAATCTATGTATGTATAAAATATTTGTTTGTTTGACCATTAAATTCAATTAAATTTAGCCATTCGAGCAATTTATAGTCGTTCAGGTAGTTCTGACGACATTCGCATAAATATCACTGAGGTCGCGTATGCATCAGAAATTGTCGTCCCAAACAATTGTCAATTAAATTGATTTATTAAACGAACTACATACATGTATGAAGACAAACATTTTAACGAGAATGTGAGTGAGCTTGTTTGGTGTGTGTTTGCTTGCAAACAATTGGATTAATTTTGCGCTCAGAGTTATGGCGAATTATTGAACAATTTATGGGTTGGTCGAGAGTATGCGCGATAATGAGATTGAATTTCAATGGGTGGCTGGGGGATTTTTCCGGGTAAAAGCAACATTTTGATACTATTTTGCGAACTTGATATTGAATTTCTTGAATATGAATTGAGTGTCAGGCACCACAATACAATGGAAATTCATCTTAAATATAGTAAAATTTAAGAATAAAGCTTCTGTGAAGTTCACATCCGTTGCGACTAAAATATTATGATTTATCCTTAAGATTTAAGATTATCGAAAAATTTTATGGTGTTGTTAACTTCTTAAAGATATTTCTAAGCTTGTATCAGCTGACAACAACATCATTAAAGTCGACCCACAAACGACTAAACTACCCCCATATCAGCCAATAAAGTTCTTGCAGGAGATTTTATTCAAAATCGGTTCAAATGCGTGCATGTCATGTATTACAAATGCAAATGAGACACATATATACACATGTAGATACACACATCCACACACATGCAAACTTACATACACACTCCCACACGTAAAACATAATAAACCAATGCTTACTAAGGATTACAATATGTAAGATCCTTGAGTATTGGTTAACAAGATTTGGCTGTTAACAGTTGTTGTTTTGTTTTTGTTTCTCTTAGTGTTTGTTTTGTTCTTTTTAAAGACCACAGCCAAGAGAGTTACCTGAGCATTGTAGACATAGGCTTTAATGCAGACTTGTTTGCTTAAAAGCAGTCATGCTCACAAGAATAACTAAATGAGCCAAAGTATTTGCTTATCTATATATATAAAAAATAAGTTGCATTGTGTATGAAATTGATGTTCTCTGTAATGCGTGAACCAATTTTGTTTTTGAAAAACTTCCCATGAAAGGTGACGTCAATACAAAGGTTTTTATGTACAAACGGTCTTTGTATGTGTATTTGTTCATGAATTATAGGCATTTTAGTGAACTTATATAACAATACAGGTGTGAACGAATACAGGTGCGCACATATGGTGTATATGGGGAAATATTTGCAAGAGAAAATGGAAATAAATGGAATATTGGAATAATTTGGCAAGTCTCACTTTAGTTTGCATTTGCGCGAAAAATATAGGCAAATCAATAAAAATGCTATATTTAAGACGTTTTGGTCGTATTAGACTAAAATTTGGTTAATAAGTTCGTATGGTTACTGTCGGTAACTATACTAAAACTGGGCGTGGTCTAACTATATATATACGCACACTTTTAAGAACTCATTATTATTCCTGAGTTGTACGTTTGTTTTGATGGTGAAACTTGATATGTAGAAGCTATGGGCCCAAGAGGCAGTTACTATATATTTGAGCGAACATTAGACAAGGGGGAATTTGGCCACACACACCAAATTTATGATATCGAATTGCTTTGGAACTAAATGTCGTATAACAATGAAGGTCTTTCTACTGAAAAACTGGCACGGGCATTCGAAAACGGGACGTGGCTCCTCCCATATAAGCCAAATTTACGATACAGAATAGCTATAGAGGTAAAAGTCACAGAACATTGAAACTCAGAATGTAGATACCATTTGGTGATGTCCTTCTACTAGAAAAGGTGGCTGCATTGCACAAGGTGGTGTGTCTCAACCCATACAAGCCAAATTTATGACACAGAAAAGATATGGAAGTAAAAGACAAAGAACATAGAAGTAAGAAGGAAGTTACTACTTGGTAATATCTTGGGTAATGAAAAATGCAAAAAATTTACAATAGAGAATGCTGCTAAAGACTCAAAAATAAGTGAGCGGATTGAGCTCAAATTTGCGCAGTAACTATGGGGTCATTCATAAATTACGTTACCAATTTAGTAGAGAGAGAGGTTTTAAAATGTACTACGATAAGTAACGAATGGGGGGAGGGGGTCCCAGATATAGTAATGTGACTAATAATAAAAAAAAACACAGGTGCGTCACTGGACACACGAGAGAAGCGAAGCATTTTCGCAAATTCATAGATTTGATAATTTAATAGCGTTTTTTCGATTAAAATAATTTTTAAATTCAAAACTTTAAAATAACAAAGTATATATATCATATATATTAACCCTCTTCGGCCCTCCCTTAAAGCCCCCTGTTCAGTTGTAGGGAATAAATATACAAAAATCATTAATTTTGTTACAATTTAATCAACTTACAAGTTGTTTATTTTTAACGATATTTATAACGACCTTTAGTAGGAAGTAGAAACAACATCTAATACACAATCCTTAGTGAATTTTTCTTTTAGTTCGTTCGTTCTTTTAGTTCGTTAGGTCTTTTAGTTCGCATGGACAAACCGAAGATTCAAACCATAGCTCGGTAAATTTAGTTATCTTTGCTCTAGTTCGTTTTGTTTGCTACTTTTGTCGGTTGGCTAGCCAATACACAGTCCTAGAATAGTAATAGATTATATTTCTTAATCTATTCTTAAAGTAATAGATTATAGTGATCTGCTGAAACATAGCTTTAGCTAATGTTTATCACTGAATCAACAAAATTATGAAAGAAAGGGTTTTAGCGTAATGGTTAGAGGAAAGTACCAACAAACGATAGAACTGTGAGTTGAGGGTTCAGTTCCTGCAGCGGGCAAGGAATTATTTTTAATTTAACATTTTCTGGTTCAATTGATGCAAGCAAAAAACAATATCAATTCTAAGAAAAAAGGTGTTGGAAAAAAGTGTCGTTTTTTCTGATTTCACTCTAGCAAATCGCAGAACGAGGCGTAAAAAGCTTCGCTTCAAAAACTCAAAAAATTGAAATTAATATAACCCAACATTTCAAACCATTTTCATCCTTACATCTTCATGTTTGACCAAGTGTGGCAAGTGTAGTAAGGGCATAATTTTTCTTTGCGTGCTTTTCGACAGTTATTTTTTCTATTTTCGAATATTTTTTAATCAATTAATTTTTTTATTTCATACACTACGTTACTTTATGGGGGTGGAGGGGAGTGTTTTTGAAATGCACTACAAAGAGTACCGGAGGGGAGTAAAAAAGTAAAAAATTTAAAATCGGTCACGTAATTCATGAACGACCCCTACATTTCGAGTACGAGATGGTTTAGAAATAATAACGCTGAAGGCATTGCAACATTTTCCGGTACTTATCTAGATAAGGTGCAGCAAAGCGCACCGGGAAAAATCTAGTATTATATCAGTCAAGTGTTTTAAGGAGAATTATTCGAAAAATGTCGATAAAATTCTAAATTGTTCTAGGATTTTCTGATCAAAAGGTTTACACGTACAAATGTACATACATCTCTAACTATCCTTGCCACAACAATATCAATTTTCTTAAACAGTCCATCGAGCACGTTGACAACGTATTAAATACAAAAAAATCAATTTTAATGATGACAGAATGACTTCATCTCACCAACAAAGGAACTTCTCGTACGTCGGCTACAACAATAAAAACAGTATCCAAAAGCAATTCAGCACAAAAGTCAAATACAGTCTAGTTGATTATATTTGACAATCAAAATATATCAAGTATACAAACAACCTAGGTCTAGAAATATAGTTGAATGGATGTCTAACTATGGTCACGCGACTAAATGAGATGGCACTCATGTCACTTGCCGCTTCCCAACTAGTGTCTATGTTAGTGTCACAAAACTCTACAGCGTTTGCTACACTTAAAGCATTTGCTTCTTTATTTCCATTACTGTGGATGCGAATTCTATTTGCATTGCTTGGTTATTGTTCGCCTTTAAAGTAGCAAACGAACGGCGCTCTAGAAATATACGCAGCGGATATCCGACGAGTGACATTTTCAATTTATTTCTCTGGCAGCCACAATGTCATGTCTTCTTAGTTGAAGCCAGAGGTAGGTAGGAATTAACTGGATTTGTGGCAGGGAATTTTATGAACAGCGTTGCTGATTTGCTGGTTTGAGAATAGATGAAAATTTGTGACTTAAATCCAATATTTATAGTGGTAAGGTTTAAAGATAATAAAAATAATTTTTTAAATTCAGCCGAACTCAGTTGAATTGTTTTAAATTGAATTTTACAGCTTTTTTTCTTCAAAATAAACTTCATTCAGTTCAAATACCACTTTTTGCAAATCAAATTGAATTTTTCACTCTTCTAACTAAAATTTGAATACTTCAATCCAAATTTTTACAATTCAAAATATCAAATAAAATGTTGAATTTACGATTTAAGTAAGAAGTTGTATCGGAGTTTAAATAGTTGATTTTAGTTTTGAAAATTTGTTCTTAGTAGTCACACAGTAGTGGGACAAGACAATCACAATAAGTCTTTTGGTAAATTTGTTAAAATTGTGATGAGTCCCCGTGGAAAATGGATATTCCCACTGTTTTTTTGCTAAACCACATTTCACATTCACAAATAGATACGAAAATTAACAGATATAACATGTATCGCAACAAGCACTACATTCATGAACTTTCATTTTAGTAACATGCACTACTTCTTACCACCGCAATTCATTCACAACAACCCATCCACTAATTGTTAGTCTTTCGCTTGGTGACTGAAAATCACTACCTTCACGTGTTATCCAGTCAACTAAATCGTTCATTCATTATTAACGGCTTAAATCCACGAAAGAGATTTAGTCACCTTTTTGTACACTCAAACACACAAGCCCAAACACGCACACACACACTCCCACTCTCCCTCCCACTCATTTCCACTCTCATCCACAAATATACTCTACACATTTGTACACCCACATGCACAGGTCGATGTTGCCATGGGAAAATCATGCCTGTGTTCGTTGAGGTTTGAGCTTTAAAGCGTGTGGATTGAGTGAAGTGCGCTGCGGTACATTGGGTTATATTGTGACCGGAAATACGGTAGAACATGTTTTAACCCCAGCGGATTAAGTCCCAATGGCACTCTGCTATTTTTGATAATGTGCTTGAGCGTCATGTTTGTATGTAAGACCAGTGAGTGTGTGTAGTTCCGGTCGTAACGTTTATTAATTGGTACCCTTTGGTTATGGTCACTGATTTTGAATTAACAAACGGACGAACGAACGACTTCCTTACTTGTTGCTATGTTGTTGTTGTTATTGTTGTTGTTGTTGCGAATTGCTCCCAGTGGTGAGCTATAACAAACCGATGGTCGTTAAAAATTTATTAAAAAATCAAATCGATTTCATCTAGTTAGTAGGTATTTTCTAGTTAACGGAATTTAAATATTCAATAATATATATATTGGCCAACGTCTTACTTTATTAGGTGTGGAATGAAGAAAGATATGAAAATTTGTGCTCTATGTTGGCTACACCCTTAGGTATTTTGTTGTGACAATGCATTTTCCCTGTCCCTAAAGGTGTCTCTATGTAACGTTATTATTATTGTCCTATTCTTTGTCCAAACTCTTGTTTTAATCCATGCCCCATTTTATGTCCTTATCTTTGACAGAAACACTATTTTAATCATTGTCAAATTTCTTACACCAATTCTTGTCCAAATTTACCCAATTTTTGTTCTAAGCGTTGGCAAAATCCTTTTTTTCAAATCATTGTCGCAATTCTTGTTCTTATTCTCATCTTTTTCCTGGTCTTAATAATAGTCCAAATTCTTGTTCAAGTCTTTGTCCTCATTTTTTTCCTAACCCTTGTCCTATTCTTGTCCAACTGCTAGTTATAAAATTTTTCTTATTTTAATTTTCTTTTAATTTTTTTAAATTATTTTTATATTATTTTTAGATTCTAAAATTTTATATATATTTTTTTTTTAAATTTTTATTTATTTTTATATATTTTTATGTTTGCTTATATTTTTATTTTTATATATATTTATACCTCGTATTTTTATTTCATTAATTTTATATTATTTTTACTTTGTTTTTTCTTTAATGTTTCTTTTTGTGTAAATTTTTGTTTTCTTGAATTTATATTTTGATTTAGCTTTATTTTTGTTAAATTTTTTTTTATAAATTAGAATTCTTTTTATTTTATGTATTTTTAATTTTTTTGAGTATTATGTTTTATATTAATTTTATTATCTTGATTAATATTTTTAATAATTTTATTTTTGATTTTATTTTAATTATTATTTGCATGTTTATTGTAATGTTTTTAGATTTATTATTATTTTAGTTTATATATTTATTTCTAATTTTATTTTTTTATTTTTTTGAATTTTTATATCTATTTATAATTTTACTTTTATTTTTATTTTTTTCTATTTTTTCATATTAAATACTGCTCTTATTTTATATTTTTTATTTATTTTTATTATTTTAAATTTTATATTTTATTTCATTTTATGTTTGAAATATATGTTTTTATCTAATGTTATTTTCAATTTTATTTATGTTTTTATTTGTGTGTGATTATTTGTGTTTATTGGTATCAAATGTATATGTTTTTACCTAATTTTATTTTCATTTTTATTTATGTTTTTATTTTTATGTGTTTATTTGTGTTTATTTGTTTTAAATTTATGTTTTTACATTCTTTTATTTTTATTTATGTTTTTATTTGTATTGTATTTTTTATTATTTTGACTATGATGTCTTATTTTAATTTTTTTTATTTTTTTCATTTTACTTTATTTTTAATATTATAGCCTTTTAGAAAATAATTATTATATCTTAAAAATCTTGTGAATATACATTCATATATATTGTACATAATATTTATTTAGTTTCTTTTCTTGTACATACACAATAAAAATTAAATAAAATTATGTTAAATGTAATTCGAATTAAATTTTTTAAATAATGTATGTATATACTTATAATAATTACAACATATTTGCTTATTGTCCTTGTTGATAGATTACAAATAAAATGGACAGTAAGAAAACACATAATTTATATATTACTTAATTTTAATTTAATAGTTAAACTTTTATTAGAACTTAGTTTTAATTTTAATTTTAGTCTTAGTCTTAGTCTTAGTTTTAGTTTTAGTTTTAGTTTCAGTTTTAGTTTTAGTTTCAGTTTTAGTTTTAGTTTTAGTTTTAGTTTTAGTTTTAGTTTTAGTTTTAGTTTTAGTTTTAGTTTTAGTTTTAGTTTTAGTTTTAGTTTTAGTTTTAGTTTTAGTTTTAGTTTTAGTTTTAGTTTTAGTTTTAGTTTTAGTTTTAGTTTTAGTTTTAGGTTTAGTTTTAGTTTTAGTTTTAGTTTTAGTTTTAGTTTTAATTTTAGTTTTAGTTTTAGTTTTAGTTTTAGTTTTAGTTTTAGTTTTGGTGTTTGTTTTTGTTTTTGTTTTTGTTTTTGTTTTTGTTTTTGTTTTTGTTTTTGTTTTTGTTTTTGTTTTTGTTTTTGTTTTTGTTTTTGTTTTTGTTTTTGTTTTTGTTTTTGTTTTTGTTTTTGTTTTTGTTTTTGTTTTTGTTTTTGTTTTTGTTTTTGTTTTTGTTTTTGTTTTTGTTTTTGTTTTTGTTTTTGTTTTTGTTTTTGTTTTTGTTTTTGTTTTTGTTTTTGTTTTTGTTTTTGTTTTTGTTTTTGTTTTTGTTTTTGTTTTTGTTTTTGTTTTTGTTTTTGTTTTTGTTTTTGTTTTTGTTTTTGTTTTTGTTTTTGTTTTTGTTTTTGTTTTTGTTTTTGTTTTTGTTTTTGTTTTTGTTTTTGTTTTTGTTTTTGTTTTTGTTTTTGTTTTTGTTTTTGTTTTTGTTTTTGTTTTTGTTTTTGTTTTTGTTTTTGTTTTTGTTTTTGTTTTTGTTTTTGTTTTTGTTTTTGTTTTTGTTTTTGTTTTTGTTTTTGTTTTTTTTTTAGTTTATTTTTAATTTTGGTTTTAGTTTTAATTTTAGTTTTATTTGTTTTTTAAATTTTTATGTTTATTTTTGATCTTACATATTCATATTTTTATTTTTAATTTTATTTTCTTATTTATACATGTGGCGTCCGTGGCGTAGTTGGTTAAAGTGCGTGGCCGCTATGTCAACGAACTTTGGAGACCCAGGTTCGAACCCCAGCAGCGACAGAAAATTATTTGAAATAAAATAATTTTTCTGTACGGCCGCCACCTCTCTGCAGACAAAGGCAAACCTCAGAGAGTAATCAAAATGCCATGTAAAGCTTCTTGAGAATAAGAACATTCCGTTCATCGCCGTTCGGAGTTGGCGTTAAGCCTGTAGGTCCATTTCTCGGTCAATTGTGTACAAACTAAATAACACGCACAACACAATTGATCATAAGAAGCTAGGTCAAAGTCCTTTCAAGGGCTGAAATGGCCAGTTATTTATTTTTTTTTTTATTTATACATAAATTTAAATTCATTATTTTTTTGTTTCTTTTGATGTGGAACATTAACATATTTCTTATCGTCTTGCTATAAATTCATGCATCAACTTTATTTAAATATATTCTACTAAGGGGCCTCATGATGTCATTAATTTTTTTCAATTTTTATTTTGGGACCGAAAACCTCCAGTTGAGGTCTTCGTTCTATAAAGTTAATCTTAGTGAACACATTAACCGAGTTAAAATTCTTTGCAACGTTTTTAAATTTTTATTTGTATTTGCCTCCTGGTTTCATAAAAAGTTTGTGGGTCGAAAATAGAAATGTGTTGGAGGAAAATAAAAAAATAAAAATAATAAAGGATCACATTTGTTATCGGAACCAAGTTTTATTTTACAGAAACTATGAAGTCATGCAGATAACTTTCTAGAATAAAATAAAGAAAACGGTTAGTGTTCTACAACGTTTTCAATGACCTTTTGAGTGAATTCACTTAAGGAGAGGGTAACGTTTTTAAAATTTTTAAATTTTTAATTTTGTTTTATTTAACTTTCCGAATAAAGAACCTTTTAAGAATATTCTGTGAAAATTTGAAATAAATCGGATTAAAACTCACGAAGTTACAGCCGTTAAAGCAAATGCAGCTCATACATGACTCAGCGCTTGTACTCATAAGGTACAAATTTAAAAAAAATTATTTTTTCAGGAATTATTTTCATAGAAGGAAAAAAGACTTCGTTTTCAAATTTTGCACATATATTTATTAACATTTAAAAGATACAAAACTTTTTTTTCAGAATTTTTGAAGCGGTTTTTGACGTTATATGATTTTTTTTTATATGGAAAAAAAAACCAAAGAATTGACGGTGTACAGGATATCACCAGTCTGGAACATCTGAGCGAAAAAAAAAACAACTATAAAAAACATCTCAGAAAGCAACCGCCCAAAAAACAAAATGGCGGCCATTTAAAAAAGGGGATTTTTGAGGTTACAAAATCGGTCGCCATTTTTTTTTGCGAAAAAAAATTATCCTTACAAACAAGAATTAATTTGTTTTTTTTTCCTCTGGTGTTCCAGACTGGTCATATCAGCACACCTTCAATATTTGGCATTTTTTTAAAAAAGATCAAATAACTGCAAAAACCGCTTCAAAAATTATGAAAACAATTTTTTTGTATTCTTTAAATGTAAATAAATATACATATGTACAAAATTTGAAAACGATATCTTTTTTCATTTTATGAAATCTCAAAAAAAATTTTTTTTTTTAAATTTGTAACCTATATGCCCCCTTAAAGTATGAACAAATTTTTTAGTGTTGAAAACTTTAAAGCATTTTTCCCACCACTCATTATTTAACGTATCATACGTTTTTATTTTTGTTGTTATTTTTTTATGTATCATTAGTTTTAATAAATAGATTTTAACTGTGTCGTCAGAAAAAATTTATAGATGTGCCTTTTTTTGTACGAATTAACGTTACCCCCTCCTTAAAGCATAGCAATTATTTTCATATCATCTACTCTCTTTTTTTTTTAATTCTAGTAATTATAAGACATAGTTTTATTATGTATGGTATAATTCGGATTTTATAATAATTTTTTTTTTCCATAGGATGGTATTGATACCATCTGATAATAGATGGTATTTATACCATCGAATTAACATACTCAAAATAGTTTTCAGCTCCGTTTTCAATTTTGAGAAATATTGGGTTATTCAAAAATATTTGAAATGTTTTACTTCAAGTGTTGTCACCAATATACGACATGATTCAACTAAGATCCTAAACTCGAAATTGACTTGGAATTCGCCCTTATGAATCTCTTTTACTACATAAAACAATTTACTTGCTTATAACAGAAACATCAGCTTACAAAACCGTTAAGTTGCTTTTGCATTCCACAAACATGAACTGTTTCCAAAGATATTTTTTAACTTAACATCAGCTCATCCCTCCATAACCACAAGCAATTTGCTAACATTCAAATTGTCCCTTTATATAAACTGTTTTTTTTCTTGTACTTAAATTCTTTGTTTAATCATGAATAATGCTAAAATATTGTAAATTCCATGGGCAGCCCTATGAAAGGAGGAATAGAAACTGACTCTAGCATAAGCTAAAAATAAACAAAAACAAAATAGAAAATAAAATTTATATTAAACTAAATGAAAAAAAAAAATAAAAAAAACCTTTGAAGAAATGCAAACAAAACCGAATGCAATGAATTGCATAAGAATGAGAAAGAGAAAGAAGGAACTGCAACGTCAAGATGCGTTGACAACACGACTGCACAGAAACAACTGAGAATCATCCATAGCTTGCTCCATTCAGCTGATGCATCGTTGCTGGTGTCACCAGTGCCAGCGAGGATTGTTATTCATTATAATAACTCGAATGTTTGCTGCTGCAAGGACTTACATTATTTAGTAGTAGCAGCAGCATCTACGAGCTGCTAGTGCAAATAAACCGCATGCATATTGCTGCAGCTAGCAATGTATGGCATTGCATCGTAATTCAATGCAACTATCGTTTTAGTAATGTTTTTGTTGTTGTTGTTGTTGTTTTTGTTGTTACTGTTATCATGATATTGTTCTGGTATAACAATGAGTATGGCCGCAGCAATAACAGTTGGAGCTTCAACAACATTACCAAGTTGAAGCTGTTATACCATCGGTATAAATATTACGTATAATATTTTGCTGGTAATTCAAGGGTTAAATTTTGTAAAGCTGGTAAGCTTTATTAAGTACTGACATTACTGACGTTAATGTTATTATATTGTCAGATTACTGGGATATTCTAAGGGATCATATGCGTAACACTATAATTCTCCACTTGGACCGAGAGTAGAAACAGGTATTACGGGTAAACAACCCGTTGAAGTTAACAAAAAATAAAAAATACGGATTATACCAACAAAAAAAAAAAAGAAAAAAAAAGTGCCGCGACATCTTTGTCCTTATTCCTATCCCTATACTTTCCATTGTTCCCAACAACGTTGCTCTCATTCTTGTCCTTATTCTTATATTGGTCCTACTTCTTGTCCGAACTCTTGATTTAGTCTTGATGTCCAAATTCCTGATCTTCACCTTGTTCGAATTTTTTCCCTTACTCTTGTTCAACTTCTTTTCCCAATCTTTATTTTCATTTTAAACCTTGTCTTTAGTGTTTAAAAATCCTTGTTCTATTCCTTTTACCATTTCTTGTCCTTATCCTTTTCCCACTCTTGTCCTAAATATTGTTTTAATTGTGTCAAAATCTTCGTCCCAATCATAAATATTATTTTAGGTGTGTCTAATTCTTTTCCCTTATAATCCTTGGGATAGTCATCCCAATCCTTGGCATAGTACTTTTCCCAATTTTTGTTTTAATTCTAAAACTTGTTTTTGGTGTTTACAAATCCTTTTTCTATTCTTTATACTATTTCTTGGCCTTATACTTCTCCCAATCTTGTCCTTAATATTGTTTTAATTGTGTCAACACCTCCGTTCTCATCCTTTTTCCATGGAATCTCTGTCGGATTCTGACAATCTTATTTTTATTTGATTTTTTTTTTGTTTTCCTTTTTCTTTATGTTTTTTTTAATATTTTCTTTTTTTTAGACACAGTCCATAAACATTAAAGACACATTCCATGTCGTTATTTCTTCTCGTTAATTCTGCAAAAATTAGTTTTGCAGCGACCCTACCAAAATAATGCTTTGTGATAATTGCGATATTATATTAACTGAAGGATTTTTAAAAGGAAATATTGTAAAAAAGGTATATCATAGGCTACATTTTTATATCTATTGATGAATCTACAGTCTAAGATGATCGATTTGTCTCATCGTCCGACCATTGCGTAAGAACAGGTAGGTATCTTGCGACTTCAGAGATCATATCTACAAATGCATTTGAAATTTTTCTATTTGATAATACGCTTAGTTTTCTGTGGACATGATCTATGGAATACGTTTTAGAACTCATAACATTCGAAGTTTAATCTCTTAAAATCTTGTATTTTAAAATGTTCCATACGTAGGCTGCTATTTATATTTCGGGATCTGGGAAAGCTTATATAATTCCATTCAAACGTTTCCATCATACCGTGAGATTGAGGCATCCCTGGGCATTTTCTTATTTTACATGAACACATAGTCGAGAAAAACAATTGTTCACTTTGGATTCCATATAACTTGAAAATCTCTCAAAAAACGGCTCGTGTCGATAGGTACAAAGAAAAGCTCAAGAAATACAATCGCGGAGCTTCAAAAGAAGGACATATATAAGATCGTTATTGGTGAGGAATCATGGATCTATGATAATAGCTTGAAAGTAAACGGCAGTCAACTGTATGAGTGTTCATCACGAGTCTCTCTTGGAAATAATTTCGGATTTTTCGTTATCGCCTGTCCGGATCTATTTTTCGCTAAATTTTTTTAAGTATATAAAATCACTGTATTTAAAGTTTTATTTTTAAGAAACTGTTTATTTTAGGTAATTTTTTTCCATTATAATTATGCAACTTTTAAAAAATTTATTGTGAATCTTTGGATAGCAAATATTAGAATACATAGCAGGAATCTGTTGTTTACTAAAATATGCGGCTACCAGGATTTTTCGGAGTTCGTTTATCTAAAAAAAAAAAAAATAAATAATAATTTAGGTTCTCCTAATACTTTTTGATCTTTAATCGAAGATTTTGTGGAAAATTTGGCATCGAATAATGCTGGTCACCAGTTTCAAAAAGTACTTTTCGAGAAAAACCTGTTTATAGGGTCGCTTTCCAGAGAAAAATGATCCGAGACAAATGTGTAATTTTTTTTCTTTCTACTAACATAGTATAATTTATTCCTTACAAATTTCTGAGAATATTTTTAAGATGTTATACATTCAAAAATTTTATATAAATATTCATATAAAAAAAGTCATTTTTTTCGGTAGCCGAAAAGTTTTAGTGGGCCCTTAACTATGAACAAAAACTTTTTGCTTTTTGCAGGTTTTGACTCGTTGGGCGGTACTGGGCTGAGTGTAGCGTCTTTCCGTGGAAGATACTTTACCCGTATAAAATGTATTTTCGATAAGCTGGATGATGTTACAGCTTGTATTATTTTCGCAGAATCAAAACTCCGCCTGATGATAATACCTTTGTTATAAGAAATAGGCCCTCCTCAAGCCTTGAGTTGGTCGTGTAGTGTTGGGAGCATTGACAATAGTAGCTTTATGCCAGCGAAGCAATAACCAGCCTATCCATCTGGGCTAAAAGCTATATTGTTGAAGCAACCTGTTACTTCGTGAATCATTTGGCATTTGGCTCCGAACATAATTCTTAAACAAATTTTTTTCTAATTTCTTTGTTTTGTGGAACTATTTAAAAAATAACAAGCTTTAATTCGATTCTCCAAAATTACGAAGGCCTTCTTTTGGGTAACTAGAGATCATTTTCGAAGTTTACTCTGTCAGGCAGGAATTGGCTCATCATGCCAGAATTTGATGAATCTAACAAATGGGTACATGAGTTAATTTTAAGGTCATGTGTAGGACTCACAAAGTATTTTAAACTATTTTCTGTGAACTACTTGATTTATTACTATATTTTGCTTCAAAACGGGATTGTCAAAGAGCATATCGAAAAACCTATCTTCGGTTAAATAACCTCAATCTAAAAATTCTGACTTGATGACCCGTTTTCATTTCCTCCTGCATATTGCCTACATTGGTTAATACAAAATATTTATTTTTGTTGTTAAAATTATGCATTTGTTATTACATATTTGAAAAGTCTATTTCACCGCCCTCAATATCATTTATAATATCATAAATACTTTTGTTATCATCAACATAAAAAATAATGTGTTTTCCAATAAAATGTACGTTTTTCTAGAAATACATTATTGCAGGCTAATTTTTCATATTATTGCTTAAATGTGGCACCACTGTCAAGCGATAGATATTTATGTTATTTTTAGAACAACGTATAATCGCACAATAAATACTTCAGTAGCCCGAAGCCAAAACAGAAGTTTTTGAGTAAAAATTCTTTACAGAATGATAAATGAGATTCAGCCCCACAAGATATACAACGCGTGAATAACCTTAGGGTAGGTTGGGAAGCAACTACTTTACTAGCTTTGCCAATGTTTTTGGATGATTTTGGATGCTTTTTTCTTTTTTTTTTTCTGTGCAATGCCACTAAACTGCGAACTATTCTATTTTTCAGCAGCTTTTGTAGAGTTTTTCTTTAGTTCTGCTTGAGCGGATGTTGTATTCTTTACGCGTGCATATGTTTGTGTGTGTGTGTGCCTGTGTGTGTGGGGAAAGTGTAAGCATTTGCTTTAGCCTGCAGCAAATGCTGCTGCATGGTTTTTCAGCTGTTATTATGGGTATTTTAGTAGTGTTTTTTTTATTATTTTTTTTTTTTAATTTTCTACACTAATAAAACATTTGCTGCAGCTGATGTTCCAGTTGTGAAGTTGTGAATTTGTGTTTAAATCTTAAATATTTTGCAAAAAACCATTCACAACGTCACGAAAATTTTATTGATTGTTAATTGCAGTACTTTCGAGTTATTGGCTAATTAAAAATTTATATTCGACCAATTATTTGGCAGTTGTCGAACGACACTCATTATCGTAAAGCTCTTAAAGTCGTCAACAGCATGTTCGACAAGAGTGTAAACTGGAAACGGAAATAAGTCGGAGCAGTAGAAAACAGAGGAAAAGAATAGCGAACCGAATTATTAATGGCTGATATAATTTGAATTTTGCAAACACAAAAAAAAAACTTTATGTTAGAGAAGTCAAGAAAGTTCAGCTGAAGTATAGCTTTTAGCATTTAAGCACACGATTTAAAAAGGATTACCTTGATATTGAACGTTGTTCTTAGAGATTACCCTCAAAATAATTTAATAAGATTTCCAATTAATTTCTAATATAAATAACAAAAACCAATTTTGAAAAAGAAGTTCATCAACACATATTTATATCACACATATTTCATCAACACACCTAAAACAAATAGTATACAATATAAAAAACTATATCTCATCAACACATATGAATAAATATCATTTAATCATTAAATTTTTATTATCTTAAAAAAAATATAATAAGTGGAATAAATAAAATAAATAAAATAAATAAAATAAATAAAATAAATAAAATAAATAAAATAAATAAAATAAATAAAATAAATAAAATAAATAAAATAAATAAAATAAATAAAATAAATAAAATAAATAAAATAAATAAAATAAATAAAATAAATAAAATAAATAAAATAAATAAAATAAATAAAATAAATAAAATAAATAAAATAAATAAAATAAATAAAATAAATAAAATAAATAAAATAAATAAAATAAATAAAATAAATAAAATAAATAAAATAAATAAAATAAATAAAATAAATAAAATAAATAAAATAAATAAAATAAATAAAATAAATAAAATAAATAAAATAAATAAAATAAATAAAATAAATAAAATAAATAAAATAAATAAAATAAATAAAATAAATAAAATAAATAAAATAAATAAAATAAATAAAATAAATAAAATAAATAAAATAAATAAAATAAATAAAATAAATAAAATAAATAAAATAAATAAAATAAATTAAATAAATAAAATAAATAAAATAAATAAAATAAATAAAATAAATAAAATAAATAAAATAAATAAAATAAATAAAATAAATAAAATAAATAAAATAAATAAAATAAATAAAATAAATAAAATAAATAAAATAAATAAAATAAATAAAATAAATAAAATAAATAAAATAAATAAAATAAATAAAATAAATAAAATAAATAAAATAAATAAAATAAATAAAATAAATAAAATAAATAAAATAAATAAAATAAATAAAATAAATAAAATAAATAAAATAAATAAAATAAATAAAATAAATAAAATAAATAAAATAAATAAAATAAATAAAATAAATAAAATAAATAAAATAAATAAAATAAATAAAATAAATAAAATAAATAAAATAAATAAAATAAATAAAATAAATAAAATAAATAAAATAAATAAAATAAATAAAATAAATAAAATAAATAAAATAAATCAAATAAATAAAATAAATAAAATAAATAAAATAAATAAAATAAAAAAAATAAATAAAATAAATAAAATAAATAATATAAATAAAATAAATAAAATAAATAAAATAAATAAAATAAATAAAATAAATAAAATAAATAAAATAAATAAAATAAATAAAATAAATAAAATAAATAAAATAAATAAAATAAATAAAATAAATAAAATAAATAAAATAAATAAAATAAATAAAATAAATAAAATAAATAAAATAAATAAAATAAATAAAATAAATAAAATAAATAAAATAAATAAAATTAAAAAAATTAATTTAAACAAATAAAGTAAATATATGATTTATGAAAAATTAGCCTCTATAATATCCCGCATTAGCCTCCACCCCTCTCCTAATATTTTCTTATAAACCTCTCCTTCAAACGTTTCTATCCCCATCATCCCATTAGCTCATCATTTTGCATCTCGTGTCTGTGGTTTATGTCGCTTGCTTTTTGTGAAAAGGAGAATTTTTGAGTTTCCACCAAAAAAATACCAACACTCAAGGAAGGACATAATTTTCAGAGCAAGTTTCTTAATTTAAGTTTTAAATTAGTTTCAACTCCTTGAAAGAAATGCGCGTTGCCTGCAACTGATTCGTTGCATTTGCTAAAGGAGGCAAAAAAACAAGCTCCAAAACGAAAGCGATGGTGGAATTCACCCGCCCATTGAGCTGCGGCGAGTTCATTTTAATGATGACTCATTATACTCCAGAGATGCTAAGTAGAAGCGTGCGTTAAGCATAAGCTTTAAGTTTTTATTAGCATACGCAAAAGTAAAAAAAAACATAAAAAAAATCAAAATTCGAAATACACAGAATTTCCAAAACTTATATTAAAATACGCAAAAACTTTTGATTTTTTTTTCTCTATCTTTTCTTTTTCTATAACGGCATAATTTTTATGGCCCAACTCAGGATGAAGTCAAACCATGCTGCTTAAATGTTTGCTGAGTGTTGCGAAAAAACTTCTATTGTATTTTGCATCTTTAATAAAATAAATACGATTGCTTCAATGGCAAACTAAAGCACTTCATAATCGTTAAGCCGCCGGCAACAAATGCTTCATAGATACTTAGGTACACTTTGGCGTATTTCATAGATACTCCTTCATAGTCATATTCAAAGTATTCAGCAGCGGTGGGAGCTCAACTCGAACTCGACATTTGCATAAAGTGCCATTTTGACTCTTTTATGGTTGCATACATACATGCCTTAAATGTTGTTATTACCAAGACCATATGGTACATAAGTGCCGACGTTAATATTATTCTTTGCATCATTCATATTATCCCTAAGGTTTTAGCTTTCCACAAATATTGTTCTTTGCTGAAGAGAGCAAGAGAAAAAAAAAAAAAAAAAAAAGAAAAAAGTAACTCTTGTTGTTGGTAACATAGTTTGTTTTGGTATAAATTTGCTACAGAGTGTGTAAAACAGCTGGTAAGACGTTCAAAACTAATGACAAACAGGCTGTTGAGAGTATTTGGTGACTAAAACTTTTTGATTTACGGCACTCCGCCAGGTCTGCATATTGAATGTTGTTGCACGAACTTTGTTTTTATGGATTTTTGGAACACCATTGGGGTGTGGAGAGTAGAAACATCCATTTTGGAACCACTTATAAAATGTGTGTTGAATACTTATACACAGAAAATAAAAGAATTGATTTATTACCTAAACTAGTTTAGCTAATGTGAAAGTTTCTATTTCACCTAATCTTTTCAACAACTTTTCTACTTACACAGTTAATTTAACAATCATGCATTAGGTAATTCACCTAATTCAAATTAGTTAATTCAACTAAAATTTTGCTTATTAAATCATCTAATTCTTGTAGTTATTTTACCTAATGCAAGTTGTCGATTTGTTCGTACACTAGGGAAATAACGCATATTAGCATTATCCACGCCTCAGTATAAATTTTATATAAATATTTACGTGGATAAATCAAATGCTTTCCTTACAACTTGTTTTTTTCCCGTATTTGAATTTTTTA
Organism: Pherbina coryleti; assembly: GCA_943735915.1. Lineage (NCBI taxonomy): Eukaryota > Metazoa > Arthropoda > Insecta > Diptera > Sciomyzidae > Pherbina > Pherbina coryleti. The sequence goes on from OX030948.1 coordinate 19,349,057, forward strand.
TTTCTGTGCAGCCCAAGGAGAGCACAGCGCTCTCCTATAAAAAACATAAATAAAAACAAAGTGAGAAAATTTTACAAAAATTAAAGCCTCATTGCGAGATTTGAACTCGGGCCGCTGGCGTTCAAGTCAAACGCTTTACCGCTGTGCTGTTACGCCGTTTGATAATTTGTGAACAAAATGTATATAAAAATATGAGGTCCACAACTCTTAAATTATGGGCATCTACAGCAATTTGATTAATTGGTATGTAGCGTAAATTCTTGTATTGGAAATTTAGCTCAATAGATAAGGCGTTGGTTGTTGAAATCTTGAGATCAGAGGTTCGAATCTCAGCGGTGGCAAAGAAATTTTTCAGTCATTTATACAATGTATATATCTCTCTCATTCTATCTACTATAAAACAAATCTTTCTTCTCAATCATGTGACGAAATGAAGTAAAGTCACCTAAGGAAAGTTTCACTTCAAAATAGAAATTGCAAAACAAAAAACAAATTTTTTGCATATTTTTTGCACGGCATTCCCACTCTTAAGTGGGAATTCTATCTAAATAATTAGATGATTTTTCTACACTTAGTAGGTGGCTTGCCTAATCTGAAGTGGTCATAGTTTAAAAAAAATTAGCTAATTCTTCTAATAAATTATGTGTCTTATCTATTTTATGGTTGAAGGTACACCTAAATATTTAGGTTTTTTTAGCTACTCTCGCAGTTAAACTACCCAATATAATTGCATATAATTAACATTTAGAAATTGGTAGCGCACCTAATCAAATTCGTTGACTGAAAATCACCGGATTACTTTAGCTGAATTGACTACATTTTTAGGTAAAAGTTCTACTCTTTTTTTTCTGTGTAGGGAAGAATTTCAATTGAAATACTTGATAATAATAAGAAAATCGATTTTTCTAAATGTCATTTGGAGAATTTTCGATTTCTTATCTGAAATAGTAGTCGATCGTTTAGAAAAATATCAGGTTTTTATAAAAATTAGTCCCAAGAGTCCATTGGTGATTTCTGAGGGATCATCTCTCGCATGTAATGTAAAAATTTTGAGGTTTATCGACACAAAGTCATTATCAAGCATTAGATAGACCTATACATGCCATTGACTACATATGCCATGAAACGAAATTTCATGAAAAATTCATATATAAGCGGTTTTGGAGTCACTGATCACGAACCTCTCGTCTTTACAATTTGCATAAAATATATAAACCGGGCTTATTTGGGGTTGCTGCTTACGAATTTCTTCTCAGATTTTTATCTACATATCCCATATGCCGCTTATAATGTGGACATATAAAAGGGCTCGTAATAGGGCCTCAAACTCTACGACTTTTCATACTATCTAGTAGTATGATTTAGTCGCACGTTCGCATCATACGTTACGACTTTTTTATACTACTTTTTATCAGACTTGAGTCTTCGTACAGTTTTTACCTCAAAAAAAATCCTTATCCGTTGATTATTCTGCTTACATGCTTTACAAAATGCAAATGAACACTGAAAACAAGCATGAAGTCGTATGATTTGCCCTCACACACTCAGACTTTTACTTCAACTTGAGAAAAAATTAAACTACATATTTTGATTTTCATACGGCCTGGGCGTACGACTTGATTTTCTTATACGACTTGCTCTCAGACACTACGACTTTTTATACCAGTTGGCTAAATCGTATGAAAAGTCGTAGCGTCTGAGGCTTCTATAACGGATGCAATATAACCATCTTTCTCTTTGTGCTTTACAGTCGGCACTTCAGAAGGATCATGATAATTTTATAGACAGCTTTTTTATCTATCAATTTGAGCAATCGTAGCTTTGCACTTAAAGCCTGAATCTCGAAATCATCATATATCATGTTTTCATTATCGCCCGTATTGGATTCGCTTCCTTTAATTTTAACATTTTGATGACAGATTTGTGATCAATGATCCCCAAAACAAGAATGTACATAATTATTTTCAGATAAACGTAAAGATTTTTCAAAACATTGTGCACCATATTGGAACCGCCATATTGAATTGCAAAATTCAGACGACAAATCCTTATCCAGCGATAAATTTTAAAAATACAAAGGTAGTTAGTATACTTACTTCTATTGCCGCAAAGGGTTAATGAAAATATCTGGCCAAAGCGTTATATTCTGGATGCTCTAAAAGTTAGGCTTGTGTTATAATGAACTGGTGTCAGTTCTTGGTACAATTGGACCATGTGAGGCTACATGCGTAAGTGCTGTGATAAAATCAGAGCTTGTGTGATGTTCTGGACATATCTGGTTGTACAGAACGTCTTCGTGTGGATTGTTTCTGGATGTTTGCGAACACAGTCCCGTACATGATCAGATTCCCGGTGATCTAGACTTTTGTGGTCTTTATGTAGCCGGAACTGTCTGGGTGCATCTCAGCTGTTGAAACAATTTCGTTACGCGCTTTGAGTAAGAAAAATATATATTTCCACACACGCTAACGTTTTCACGGGATAATAAAAGGGTCTGAATGCAACTTTTTCATCAAGGTAGTTTGTTTGTTCATTGCCCTAAAATCCTTTATTTCCATTGAAAGGGCTTTTGAAAAATCAAAAAAGTAAGCGTCTTCACTTCGTTTTCAACTTTAGACACATCAGTAGGTTTGGCCATGTGCCCAGTTCAGCTCTGAGTCCATCGTTTCTCCACATTTACAAATTATCTTTAACTACACCGAGAAACTTATGAAGAATTAATAAAAAGCCTAGTATAACTTATACGATGGCTTTGGCAGTTTTCAGCCTCCTAAGTTTTTGGTCAAAACACCTAAGTTTTGCATGTTAACTTATCGAGATTGATTTGGATGATAAATTAGCGAAGTTTTTTGTAATTTACACATTAGCTTCGACAATTTATATGAGCGTGCTTGCTTATTCTGCCGAACACAGTTTTCAACAAAAAACTTTGTTGAACAATCAAAGTTAAATAGAAAGTTAACAGGAATATTAAATTAAAATTAAGCCATGAATGGCTCGTTATAGTTCTGGCTTGGTTTTTGTTTGTGTTCTTGGTTTGGGAACCGAGCTCTGCATAGATCACCACAAAATCGCTCCCATCACACTCACGAAGCATCTTGGTTAATCATCTAGGCTATACAATTTTTATTACAAAAACTAAACGAGAACTATAACAAACCGGGAGTATTCAGCGATAAATTTTGCTCATACCATTTTGATAAAGTGTCAAAGTTTTCGGTGGTTTACCTACACTATTGGTTAAAATGTTATATACATGGCTTGGGTGAATCAAACATTTTTTATTGGCAGGGTATAGAAGTATTTATATGCTTTCAAAGCAATGTATAAAACAATATATTACTTTGGTGAATAACCATATGTTTCTTATTTCAATACAACTTTCTTTACCCAAGCCAGCTTAGTTGTTTTTCTATTGCTTTTTTTTCCGGAATACCTTGTAGCACCTCGAGACATAAATACTAATAGATTACTCTAGGATTTTTAGAAAAGAGTAATCTTCAGATTTTAGAAAATTCTCGTTTAACCCATAAAATTAAAAATTCTATCAAGTTCCAAGAAATATGTATGTAAAACCATATTCACAAAATTTTTAATTTATGATCAATGATTTTTTTTCCGCTCTGAACCAAGGTTTCAGGTGCAATACCTATTCGGTCAAGTCCGCCTTGGTTCGAAATGGGGTGATAGATTATCGAGAAAGAAAGGACAATCAAATAGAACCTGTGAAGGATGTTCTAAACGTTGTGGAAAGCTGGAGAAATATGAGGCAATCTTATACATAATCTTCTCTACAACCAACTAAAACTTCATGTCGTAAATATTGACGATTTTTCAATTTCAGTTGATTAGAAATGAGAATACAAAATGCAGTAAGGTTAAAGCGTAGAACCATGGCCTGGCCGGAATTCGGGAACCTGGGACCTCTGGGGTGACAGCCAAGCAGGCTCGCCTACCGAGGCCCCGATAAGGCGTAAGATAGTGCTTCATAATGAGGCAGTTTGCCCACGTTCCGAGTTTTTTAATTGTTTCTTATAAAGGCTCAATAAAACTACACTTAAAGAATTCGTTTTTATATGGAAAGTAGGCGTAGTATTACGTTTAATACACTTTTCACATCAATATTCAATTTGACTTAATGAGCTCCTGGTCCAAACATCATTACTCGTATTGCTAGCTTTTTACATAGTCGGTGCATTTTTGTAGTCTTAATACCATGTTGTGTGGGCGTGGAAGACTCTGGCGGCTTCGGTAGTCGTGTTGGTAGCGTGCTCGATTGCCACCCCAGAGGTCCCGGGTTCGATTCCCGGCCAGGCCTGGTCCTTCGCTTTAAAAACCTTTCTAAATTTTCTATCCTCATTTCTAATCAACTGAAATTAATATTCATCAATATTTACGACATGAAGTTGTAGTTGATGGTAGAGAAGTTTGTGGATGAGATTGCCTTATAACTTGAATTGACTGAGGTAAAGGCATAACACTTGCCTCTGATTCAAATTCACATGTTTCTTTGGCTTCCACCACGCTTAGAACATCCTACACGTGTTTCACTTGATTGTCCTTTCCTTCCCACTAATCTATCACCCCATTTCGAACCAAGGCAGACTTGACTGAATAGGTAATCCACCTGACATCCTTGGTTCAAGCTAAAAAAAAAAAGAAAAGATATATAGGCATAATTCTATCTTTTATACGAGTATGTTCCAAGATATTACCCTAGAGTAGGGGTGGGCAAAGTTGCCCGTATGGGCATTTTGCCCGTACGTGTATTTTAGTTGCCCGCTGCTTGCTTCACGGGCGACAGCATTGCTTCATAAATTCGAAGGTAAAGGAAACGAGGGACATGCACAAATATAATGCGATAGAGCGTAAGAAGAGCGTAATATGGATAGTGATATGATAATTGTGCTCATTGCGCTCAGGGCAGTTCATAATCAATGTTGCATGCCAGTTATACAAAAAAAAAAGGGCGTTTTATAATTTTACTATTTAATATTTTGAATTTAATTGAATTCAATCACGTTGAATTCAAGCATATCTCGATAACGTCTTGAGTCCTAAACTTGCTTTTAAGTAGTTACGCGCAAAATAAAATTATAAATTTATTATGTGATTCAGTTCTAACAAAATATTAGTTAAAAATATGTTAGGAGGCAGATGTAGAATTGTAATCGTTGCATGCTCTTGCAAAACAATTATAAATATGCCAAGAAGTTGTTTTTGCAAAGCGATTTTATAGCTGCTAGTAGTAATTTAAAGAAAAAAAATCCCTTTTAATAAGCAATCCTCTTATATATTAGATATGCAACACTTACTTTTCACAACAGCATGCTCTCGCTCTTACGGTTTCTATAAAGCACACTGAAAACAAAGTAGTGCTAAAGTGGTTTTTGCGGAAATTTTATAGATATTTGAGATTTTTTTCTTTGGTCTTATTTATACTGCGAAATGAAATAACAGATGGATAAAGTTAAATACAGATAAGCAAACGGACATGTAAAAAGCTGAAATCAATCCATTTTAAATTTTTTGGTTTGTATATCTTGGCTAAAAGTGCACAAAATTTTATTATGGGACGGCGATGGGTTCATGGAAAAATGATAAATGAAAATAAAAAAATAACAAAAAATTTCATAGAATAATAGATTTGATTTTTTGAAACAACCCAACAAACAAATTGATTTACTAATGTTATCGCTAACGAATCGAATTCTCGTACATTTTATTCATTAGCAATTATTAGAAGCGATTCACTTATAATATCGCGAGCGGGAGAAATTCCTCCTTCGTTAACGAATCGTCAAATCCGAAAAAAGGAATTCGTTAACGAGTCCCCAAAAATATAAAAAGCAATTCGTTCACGAGTCTCCAAAACTAAAAAAAGCAATTCGATAACGAATCTTATCTTATCTTATCTTAATGACAGATATTTTGAATAAAAATTTTGGTATGAACCAGAGCTTTCAAATGATATAAGTTTCATTCGAATGTGTTGTTTAAAAAAGGGGTAAAAAGGGAGGCGGTTTAAAGTTTGCGCATTAATATAAGAGGTAACAATCACAAATTTTTAAATAAGAAAGATATATTAACTATCGGAAATAATTGGGGACATAAGAATTCGTTAACAAATCGTAAAATAAAGCTTAAGTCAATCGGTAACGAATCGCTAAAAATAAAAGGAGTGATTCGTAAATGAATTGCTAAAAATGAGAGAAGCCATTTGCTAACGAATTGCTAAAATTTAAAGACTTGATTCGCTAACGAACCACAAAAATGTTGAAAGGCGATTCGATAGCAAATCGATGCTAAAAGCGTCCTCAATGGAATTTAACGAAGTCATGATTTCAATCGGTGCTTTCTTTAAGCATCAAGCCAATCTCTGATGCAGTAGGAACGAAACTATTCGAAAACAATTAAAACAGCGATTCATAAGTGATTCGTTAACGAATCACCACTCGCCACAATGTTTGTTGGGAAAGAAATTGCTATAGATCTTGAATGATTTTAACAAAAAATAAATCGGACTTCAGGGTAGATGATTTAAAATAAATATTTATATTTATTTGAAAAAAAAATTTATGAACAAAAAACTACTGCAATAAAAAAATTATACAGTTTGATGCAGAAGCATCAAAAAATTTGCATGCATGAAATTTTGTACAGTGTACAATTTTTCGTCATCTATTCAAGCAACAGGCCAGCGCAGATGTCGCATGCTTGACGTTCGCTTGAACACTGAAGCTTTGATCCATGGTATAATAATACATGGTAGCATTGACAACTGCTTATTTTCTCTTCAACAGGAAAACATAAACTGTCAAAAACAGCTTTTTGTGGAAATACATCAGCAGCTGCTGTGGTTGTTGTTTTTTTTCACTTCTACGTTTTCAACATTGCTTGTGTTTTCATTTATTAACAATGGCCGACCAGCGAACGCTCTCTTTTTGAGTATATTTTTTGACAGTATATGATTTCCCAAGCAACTGTCAATGCTACCTTGTATTATTATACCATGCTTTGATCGTTCTGTACGTGAGATTAATACATATTTTTCTGTACTAACGCAATCTCAAGTGCGCTCTTGTGATTGCATATTGTGAGAGGATTACAGAGAGGTTTTTCCGTTCCGCAATCCGATTCACCTCCAAATTCATCCTGCAATTGATTTCGCACGCTGCTTACACGCAGTCGCAGCACGGGCAAGAATTGTGCCCACCCCTACCCTAGAGGAACTGAAACTCATATGGGAAGTGGGCGTGGAGGCAGAATTAACAAAAGAAGACCTTGTGACAAGTTTATTACTTGGATTTAATTTATGTTCAATTACATGGCGTCTTAGGCATTTGGGTCATATGGGATGTGGGTGTGGGGTTCACGGAATATGAACCAACTTTAGTTAAAATCGGGCAAACGTACAAAAATACGTAGACACTGGCATTCTACCTGCCCGGAATGTAACTCTGAAATACAAAGTTATTCAACCATTTGTACTAATTACTGCTCCTGACTTTAAGTCCACTTTCTGCCACAAGGGCAACAACGTTTACAGCATATCCATTTAACCCAGTTTAAGGTAATCGCCAGAGTCTTTCTTTATTTCCATCAACTACTTTTTACATTACATTCTCTCCTTTTCAGTTGGTTTTTCTATTCGGTCCTTTTTGAATTTTCTTTGTTGGACATAAAATGACGCTCGTTTCTGCATTGTTATGAATTCTTTTGTGCATTGAGTTCATATCTTGGACTGTGAAGATTATTTGATGTGTGGCTGTGTGTATCTGTGTGTGTGTGGTTTGGTACACGCTGTGCCTGCATATTTGTGTTTGTGCATCATTTGCATTTGTATTTTTCGGTTCTCAGCTATTGTTGACTTTGACTCAGCCGCATTGTCTAAAATGTTTATTCCGATAAAAGCTTTCAATTGCTATACAAGAAAAATTGAATAAAGTGCGAAGCTTTCAAATTATCAAAGTCAATTGACTGGGTGGGGTAGGATCAAAATGAGTTGAGAACTTCAAAGAATAAAGAGCAGGAGTTGCCAGATAATTTTGGTTTTATTTTTGCGCAATGATTTCTTTGCTTTTTTTTTCCATAGGAGCTTATTTTTCAGGCTCAAATGGGATGCAAGTATTGAGTTATTTCAATGATTTTTCTAATGATATTGATGCATTTCTCAACTAAAAAATACTTTAAACTCTTAACAACTTGATTAATAATCTTATTAAAATATGTTCTTATTGATTTTTTTTGTTTACTTTATGGTATCTATTCTATGGTGCCTTATAAATTTTATTTTTTAAAAAATATGCTTGGAAGTTTTGTTGCAAATTTTAAAACTCATTTCAACTGACGATCCATTTTTTTATCTTTAATGTGTTTTACACATATTCGACACTCAATTTAATGATTCAATATTTATCATAGCTACACTGATTTCGAAATTTATTTTACTTGATTGGATTCATACAGTTACGACCATTTTTCCTGTTTTTTTTTTCTTTGTGGTTAATGTGCCAGTTCTTATTTATTTTTCTCTTTTTTATTAAGTCGAATAGTCCGCGTTGCCAGCGCAATAAAAAAAGCAACATGCAATTATAACAGTCGCATGCCATGCGTTTTTTTACAAACTATTCAACTTCCGCTCAATCAGCAGACAAGTTAAATAAATACAGCGGCGCTCGTGTCAATATGTGTGCACCTACATTTGTTTGTTTTTTCTGTTTGTTTGCATTTTTCAGCGAAATTTATTTTGAGCCCAAAAGCAAATACAACAAAAGTCATGCAAAACAAATAACAACAAATGAAACTCTTATTTATTTGTTGGCTTAAAGCGATAAGCTTCGCGGGTTAAAACCGTCAAAATAAAAGTGTTGTAAACATGAATTTAAAAATTATAAAAATTGATCAGAAAATTACGCCGACATTTTATTTATATTGGGAGTTTCCCATTCTCTAGTTAAACACTTAGTTAACATATTATTTTTAATATTGGTCACCTAGATATTAAATCATATTAATGGGTAACATCATCGATAGAAACATTCAAAATATGCTATTTTTAAGTTTTATGTTTATAACTAACAGATTAAAAAACTAGTGGTTAACGTATTAAACCAACAAAACATAACCTTAAGAGGAATATCTCATCGGGCTTGGTTGTAAATAAAGGATGCAATTGGCTCTGTCATAGACACACCTGTAGGTATTTCGACGTGAATTAATGTCTTACTTCTTATCCTTTTTCTTATCCCTACCCAATTCCTTGCCCCTAAAGCTGTCATCATCCTTTTCCTTATTCTTATTTTTGTTTATATGCTTTAACTATTAATTGTCCTAATCCTTGTCCAAATTCTTAACTAAATCCATGTTAAAATCTTTGTACTGATCCATATTGATTTTGATTTTGATTTTGATTTTGATTTTGATCTTGATTTTGATTTTGATTTTGATTTTGATTTTGATTTTGATTTTGATTTCGATTTTGAGTTTTGATTTTGATTTTGATTTTGATTTTGATTTTGATTTTGATTTTGATTTTGATTTTGATTTTGATTTTGATTTTGATTTTGATTTTGATTTTGATTTTGATTTTGATTTTGATTTTGATTTTGATTTTGATTTTGATTTTGATTTTGATTTTGATTTTGATTTTGATTTTGATTTTGATTTTGATTTTGATTTTGATTTTGATTTTGATTTTGATTTTGATTTTGATTTTGATTTTGGTCTTAGTTTTGATTTTGACTGTATCGTTATTATTTTTTTAATACTTTTGTAGTGCATCGGCATGCCAGTGCACGGAACGACTGTGGAGTTATTAACAACAAGGAACTTAAGTTTAGGTATCATATTGACAATATTATTAGTAGAGGCAGCTCCTCTCTTGGTTTCGTGAAACACTGGTCCAGAGAGTTCGCCAACCCTTACGCCATAAAATCTCTCTTCTACCTTACCTTTGTAAGACCCATCCTCCAATATGCCAGCCAGGTTAAGTCTTCTATCTACAACACCCATTCGATGTGAATCGAAGCTATTCAACGTAGATTCATTCATATGGAAAAAATGCAAATTATGCCTCTATCACCGTCTGCGAGTCGAACAAAATTTAAGACGAATTGGCCAAGTTGGTATCACCATCAGCGAATGTTCAAAATTTTATTCGACTGAAGCGTCAAAAACAGACGAGTGTAAATATTTTGTGAGAAGCCGGCGAATAAAGTTATTTAATATTTATTATAAGCATATAGATGGAAAATAATAGATAAAAGTAAGTAATTTGCAACATTTTTGTTTTTATGCTATTTGGTTTTGATTTAAACAATTTTTTAATTATTTATAGTATGAAAAAACCAACAGCAGGCAATTCCATAAAATGCTGCAGCTGAAGTAACAAAATCGTAATGTTTGGCAATTCCATAAAATGCTGCAGCTGAAGTAACAAAATCGTAATGTTGCCACTGACCTCTGAAAATTTGGTTCCATAAAAGTAAGCTATAAGAAGTAGTAGCAAGATTTTTCTGTTCAACTTAGTTTAGCCAAAAGTAGTAGTGAAATCTAAAAAAAAAAATGTTTTTTATTTCACTGAAGATCAACCGGGAAGATGAAAATTATCTCAGGTGGAGCTCCTAGTGGATTCGATTTTTTTCTTATTCTGCGACGTTATCTGGAACAAAGTTTTCATTTCGTCAATTTCTCTAAAAATATAATTCAAACCTGTAATCATTTTTGACGTGACGAAGTTACGTTGTACTGCTCTAGTTTCCAAAAAAGTTGAAAAATGAATTTTTTAAAAATTCATCTGCGTTTCATTGAATTGTTACTCGCTGGGTATAAGAGCTATGATTAAAAAAATAGTATGACCATAAAGGTTAATTCTTTGACTATATTAAAATACCAAAAAAAAAAATGTAATACGGCATAGGGACGTAGTGGGAGCTGCGTAAGCAACGCAACTGAAAATTTGTTACATGGAATTATTACTCGCTAGGATTAAAAATACAATACGCCAATAAAGGCCTACTGGAAGCCCTCACAACAAAATTAAACAAAAAATTTCTGACATCATGGCGACGCTGAGAGAGCCGCTCAAAGATCGATAACGCAACATTCATGCAGCGGCGTTGCATTGAATTTTTACTCAATGAGTATATAACCTACGATAAAAGTTTAAAAAGGAAAATAAAGTTTTTATTCATGATTTTACGACAAAAATAAAAAAAAATTCCGGCGTAGTCAGGTCGTGAATATAGCAGCTTATGTAACAGAAATGTAATATCGTTGCATGGAATTATTACTCACTCAGGAGGAGTGCTACAGTAAATTTTGTTTTACGACAGCAGGGATGTGTTATTACGCTTCACAACTAAATTACAAAAAAAATTTTGTTGTCATGATTTCAGGAATGCAATCACATAATGCAGTAAAAATGCTAAAGCCATGAAAAAACGTTGCATGGATTTTTAACTCTGTGACTACTGGTGCAACGGTAAATTTTAAGGAACGAAAACAAAGGTGAGGTCTTCGGGCATATGACAAAAATAAAAAAAAATTTGACGGCTTGTCAAAAACCCTCAGGGAACCGCCTAATGTGACGCAAATGCATCACTTTTGCTGGATTAATTGAAATTAGAGCACTACCAATGGGGAAGCAAAAAAAAAGCTAAACGAAAAGCACCAACTCCAAATCCAACAACAACTCCAACACCAACACCAACACCAACACCAACACCAACACCAACACCAACACCAACACCAACACCAACACCAACACCAACACCAACACCAACACCAACACCAACACCAACACCAACACCAACACCAACACCAACACCAACACCAACACCAACACCAACACCAACACCAACACCAACACCAACACCAACACCAACACCAACACCAACACCAACACCAACACCAACACCAACACCAACACCAACACCAACACCAGCACCAACACCAACACCAACACTAACACTAACACCAACACCAACACCAACAACAACACCAACACCAACACCAATACCAACACCAACACCAACACCACCACCAACATCAACATCAACATCAACATCAAAATCAACATCAACATCAACATCAACATCAACATCAACATAAACATCAACATCAACATCAACATCAACATCAACATCAACATCAACATCAACATGATCATCAACATCAACATCAACATCAACATCAACATCAACATTAACATTAACAACAACAGCAAGAAACTTCGTCACGTCAAAACCTACGGGTGTGTCCACGGCACAGCCAACTCTATTTATTTATTTATTAGGTTTGACGTTTCTCTGCTAAATTTTGTGTTTTCTGCTTTGGCTGCACTGAATCTGAGGCGAATAAGTAGGCTCGCAAACAGTGATACCACAAAAAGGAAAATTCTCCAGTTAATTCGACTCGAGTGAAGCATTCGATTCGCAGACGGTGATAGGGGTATTAATGAAATGGAGCTTTTAGAATACAATTCAAGAAAAATTTTTCATTCATCACAAGCTCGATGGCTATCACTAGAGGCAGTTGTTGCAGCGATACAAGTGTTTTTATGTCGAACTATGTGTTTTATAGCGATTTTATATCAAATTAAAAAACGATTCGACATAAATAACCAATTTTTAAAAAATCTGACATTCATTAGTACTTTATATGTAATTAGAGGGAAACTTGCACCTTGGAACTTATTTTTGCTTATTGACAATGAGTTTAGGGAGTTTTCCGATTTTAAAGATTTGTATTCATAACACTTTTTTTGTATTCCCAACGTTTTCACAATTTGTTGGTTCACTTATTCCAACTCATCTACAAGTGTAGAAAGAATTTTTTCAAAAATTTATTTCAACAAAACTAAAAACAGAAATCATTTAAAGACTGAGACCCTTCAGGAAATGTTATGGACTACTTAAAATTAAATAATTTTTCTTGCTCATTATAGAAGCACAAAACGATTTAATATAAAAATTAACTCTCAAATTTATAAGTGGAAATCAAAGTAAATCGATTTTGTTATCTAGAGTTGCGATTTCAAAATACATTTCGAATCGATGTTCAATATAATCTACAATATAGTCCATGACACCAGATAAAATGCATTCAATAGCTATAAGTAGCTTAAGATAAAACTTATTTAACACAATTCCATGTTTTCTATTTAATTTTTTTTAATTATATTTTGATTTTTCAATGAAATGACGATTTTGGCAAAAAAAAGACGATTTTAAAAAAGGTTTGGGACGATTTGGAAATTGGATTTCTGGCAACTCTGTATTCCGACCGTCTCAAGTTGATTAATATGCAAACTCTTGGAAAACGAAGATAAGTTGTCGATGTTCTCTTCATTCATCAACTAGTATGCGGAACCATTAATTGTCTAATACTGCTCCAATTTATATCCTTTAATACCAACCCACGCACACTTAGGCCCATACCTCTCTTTCAACTTAACTTTCACAGAATGTTTCATGTGACCAATAATATGATCAGCTAATTCGATTTACATCTCAGTAGATCTCAACTCCGAAATACCCTTCTAAACTTCAAATTCGCCACCTTCTCATAATTAAGTTATTACCAGGGCACGGATTTCGATGACAAGTCATCTTTTTTCTGCTGCTTCTGAGACTTTTCCTGGTTTTTAAGAAGTACCATTTATGTTTACTACATACTACATTTGAAAAGTTTTTAGGTAATTTTTTCGTCATTTTTCGTCGTTCTTCGTTGTTTTTAGTTTTCAGGTAATTTTTATTACTTTGAGTATATTTTTTTGTCATTTTTCGTGATTTTAAGGTTATTTTATAGTCAGTTTTAGGTATTTGCAATTTTTAGAGCATTTTTTCGGTTTTGATGTCATTTTATTGTAATTTATTTTAAGAATTTTTATTGTCGTTCTACAGCACTAAGAAACGTAGAAATTTGGCATTCTTGCTTTTTTAGCTTTTTTTTAATTTTCGAATCGCTATCACATTTTGTCTCTTTTTTGCACATGTTCACATGTTCGACATGTTAGATGACTAGTAGAAACAATCAAAAATATATTCATCCGAGATGTTGGACCGACCGTCGTTTTCCCGGTCACATGAACAACATGTCGTCCAACATGCCATGCTGAACCGACAAGTTATATCGTTAAAAAGAGTCTTATTGCACTCATCTCTTGAATTTTGTTGTGAGTTTAAAAATATGATTAAACATTCATTCAAATCACTTTGGACCAGTTGTGAAAAACTAATAAAAAAACAAATTGTAAAATGCCTAAGGAAAAGCGAGCAAAGGTCTTTCATATGCGAAAGATGGTCGACGAATTCGGCGATGATATATTTTCGTCTGATGTCAACATACTGTTTTGGAAAATATGTGAAGTTAAAGTTATTGCTGGAAAGAGCTTTAGAGTGCAGCAACGTGTTGGTCGAGAGAAGCATAAACGAATTGATGTAAAAAAAGAACAAGAAACAGCTGCTTCTATCTGAGGCCATGTCTGGGAGCAGTACAAGTTGCAACGAGTTTTTTAAGGGATTATGCGATACATTTGTGTTGGCTAATATCCCATTGAGCAAGATGAACAACCCACAATTAAGAGGCTTCTTGGAGAAGAACATAAATCGAGGTATTCCAGATGAGTCCACATTGAGGAAAAACTACATTCCGATGTGCTATGAGGAAACTTTAAGGTACATAAGAAAAAGTGTGACTGGCAAAAAAATATTCGTGTCCATAGACGAAACAACCGATAAAGAAGGCCGATATGTGGCCAACATTATTGTTGGAACCATGAAATCCGACGAGCAGTGCGACAGATTTTTGTTGACATCCGAAGTAATTGATAAGATCAACCATACAAGCATATGCAAACTCTTCGATAAATCAACGATATTGCTTTGGCCTGAAAGTAAATAAATCTACAATTTTCCAAATTGAAAAATAAACTCAAAATTCACTTGTGTTTTAGGTGTACAACATAACGATGTTTTTCTATTTGCTACTGATGTAGGTCCGTATATGGTTAAAGCTGGCAGATCAATTAAAAGTTTTTATAACAATGTCGTACATGTCACTTGCCTTGCTCATCGTTTACATAGGATTTCTAAAGAAATAAGATCCAATTTCTCAATGCGCTTATATCGAACATAAAAAAGTTTGTATAAAGGCCCCATCTCGTAGATAAATTTTTAAAAGTTTGGCACCTTCTATACCGTTTCTCCTGGAACCAATCATAATTCGTTGGCGTACATGGTTGAGCGCTTGTGTCTATTATTGCGATAATTTTGAAACCGTTAAAAAAGTGATTGAAACTTTCGAAAGTCTTGATGCCAGAGCAATAAGTGAAGCACAAACGCTTTTTCCAAAGTGTGAGTTAAAAGGCCAAGTAGCATAAAAGTACCCTTTAATGGACGCGTCGGCAAACACCGACAATTTTGATGGCTTCAAATTTTGACACGTCGGCATATGACGACATACAAAAAAGTTCGAGTTTAAAAATAACGAAAATGAACAACTATGATGTTATTTGTTTGATTTGTTTGCACATCTTTTGTGCTCCGATAGAAGCAATGGGATAACAGTTAGAGCCGAAATTTGAGTATTTTTGTTTATACTTTTCTTAAGCCATAGCATAAATTTGCGCGAGTGGTTAATGTACGGCAAGTCGGATATACTCGACAAATTTACATGTGCTCTTATCAGTTACAAAAAAAGTGTCGTTGCGTGAGGACAAAATATTTCTGGTAAGCGTTACTTTTTATATTTTGTTTCATGTTACATTTACAGACCTATTCCGCTGAGTTGACAAAGTTCAACATATTTACAATAATAAATATATCGACAATTGTCAATATTTCCTATTCTCGTTCAATTCTAAAAGCTCTTTTCTTGACACAGTTGTCAATAGCAAAAGAGATGTTGACAGTGAATTTTGTATGTAAGAACCTCCAGCTGCTACTGGTTTGTTCGCACATATTTTGCTCGCCAAATGAAATAAATGATTATAATTGTATAATAATATTTAATACATATTAATAAAACAATAAGAACTAAGGAAAGAAAATAAAAATAAAGAAGAATAAAAATAAAAACTATTTCGTCCATTTTCTATAAATAGTATTGATCAAATATGTTGTGGGGGATAATTCAAATACAAAATGAAATTTTTATATTTTTGTTTCTTTAAATATTTTTAAATGATTTAACAATATTGAAGCGTTAAAAAGGATTTTGAAAAGAAAAAGTGAAGTTCTCTTTTGATTTAGAAGATATAGTGGTTAAAAGTTCCATCTTAAAAGTGTGCTATCTCTGCAAGTTTCGAAGATATTTCATCACAGCTGGTATCTTTGAAAAGGTAAATTGATTACCTTATTATACTAGTTAGAGTTTTTACTAAATTTCTTGATGGTTTTTCAGACATAACGATTTTACTTTTTTTTAAGATTTGTTTTTTCAATTAACTTATTTTAAAGAAAAAATTCATTATTATGGAACTCTTTTATTATTATAATAAAAAAGTCATGTTTTTATCCTTCAATTTGATTTATAATTTTTAACTGTTAAACTGTCAGAGTTATACTTTTAAGAAATAACTTTGAACCAATATAACTTCTAAAAGAAAAGAGAAAAAAACTTTTAGTGCCATTGTTTTAAAGGCTTCAATATTTAAATATATAATATCAAAAGAACTAACAAATTCTCAACGGTAAATTCACATTTTCATTTTAAAAAAGGAACTTAACAAAATTGGGGTAATTTTTTCAATAAAAGTGCAACACTTAACAGCTGCTCTCTGACAACATGCTTTTCACCTTCCTGTGGTGAATAAATAAAGCTTTTCATTTGTCAAGTGTTCGCCTGAATAGGTTTTACAAGTCAGGTTGACAAAATTTTGACAAATTATTTCTTGTAAACTGATAGCCAGAATAGGTCTATTAGACTCTTAAATAAATTGTTTTATAGAAATGGATTACGAAAAACAACAACAACACTTAAGAAAATTGTTTGAAGAATGCGATAACGACAGTTCCTCAGAAGAGGATCCGTATGAAACTGAGGATGATGGTGACCCGGATTACATCGCCGAAAATTTATCATCAGGTGAAGACAGTTTCGATAGTTATAATGAAAGTGTTTCTAGTGCCAGCGAAGAGGAAGAGAATGAGGAAAGGGCAATGGAAAATACTGAAGAGGTCACATCCGATATTTTTGACAATGATTGGCATGAAGTGGTTATCGATATACCAAATTTTAGTTTTGATTCCACATCGTCTGGTATTAAAATCGAAATAAATTATACAGCGTATCCGATTGATGTGTTCAACCAAATCTTCAATGACACCATCATGGAGCTACTTATTGATTGTACTAATGCATAAGGAATTTATTTTTAGCGTTTATAGATACACTAAGGGAAATAACGCATATTAGCATTATCCACGCCTGAGTATAAATTTTATTCAAATATTTACGTGGATAAATCAAATGTTTTCCTTACAATTCGTTTTTTTCGCGTATTTGAATTTTATTTATACCACACACGTACACACATATTTCATACAAGCAAGCAGCAACAGCATCGCACACTTACACACATACTCCGACAAGCAGCAACAGCATCGCACTCTGTTCCTGAGTTTATTTCTTGCATTTGCAGTTCTTATAGTTCTCATTTAGTTATTGTTACAAGAGCAATATATTATGCATGTTTGGCAAAGAAGTTAAATTATGTAGGGTGGAGTGACAACTCGGTAAGAATATCTTGTACCGGTTGTCATTTACCTGCATAATTTGCTTCTGCCTAAACAAGTTTTGTACATTACTTTTTCGTTCTCTAATTTATACTATGTTTGACAGTTGGCGCAATATTAGTGCACCAACTGTCAAAAATAGTATAAATTAGAGAACGAAAAAAGTGAAGCGATAATAAATTATACAGGCAATGGCATTTGATGAACGCAATATGAAGAAAATAATACCATAAAACCATTAATAACATATGCAATTTAAATATATTTTTTTTAATTTCAATCAGCCTTATTCCAGGATCCGTCGTAGCTGTGATTTTCTTTCGGATTCGTAAAGTTGTATTCTACGATCCGAATCGTTTCGTCGTATTCGAAATTCGTAACATTGTTATTCCACGTTCCGAACGCATCAACATTTGACAGTTGTTTTTGCGGATTTCTTACGACAGGTTTCTATTGGCGGAATTAATTTTGAACAAGAATTTTAAAGTATAATTGTTGCAGAGTTCGTGTGTGAATTGTGTGTTTTCTTTGGAAATAAGCTGCATTTAGGAAAAAATGAAAGTATTTTCATTTAAATCACCAAAAAAAAATTTATTGTCTATTTTTATAGGTCAAAAACAACAAACAGAAACCAATACGTGCGTTTGGTCAGCTTAATGACAAAAAGGCCAGATTTGGCGCAGGGATTTAGCAAGGACTTTCCAACTCCATGTTGGTAGCCACCTTCTGCTAAAAATCTCAATAATGCCATTAACTGCGATATAGGTGTTAATGCTGAACAGTTACGACTGGCAGGAAGCTCATCTTCAAAAATGTTTAAAATAAGCCTGAATGCGGGTTTATTTAAGCGGAAATTTTTTTAAACCTACGGATTTAAGAAGAGTAAAATTAAAAATGGACATTAATTTTTTTTTGTTATTTGTTCAAAACCGAAACCCATTTCACTCAATAAATTTTGTGAAAATTAACCAAAACATGACGCAATCAATTGTTTTGCAACGTTTCTTATTTAGACGTTAGAAAAAGTTAATTACACCAAGTCAACACAATCACAAACTTGTGTCGAAAAATGTCGAAAGTGTATTAAATGCGTTTTGAAAATAATTTTTTTTCACTTCTGTAATCACTTCTTTTACAGTTCTTCTTCTTTTGAAGTAATTCTTTTAAAACACAATTTATGTGACACTTTTTAAACACTTAATTTATCACTTCTTTTAAAGTTTCTTGTCTTCTGTCAAAAACAGCAGTGTTCGAATTTTCGAAATTAAATTTCAATGAGGCAACGCTCCGCATCGTTTTGTTCGGATCCTAGAATAGCAAATTTTTCGTATTCGTAGCGTAGTCTTACGTTCGTAGATTTATTACGACGGATCCTGGAATAGGGCTGAATATTTTTATTCAAATTTTCTTTAAATGCGACAGTTTATTTTCAAATACTAAATATTTAAAAGATATTTTAAAAAAATTCGTGCATAATTTTAATATATTTTTTTTTAATTCTGTTTAAATATTTAAATATTTAATTTAATTAAAAAAGTATTCAAATAAATTTTAAATATTTACGTAGTCGATTTATTCAAATGCGTT
Organism: Pherbina coryleti; assembly: GCA_943735915.1. Taxonomy (NCBI): domain Eukaryota; kingdom Metazoa; phylum Arthropoda; class Insecta; order Diptera; family Sciomyzidae; genus Pherbina; species Pherbina coryleti. The sequence continues at coordinate 19,368,385 of OX030948.1, forward strand.
ATTGGTGCAAAAATGACTCGCTTTTTGGATAAATTAAAAAAGTTTTTGGATAAATTTAATATTTTTTTCCCTTAGTGTACCTATTTCATGAAAAAAATATGTTTTCATTTGCCGGATAATAACGACGTGTCCCATGGTATAATCGTATTGCATTAAATGGAACACGTCGTTTATATCCGACAGTCGAGTATATCCGACGTGTTCCTATCACAAAACGAAATGTCCCCAAATTGGGCACGTCGGTGTATGCCGACTTATTATAATTTTTTTGTTTTCAGCAAAACCTGAACATTCAATAAACTATAAACACAAAACTAAAACCAGAATTTAAATATCTAGTCTAAAACTAAAAATATCATAAGTGACGCTTTACGACCATTTTTGAACAAGCATGTGTCCATTAAAGGGTTAAAGCAAATTTTGAACATATTCCTTCAACAATAGAGTCATAGCAATCGAAAACATTACCTCTCGAAATAAGTTCTGCACGTGGTGAAACTGCCGAAAGGGTATATAGAAAGATAAAACAAGCATTGGATAAAAACTCAGGATATGCAAGTTTGCGCTCTATTGCTCAAATATTGAGGGGTACAATCTTGTAAGTGCAGATGTAGACAGAAGTTTTTCTGTTTACAAAAACATTTTGGCAGACAATTGACGTTCTTTTAATTTTAATAACCTAAAAATGTACCTTGTAATATACTGCTACGCTATGTATAAAAATTATTAAAAATAAATATTAAAAATAATACTGAATTTTTTATTTTTAAGGTGCTTTTTAGCTTTAAGGTAATTTTATGGGTTTTTTGGGTTATTTTTGTCGGTTTTTAGGTAATGTTGGCAATTTTTTAAGGTAATTTTTTCATGGTTTTTAGGTCATCAAAATCCGAGTCCTGGTAATAACTATTGTAAATAATTGATACTCCCTGTTAATTGTAAGTTTTAGTTTTAAAGTTCTTAGTAGAACTATTTAAACTGCTCGTATTAAGCTTAACCAAATAAATAATTAAATAAATACACATTTTGTTTTATTTTGATTCAAGTATGTTATAGCTTTGACTGCTCCACATGAGCCCATAAAAATCTCTAAAGTAACTATAAGAGAAAAATACAAGAGCTCAATCAAAGAACCATTTGGCAAAGAACTTAAAATGTCCTGCTTCATAGCGTAGTCTTACCGTGAGATTGTGAAGCGGAACGTTAGGAGAAATAAAACAAACTAGTTACAGTTAGTTTGAAACAACACAAAATAGGAAAAAGTATCCAATTTGAAGTTTTTGCAACTTTCCAAATTGCGCGACTTTTTAGTATCGAACACATACGCAGTCAATAGAAAAGCGTTAGTTTTATTTTGTTGAAACTCTCAAACTTGTCGCATATAATAAAAATTGGCAAACTTTTGGGCAAGCTTTTTTTTCTAATTTGTTACAAATTGGTTTTTTGTGTTTCTTTTCTTTCAAAAAAAGTCATCACTTTTTAGTAGTGATGTTTTGCCAAAAGAGCGACTTAAATGCTATTTAAACTTTTTAAATAGGTATCTTCTTATTCTTTAAGCTTTTCTTGTTCTTTAGACTAAATACGAATAAGACAAAAAAAAAAAAAAAAAAAAAAACAATTAAGGATACCCAGAACAAAAACAACAAAACAGCAAATTGCACAAAAAATAGTTTTTATTTATTATTCTCTTCCCACCGCCTCCTATAAAGCTATGTAAATCCTTTAAAAGCAGACATTTTACAACGAATGCCATTGCTTAATAAAAGCAAAACTACAAGAAGAAGAGTCGAATAAAAGAGCGTATAAAAATAAGCAAAGGCATACCTCATAAAAAGTCAAGCAAGCAGAACAAATAAAACACCTACTCCTTAAGATAACCCGAGTGGACATTTGCAAAGCGAAGCGGTCTGTCTGGTCGACAAGGATTATATTTGATTTGTGTCGCCTTTCAAAGACAATTTTTCATTCTTAACAAGTGAACGAGAACGACATCAAAAGCACAACCTTAACAGCAACACCAACAAGAACCAGAACAACAACAAGTTACAATCAACCAGAAATGGCAATGAAAGTGACAATGAGAACTTGTCAAGAACTCGTCATCCGGATAGTTGACTCAATGGTTTGCTTGTTTAGCTGGCAGTCCTTAACGAGCTATACAACGAAAGAACGGACTTGTTTGTTGTTGTTGCTGAGCACAATGTAGGTGTCCGGGTCTCTGATAGAGTCAAATATTAGGCCAACTTTATTCATTTATGCAGCTGTTGACGTATTTGCAGTTGGCAGCGTAAAGATGTGCGCTACCAAGAAGTTAAAGTTGAATTATTCCAATAGATCCTCGTACAAGTGTCTATCTTAAATTTATTTAAAAAATTTTGCACAAACAAAAATATTATTTTTATCTATATTTCCTTAAAACACATTATTTTGATGTACTTGATGTTGCTGCAAAAAAGTGGTCATCCTAATTACCTTCTTTCCTTTCGGCGTTGGTAATTGTCGGTACTTCATTGCAGCCTTTAAACTCTCTCCAGAGGAGCGCACCCTTGTATGGCTTTGACTACAAGGGCGCCTTCGTATAGTTTTCAAGCATTGGGCTTTTATTCTATATTATAAGTGTTTAATTGGGGGTTTTCAATCATTTGCATTAGTTTTTTCTTAAAACTTGTATTTTAACTCATTAAATTAGTCAACGTGGTTAAACATTGTTATTAGAGTAAACATTTAAACATTTCGTTTATATTTGACTGATCATACAGGCGTTTTACCTGTAGATCTAAAACTTGGCGTGTTTGTAAGCGAAGTTGCAATTAGGGGATGCAACACAACCCTTTCAGCAATGAAGTACTAGACCACAAAATTCAATGTAATTACAATTCGTCTTAAACAAAGTCTTTGATAACAAAGTTCCTGAGAATTATATAAATAAATACCACGCTAGTATAGAACTTTTAAAAGCTCTTTTAAGAACCTTGTTGCTTGAAAGCGTGTGAATTGAGTCCAGTGCTTGCTAAATGGCGGGGCAGTAGCATTTACTACAGTTGCTCTAAAGTCAACAACGTCGTGGTAGCTTGAAAGGAGCTTATTAAGCTGTTATTAGTTTTTTGTTATTTGTTTGTATTTTGCTTGTATTACGTATAGGTACGCGTATCAAAGCTTTGCGAACTTATTTTTGTTACAATAAAATAAAAGAACATATCCACTTAAGATGATGTGATGGATTGCACTAAAATTTAAAAATCTGCGTCGTGCTATAAGAGTAAAAATTTTGAATGGTTCAATAGTTTTGTTTTTATCAACGTATTTTTTGTTTAAAGAAACTAAAAAAAGATATTATTAATGAAATAAAAATATTTTATGCCATTTGATCAAAAAATGCTCGGAATTCTTCAATAAAACGAAAACGGTTCAATTGTTCTTCGATATTAATTTTATATACTTCAAAGTAACCAAATTTCAATGCTTTCTTCAATCTTTAAAAACTTTTTACTGGCTGATTTTGAAATCGCCTTTAGCTCCTTCTGTGAATTCTAACTTGTCGCCTCAGTCGTCTCAAAACGCTTTTCGTGAAGTGGAACTTGAGAAAAAGTCACAAGGAATCATGTCGGGAGAATACGAACGTGCAGAACGGTTTGAACGTCGTTTTTGGTCAAATTGTCGCATACAAGATGAGATGTTTAGGGGCTTTCAGACGAACGTACATGTCAGCCGATATTGTACGACGACAAACTAACGGGAATATTTTGTTGAGCTTTCAAACGAACGGACATGTGCGACGACTTCATTTTTTGCAGACTCTCGAGCGTAACACATCGGTAAAAAACCGAAGTAAAAACCTTTTTCGCTTTGCCTAAGCCGATGTTTACTCGATGAAAACTTTACAGAAATGATAAATGCAGCGAGTCGGACCGACATGCTTTCACACGCCCGACATGTCGGACAGACCGGCAGAAAAATCAAAAATTTTTGATTTTCTTCCGACATGTCGTCCGACCGTTTCATTTGCTTTCGGACATGCCCAAGTCGGATGACATGTACGTCCGTGTGAAAGCCCCTTATGAGCCAGTGCGTTGTTCTGGTGAAGAAACCACGAGTTGTTTCTACACGATTCTACACATTATCAACGTGTTTCCGCACATGATGCTAACTTGTTTATTAAGCTATCACGTACAAATGGCCGACAAATGGTGCTCAAATAGATATTTGAGCATTAGATGACGTTTATAGAAAAAAAAAAACAAAAAACAAAAAAAAATAATAAGAAAAAAATCTTTGACAGTATCTCAAGCGCGGTTTGTTTGAATGAGAAACTACGGGTATTATCTGGTCGAAAGGTTTGATTTAAAAAATAAGAATTATTATTTTATTCCCTAAACTGTAAGCAGCGCTTTTCATAAATATATTCTAAAGGCTTCAAATAAAAATTTTGATATTATTATGAACGATTGTAAAAAGGAGCTGTCACTTAGATTAGCCATTTATGTATTTGGAAGGCAGGTGGACGTTGAAAGATTTATTTATTTTTACAATAGATACCTTCGAAAGTGCTATCTAGCTTGGTAAAAGGATCATGATAAGGATCATGATAAAAACGCATGAAGAATCTGCTGGAAACATGGAAGTGGAATATGTTAAAATAATGTTTTCAAGACGAACATGTTGTCTGATGTCATCAGACGAATTATATAGGGTGATATACGGTATCGGCGATATCGGCGATGTAGATTCCAAAACATTCTCGGCAGTTAAGAAAATAAATCCTGGTGGTGAAGAACTGACATGCAGACGTGGAGAAAAAAATGGAAACTCGGCTCTGAAATGTCAGGAATGACATTGCAATTTTTCATGTTTCACCCACATAAAGTGGGTGGAAAAGAAAAATGGACAGATGCTTTTTTTATTTAACTACTAATTAACTACTTACTACGACTTGGCGATTATTCGAAACTTTTATATCGCCGAAAACATGAAGAAGCCAATAATGGCAACTTATGATCATATGACAACGACAGATGTAAATTCAAAATGTGTTAATCGTTCAACGGGGTAGACAGCTGAAAATGGAAACAATCCGAAGCTTTTAAAACGATGCCTGAAACACATCCGACAACATTGCATCCTGGTGTTCAGAAAGAAATTTTTCTAATATATAAAGATTTATCGTGAAATTATGAACTATTTATTAGTGATGAATGAGCTGAATATTGTAGCTGGTAACCACAGTTTCAGTTACGTCCAAGAAATAGATAATAAAAAATAAGCGGAAACCGACAAAATCGACGCAGTGCCTTGGTTAATCTCCTAGCTCAAAAAGCTCGGAAGGAAGAGTTGCATGCTTAAAACTATATGAAGACGAAGAAGAAGAAGAAGAAGAAGAAGAAGAAGAAGAAGAAGAAGAAGAAGAAGAAGAAGAAGAAGAAGAAGAAGAAGAAGAAGAAGAAGAAGAAGAAGAAGAAGAAGAAGAAGAAGAAGAAGAAGAAGAAGAAGAAGAAGAAGAAGAAGAAGAAGAAGAAGAAGAAGAAGAAGAAGAAGAAGAAGAAGAAGAAGAAGAAGAAGAAGAAGAAGAAGAAGAAGAAGAAGAAGAAGAAGAAGAAGAACAAGGAGAACAAGGAGAAGAAGAAGAAGAAGAAGGAGAACAAGGAGAAGAAGAAGAAGAAGAAGGAGAACAAGGAGAAGAAGAAGAAGAAGAAGAAGAATAAGAACAAGAAGGATGAGGATTGCTATAGGGTGCCGAAATCTTTGAATTACCAGTGAGTAGTTTAAATAAATTCATTATTGCCAGTCATTAACAGTGCCGTCATTTTGAAAACTGACAATTCATTCTTACCATTACTCTCTATATAAATCTGAATTCGAAATAATAGCAATGTTTAAAGTGCTTTTATTGTAAAAAAGTTCTTAAAATATAGCAAAAAATAAAAAAATTTTTGTGTAACACCACTAAAAAATGCAGTTTCACTTTTGGGGGAACGTTATGTTCATATAGAAGAAAGACGTGTCCCAAAAGTAAATTTAGGACTAAACCTTATTGATTTCAGATGACCTCCAGTAGTGGAATTCCCAAAAAGTTAACGATACGAAATCGTTATGGTTAACTAACGACGTTTGTAGTTTGCAATAACGAATGTTGTATTCTCAAAACAGTACTTAGCGACAAAATTGTTAAAATGTAACATTCACAATATATGCTACAAACGTCGTTAACAGAAATCAAAAATATGGCAGCACTGTGCTTTTTGACAGCTTAGATAGGCCTTTTCGATGGATACATGCTAAATCAGCCAAGCAGCAGACAGCTGCATCGCAGCAATTAGCAGAGGCAGCGCTAATGCAAGCTATGAGCCTGAACAGAATCAAAAATCGTTGCGACCAACGACCCTCTCTGGTCGTCGAACGCAGAGAATGTGTCCAGAATGATGCGATTGCGATTAACGATTCAAAGTTGCTTTTATTTAGTATTTTTTTATTTATTTTTTCTATTTCATTTCAATGTATTGGTCTCCTTCAATTGTCTGAATACAACACACACAGACAAGAAATGTCAGAAGATAACAAAAAACTAAGCGAATTTCATGAAACACAGAAAATTCTTAGCAAAAATATGGCAACACTAATCGCACTCAGAGAAAGAATCGTCGGTCGCAAGAGAAAAAAATAGAATAGATTCTAATTGTGCGATTTATCGTTGCGGAAAGAGAGCTGCGTTTTTTTCTACATTTTGCATGTATTTTCCAACAACAAAGATCGGCGGCCGCAACGATTTTTGATTCTGTTCAGGCTCTATTGCTTGCGACCGAATTGCTTCTGCGCTTAAGAGGCTGTCGACTTCGTTTGAGCGATTGCCTTCAACGAACTTATAATTGTTATAACTTTTTTATTATTTTTACTTTTATTATTATTTTTATTATTAATGCTCTGAAATGTGCCTTTTATCTGTTAATTTAATTTTATTTAGTTTAAAAACTTTTCTTTATTTTTTTAAACTTTAAATAAAAGCGTAGAAGCTATTGGAAATAAATTTTATAGAATTATTTTTATTTTGATATTTTAACCATGATGGTTAACATATGCCTCGACGTGTTGTGGCCATTTTATGCATATTATTTATGTTTTATTAAATCACAATCGGATGTAAAACAATCGCTTCACGTTGTTATTTAAGTTAGCGACGCCAAAATATTCGTGGTTAAGCTAGCTACAAATAACGTTAAAGAACTGTCAAAATTAAGGACAAAAATAGCTAACATAGATGTTGGGAATACCAGTTAACGATAATTGTAGCAAAGGCCAGTTAACGATAACTATAAACGTCGTTAACACGTTTGGGAATTCCGCTACAGAATCGAAATCCAATTCGAAATCGAATTTTTACATTCCGAACATGTAGAAATGTTAGGAAATATCCACCGAACACAGAAATAATTTTTACTTACCTCCGCTTACTACAAAAAATACAAGAATTCCCGAATATTGGCCCAAAAAGTGATATATTTTGAAATTTTTGTTCATTATTTTCTAGTTATACTTAATTATATTTTTGAAATATTTCCCAATAGTTGAAAATCGACATACTTTATGACTAAGGTATGTTCTTTTGAAATAAAATAAATTCATAACGTATATTTTAAAATGTTGGCGCTATAAAACGGTATTTAAGGATATAAATGCGTTAAAGCGGAAAATTTGGTAAAATATTTCGGAAAATAAAGAAAAGGCCACCTCATATTTGCAAAATTTCATTCTTTTTTATAATAATTATCTCTACTTTAAGCTCGGGGAATGCCAGGGTGCACAACTTTTTTAAAAATTGTTCTAATCTATATGATGTTCCCAAAAATGCAGGTATAAGTCAGGCTCTGACCGTTTTGTATGAAATGTATTGAATTTGAGGTCGATGAGACTGTATGCAGGGTTTGAATATCTCAAACTGTTAGTCGAATTGAAGAAGTGCTACGAATTATTTTATTTACGACGGCAAAAAATGGTTCTTTGACCTCATTATGAAAATTAAAATAAAATTTTAGAGCCACTATTAGAGTGAGAAGAACGTCACACATATTTTAACAATAAAAAAAAAAAAACATAAAATTCAATATGCATTATAAAAAAAAAAAAATACGTAGCAACTACTCACTTGTCCAATCGGGCCGTAGTTTATTACACTTTTTGGCAATCACAGTCTTTTATTAGACGTATTCCTTTGATTTCGCTATCGTAGTTTATGACACTTATAAGATATAGCGCAAAATTTGTTTAATTTGTGTGGCAGCTGCCACGCCCACTTGTCCAAAATTTCTGAAATTCTTTCTTTGTACTCGAAAACTTAAAAAAAAATCTACAAAATAATATTTTCCGTCTAACTTGTACCAATCGCATCACTGTCCGCTAGTTGGTAACTATGCTTAAAAATATTCAAATAATCTGTTTTAGTCATTGCATACATTGCATACACTGCATACATATTAAGTAGGAGAGAAAGATAGTATCTATAAGTAAAATAAAAGGAATGTATTAAGGCGAGTAATTATACACAACAAATTATATCATTATAAGACGTCATCATATCTAGCGAAGCCATGAAATCGACAAAAGGTACCATATCATATGTGATAAACCACTGCTTAACTATGATTCATATTTAACTTGATATTCATCTTCACAGTTTTTTTCTATGAAGTATTTTCAATCACTGAAAAAATCGGATCTTATGGAACCAACCATCCATGTGGTAATGATTTTCTAAAAATTTTCCCTTATTCCTAACTGGATACGGCCTTCTCCGAAAAAAAAGAAAAATAATTTTTTCTTTGTTCTGTGCGAATATAAAGAAATAAAGTTATTTTTGCCAAAAGTTTCTTTATTTAATATCTCATTTTCATTTTCTTACGAAAATATTTGAAACGTCAGCTATGGAGTTGCAAGGTAAAGCCTTTAATATAGTCAATTTTGAAAATTAAAATTTTTTTCACAAAATTTTGTTTTAAAAAAGTGGTATGGTATTTTTTTAAAAAAGTGATCATCACTTAAGCCTCTCTCTAGGGGTTAGGTTAAGAGGTAAGCGGTGCTTCATTGCAGCCGATATATTCAACTTCTCGTTTACGAGCGCATCTTGTACGGCTGGCTACATGACGCCTTAACCATAATGGTTTGACGACCTTAGTATGGTTTCATTCTCCATGTATCGGGTTTTTATATTTAAACCATCGAAAACAAGTAAGAGAACATTAAGCAGTATGCGCTTGTGTTTGACCGATCATTGAAGTAAATGATCTATTTTCAGAAGGGGTAATCATCAGGGGGTAATATATTGCAATTAAGGGATGCGGGCTGACAACCTTTTCATGCAATGAAGCACAGGACCACTAAATATTTATAAATTTTAACTTTTCATAAAATAACTGCTTGTAAAAAAAGTTACTAGGAATTACAATACTAACACCACGCTAAGAAACTATCCCTCAGCATTCTCAGCAAATGCAGTTTCAAAGTAATGCACAGCTTTAAAAACTTCAGCACATTTGCAAGCATTTTTTAAAATTGTAGTGCTTGCTTAACGGCTGAATTACAGCTTTTATTGCAGTTTCCTTTAAACTGTTCTACTAGTTGGCACGCTTGTTTTGATGATGATGCGTTGTTCTTCAAGTATTTTTTTTTATTTTTATTTTATTTTGCTTGAACCAAAGATCATATATATGATCTTTGCTTGAACTGCATTTTTTCCCAAGAATAGTTTATCATACAGTTTCAAATGTTTGTATTGTTTTTTTTTTGAATTCGATGCAAAACTTTTATATGTTTTTCAATAGTTTAACTTATTTAATTCTTTTGTAATATATTTGGAAACATTGAATTTATGAAATGCTAAGAATCTTGTTTAATATACATTTTTGAAATTTATACATATTTTAATTTCAAATTTAGTATAAACAATGTACATTAGGTGGGTCCCCATTGGGTTGCAAGGTTATCACCTTTTTTGAAAGTTAACTTGTGGGCTTAACCTGCGGGTTTTAGTGATATTAACATTGTTTTTATGTGGTCTCTATTGACAGCCAAAATGTTTTTCTACACAAGTTTATAACAGTTCGTGTATAATGAGGTTATGTCGTTAGATATGTCGTTTATCTGTGAACTAATATCCAAAATCCAAATCGATTGGAACGATTTTTTGGTATACTATTAGTCTTTATTAATTTTTATATTTTACTAGTATCACCTTTGGTCGAGATTCGACCATTTAAAAATTGATTTTTTTTTTGTATTTTTGTTGAAAAAATTTTTTTTCTTCTTCACTAATATGCAAACGTAACCGAACTCTTACAGCACCAAACGCACCACCAGCAGGAAATCACAAAACAGTAACTCAATTCTGATTTTCCATGTTCTGTGATTTTTACTTTTAAAGCTATTCAATATCAAAAATGTCACAGTACCCTACTTCACTTATTCTACTTTCTAGTAGAAATGCTTCCGAAGCTATTTGATGTAACCACTTTGAGTTGTATGAGTGCTTCCACCCCCCTTTGTCAAGGAAGGAAGTTCTAACCAAGTTTCATTGATTTGTGACTCATAGTTCAAAAGTTATACCGAAAATTTGGGCTGATGAAAAGTGCCTCGCCTCTATTTCAACGCCCATCAAATGTAACCAGTGGAATGGAACGTCTGATTTGAGAGATATTCGGTGCACTCCTTTTCCCTAGTCTTATTGAATTAAAAAAAAAATTATCAAAATTGGTTGAGAAACACGGGAGAAAATGTTTCTTAACTGTTCTGCGTACACATATTTATATATAGATATATAATAATAATATGTATTATATATAAAGTAGATAAGGAAATGGCTTAAAACATAGATTTGTGTATATAACTTTAGAGTGGTTTGAAATATTTGAAAAATTTTTTCACAGAAATTATTTTTTTAGCTGTAGAACTTTGTTAAAAATACAAAAACAACATTTTGAAAAATGTAATTTTCATCAAAAAAATCATAGGGGGTAGCTCATGATTTTCGATGATAGAAACACTTAATCAAATTATATATCAAAATGAAGCAATTTTTGCAAATAAATGATATGGTTTATGAAAGAGTGTGAGAGAAGAAAATAGAAAAATAAAAATAAAATTACAGAAAAAGAATGTCTGGTCTAATTTTTAAGCAAAAATTTAATATTTTAGAGTTTTTTTGAAAACAACATAAGAAATTGAATTAGTGAGATAACGGTTAATCTTTTCTTATTTCTCAAAAGTTATTTAATTAAACTTTCAGACAAAGAAAATTTAGGGAAAATCGATTGAAAAATGGCTGAGATATTTGCATGCAAAATCAAAATTTGAAATATCAATTGTATTTTTCTCATTCTCAGGCAATGACATTGCTTTAAGAAATGCATTGCATGGAAAAAATCTACAGGTTTCGAAATATCGCAATAGTTTTGATGTCATTATAACGGGAAATATTTTATCATACTATTCGTGGAAAATATTAGCAAAAAAGTTTTCGTATACCGTTATTTTTCTCAACCAACGAATTTTCATACAAAAAACGTTGTATTGAAAACATCTATAGTTTTCGAGATATCACAATAATTTTGATGTCAAAATAACGGAAATTTTTCAAAATTTACTATTTGTAAGCAATTTTACCATCACAATATATATTGACACTTGTTAAATGAAAAAGCGCTTATTGTAGGGTAACCGTAAACGATGGTGGAAAATATTAAATTTTTTTTTGCAGATCTTATGAATGTCTAAATTTCTTTCTTATATCATGTTTTTCCATCTCTTATTAGCTTTTATTTAATAAATGCTCTTTTTCCGCTCATATTTGAGGTCAAAGGTCACCAATCTTATATTCAATCATATTGTGTAGCCAGACCTTTCATCTGATACCACATTCTTCATTGTACCTCTTCCCAGTTCTGAGATCCCTAACTAAAATTGATATAAACTTTCAACGTTAATATTTCGGGTCAAAGGTCATCAATTTAAAATCTAACATAATTCAGCACATCTATGGTGCAGTACCTTTCGAATGATATACGTTTCATTGTCCTTATTCTAAAATAAATATTGAAAAAGTGTACGACAACATTTGATGTTTGCGTATTAATATATAGATGATTTTGAAATTTTTGACTAGTCTCTGCCAGATCTATATTAATAAAAATCATTTTCTGTTTGTTTGACTACTATACAAATCTTAACGGCTGAACGGATTTAACTCAAACTCAGCTCACATATTACTTGAATCCTAACTTAGGTTATGGCATACTAAGTTTTGACCACGCCTCTTCCGCCCCTTTACAAGTAACGCAAATCTAACTCCTAGCGTATTTTTTTCAAGCGAAAATGCTCGACTTATTAATTTTAAGAAAATCCTGTTATTTTGTCATCAAAAACATTCACATATCTTTAAAATTGGACAAACTTCTGGTACAACGTCTTTTTCTAATAACATCGTTTCCTTAGAATAACAAAAAAAACTATCAGAAATTCGTATATTTTACTTGCGATGCAAATAACTCCGTTGTTTTTGAATATATTTCATTAAAATTTTTGCGTTGATAAACTCAATTCAAGCACTTAATAAAAACAATTAAAGGGTACCGTTATCTTAGCGGATATATTTTTAATATTTATTTCAAAAAAGGTCCAAAATATTGACTTTTTACTCAAAAAATGACACAAAAGTTGTTTTTGTTGTTAAAATAATAAAAACTCAAAATTGCATTTTCGACTACCTCTTACATGACATAGCGTTTTATAGCAAAAATGCTTCCAATTTTACAGAAAAATTTATTAACTATTTCTGTCATCATAAAACATGACCCCTACCCCCAGTGATTTTTTAAAGAAATTAATTTTTTTCAAAAGTTGTTTTTATTCTTTTTATACAATAGTTAAGCTCAAAGAATAATTTATGTGAAAAAATTATACCAATATCTCTTTCCGATCAAAAGTTATCGCAATAAATATATTTTTAGACAAAAACCAAGCTGTTTTTCAAATGCTTATCTATTAATAAAAATAATTTTTTTCTATGAACATTAAAACTACTAGGAAACTGTAACGGGCAGTGGAAAATGACTGTGGTGTCAAACTATGAGTCTAAGAAAAGGTTTTAATACACCTATTATGTTCCTATATAGTTGCAGGGTGCAGCAACGCGCGCCGGGAAAAGGCTAGTATTTAAATAAATATGAAGTGCCTGGACTTAACATGTTGTCGAAAAAATGTCGTGCCGCTTTAAGGTTTATTTTCTTTCTACATGTGTTAACGATTTCTGTCATAATATTCAACATTTCATTTTTGTCAGTTAATTTTTTTTAAATTTCAGTTTTTTTGTCAAATCAATTATTTGAGTTTTGTACTAGTTTGATAACATCTGCGGATATTATTTTTCAATGTTCGCAACTTAAAGTCACGCTTTTCACAAAACCCAAACATTTTTCAACAATCCAACTAGTAGCATTGGTTATCTTAGGGGAGCCTTATTCATTGATTTTCAAATATTTTTGTCCAAGAAGTCTAAAAAACTCAAGAAAGTTCAAATTTCCACCCAACATGTTCCACCGATAGTTCCAGTGGTACCTGTTTGACAAATAATCACAAATTCTTATGAAAGGAGTTCACAAAACTCGAAGAAGTTACAATAATTACCAAAATAGTCATCGATATTTGTACAAGTAGGCCATAGAAATAATTGAAACACCTATGATAGATTATAGCCTTATATAACACCAATGGAGCAATTTTGTCAAATAAGTATTTGTTTTTGTCGATGAAGTCAAAAGAACCCATTTCTACTATGCTCTCTTTTCATTACCATAAGCATTCTCATGATCCTCAACCGTCTCATTTGAGCACAAGCTCGTGGGTACGCACGGTCTGGCGTGCGTACATGAGCTGACCTTTCGTCCTGACCTGATAATTAATGACTAAAACTTATTGCGTTCAAAATAATACAGAGCTGGTCAAAAAGCTACGCTTAATTAATAATAAAAAGTTTTTGACTCCGATCAAAAAAACCAAGACTTATAAACGTTTGTTGAACAACTTACTGATGCATCATTAAAAACTTAACATTCATTGTACGATAAATCGATTGATAAATCGTTTGATAGCATTAAAATAATTTAAAAAATTTGTTTTTCTATAAGTACTAATTTTACATAAAAAAGTGGTCGTCATCTTACCGTTAGAGGTACCTTTCTAAGAAGTAAGAGGTGCTTCTATGCAGTCAATTTAAATTCTCCATTGGAGCACGTACCAGTATGGAGAGCGAAGCAGAGGTATCACATCGTGGTTTTATTGTTGACCTGATGGATCTTCAATTCGTATTGAATGCTTCGTATGCTCGTAGACAACGCTAAACAGCTAAAGCGTTCTTGTTTACTTTGTTGTTGATGCGATGATCATCGACGACAGATGATCATCGAGTTTGATCATTTCAAACTCGATAAAGAGTAGACACATTTGCAATTAAGGGATGCTGTTAGGCAAACAACCTTTGCATGCAATGAAGCACAGGACCACAATACAAATGCCTATAATTTTTGCTTTTAACTGAACAGTTTAATGAAAAACTTCTTGTGAATTCTGATTATGAAGAAAAGGAGTGAAATATTTATATCTCAAATTTCTTCCTTGACCTAGCACAAGAATGATAGAAACAAGATTACGCGGTCCGTAGTCCCATTATCTAAAGCTCTCTTTCTCAATTGACTGGATGACGTCATACAGCACTTCTGAAAGAAATTGAAAATAAACTCTTGCAGAAAAGTTAAGCAAACATAACTATGCTTCTGTATAAAAAAAATTGATATTTTCGTGTATGAAAAAATTAAAATTTTTCAAACTTTCACGATTTTTATCTCCTAAACCATTCGAGATCGATAAAATTATATTACTGCAATAGGTTTAGGAGGTCAATATACATATTCAGCCCTATTATGAGTAAAATTTCGCCCGGAATCGAAAAAGGGAATTTTAATTTTTTAGACGGGGTATGCTTTTAAAGATTTTTTTTTTCTGGTGATCTTAAAAATTGGCAATGATTGCAAATATTTGTGTTCAAATTTTTCAAAAATTCAGTGAACATTGCTAAAAATACGAAAATTCCCTTTTTTAATTCCGGGCGAAACTTTATTCTCAATAGGGCTGAATGTAAAAGTAAGAAAAAAAAAAATATTTAGTGTATAGAACATAAACGCATGCAGTTAATGTAAACAAAAGTGCTGTGTGACGTCATGCTCTCTCTCTCTGATTTGCGGAACGCCTTATCTTCTTTCTATCATTCTTGGACCTAGCAGTTTAGTGGAGAGCTTTGCAAAGTTCAGCTTATGTTTAAGCATTCTTTAGAATTGCAGTGCCTGCTAAACAGAAGTTTAGTGCAGAGCTTTCAAAAGAGCTACTAGTGAATACTTGACTTAATATAATGATAGATAATGCAGTGCCTGCTAAGCAATGAATTAATAAAGTAAACTCCAGTAGCTTTTACGCTGCTCAATGCAAAAAAAAAAAAAAATAATGAGTAAGGAATTGATTATCTTCAGCTTGACCGAAGTTAAAATAGCTACCCCACAGCAGTGTTAACTATATAATAACTGAAGTTATGAAAATTTCAATCTTTTAGTGGCGTTAGATTGTTTGGTGATAGGCGTGGTTTTCATTAAATTTTTTTTTTTTTACATATCAAAGTTTATAAACGTAAATTTTTGTGGAATTTGGAAAAGTTTGGAAGTTTTCCGTCACTTTGTATGGAAAAAGATGATTTTATGGAAAAATTAATTAAAATTTAGATTAATTAGTGTGATATTTTTTAAAATAGAGTGCATTTTAATGTTCTGTAGTACATTTATCCATCAAATGGATTGAATAAATACAGTGTTGCGCAAAACAATAGCAACAAAATCAGTGCGCTTTTACAAAATCGTGTATCTTTTTTAATATTGGGAGCACACTAAAATTATTATAGGAACCAAAGCACATATTCATACATCATATAAAAAACAAATCATATTAAAATTTGGTTTTGTTTTTTGTATTAAATTTTATATTAATGTGACTACATTCAATTTGTTTGAGTGCAAAACAAAAGCAACAAAACTTAAAAAATGTAAAAAGAGAACAGAAGTTCCAAAAAACAACGGTAAAAGTTATTTTATTGTAAAGCACATGTTGTTTGTGAGTCATAAACATTTAAGCTTAGATTTGTTTTTGCCCTAATTGTGCCATTTTCTGTTCCATTTATAATGGCACGTGATAAATACTGTAAAACTCTAAAATAACAAATTATTTCCAAATATAAAATGGAAAAATCGCAAATATCTGTCGCGAAGCATTTTAATATTAATCGGTGAATAGTTTGTAGATTTATAAAAAAGTATAACATCACAAAAGACGTAACAACGGTATATTCAGGAGGGCGCCCGCGGAAAACATCGCTGCGTGATGACAGGAACATTTGTGGCGTGTTCAAGCGAAATCCATTTGCCACCTCCAAAGAGGTTGTTCGGACACTTGATTTAGATATCCATCACAGCACTATTCGCAGAAGAGCTGTTGAGGAAAATTTAAGGAGTTACAGACCGGCAAAGAAACCTTTGCTTGCAGCTAAACTTAAACAAACAAGTTGAAGTGTTATAATTCAAACAATTTTGTCTAAAATTTTGACAACGACTTGCAATTTATTGTTTTTTAGACTCAGTTTTGCAAAAGAGAACCTAAATTGGACCGTTAAAAAATGGAAAACCGGTTTGTTTAGCGATGAATCGAAGTTCAACTTGATTAATTCAAATGGGATGTCCACGGTATTGCGCCGCCCAAGTACACGACTTGAAGTCCGAAACTGCAAAATAAATTTTAAGCATGGAGCCGGTGGTATTATGGTCTGGACTTGTATTTCCTATGATGGAGTCGGACCATTTCATAAAATCGATGGTATTATGGATCAATTTGTATATAAAGATATTTTAGAAAGCAAGATGCTACCATATGCAAAGTGGAATATGCCGCTTCAGTGTACGTTTTAGCACGTCAACGACCCGAAGCACACTTCAAAGCTCATCAAAGATTACATTAGAGACAATGGGATTCAAGTCCTTGATTGGTCGGCACAATCACCAGACTTGAATCCCATATAAAATCTTTTAGGGATTTTGAAGAAAAGAGTTTCTGGTCGAAGGTTTTCCAATAAAACTGCACTGTGTGAAGCCTTGAAACTTAAGTGGGAACAAATACCTAATACCACTATATCTAATTTAATCGATTCGATGCCGCGCAAATGTGCATCGGTATTCAAGAATAATGGGTCTTACACCAAATATTAATTATGTTGCTATTGTTTTGCACTCAGACAAATTGAATATAGTCACAATAATTTTAAATTTAATAAAGAAAACAAAACCAAATTTGAATATGATTTGTTTCTTATATGATGTATGAATATATGCTTTGGTTCCTTTACTAATTTTAGTGTATCCCCAATATTAAAAAAGATACAAGATTTTGTAGCAGTGCACTGATTTTGTTGCTATTGTTTTGCGCAACACTGTATAATATTCATACGGATATTAGTTTACTTTTCACTTAGTTTCAAAAAGAAAATTTGATTAAGCTTTTATGATTAAATTTTAATGAATAATATGGACATATTTTCAGTTAATTTCTGAATTTTTAACAATAAAAATAAATTTTTGCAAAATGGCGGCAAGAATTTGTAAAACCTCCACTCGGAGGAATGTATGGAAATTGTTTAGTTTTTTGCGTGGTAATTTTTCCCATTAAAAAAATGATTGTTCAAAACTCGAAAAACACATTGTTACTAGGGGTACTATCTATATAATAAAGGAATAACAAATAACAACAAAAAATTTTTAAATGAATGTGGCTATATTGTTTTTCAAAATATTCCCCATGATTATCAATACACTTTTGCAATCGTTCAAACCATTTGTCATAGCAGTTTTTCCATTCCTCTTGAGACATCTCTAAAACAAAACATGAGAGCTCGCATTTTCATACTGGAAAATGATTCGTCTTTGGCGGTTGGTTTTGCGAATTTCTCCGAAGACATCCGGCAAAGTTTCCGTCGTGGACCATTCAGAATTGACCGTCCTACGTTGCTCAAGCGGAACAGTGGCCACATGACCCATTCGGTGGAAGAAACAGTCAACCATTTGCTTCGCAGTGCTTCGTGCGCGAACAACTTTTGCTGTTTTGTTTCTGGCTCATTCCCATATATCCATGATCAGTGTTGCCAGAAAATTTTTGAGGGTGTAGCTAAAAATGCTACAAAAAGTAGCTAAAAAGAGCTAAACAATTTTTTTTGTAGCTAAAAAAAGAAGCTAGTTTTTAAAAATAACTTAGTTGCTATATTTTATTCATTCAGTTTAAATTTTTTTTTTTTAATTTTGTGTACATAAATAAAAAAAACAAAAGGAAAATATTTTCATATGCTAAGGTACATTTTGATCAGTAAAATACACTTTCAATGTATTAATAATTTTTTTAAAACGGTTATGTGTTAATTAAAACAAATATGAATTACAAGAAAAAGGCCAAAGTCTAGTTTTAAATAAATGCATATATGTATGTATTAATATTTATATGCAGGCACAGTTTTGTAGGGTATACCATCAGTTCCGATCTCAAATTCCATACTATCATTAATATTACTATCTGAACTATCAGAATCTTCATCTTTTAAAATAACTTCCCGTTTCATAAATTTTACAAGATCGTCATTTATAATGTAATCGTGACAACATTTGTTTACTTTTTAAGTCATGTCTTACCCTTTCATTCTTATCACGAAATAGGCTTACTAACAATAAGCAAAACACGATAAGCAATATATAGGTTTATATATCGATGGCTTAATATAGAAAAGGCGTAACTCGTTTTTTTATCGAAATCGCATTAATATATTCTAGTAGACCACTCTCAAATACACCTCACTTAAAAAAATCAATGTGCGTTTTTGTTATTTTTGTTGCCTATTTTAAATAAAAAGTGAATTTAAAAAGTTTTTATATCCAAAGAATTCCAGATTCTATTCAATTCTCTTCTTCTTCTGTAAAGTACCAAAAAATTGAGTTACGCCTTTTCTATATTAAGCCAACGAAATAGAAGAAAGTAGTGCTGATCGTTGCTTTTTTGTCGTTCCATGCCTTGTTTCGTGATACGAATGATGGGCTTAAGGGGGAAATATAGCCAGAGGTCGAAAACAAAGGTCATGTTTGTGAATGTTTTTAGGAAACCTATGGGATATTTTAAAATAAGGGTTTTTATTCCTAAAAATATACACATTCAAGAGTATTTTTCGTTTTTTTTTTATTAAAAAAAAAATTAATATGAAGGTCGATACAGCATTTTTTGTAGAGCGCTCTGAAAAAAGGGTGGAATGCGGTGACCAAGATTGCTCCTCCTAAATTCAACTGAAACAAAAAAATTAAAAATATTATTAAACTAGATACTTAAAACTCGTACTTGTCATAACCGATTTTGAAAATATTGATTTTTCACAAAATGGTGGACTTCCGAACGTAAATTAACGATTTTCAACCAAAAATTTGTCATTATTTTGCTTATAAAAAATTAACGAAGCTACGAAAAAAAATCCTATCACAAGTACGAGATTATTATGAATAAAATAAGCCTGCAAAAAAATCAAAACGATCGGTTCACTGAGTTTCGAGAAATCTTGGTCACCGACTTTGAAAACATGGTTTCAAGAAAAACGCGTTTGAAAATAAGGGCCAGCACTGCGCGCTCTAGAAGGCGGTTCACTCTCTAGGCTATAGCTTAGTTATTTTTTGAGATATCGACTTGAAATTTTCACAACATATTCTTGAGACTTTATGAAAATATAAAAAACAAATTTAAATAAAAAAGTTCTCGGTATAGAACCCTTCTTAAAGCACCCTTCCATTCTCTTACTTTTATCCAAAAATCAATTGAAGACGATACTTTAGTCCATTGATAAGTGTGAAGTTTTCTCCATTGGATTTTATCGTATGTATAAGAAGAGATGTCACAAGAAAAAAACAAATATCGGTGATAACAAGTGATCACGAAAATATTGCCTTTTTTAACAAAAAAAAAAGTAGTAGCTAAAAATAGCTAAACTCGAAAAATAAGAAGCTAAAAAAGTAGCTCGGAGCTAAAACACAATTTTTGGAGCTAAATAAGAAAAAAAGAAGCTAAATTTAGCTACAAAATAGCTAAAATGGCAACACTGTCCATGATTGTTACCTGTCATGATTTTATACACGTCTTTTGAAGCACCACGATTGAACTTTTTAATCATTTCCATACGCCAATCGAAGCGAGACTTTTTTTGAGCGATTGATAAATTATGGGGTATCCAATGAGAGCAAATTGGGTGTACAGATAAGTGTTCATGAAAAATTGAATGTATTGAAGTGGAGCTAATGTGCATGGATGCCTCTATCTCACGATATGTCACATGACGATCTTGCATTATTAGTTCACGTACTGCATCAATGTTTTCTGGCACAACACCCGATTTTGGACGACCTTCACGGAATTCGTCGGCGACTGAACTACGACCACGATTGAATTTACTATACCAGCGATATACTGTGGTTTTTGATGGTGTTTTAACGTCATACAAAGAACTGAGTACATCGACACATTCTTATTGAGATAATCCACGTCGAAAGTTGTGAAAAATAATCGAACGAAAACCTATTCTTGAAATTTCCATTTTTTAAACAAATTGGTTTTCTTAACTAACCGTAAACAAAACAAATAGCACTTGTGCATCAAAACGTTGTGAGTACATTTATGCTAACAAATGTCAAACTTTATTATGATGATGCCAGATTTTAGCTATTGACGTCAGTGTTTTCAGTTCCCGAAATATAAATAGTACCCCTCGTATAAAAAGAACAAAAGTTGATTACTTTTAATGACTGCCACTCACATTGTATGGGGGGAACTAGCCCATATTTTGACAGTCATCGTTTAAAAGATGTCTGCCATCTTGATCTTAAAAATAATATCAATTTGAATTTAGCGATGCCATCTATAAGCCAGACCAAGGACTTATTGAACATTCTAGTTATATCAATAAATTTTTTGTTTACTCTTTACTAATGTTTATGGGAAGGTCAACATAAAGACCCCAACTGCCTTGCAGAAATTATATATTTTGAAATACATATACATATATGTACATATATAATTTAGTTTCATTTGATTTTAAGTGTTTTCTTTGAAGTTGTTTTTGGCTTGTTTTCAATTCTTTTTATTCAAAAAAAGTTTTTTTTAGATTTGTAAAATGTTTTATTTTTAACTTGGAAATTTTAAATTTTATGTGAAAAATCCTCTATTTCAAAAGATTTTCAATTATTCTAAAATGGCCATTTTCCGATTTATATATCTCGAACCGCCAAAGATAAAGCGCTTAAATGCGTGCAAAAGCGATCTTTTAACAAATTTTTAAATTTTTTGATAAAAGACCAAAGAAAAATTTTAAAAATTTTATAAATGCTCACTTATAAATGATCATTAACAAAATATCGTGTTATTGATCACTTAACACTATGTCAGATTGTAAAAAAAAAGTCCTAAAGCGGGAAATGCATTTTTTCATTCATATCCCCTCGTTTCAGATGCATAATCTGTTATGATTATTAATAAATAAACCACCTAGTAAATTTGTTTTTTTTTTCTCATTGGCCCACTTTATGAGAGCTTCACGTTTATGCAGCCTATTGACAAGGCACAATTAAGCTTTCCTAGCTTAACACTTGCCATCTGCATCATCATCCACATCGAACACAAAACATAAATACATATGAATACGCACATTATATACGCTGATGAAGATGGTGATGTTTGAGCTTTAAACCACAACTAACTTCACTGATATCATGAAGCTTGTGTGTATTAAAAGTGCACTTGATGATTTATTGATTGTATTCTTTGCCACTGGATTTGATCCTGGTTAACTGCCTGCTGCACTTCTTTATACAATAAATGCGCTGCATGCAGTAAAATTTATGCCATTTATAACCACTTTGTTGGTCGTACTTTTTAATATCGTCATTTTTTTTTTTTTTTTTTTGTTGTATTGCCTTGTTCGTTTTTTTCACAAGCTTTATTTTTCATTTCTCTCAAAGCTTTCCACTGGTTTTAAAAATAAAAATTGTGTTAATGGATTTTTCATTTTGAAAGGATTCAAATTGACCCATTAAAGTGCAACAAACACTTCAGTGGTTAATGGACGCTGGCTGCCTCATGTTGATCATTTCAGCGTGCATGCTACATGCATTGGCGGCAAAAATAACAGCAACAATACATTGTACTTCAAAAATAATGTACGCATTAAATTTGTGGTCGATAATTAAAATTTAATGACGCACATGAATTCTAAGCCCGTCGTATAATAAACGACAAAAACCATGAGATGCATTTTCGTAGTGGCACTAATTTGAGAATGTGAGAAAATATATTTTCCCCGCAGTTATACTGATTCACATGTTTCAATTCATAACATATGTATAAAATAATTAAAAAATAACAGTTTGCTGCGCTGGGATTTGAACCTATGTCTACAAAATGCAAAAAAAAGACCACAGATAATAACAATCAACTCAAAGTTAATTCCTTTATTTATCTCTTCTCTGTAAATTTGACGAGCCACAGTTCAGATCGCTGACTAATTGAATGCAACTTTTAAAAGCTTATATTGTAGCTTTTTTGCTTGTAAGACCTTGATCGAATGCTTTGTATATTATTTGCAACACAATAAAACCAACAAGATGGTAAAGCTATAGAGCACGTCAAACTGTTAAATAACTTAAAATGAGCTGTAGCTAAGTTAACTTAGTTGCCGCTTTGCAGTCACTGCATTATTTTGACTCAATACGAAGCAAAATATTAATATGAAAATGTTATAAAAGCTTTGCACTAAATGTATTTACTTTTCTCTAATCTGCAAAGTTGACGAGCCACAGTGAGGATCGTTGTTTCAATAAATACAAAAGCTTATATTCCCAGCAAATACAAAAAAAAAAAAATTGTCTAACGTTTGAGAAATTTATGATTCTCAAGTTGAGTTTCAACATTCCTTATCATTTGAGATTAAGCATTTTCTCAAACGCTATTCTTCAACTTGAGAGGCATTTGATATCAAATAATTTTCTCAAGTCTCCAACGTTAATTCTCAACAGCATTTCAATACATACACGGATTATAGGGTTCTCAACTTAAGAGGCACTTTTTTATATGGTGATTTTCTTTGTTTTCAAGTTGAGAAATTTGTAACTCTCAACTTGATATTAAAGGCATTTCTCCAATAGATCTCGAATGTAATGTGTATAAGAAAGTGCCATATACAAAGAAATTGTTGGTAATTAATATTAAATCAGGAAATAAAAAACAATGTACTGTTCTTGTTATTTTTTTTTTGAATTAATAAATTAAATTTATTAAAATTTGTTTGCGCAATATTGCTAATAATACCAAATAAGTGATTTAATAGAAATTACAATATCTTTGCATATGGTGATTCATTAAACATATTCAATTTGAGACCAGTTGGAGAATGCCATTGATAGCAAGTTGAGAATTACAAATTTCTCAACTTAAGCACAAAGAAAATCAACATACAAAAAAGGTGCCCTTTAAGTTGAGAACACTACAATCCGTGTGTTGAGAACTAACGGTGGAGATTTGAGAAAGCGATTTGATATAAAATGCACATCAAGTTGATAACTAACAAAAAGATTTATTGGGTTGCTTTATAATTTTTTATTTGTTGCCGTGAAAGCTCGATCGAATTTATTGTATTTTATTTGCAAGCAAAAGCTCTGCCTTATGTAGTTCAGGCACCAAAACAAAACCAACCAGCAAATTATGTTTAAAAGCTGCATAAGCACATTAAACTGTTTAAGAGCTAAGAATGAGCTATAAGTTAATATATTTAGTTAGCGCTTAACAGGCACTGCAACATTTAGCAATATACTAACAAAAAAAGCTTTAGTTAAAGGAGCCATTTTTAGCGTCCTATTCAAAATACAATTGACAATACGATTCACAGTACTTTTATTAGTGAACAGTTAACTCAACTTGAAAAATTATATACAACAATTTTGTGGTCCTGTGTTTCATTGCATGGAAAGGTTGCATGCCTAACTGCATCCCTTAATTGGAGTTTCATTTGCTCTTTCGAGAGGTTCTTTGAACGATCGTCGTACGTCAGTCGATGATCAAGTCTTATACAAGCTTAAATGCCGCTCTTAAATCTGTACGTAATCGTAGCTCTTTAAACAATGTAATGTGCTCATTCAAGTCGAAAATCCATCAAGGTTAAGAACTCTAACCAAGATGCGATTTAAAGGCGCTGTGTGGTTAGCCTTACACGGTGCGCTCCAATATATCCTCGCCTGGAGTTGGAGAGTTTAAAATTGGCTGCAATGAAACACCGCTTATCTTCTCAGATGGTACCTCTAATAGGGGATAAGTTGAAGACCACTTTTTGAAAGAAAAAAAAAATTGTAAATGAAAAAAGTACTGTAAATTCTTATTTTTAATTCTTTTTAAAATTTTTTTTTTATTTCAACATTGACCGTTATTTAAGTAAAATAAAATTGATTATTAATATTTTGTATGTGCTCCATTTTTTTCGTAGCACTCTAAGACTCGAATGCGGAAACTCTCGCACAAAACTAGCGTTTCAATCGGTGATATGACATCCCACTCTGGTTTTACTCTTTCAACGAGCTGAAATTGGAAGGTCTATTGGAAGGTTTCTTGGTTAA
Organism: Pherbina coryleti; assembly: GCA_943735915.1. NCBI lineage: Eukaryota > Metazoa > Arthropoda > Insecta > Diptera > Sciomyzidae > Pherbina > Pherbina coryleti. The sequence continues at coordinate 19,393,179 of OX030948.1, forward strand.
ACAAACACTAAAAGAAAGAACTTACTTAATTTTTTTCCAAAATAAAAGCGGTGGTCACAAAAAAATGCTGCAAGAAAGCGATACAATTTTACCTCACTTGACATTTAAAAAAAAATTCAAGTGCAACTAAAAAAAAAAAAAACCAAACAACAACTGATAGAGTTGCCAACATTTCCAAACTCCACATTATTTGTAGATTACTCCATTTTGTTTTCAAATAAAATAAACAATCAGATTTTTTATTTTTTACCACGATTGTAACGATGTATGCAGAAACTTTCCGTCCACTCTGTATGTAAGGATAAGAATAATTGCCAAATATTTCTTTACATGCAATATAATGGACATGTTAACGAGTACAGTCCGTGAAAAAAAACTTATGTATATTTTTTAACTAATGGAAAGATTTTATAAACATACAAAAATACATTTTTTTTTTTACAGAAAAAGGAGAAAATGTTGGAATTTTATGCAACAAATTAATTCATTTTTCATAACAAAACAAAAACATTTTCAGTGGTACGACAAAATGATAGCACATAATTATGACAGACGCTTAAGTCATAATAAATAAATTATATAAAAAAAAAATTTTCTAAAATTATTGAGTATTGAAATAATTCTCCTTCCTTTCTTTAGTAGTGGTTTGAAAAATTTGGAATTTTAAATAAGGTTCTTATCAAAATTATAAGCCACTTCAAAAACTTACATTCAACCCTCGCTCAAACTGCGTTGTTTATGTTTTTGCAAAAACAAAAAATAGCGAATAAGTCTATAAAGAATAAGCGTTTAAAAAAAAGTTGTTTTTATATTTAAAACACAGCATTGGAAAAGAGCCGTTACTTTTACTTTGAATGTACACATTTTTGCCTACTGGCAACCATATCAGAATTATAAGACATCTTCTTAATTTTACAGTTAAATAAAATAGCAAGTAATTTAATGTTATTATTCTTTAAAATAATGAAATTTAGTAGCCAATATAGCCACGATTGTAACGATGTATGCAGAAACTTTCCGTCCACTCTGTATGTAAGGATAAGAATAATTGCCAGATATTTCTTTACATGCAATATAATGGACATGTTAACGAGTACAGTCCGTGAAAAAAAAACTTATGTATATTTTTGAACTTTTATTGTAAATGAACTAATGGAAAGATTTTATAAACATACAAAAATACATTTTTTTTTTTTACAGAAAAAGGAGAAAATGTTGGAATTTTATGTAACAAATTAATTCATTTTTCATAACAAAACAAAAACATTTTCAGTGGTACGACAAAATGATAGCACATAATTATGACAGACGCTTAAGTCATAATAAATAAATTACATAAAAAAAAAAATTTTCTAAAATTATTGAGTATTGAAATAATTCTCCTTCCTTTCTTTAGTAGTAGTTTGAAAAATTTGGAATTTTAAATAAGGTTCTTATCAAAATTATAAGCCACTTCAAAAACTTACATTCAACCCTCGCTCAAACTGCGTTGTTTATGTTTTTGCAAAAACAAAAAATAGCGAATAAGTCTATAAAGAATAAGCGTTTAAAAAAAAGTTGTTTTTATATTTAAAGCACAGCATTGGAAAAGAGCCGTTACTTTTACTTTGAATGTACACATTTTTGCATACTGGCAACCATATCAAAATTAAAAGACACATATTCAAAAGAGCAACAAAAGTGAACACATCAATTTATTTAGATGGTTTGATTATAGAGAACGTTGTATTAAGCATTTTTCAATATAATGCCACGTTCAACACTTTTGAAAGACGAAGAAAAAGGATCAATTAAGGCCTATTCAAATTCGGGTTTGAATGTGAGCCACATTTCAAGGCAAATTGGTCGTAGTCGCACCGTTATTGTAAATTTTTTTTAAAAATCCGGAAAGTTATGGCAAAACACGCAGTACAGGAAGAAAACCAATCCTTTCTTCACGCGATATAAGGACAATTTCGAAAAAAGCAAGCAATTCCTTTTTATCATGCTCCCAACTTGCAGTAAAAAAGTGTCGCCAATGACTGTTTGGCGTACGTTAAAGGCATCTGGAAATATTGTCCGAGGTGTAATTAAAAGGAAAGGAACCCCTTGTTTTCTCTAAGAGAAACTTTGGAGGTGGCTCAGTAATGGACTGGGGCGCATTTAACTAAAGTAGTGCGCTCGAACTACAATTCACGAGCTCAAGAATCAATAGTGGAGCGTATATTAATGTCTAGAAAGTAGCCTCCTGCCTTTTTTGCTTGAAAATAGAGAAAAGCCTTATATTTTTATGCAAGACAACGCACGTATTCATACAAGTCGCCAGACAATAGCATTTTTACAAGACTACTCCGTTGAGATCATGGACTGGCCTGCTTGTTCACCGGACTTAAACCCGATAGAAAATATTTGGGGAGTCAAGGCACGGCAAGTATATGCTGAAAATAAGAAATACGAAAATGTTTCCGATCTTAAAAGGGCAATTTTAACTGAATGGAACAAACTCGAGCCAAACTTGTTCATCGCTCTTATCAATTCAATGAAAAACCGCATTTTCGATGTTGGAAAAAACCAGGGTGGCTATATTGGCTACTAAATTTCATTATTTTAAAGAATAATAACATTAAATTACTTGCTATTTTATTTAACTGGCGACCGTGGCGTAGTTGGTTAAAGTGCGTGGCCGCTATGTCAACGAACTTTGGAGACCCAGGTTCGAACCCCAGCAGCGACAGAAAATTATTTGAATTAAAATAATTTTTCTGTACGGCCGCCACCTCTCTGCAGACAATGGCAAACCTCAGAGAGTAATCAAAATGCCATGTAAAGCTTCTTGAGAACGAGAACATTCCGTTCATCGCCGTTCGGAGTCGGCGTTAAGCATGTAGGTCCGGTTCTCGGTCAATTGTGTACAAACTTAATAACACGCACAACACAATTGATCATAAGAAGCTAGGTCAAAGTCCTTTCAAGGGCTGAAATGGCCAGTTATTTATTTTTTTTATTTTTTTATTTTATTTAACTGTAAAATTAAGAAGATGTCTTATAATTCTGATATGGTTGCCAGTAGGCAAAAATGTGTACATTCAAAGTAAAAGTAACGGCTCTTTTCCAATGCTGTGCTTTAAATATAAAAACAACTTTTTTTTAAACGCTTATTCTTTATAGACTTATTCGCTATTTTTTGTTTTTGCAAAAACATAAACAACGCAGTTTGAGCAAGGGTTTAATATAAGCTTTAGAAGTGTCTTATAATTTTGATAAGCACCTTATATTTTTCGGAAAATATATTTTTTCGGAATCGCTTCTCACTTCTATATATCGCTAGTTCTTAGTTCTTCGATGATATTATTGAAAGCTTCTCCAATATTTCAATATTCTTTTCTTGAAAATATTACTTTATTATTTTCGCTGTGTGTTCAGCCGTATTTTCTTATTGGAATATCATTGGACTTTTGGTAAATGTTGATAATTATTAATTTTGTTAACTTTTTAGATAATCTTTTCTATTCATTCATGTAGGAAAATACTTGATATCAGTAATTCCACAATAGCCACTTCCGGCCAATATCATCACACATCCAACTTCCTTCTTGACGTCGACTAAAATGTGCTCTTCCTTTCTCAAATAAAAAAGACCAACCATTCCTTTCTCAATAATAACATCAACCATCCGGTCCGCCAAGATTAAATTTCTTTTCGTCAGTAAATAACATAACGCTGAAAGTAGCGGTACTGTTTAGGCCTCAACCCTAAATAAAGTAGGTATTATATTAATGTCCACAAAAGGTAAGAAATTAAGTACTTACTTATCGACTCGTTCGAGTATTGATCCTCGATAGCCGAACGAGTCCCGCGGTTGGTGCTTCGAACGAGCCTTCGTGGGCTTTCATGACCGGCCCTTCTTGATATATTTCCGGAAACGAACAGACGTCTTTTTGGCTTTTACTTTTTTACGTAATTTTTATCCTTCACTTATTGGAACATCAAAAGTAAGCAATTATAATATAAACCATATTTGAATTAAAAATATCCTTATCTCTTTTTATTTCTCTCTTTTTTCACTGCAAACCTGATATATTGTGAGCAGCATCACAGGAGCAGCTTCCTCAATCCAAACGCTGAGGTTTTGTTTAGGTACGTACTCTTTACAATTTTTTGCGTTTAATTATTGTTGATTTTTTTAAGAATTCCTATGTACTCGTATATTTCAGACATGTGGTTTTTTTTTTTTTTTTGTTTACTCCAGCTGTTTCTGCAATTTTCCTGGCAGTGAGGTAGGAATTGGAAGCTTAGCCCAATATGGCGCTCATATCTGTATGTAACCGTTCTTGTTCGTTCATTACTAACAGCTTCCAGAGTTTATTTTTAAATTTGTAATCGTTTGACTACTTCTCTTTAGTTTTTTTGCTACTTTACTGAGTTTTCATGTTTTCATTTTGAAGATTCAAAACAACTTGAACTTCCGCCTCTTAAATGGGCGTAAATGATTTCATTTATTTTTTTTATAAATACTTACTACCAGGTTGTACATCATGAACGCTTAAAAACTAATGGTCTTTCTTTCGCGGCTTACGAACGCTCACTTAACCCGATTTTATACACATGTGGTATCAATGGAATTTTAAAATAATAATAATTAAAATAATGGAATTTCTCTCGGAATATCTTATCACAACGAACTTGAAAAATAGCGTGAAATTGTATAGGGGACAGCGCCTATAGTGTCGGAGTAACATCTCATTGAATGTTGACTTTTGATATATCATTGAGTTGCACGCGCGTACTGCTTTATTCCCACGGCCGCACAATGGGGTATTTTATGCCAAAAGTGACGATTAATTGAAAAAAAAACGTTCAAGGTACATAGTGATGTTAGCTACCCGATGAAAGAAGATAAAATTCTGCATCACTAGGTGAAAGAATAGTTGAAAAATATTCTACCGTTTCCCCGCAATGCAGTTTGAAAGTCATCATTTTTTTTTCTCTTTGAGTGTGCACATGACAAACGTGTTTATTCCAAATTTTTAAAGTTTTTTTTTGTGCATTATTTTTTAAAAATTACAAAAAATTACGATGGAACCTTCTTGTTCAGGTATTTAAGCAATACAAAATCAAATTTTTTTATGAAATAGTGTTTATATGTACATTAATTTATTTATTTTAATTTAACCTTAAAAAGTTGGATTTTTCAATATGTTAATAGAGATATAGTTGTGTGTTGAGTGGAATTAAGGAAAACTGTTTTGATTATCGTAAGCTATGAACATTCAAGCTATATTCTATAAAAAAAAAAGTTGCGTCAATGCTGCGCACTTTCGGGGTATTTCGATTTTTTTACTTTAACTTACATGTCACGAATTTACGATTTTATTTCGAAAAATTAAAACAAACGAAAAAAAGTACAAAATAAATGTTAATACTAAACAGATTTTGCTGTTTTTTGTTTTTTGTTTTTTTTTTGTTTTTTTTTTGTTGTTTACCAGTACTCTTCTTCACTTTGTTTTTTGTTATCCGCTATTTTTTACCCTACATTATGGAAAGCGGCATATGCAGTGCACCTTTCCACAATTAAGGTAGATAGTTGATGTTTCTTTCAAACACCGGCTTTTTATAAATTAAAAGAAGCAGATGAATGTTTTAAGCTATTAAATTAAATTATATTTGTTCGATTTTAACACTTATTTTCTGATTTTGATATTAGTAAGACATAAATTGTTTGCCCTGCAGTTTGCAGGGTACATGTGAAATCAACATCATTGTTTATGTTTATTAACTATTGTTATTGCAATCTTTTGTTTTTATATAAAATGTCGTTCAAAGATTGTTTTGTGCAATTTGTAGTAATAACGAAAATTATGTTCTATATACTATGTAATTCGGTAAAAAGTACATAGCTAATGATTGCATTTTTAAGCCGTCATTTAGAATTTTAAATTTTTGACTTCGGATTCATGATCAGCGACCCCACAAACCCCACTATACAAATTTTTACCTCCATTAACCGTTTTTTGCAGAACATATGTAGCTTGTTCATGGCCGCCATTTTGAAGCCGCCATTTTTAATTTCAAATTTTTGACTTCATATTTTTAATCAGCGACCCCACAAACCCCTGTAGGTATACAAAATTTTACTTCCATTAAACGTTTTTTGTAGAAGTTAGCTTGTTCATGGCAGCCATTTTGAAGCCGCCATTTTGAATTTAAGATTTTTGACTTCAGATTCGTGATCAGCAACCCCAAAAACACCCAAAGTACAATTTTTGTCTCGATAAGTGGCCCCTGTCCATCAATCGTCACTTTTGGCATAAAATACTCCACTGTGGGGCGTTAAGAAATAAAGTATTCGAATAAAATGAAGCTGAACAAAAATAGTTCATCTCTTTTTAGTGAATTTTCAAGAGTTTTTTGACGATAAAAAAGGTGATTATGAGTGAAATTCATAATTTAATATTTATTTTTCACAATTCAACGAGCACTTGAACAATATTGTGAAATGGGATAAAAATATTTTGCATCATGTCATGATGGCGTCACTGCCCATCTACTGAACAAAACGTGGCACAGTGGTGCCAAATGGACATTTGTACCTCATAAATGATTTTTTCAATATTGCTCTTGCAGCCTGTAACATTATGAAAATAATCTAAGAAAAGGTCAAATTTTGTACTGCAATGAAAATTTTATGAAAAAATTGGCACGGTTCAATTATATGGCTTGCTAAAGTGTTCGCAAGACACAGTCCTATATAAAAGCGAAATGAGGAAAGTTTTAATAAATTTTTTTTTTCAACTTTTTTTAAATTGATCGTACAATTATTTTATACCGTTGGAAAGCTTATAGTTTAAGCTTTTTGAAATAATGAAAAAAAAAAACCAAAAAAAAAAAACGTTTTATTTAATAAATTTAATAATTTTTATCAACCTGTTTTTTTACCTTTTTTCATCTTTGATTAAGGTTTTAAATGTTTGCGCTGTTTTCTTTCATAGTGCATTTGATTCTTTAGTTTATTGATAACATCCAATTTAGCCCTTTTTGAGGAATTTCAATTTTCATTTTCAAAAATATACCATAAGCTTTATATTGTTTTTTTTTTCTATTAAAATGTGTTGATGCAGTCGCAATTGATAATTCCGTTAAAATCTCAAATACATGTTTTTCTAGAAGAAACCAGTGGCGTAGGGAATGCAAAGGGGGAGCCTTGCAGGCCTTTCTAATTTATCACATATTATGAACTTGTGTTTTTATGATTACTTTTCACAATTTTTTATTATTATTTATTTATTTTCTGGTATAGTTTGTTTTCTGGTTTATACTAAAATTCTACAACAAATACGATTTTCGTGTTGATGTGTTGTTGTCCGAGATCATGGTTACATATTTGGAGTATCGAATTCTCAGAAATTTGGTGAATAAAGCATTTACACGAAAAAAATGAATCATACACTTTTTGTTCTAACTTGAAAAAATAAAAAATAAATAACTGGTCATTTCAGCTCTTGAAAGGACTTTGACCTAGCTTCTTATGATCAATTGTGTTGTCCGTGTTATTAAGTTTGTACACAATTGACCGAGAAATGGTCCTACAGGCTTAACGCCGACTCCGAATGGCGATGAACGGAATGTTCTTATTCTCAAGAAGCTTTACATGGCATTTTGATTAATCTCTGAGGTTTGCCATTGTCTGCAGAGAGGTGGCGGCCGTACAGAAAAATTATTTGAATTCAAATAATTTTCGGTCGCTGTTGGGGTTCGAACCCGGGTCTCCAGGTTCGTTGACATAGAGGCAACGCACTTTAACCAACTACGCCACGGACGCCACTTTTGTTTTTTTTTTTTTTTTGTTTTTTGTTCTAACTAAATAATTTTTAATTCGGTTTTAATAGTTGAGCAGATAAAATAATAGCATTTTATTGTTTTTTAGAGTATTAAAACAAAATTATAATATTTAGCTTGCGTAGGCAAGCTGACGAAGCTTAAATCTAACTCTCTTCATCAACGTTTGCACAACACATCTATTCATTTCAGCTGAGGGTTTTGTCCAGTAATACCTGAAGCTACTAACGTCTTTTGTTTGCTTCTTATACCTAAGGAGTTTTCGCTTTATTTGAGCCCAATATTTTTCAAATGGGCTTTTCAATAATTAGTTCGATGGGTTCATATCCCTTGTGACCACAGAAACCTTGTTTCGCTGATACCACTCCATCGCCAATTTACCATAATGGCATGAAGCCAAATCAGGCCAGAAGAATGTTTTTTGTCTATGGCAGTTGATAAGGGGCAACAGACGTTTTTGAAGGCACTCTCGAATATATATTTAAAGATTTAATGTCCCAGTTGCGACAAAAACGCGACTTTTCAGGCCGCATTGGCAAATAGCTTGCCAGATGAGGTATTGTTTTGGGAAATTTGTCAAATTTCTGACACTTGAATTTTTCGGCAACATTTCCTCTTTTACTTGCGGAATAAAACTGTTGGCCTCTAATTTGTCTCTGATCCGCTTTAACATATGTTTCGTCGTCCATCACAACACATGAACATTTTTTAATGCACTTGTCGTATAGCTTTCGTGCCATGCTTTTGGCCAATTTATTTTGTTTATCGAAGTGATTAGGTGCTGCGTTTACCTTAAATGACCTTAGTCCTTTAATTTTCCGAACTTTTTGAACATATGCTGTAGACATTCCTGTCTTTTTGACCACTTCTCGAACAGAAAGGTTAGGAATTTTTTTGAAAGCGAGTTCCACTGCTCTACCCTTTTCTTCACAAGTCAATCCCCTTTTCCGTTCACTCGCCAGGTCGCCGTTGTAACGACCCCATTTCGTTAAACTTCTTTAAATTATATGTGTCCATGGAAAAGTCGGGAATTAAGGATATCCAGTCGGCCGAAATACCTTGCGAACCCCCTAATCAAAATGGCCTCAGTACGCCCCTGCATCCTTGAACAACTTTCCTTGAGAATGAGGAAAGGCTATGAAACAATGCTATTTTATCAAATTAGACTTAAAGCCAGTCAGTGAATGTTATTGAACGAAACTAAGGCTTGAACATCCAGTATTAGTTCAAAGTAGTTCAAATTGCAACATTCAATCATCTGTTATTAGATTTTCCATGGAACTCTAAATAACAGTACTTTCAGAAGTTACGCCGTAAAACGTGAAGTGTTAATGAATTTTCAGCACAAATCGAATCGATATAATCTTGGCATTGATATCTCCAATTAATATCTCAGTTCTTTCTTGAATTGACATAAGTGGTTATAGCTTGTTATCTTTTAGCTATCCGCACTGTTATTTTCTTTTTCTTCTACTTCAAAACTTTAATAGAAGTTATCTTTGACAAAATTTCTTTATATTTTTTACGTTTTCTTTATTTTATCTTCTTAAGCCAAATGACCTTCTGTTACTTTTTGTTTTTGGATCATTTGTTAAGAATTCGCTTTTATCAATTTGGCCAAGTTGTTGTAATGTCATTACAAGAAATAAAATTCGTCTGCTATGTTTACTCAAAAGATTTGTAATTTTTTTTTTTTTTCTGTTCACAAACTTTTTCCATGCAGCGCCCTAAGCAGCCGCTGTGTGCTACGTTCGGAATTTGGATTCATTGCAACTTGTGCAGTTTTCTCACTGCTACAATGTAATTTGATCATCATACAGGCAACAAGATGCTACAGACAATGATGATAACTATGATCTGATGATGATTATAATGAAGATGATGATGATGATGTTGGCGATGCTGCTGCAGGATTCGAAAGACTGCTGGTTGCAATTGCAGCTGATTTGGTCAATGCAAGTGTAGTAGTCGTTGATGAACCAACCGGACGGAGGTGCGCTACAGCGAAGCTTCAATTGATGCAATCAACGTGATGACAAGTTGTGTTTTTTCTGCTGTGTTTTTTTTGTTGTGCTGGCCACCGCCTTCAACAAATAAATTGCAGCTAAAGTTGCTGCTCCTTGGTTTCTGTATGTTTCCCAACTTCTTCTGGTTGGTATTTGTTTGCCTCAGCATGTACACGTGTACACATGTTTGTTGCTCGTGTTCTTGAATTCTATTTTGCTCCATGGTCCATGGTGCGCCATTTTATATTATTGCCAATTTAATGTCAATAGATTTAAAATAAAAAAAAAAAAAAAAAAACCAAGCCAAAATCAAACGAGAATTTCGTGACTTTTCAACTGATGCAGATATTAGCTGTGTTGAGCTTGCTTTAAGTTTTTCGATGTATTTTATATAAAAAAATATGGCTGATACAAATATTTAACAGAGCATACAAATTTTGGGGGAAAAAAATTAAATAATTTTTTACCTAAAAAGCTTTAAGTCTTTTGAATAAAGTGTTTTTCATTCCACTGAAAAGAACCAATAAGCCCAAAAAACACTAAAGAAAAAGGTTAAATGGTTGCACCACGATCTAGTACTCAGAACTTTATTCTCGGTGGCATAAAATATACGCAGCCGCTCCGAACACAAATGCAGTTATTTTGAGTGTGAAAGGACATTCATTACTGCCAACGCAATGTTCGTCATCACCAGAACAACAGACCATCATTGCATGTTGACCGTTTTGTTGGCGCGGCAAAATTTATCGACTACTCTAGCAAACTTCAAGAAATGTCACTCAAGTTCATTGAATTTTAATGACAATAAAAACAAAAATAATGACAAAAAATTTGGCTCTTACGCAATTTTCATTCATGCTGAAGGACTTCGAAATAATTGGAAGTCCATTTGTGACAGCAAAGTTACGAGTTCTGTCACAAGTGGTGACAAAAACTGAAATACAGCAGAAATGATCATTAATTTTTAAAACGTGTTCATATTAATGCCTCGATTAACGTTTCATTCAACTCATAAAAATTAAAGAAAGTCTCTTAAAATAATTCGAATATTCTTTAAAACTTCATTTACTTCAAGTTTTTTTTCAAGTTTTTGTTTTTGCATTGAGATGTATTTATACAGGAGGGCAATTTGAGAAGTCACTGACTTTTTGAATTTCTCGCGTAGTAACTTTAAATGCAATATTGGTCGTCCTATCAACTGCCATCTGTTAATAGACTACAGCCAAATTTTGAGCAAGCTGTGCCATTAAGTTTCTGTTTGTGACCTATTTTGAGCAAGCTGTGCCATTAAGTTTCTGTTTGTGTCCTATTATATGTGCAGTAGGGCGGGTCGATTTAAAAATCGCTCAATGCTCTGTAAAAATCATATTCTAGGGATCAAAATAAGAAACTTCGCCGAAGGAACCATACCTCTAAAACGAATTCTGATGTCCCCCAATTTGGGTCGAACTTTTGGGTAGGGGCAAATTTTGAAAAATCCCACTTTGACCCATTTAGAGTGCTCCAATTGAGTCAAAATGTATGACCGACACCCACTAATTTTGGAGGCCCGACCCACCCATGCTCTATGGGTGTTTGGAGTGGAATTCATATAAAAATCTGGTAAAAGTGGTGCATTAAAATCTAAATTCAAGGAATAGTTTTCATTTATAAAGCCAATCGGCGAGAGATAATAAACATTTGACCAATTTTATAATTTCTGAAATTCGTATATATCTTTAAGCAAATAATTTTCGTGAAGAGCTAGTTTTTTAATAAATCTGTCAAGTAAGGTAAAAAACTCAAGCCTGTGTTAGATAACACGGGCGCTTAGGTCAGACGTAGAATACGTTAGTCATTAACAGCCTTATTCAATAGATTTCCTTAAACAACCTTTAAACGCTTGTTTAGTTACGCACTGTTTAAGGCTTTACGCAGCTTCTATGCAACCTTGCTAACATTGTTATTCATAAACATTTTTTCATTTTCTGCTTCAGCCCAGTATGCTGTAGAAGCGGAAAGAAACTTTCCATATGGAATGCATTGAGTTTTTGACAGCGAAAAGGCAGCGGAATTTTTTTCGCTACTTAGTACGCTGTAGAGGTGAAAAATTTGTTCAATGCTAGCAAGTACAACAACCATGTGGAGAGTTGAAATGTCAAAATTTCGCTGTCGATTATATGTCCGGGCATTTAATTGGCACCAGAATTTTGACATTTCAATAAGAAAACAGTTCGACCTCGCTTTACGCAACACTCGATAATCGCAATACTCAAAAATTTACATTGTTGACTCAGTAAACGCACCTTAAAAAAAAATGCACAATTATCGCAACTTCCATTTGCGTACACTTCCATAAACTTTTATATTATTTACTTTGAGTTCTTCTTTTACATACATACATACAAAATACATTTTTGATGTACGAAAAATCTCTTAAAACAATATTTAAGGAAACAAAGTGCATATCTTAATACATAAAACCACAATATCTAGGATTCAGAGCCATAAAGCTTTATGTTTAGAAGTTAAATTGCGTTTCTTCAACATTAACTACGTCAACTGGCCGAATTTCTATTAGTTGCATTGAGCTAGGTCGTACTGTAGTTGCTTTTTTCTCCACACAAACATTTTTGACTCTACACTAATATTTCGGGTGTAGAATTATATGCCAAGAAATTTTCGTTTCTACAGCATACTAGCCTTTATGATTGTAAGGTTTGTGTCTGAACTATAGAAAATCTCTACAAAAATTCAGAATTCCTATGGATTTACAATGGCCGCCGCATAAAAAAATGCTGCAAAGGGCGCATATGGAGCATGTCTTTGATATTAAAAGAAAAGACAAACAAAAATCATGGTTGTATTTATCATGGTTGTCGTTCGCTACTTGGTCATTATACTTCTTCTCTTTCTCACACTGGTTCTGTGATGAACACACATATAATCGTACTGCTCTTACACATGATGTTATAATACATAAAATACAAAGCATATGAAAATTAATACAAAATTTGAAGGAGTTAAATTTTGATTTACTTATAGAATCAAAAAAATTATATGTAGCAATATGATTATTTAAATACAAATCAAAAGAAGACATATTAAATATGTTTAGACCATACTTGAATTTTCATCAATGCATGCATAAAGTATTAAAAACTTATAATGAAAGTGACAAACATTTTCTCAAAATTTTGTGCTCCAGATTAACACCCCCGTATAACGTATTCTACGTTAAAACATAATAACAAAAAGGATATAAGCTCACAAAATTATTTGAATATCTTTTTGCGAAAGATTCATAATTTCTATCAATACACAATCGTAGTATTTTACGCTCAAGTACCTCAATTTCTTTTGCAGCAGTTGGAGAAATAGAAAACCAAATCGGATTTCTTTTTTTTCCGATTTCTTTTTTCCGATCTTTTCCAACAAAATCAGCTTTAGATCTTATTGAGAAGAAGTAGAGGTGGGTCATATATGACCCATTGATCGCACAGGGTTAGCTAAAAGGAGACTATGTAGAGAAATAAAAAGCTTTTTGCCAAAAAAAGTTTTTTATTCAAAAAGACACTAACTTATCAAATTGCTTTGTTTTTGTTTTCAGTGTTTTCACTAAAAAAAAAAAAAAAAAAATTGAGTTAAGTTTTGGGAATAAAAAAAAAACTTAAAAAACTATAAATTTTTTGTTTTATTTTGAAGAATGTTGTAAATGATTCTCTGTGTAGTACGCTCAAGTGGAAAGAAAATTTTGATGTAATGTTGCAATTTACCGCTGAGATTCACCTGCGGACGGTAATTGTAATGAAATTTTTTCCCTCAATGCAGCGCATAGAAGCCAACATTGTGCATATAAGACCACATATTTTTTAAAATAATAATAATTCAAAAGAGGAGCTAGTTTCACGAAGTCAATTAGGAATACAATGCACTATAAAAGGAGAAATACGAATTAAAAACAACTTGTCGAAGCTTCGTTTTAAAACAAGCAAAATAAAGTACTGAAAAGTTTTGAAATTAATTGACCCAAGTATCTATGGATTTTATTTTATTCTGCAGACCAGCGGTACCACATAAGTTTAAGGAGACATCCACGACACAAAGTTGTTTTAAACACTGACTGTAACCGGATTTAACTTTACTGCTTAATTATATCAGCTACCATGGATGAGTAGGAGTTTTCTCCTGACAAACTCGAATATTTTGAATCCTTAATTTTATGCTTGTTGATTTATACTTACATCTGCATCTACATACAAATATTAATGTGTTGGTAATGATTTATCAACTCTTTAACCAACACATGTGCAATGGCGGGATCAATAGTTTTCTGGTGTGTGTTTGTGTGAAACTTAAAAGTGCCATAAATGAAAAACTGTTAATGCAAGAGCACGAAATAAACACACACACACTTTATATACGCACACCAATAAGCGCCTTTATACATACAACGAGTCCTTTTGTGTGCATGTGTCATTTTGTCATTTGTATGAAAATAATTATTTTTATTAATTATTATGGAAAAACTTCATAAAAGTTATTTTATTTTTTTTTTAAATATATTTATATAAATATGTAACTTTTTTTACATACATTTTTCATCATTTCACTTTTAATCAGCAGACTGCTGAGCTGAACGTTGTTGTAATTGTGCTGTAGAAACAGGCTGTAGAAACAGGCTGCATTGGCAATAAAATGTAAGCGTATAGCAAGGATTTGAGCAGGGACTTAAAACGCGCCGGCCTATGCGAGTGCGTGCGTATGAGTGCTTGGGGTTTTGAGTGTGTGTCTGTGTGTGTGTGTGTGTGTGTGTGTGTGTGCATAAATTTGCGTAATGTGCAATTACTATAACTGAGAAGCATACAGCCATCCATGCACTGACACCCAGACCCACTCGCACTGGCTGGCTCCTAGCACTGCTGGCACAACTTATTCAACGAAGCAAAGCAAGTGCAGGTCCTTACGGCAGATGCGCTTCGAGGCTGTTGTACGTGCTATTTTAACATATCTGCACGCTCTGTATGGACATCAAAAATAATAATGAACGTTTAAAAAAAAAGATACACAGAAATAATTGTAATTTTGTTAATGTGCAATTATGCTGAAATCCTCTTTTATAACATACATAATTCACATATACAGAGATTGTATGTGTGTTTATAAATGCATGTACTTATGTTTATATTGGTGTGTAGGAATGTATTTGTTGCAATATTTTTTTATTATTTAACTTTATATTTTTTTTTCTTCCAATTGAATAACAACCTTTTTTCAAGGGTTGACAGCACTTAATTAACATACATACATACATACATACATTCATATGTGAAAAAATGTTTATTTTTTGGTTAAAAAAATAAGTTCTTATCATTTATTGCAAGTATTTTAAAATATAATTTTTCATTAACAGCTGTATGGTTTAATTAACTTAAAGTGCGTAGAATTACACACGAATTTAAAAATATTATTAAAAAAAAAAACATTAAGCCGATAGATTAAATAAGTTAAGATTATATTCTTTTTATAATTTTGCTTAAGTTTAGTGGAATGTGGTGTTATTTAATTACTAAAGTAATTCGACTTTATAATTCACAGAAGACTGCTGGTATGTTGGTGTAGCGACAAATAGAACTGATTTTTTTTCACTAGCATTATTGTAGGTTCATTTTGGTTTTTTCTTTGTTTTGAAACGTTCGCGTTCAAGAAGATTTATATTATTTAGAAACATTAAGAAAAAAAAATATTAAATTTATCCAAAAACTTTTTTAATTTATCCAAAAAGTGAGTGATTTTTGAACCAATAACGCATTTGCTTAAATCGACTACGTAAATATTTAAAATTTATTTCAATTCTTTTTTAATCAAATGAAATATTAAAATATTTAAAGAGAATTAATAAAAAATATAATAAAATTATGTACGAATTTTTTTAAATATCTTTCATATATTAACTATTTGAAAATAATACTCACACCCAATCACATTTAAAGAAAATATATATAAAAATATTGATTTTAAAAAACAATGTGAAGATATATATTTAAAATATTTCTCACGAGCTGCGTCCAACAAATACCGGTTGCTTGTACATATATTTTATTTCCTTTTTACTTTTTTCGTTCTCTAATTTATACTATTTTTGAAGGTTGGTGCAATATAATGGCACCAAATAAAATAAGGGAAGGAAAAATAAAAAGCAAAATATGCAGGCAAATGACAATCGCTGAGAGACATTCGTGAGAAAATGTCCGATTGTCACTCTAATCTTGCATAAGTTGATCATGCGATCACGCATCGCAATTACAAAGAATCTTGTCCAAACATCCAGGCTATATTACCCTTGCAACAAAAACTAAACGAGAACTATAAGAAACCTGCAACTGCAAAAAATAAACTGCAGAAACAGAGTGCGATGCTGTTGCTGCTTGTCGGTTATTTCAGCTGTATGGAATATGTGTGTAGGTGTGTGGTATAAATAAAATTTAAATACGGAAAAAAAAACGAGTTGCAAGGAAAATATTTGATTTATCCACGTAAATATTTAAATAAAATTTATACTCAGGCGTGGATAATATTAATATGCGTTATTTCCCTTAGTGTATCAACAATTATTTAAAAAATTTAATATTATCACATAATTAAACTTTAAACTGAAAATTATTGATTTTTGCCTGAAAGACGCAGGATTGAATTTGGACATATTCGTGAAGAATCATTGAAAAATTGCTCATCAACGATCTGGCTCCATATTCCTCATGAGAACTTTCCTAAATTGCCTGGATTCTATGCTTTCTCTGTAACTTTTTAGAGGATGTTAAATCTTTTTGCAGAAATCTGATCCTTATCCTTATCCTTATCCTTATCCTAATCCTTATCCTAATCCTTATCCTTATCCTTATCCTTATCCTTATCCTTATCCTTATCCTTATCCTTATCCTTATCCTTATCCTTATCCTTATCCTTATCCTTATCCTTATCCTTATCCTTATCCTTATCCTTATCCTTATCCTTATCCTTATCCTTATCCTTATCCTTATCCTTATCCTTATCCTTATCCTTATCCTTATCCTTATCCTTATCCTTATCCTTATCCTTATCCTTATCCTTATCCTTATCCTTATCCTTATCCTTATCCTAATCCTAAACCTTATCCTTATCCTTATCCTTATCCTTATCCTTATCCTTATCCTTATCCTTATCCTTATCCTTATACTTATCCTTATCCTTATCCTTATCTTTATCCTTATCCTTATCCTTATCCTTATCCTTATCCTTATCCTTATCCTTATCCTTATCCTTATCCTTATCCTTATCCTTATCCTTATCCTTATCCTTATCCTTATCCTTATCCTTATCCTATTCCTTATCCTTATCCTTATCCTTATTCTTATCCTTATCCTTATCCTTATCCTTATCCTTATCCTTATCCTAATCCTTATCCTTATCCTTATCCTTATCCTTATCCTTATCCTTATCCTTATCCTTATCCTTATCCTTATCCTTATCCTTATCCTTATCCTTATCCTTATCCTTATCCTTATCCTTATCCTTATCCTTATCCTTATCCTTATCCTTATCCTTATCCTTATCCTTATCCTTATCTTTATCCATATCCTTATCCTTATCCTTATCCTTATCCTTATCCTTATCCTTATCCTTATCATTATCCTTATCCTTATCCTTATCCTTATCCTTATCCTTATCCTTATCCTTATCCTTATCCTTATCCTATTCCTTATCCTTATCCTTGTCCTTATCCTTATCCTTATCCTTATCCTTATCCTTATCCTTATCCTTATCCTTATCCTTATCCTTATCCTTATCCTTATCCTTATCCTATTCCTTATCCTTATCCTTATCCTTATCCTTATCCTTATCCTTATCCTTATCCTTATCCTTATCCTTATCCTTATCCATATCCTTATCCTTATCCTTATCCTTATCCTTATCCTTATCCTTATCCTTATCCTTATCCTTATCCTTATCCTTATCCTTATCCTTATCCTTATCCTTATCCTTATCCTTATCCTTATCCTTATCCTTATCCTTATCCTTATCCTTATCCTTATCCTTATCCTTATCCTTATCCTTATCCTTATCCTTATCCTTATCCTTATCCTTATCCTTATCCTTATCCTTATCCTTATCCTTATCCTTATCCTTATCCTTATCCTTATCCTTATCCTTATCCTTATCTTTATCCTTATCCTTATCCTTATCCTTATCCTTATCCTTATCCTTATCCTTATCCTTATCCTTATCCTTATCCTTATCCTTTTCCTTTTCCTTTTCCTTTTCCTTATCCTTATCCTTATCCTTATCCTTATCCTTATCCTTATCCTTATCCTTATCCTTATCCTTATCCTTATCCTTATCCTTATCCTTATCCTTATCCTTATCCTTATCCTTATCCTTATCCTTATCCTTATCCTTATCCTTATCCTTATCCTTATCCTTATCCTTATCCTTATCCTTATCCTTATCCTTATCCTTATCCTTATCCTTATCCTTATCCTTATCCTTATCCTTATCCTTATCCTTATCCTTATCCTTATCCTTATCCTTATCCTTATCCTTATCCTTATCCTTATCCTTATCCTTATCCTTATCCTTATCCTAATCCTTATCCTTATCCTTATCCTTATCCTTATCCTTATCCTTATCCTTATCCTTATCCTTATCCTTATCCTTATCCTTATCCTTATCCTTATCCTTATCCTTATCCTTATCCTTATCCTTATCCTTATCCTTATCCTTATCCTTATCCTTATCCTTATCCTTATCCTTATCCTTATCCTTATCCTTATCCTTATCCTTATCCTTATCCTTATCCTTATCCTTATTTTCATTCTGAGAACAACATTCGTCTGAAGACAAGTAATGGGTGTCCCAAAAGTCACTGACATTTTAGGACTTAAAGTAATTAATTTCGCACATTTGGGCAGGGTCTTCGACATCTTATTTGGAGCTTCCGGACAGAATTCAACGACGTGTGATATGTTTGAGAGGGAATGAAAATATTTCATCTTCTCTCAACACTTTTGGCATCGACACAATGTTGGTTGCAGAGTTTTCTTGTTTTCAGGGCAACCACCATGGGTATTGTTTAAGGGAGATACAATCAGTCCATTCGAGCAGCTCAATAAGTCCATCCTTATACCATTTGTTTTGATGTCCAAAAGTGCCTCGCTTCTAAATAATTCGTTTTCTAGTCGTAGAGTAAAATTTTTTAAAAATAATTTCCCATCGAGCGTGTTCCGCGACAGTTTTGCATTGTGTAGTATAAAAAAATCATCACCAATACTCCTTCTTCTCTATCTTTCCACCATCCAACTATCACCGCTCTTCCGAAATAACACAAACATTTGCATTTATAGGGGGCATTCGCTGGGCATTGGTTTAGTCAAAAATAAAAAAGAAAATGTGTATCAAAATTTTTTTTTTTTTACCCACAAATCAAGTTTCTGAATTTTTCCACCTTCTAAATTCCAATAGAATTAAAACAATTTTTTGCTGAAAAGACCTTTCTGACAAATCTCATTTGGTTCAAAATTGGTTTCGAAATTTATTTTAAAAAAGGCAAATTATTTTTAAGCTTTTGGGTTAAAGCGGTCAGATTAATTCAAAGCCTTTTTGGGAAATAGTAAAATACAAAAAAAAAAAAAAGACGATCGGACTACAAAAAAAAAACCCTGTATTTCAAAGTCTTGAGATATCGAAGATTTGAAATTTCCATGCTGACTTTTCAATTGAATGAACTCCATCGATTGTGAAACCAAACCATGTATGTATTAAGAACTAAGCACATTTTTATGGGGGTGGCATCCATTATTTTATTCTAAACTCAATATGAAATAAGTTTCACTTCAAGTGCCATTTAGAGTGCTTCAAATTTCTTTAGTACCGCTTAAGATTAAAAATCAATTAAGTGTAAATTCTCAATACTTGCTGCTATTTGCTTTTGCTGATGCTTATTTCTAATTTAAATTATTTGCACACAAGCCATAAATTTCAAAGATTACCATAAAATGCTGCTGCAGGTTTTATTCTTATTAGTGCTGCTGGTACTGTTCGTATTACCCGGCCATCCTGTTGCTATACTCAACGTGTGCTGTACTCGAATGTGGTGTACTACATAGTTCATATAGGAACGGTCTACATACATTTAAGGCAAGGAAGCACATACTGTTGCGGTAAGATTTTGTTTTAGGATCCATTAAGAAGCCAACATATATGAAATATGAGATAAAAGCGGAAAATGTTAGGAATAAATTTTACTTAAGCACAGATAAACGACTTTAAGCTATTCTTAAAATATATATATGTATGTATATATTTTACGGTACGTACAAATATGGAATGGGCACACACACATTCAAACATACGCACAAATACACTTGCTGTTTGCGAGTATTAAAGCTAAAAAAATACATATACAGCTGAACATACACTGAAAGCAACTACTTTTAATGACAAAATAAAATTTCTAAGTTATAATTAAAAATTTGTGATTAACATTTAAGATAATTCAGTGTTTAAATCAATAAATTTGTTTTTGTTTTATTTATTTTTTTTTTTTGTTTTTGTAAAATCAAATTTGGAAATCAATTTTGGAAAATTCTCAATCATTCCAATATTCTTTTTGTTTTTTCAGTTGAAATGGCAAATAGCCTTTGAAAATACTTAAGGAGCGTATCAACAAGTGTTGTAAGAATTTCTTTTAAGCTATATTGAGATTATGTATGAAACACAATAACTTTCAAAAGGATGTCTTGGTTTAAGCTTAAAGACCTTAAAAATTTTAAAGTGACAACGGTGCAGTTTTTTAAAAAAGTTAAAAAAATATTTGCACCAAAATGATCGCCGTTGCATGGGATTTTAAAAAAGGTATTTTCTTAAAAGTATAGACACTATAGTCAGACTTTATGTCAAAAATAAAAAAAAAAATTAAAAAAAAAATAAAGACGTTATTGGAACGTGGTTCGAGGTGTGTAAGCAACGAAACTTAAAATATGTTACATGGCATTATAACCATGTATAATGACATTTCTTAGCCCTCATGACAAAAATAGACAAAATATTTACGACATTATGACCCCGCAGAGAAACCCGCTACAAGATCGAAAGTGCAACAATTATGCAAAATCGTTGCATTGAATTTTTACTCGTGGAGTATATGCTGCACGTTAACAACAATGAAAAAACGTTGCATGGAATTATAACTCCGTGACTATTCGTGCTGCGGCAAATTTAATGGAACGACAGTAAAGCTTAGAGTAAAGCTTAGATTTTCCATCCTATGATAAGTGTAAAAAACATGAATGGCTTCATTCACCCCTAAAAATAAACCAAATGAAAACCAAAAGAACAAAATTATAAAATAATTTAATTAAAATTAAAATTAATATTAGGAAAAGTATTAGGACAACAATTTGGATAAGTATAACGACAAGGACTAGGTAAAAGATGAGGAGAAGGCTTTGGACAAAGACTAAAACCAGGAAATGAAAGGAGTCGGACTTAGACTTGGACAAGGATTAGAGCATGAAATGGAACAAGGGCTAGGACTAGAATTTAGACAAGGATTGGGAAAAGGACTATGACAATAAATTTGTAAAGGAATAGAGCAAGAATTTTGAAGCAATAAGGGAATAATTATGAGAACAAGTTTGGGAACAAAGGAAGTGATGAAAAAAAAGCATAAGGATAAGGATAAGGATAAGGATAAGGATAAGGATAAGGATAAGGATAAGGATAAGGATAAGGATAAGGATAAGGATAAGGATAAGGATAAGGATAAGGATAAGGATAAGGATAAGGATAAGGATAAGGATAAGGATAAGG
Source organism: Pherbina coryleti (assembly GCA_943735915.1). Classification (NCBI taxonomy): domain Eukaryota; kingdom Metazoa; phylum Arthropoda; class Insecta; order Diptera; family Sciomyzidae; genus Pherbina; species Pherbina coryleti. The sequence goes on from OX030948.1 coordinate 19,414,826, forward strand.
ATAAGGATATGGATAAGGATAAGGATAAGGAGAAGGATAAGGATAAGGATAAGGATAAGGATAAGGATAAGGATAAGGAAAAGGATAAGGGATAAGGATAAGGATAAGGATAAGGATAAGGATAAGGATAAGGATAAGGATAAGGATAAGGATAAGGATAAGGATAAGGATAAGGATAAGGATAAGGATAAGGATAAGGATAAGGATAAGGATAAGGATAAGGATAAGGATAAGGATACGGATAAGGATAAGGATAAGGATAAGGATAAGGATAAGGATAAGGATAAGGATAAGGATAAGGACAAGGATAAGGATAAGGATAAGGACAAGGATAAGGATAAGGATAAGGATAAGGATACGGATAAGGATAAGGATAAGGATAAGGATAAGGATAAGGATAAGGATAAGGATAAGGATAAGGATAAGGATTAGGATAAGGATAAGGATAAGGATAGGGATAAGGATAAGGATAAGGATAAGGATAAGGATAAGGATAAGGATAAGGATAAGGATAAGGATAAGGATAAGGATAAAGATAAGGATAAGGATAAGGATAAGGATAAGGATAAGGATAAGGATAAGGATAAGGATAAGGATAAGGATAAGGATAAGGATAAGGATAAGGATAAGGATAAGGATAAGGATAAGGATAAGGATATGCTGTCACGTCAAGACCAATTGGTGCGTCTACGACACATTTATCTTCTATAATCTGAGATTTGTAATTTTTTGTTGTAAGTTTGCAATGTGTGCTTTGCAAAATTGAAACAATGAAGATTAGTTTGAAAATTTTAACCCAAGTTACATATTCTAAGTACTCATTGCCCGATTTTGCTTTATTTTTCGATGATTATTTGTCATAAAAATAAAACAATTTATTCTAAAAGTAAAAAAAGTTCAGATTTTTCTACCAAACTTTTTTTGGAACATATTTGAAGTTTTTTCATATTTCATCACACTTAATTTGTCAAAGTTACACATTCTATCACAAATTCTATTATATGGGAAACCCTCATTTCGTATAATTCCTAGCATGTTTTTCAGACCATTTTACAAAGCAATATCTCTGACAAATTTATAATTATGTACTCATTTCTGGCAATCCAAGAATTTGTTTGCAAGTAAAGTACATTTATTAGATATATAAAATTTTTCAGTGTAGTTGTGCAAGCATGCATAACGTTATCACTCATACGCATGCATAAAATTTGTAAATGAACCACCAAAGACATGAGAATTCATAAATAACCTGCAGGACAGGACAACAGGAAGACAGGAAGATTTCTACGGATACGGAAAAACCAGCACCAACACCAACAACACAGCTAAGCAGCACACACATTTTGCGAAACACTACATACGGTGCGGCAAAGCGAGGTCATACAAGGTTGAGAGCAACCATGCAGTACCGCGCCATCCCAGCGTTAAACTTACAATTTAACTTGTTTCCAAGAAACAAATATTTACCAAAAGCCATCAGAATGATATCCAGACAAAGACAGGAGCAAAAAGCTGTGCCACCAGCAGCAGCAGCACATGCAACCTACCCAGCTACATCATCAACAACAGCAACAGTGCAGCAGGTCAGTTGAGAGTCAAGTGATGCTGCTTGCTGCTCATGCAACTTGGCCACATGCACATCCTTCCCGGCAGTATAACAGGAAGTTGCTACGTTTTTGCATTCCTCCACAAAATGTTGGCTTAAGTGTCTTGTACCAAAAGGGCAAGAATTTAACAACAACAACAACAAAAACCAAAGTCAATGGGAAGTAGAAAGAATCAGCAGGAAAAGCACAAAAAAATAATCAAGTGGGTGGCGTCAGATGGGCTTGGAAACATTTCGTAATTTATAGTTTACACTTGCGCTTGGTCATCATCAGTGGTCAATGCACTGAACGAAAAAAACGTTTATTTCTTTGCAAGTGATGCTTCTTCCTTGGACGCTTTTTATCACCAATAACCATGGTTTTTTCTCTAAATATAATCATTTTTTTTATATGTATTGAGACAATTTAAGGTAATGAAAGCTCGACAATTTTTTTCATGATATTTTTTTTTTGAAATTGTTGTGGTTGTAAGGGAAATATTTAGCTAGGTCTGGTAACGTAAGAAATTCAAAAAATTATACGGGTCGTAATGTTTAAGTTAAGACTTTTGGAAATTCTTGGTCGGTATAAAAAGCGGACCAATATACTATATTTCAAGATCAAAGTTATTTGTACTTTCTCCGGGTGTATGTGAACAGCTGATATAGTTGTAGAGCCAGAGTTAACGACTATTTATCCAGTTCACTTTCTGTCTACTATTCTAGTGACAGTAGCTGTATCTCTTTCGTTTTATAAATTCTTCAAAATTTTGAGTTTCAGTTCATTTATCAAGAGTCTGACATTTAATTTTTTTCATCAGTTTACGATTTTCAGATATATTCTCAAGGTCTTATAATAGATTTTTAAGGTCTAAGAAAATATTTACAATAAAAATTTTTAAATATTATTTAGAAACTGAGAAAATATGAAATTTTTAAGAGAAAGCCTTTTTTATTTTTTTTTATGAAAATGAGGTTGTGTTATTTAAAATACATATGTATATGACCATATATTTTTTTTAAGAACATGTAAAATATGGAGAAAAACTATCATTTTAACATTAAGCATTAAAAGTTTTTTAATTTAATAACTGTTAAGGCCTTGCGGAATATGGATACAAACGAAAGTTTTAGTTTTAAAGGGTGCACATACAAAGTCGAATAAAATCATTTTGCTTTTGAGGCTGATATAGTGAATCCATTTATTTCTAGCTCTACTGACATAAACATTTAATTAAAAAAATGTCTTAAAAATTAAAAGACCCTGAAATTGAACAAATTTTAACAAGTTTAATTGATTCCGATGTTTCTGACTTAGAAGATGAACAGGAAGAATCTGACCTTGCTAACAACTTATTATATGCTTTCGAGAACAACAATAACAGTTTCTTTTAAAAGAGCTTTCTCGAGGAGGTTCGTATGAGATAAACATACAGGATGTTGTTGATGATGAACGAATTGGATTTATAAAGCTACCCAATAAAAAGTTGTAGCGAATGGGTTAATATGTTATTTTGGACTGTAGTAGTCTGGAATAGTTATCAGAACGTTTTCTTGCAGCAATCATTCCTCCATTAAGATTATGCTCCTTTTTTCGACCGTTTACAAAAGGAGACATAATAAAAATGAGTATCTTTGCCTTGACCAAAGCAAAATTTCCCCATAGCCATTTTCGAGTCATTTTGGAGTTAAGTGAATTAGATTTTAAAAATTTAAAAAACAGAGTACAAATTCGTTTCTAAGTTATACTCTCAAATATCGCTTTAAACACTGCCACAGCACCAACAGCGCCACCTACCGGGTGTTGTTGTTTTTAGTAGTACTATTTTTTTATCCCAATAACTTATATAAAGAAATCCTGTTTCATTCAAATAAAAAAGGGTTTATTTCCAAAGAAAAAAAAAGTCTAAACAGGATTTTAACTGAAAAATGGTTTTATTCAATTGATAAAAGGTTTCAGTACCAATTGGAAAAAGGTTTTGTTTCATTGGAAAATGCTATATAACAAATAAAAAAAAGAAACCAAATAGTGTTAAAAGTCTCTTTTAAATGATTCATAAATGAGAGAATTTTAAAAATGGTTAAAACCTTCAATAAACCCTCGATAAATCATTTTAATTTTTTTTTGTTCTCATCTGAGCATAAATTTTTTGAGCAAAAATGTATAAAATTATATCCATGGTTGAATAAATAAGGTTGTCGCATGATACAATTATACAAGATAGGAGTGACAACTGGCTATTTTCTCACAAGTGTCTTGCTCCGACTATCATTTGCCTGTATATTTTATTTTCTATTTTCTTTCTTGCTTCTGTCGTTCTCTAATTTATACTATTCTTGACAGTTGGTGCAAGACGAAAGAACTGTCACTCATACCTTGTATAATTGTATCATGGGTTGTCGGATGGGTGAGAGCGAGTTCCCACAAATGTCAAATCGAAGTTGACAGCTCATCAAAACCTGAAAGCGAAAATTGATAATATGTAAAACCGATGAAGTTGTTGTTGAAGTTATTTTTTTTTTTTTTTTTTTATTTTTTGATTCGCCTGGAGGTAAGAAATGTTCATAGATACGTATGACCCGCGCCATACGCATGCACGATTTACATTCTAAGAAGTTCCCGGATCAGCCGGACTGGATAGAATGCACCTACGTGCTAAAACTTACCACCTATTGGCAAATAAAAGCCTCCACTAAGCACAATTCCTTGGCCTTTCAGCGGAAATCAAAATTTAGTAAAGAAACATTTGAAATTTTAGTATTTTTTGCGCTTATGTAAACATCATAAACATCATCGAATAAAAGCACAATCTTCATAATACGAAGATATACAAGACAACATCCAAAGTAATTCACCAGACCATACATAACCACGTTCATAACTGCTGTCATTAGGCTTGGAGCTACTGTCCAACCCAAGATCCTACGTGGAAAAGAGATGCAACTTTAAAACACCAAACCAATACCAAACATAGCACAGATATACAAGTATATATTGTGCAGGCACAATATATTTATATATTCGGGTCACTAAAATTAGGGAACACCGAGCTAAAGTTATTATTTGGATATGCATTTGGGCCAACGCAGGTAAAAACTTGTATGGAAAAGAGATAAACTCTGACGCACCAAGCCGAGAGACACGGATTTCATGGTCCCATTTCAAACTTGGGAAGCTATGGAACTAAAGATCTAAAATAATTTCATGAAAAAAATAAAGCAACGATACTGAATAAAACGAAAACTTAAAGTATCTAACATATTCGATGATGCTTATTTGTTAAATCGTACAATCTACACAATTATCGCGAGTTAAATTTGTTAAATCGTAAAATCTACACAATTATCGCGAGTTGTATTTGTTATCACAATGAATGTGTTAACTATTCAAATGTAATATCATTTTACGTTTTAAGACATCCACCGAGTCAGAAAAATTTATCAAGTTCAAGTTACCATTGAAATCACTACACAAACATCGGAAAGGATCGTAAAGGGCATAATTATAAGTGCACTGACTCAACTTAAAAAGCTGGAAATGTCTGGCTCCGCTCCTAGGGATGTTGAAGTTTAATAAAGAAAGAAGGTATTGTGAGTCTATATCGCCACTGAGTAGTTTGTATAAAAAGGAGACATTGAGCATAATTCTTATGCTTCTTAAGGAAGGCAGGGAAGTAATTTTAAGTCGGGTTTCATAAGGGGGTAGAATAATGTTGAGGTTCCAACGATAATGTAAAGCAAAAAGTAAGAATTGTTTTTGGACCGATTCTAATGCATCGATATGGACATTGTATTGAGGGTTCCATATTACGGATGCATATTCAAGAATTGGTCTAACAAGAGAGGTATAAAGTATCTTAGTAGTGAAAGGATCGTTGAATTCTTTAGCCCATCTTTTAATGAAACCAAGGACACCTCTAGCCTTATTTACGACCAAATTAACTTGAAGATTGAAACGAAGTTTTCACCTAAATCAAGAAAACTGTGTACAATTTCTAATTAGTATTATTTATAGTGTAATTTATACTATTAGCAATTCGACGTGAGAATGTCATTTGCTTACATTTTTTTAAGTTTAATTTTAAAAGGTTAAAATTACACCACTCAACTAGACTGTTTAAATCCGATTGTAAGAGTTGTTGATCTTCAGGCGATTTGTAAGTTAGGAAAAGTTTCACGTCATCGGCGTACATTAAGACGTTAGAGTGTTTTATTACAGAAGGAAGGTCATTTATAAACAGTAAAAATAAAACCGGACCAAGATGACTTCCCTGCGGAACACCAGATGTGACCAAAATATGTTTTGACATAGAATTCTTATATAAAACTTTTTGAGAACGTAATAGTTTGACGGGAAACCCAATTAGATAAAGCTTTTTCAGAAGAAGATAATGATTAACACTATCGAAAGCTTTGCTAAAGTCTGTATAAATAACGTCAGTCTGTCGTCCTAAAGTGAAACCTTTAATGACACGTGTAGTAAACTCCAAGAGGTTAGTTATCGTAGATTTTCCCTTTAAGAAACCATGTTGAGAGGTGGAAATGGAGGAAGATACGACGTGGGTTATTTGATCAGTTATAATTTTTTCAAATAACTTAGGGATTGCGCTTAGTTTTGCGATACCTCGGTAATTGGAAACATCAATTTTTGAACCGGATTTATGAAGAGGTATTATATAAGATTTTCTCCATATATTGGGAAAAAGACCGCTGTGCAAGGATGAGTTAAAAATTTTTGATAGGGGAGAACACAAACTATTAGAACAATGTTTTAAAATGCAGCTCGGGATTTCGTCAGGACCAGTCGTAAAAGAGGATTTAACTTGTTGAAGGTAATGCATAACTATATTAGAATCTATTACGGGGGCTTCAAAAGCGTTAACTGGTGGTTGGTAAGGATATTCAAGACTCATGCTCAATGGAATATCGGAGTAGGTAGGTTGTTTTAAAGAAGTTTGCAAACATGTTGGAAACATCGATGTCGCAAGATGCTTCATCAGGATTAAATTTCATAAGAGGTGGGAAGCTGGAGGTTTTTCGTTTTGAGTTGACAAACGTGTAGAAAAGTTTCGGATTATCTTTGAATTGAGTTTTTGTTTTGGCTATATATGCAAAGTAGCATTGTTTATTTAATAGTTGATATCTGCAGTCTAAATTAGAGCCTGACTTTTTATATTTCTTAAATAAGCGATTTTTGGAATTTTTTAAAGACTTAAGCTCATTTGTTAACCAAAGAGGGCATAAAGGCTTGAAATTAATATTTTTTTTGGCACAGATAATGAGAAGCATTTTTGCAAGGTATCATTGAGAAACTGCACTGAAGATTCGACATCATAAAAAGAGTACGAAGACCTATTATTTAAAATTGGGGACCAGTCAATCCGCGCGAGAAGAGCATTCAGTTTAACATAATCTGTTTTTTTTTAAAGTCAAAAATTTTATTATTTCGCGTATTTGGAGCTAATTTATTTTAACTTTCATTGGCAAGTAATATTGTTATTTCAAGAGTTGGATGATAATCATCTTTCGGAACAGAAACTGAGTTCGAACGACGGAGATTTACAGAAGTGCATCTGTCTACAAATACAAGGTCAAGAGATCTAAAATTTTTATTAAGAATATTATTAACCTGTTGAAGACACAGATCAGACAACTTATCTAAGAACTCATTTATCCAATCAGAGGCAGAAATAAGGGTAAGAAATTCGGAATCATCGGACAAACTCCAGGACACGGAAGGTAAGTTGAAATCACCTAAAACAATGATAGTATCCACATTTTTAAGCATATTATGGACAATTTCGATGGCATTAATATGGTTTAAGTAAATTATTAAACATGTTCATTGATTTTGACAACTGTGCGTACAAAGAAGAGAGTACGATCACCCCGAGATAACCTTATTTATTCAACCATGATTATATAAAAACAAAAACCAAAAACAAAGAAAATGTCAAAAAATGCTTCAAAATATTTGTTTATAAATGAGAGGATTTTTAAAAACGGCTGAAAAAATTTGTCAAAATATTTCCAAAAATATCATGGGGGAATAAATATAAGCTATTCTCATCCGGAATATTAGAAAAAAAAAGGTTGCCTTATTTTGACTTTTTCATACAAAAACGTTTATATTTTACCCTTCTGATTGTCAAAATAAGACAGCATGTTAAAAAATATACTGAAAAATGTCATGGGATGAGAACACCTTATAATTATTCTACCATGCTAAAATATAATAAAATTAAATTTTTTACAGTGCAGAGGGTAGCTTCGAAAAAATTTTGATTTTTAAATATAAAATGTGTACGAAATTTTGACAAATAAATAAAAAGTCATTGAAGTTATCTAATACACAAACCATTATTGACACTATTCCCACTTACAATCGAAAGTGTTCCTATTTTAACTACAAAGTAGCTACAACATGTTTATGAATAACAAAATTTAAAAAGCTTTGTAACATTAAAAAGCTTTTTAACTATACGTTTCAAATCTATTTTAAAATATTTTTATGAATACGACTGTATTAGCATGTTCAAAGCGACTTCATTTAACGCATTATATCGAAAAAAAAGCTTTTTTTAACATGATCGTCCATACTGCTTTAACTAATTTCAAAATGTCAGTTTATTTGTTTATATTTTGAAAGAAATAAAAAATTCTTTTTTAAAATATATAAAAAAAAAATAAAAAAAAACAAATATATTAAAAAATTTGTCAACAAATTTATTTGTTTACATTAATAACTTCAAATTAAAAAGCTCTTTGCAGATTTGGGTGGATTCCAAGGGCAAAAAAAAAAAAAGCTTTTCTGACGTTAGCAAGAACACTAACCAGTGATTTAAGAACAATTGTACGCATATAACTTCATTAGAAATTCATTTGAGAACTCGTTTTTCGATTTAACTTTATAAATTGATTTAACATTATTAAATACTCGGTTTGAACATGCTATATGTTTTCATTTTTTAAAATTGGGGTTTGTTTCTGATATATTTTTAAATAATTTGATATATTTTCGACAATTTTAAGTACAAAAAAATTTTAAAATTGCTTTATAAAGGAAATCTGTAATATTTTTCAAGCATTAAAAATTAGCTATTTTTTCTATTAAAATATACACTATATACAGGGTGTTTGATATCAAAATGACAATCCTGCGGCAGTTAATTCTTTGGGTCACAACAAAGAAATAAATTTTATGACATCATCTCTCCCTGTTCAGAGTTATAAGAAAAAATTTACTACAAATCACTTAAAAAGATATTATCAGCTCTACGTTTATAACTTCAAAATTAATAAAAAAAAAGACCATGTTGGAAAGGTAATAGAGTAGAGAACCAAGATTTATTGCACTTTGATAATTTTACTCAGCCAAAACACTTTTCATAAAACCTTTTTGTTTAAAAGGCCTAAACACTTTTTATAAAAGCTCTCTGTTTAAAATAGATATTTCACTACTTATTCTAACAAATGCTTTCGCAATTCTTTCTTTTATTATTTTAGAGCCACTTTATAAATCGTTCATACATTGGGTGGCACTAAGTTATGTTAGGCATAAGGGCAGTGATATATTGCTGGGCTTGGTAAGCTGCCCCGAACAAACGAGCTGATGGCGTTATGTCACTAATTTTAAATCTTCTACCTTGTTAACTTAGTAAAGCTCCATAACTTAGATTTTTAAAACTGTGCAACCGAACGCTATATAAATCTTTCTACTAACGTTCTTTTGAGCAGCTTAGTTTTTTTCTTTGAATCTACAGATACAAAGTTGTTTAAGAAATTTATAAAATCATCAACATAAGAAAAGAAAAAAAAAAATAAAATCAATATTTTCATCAATTCTTGCTTGTACAGGCTCTCTAGGCCTAGGGCAGAATATTGAAGTTACACTTCAGTTACAAATTTTTTATTTTTTATTTTTTATTTTTGTTTTTTGTTTTTTTTTTTACTTTGACCAAAAAGCATGCCAGAAAGCGAGACAACCCAGCGCCACCCTCTTAATTTGACATTCGAGTACAAGTCGACCTCAATAAAAACCCTTTTTATGCTTACATTATCGAAGGGTAAAATCACATCATAGCTTATGAAAAATCCTGGCAAACAAATTAAAATGAATCGAATGGAAAAAACAAACTATGCTGCGAAATGTTGCTGTCTATGAAAAAAAAAAAACACTTTTTCCAATATGAAAGAGAGAATAAACCAGAAAACATACAGATTTTTATTCTCACAGATTTGATGCCAATAGCAACAGAAACAACCAGTGCAAAGAAAAAAATAAGTGCTACAAATAAAATCCCCAAATAGCATTCATTCACTGTGGAAATTGACAAAGTTTTTAGACTACCCAGCCTGATGGACAAATCAACCCGCTGACGACCAACAACAACTACAAGATGAAGGCTGCGGTCAAAATAAAATTTCGAAAGATACGTAAAAAACTTTCTATTTAGCCACAAACAGAAGACGAAAGAAACAAAAAAAAACAAAATATCAAACCAAACATCTGCGAATTGGTAAATTTTGTATCCTCAGGGATTGCGGTACGCCGTCATCGATGGCAACAGCTCTACTCTGCTATAACGTAAATGTCAATATGAAGCAAATAGAATGAATACCAACAATAAGCAAAAAAAAAAAATAGAATAAGTAATAAAATAAAATAAATCAAAATATACAGCTACAGGAAATGGATAACTTTTTTCCTGCTGATAAGTAATGGCAAGGCTATACAACCTCTGGCGGGCATCAGAATTCATGTTTTTCTAAGAGACTCAAAAAAAAAAAACAAAAATTCCAACAAAATTTAATAGATTGCTGATTACTCGAGTTTTTTGGAAATGACACAATATGGTCGGAATTCGGCTGATTCGATTCCGATGCTTTTGAAGTATCTAGTGCTAAATTTCGTGCCGTAACCTTCGTCAGCAAACTTAGTCGATGAAAAATTAAGATTATATCTTAAACGATGATGTGCTTCGGGTTGTTATTCGAGGAAATGAGTTGCATTTGCACAGCGGAAAGATTTAAAATGTGACAATATTTGGGTAAAATTGTTAAGGAAATGTAACAGTTTGAAGGTGTTTATGATGGAGGGTTGGAAAAGGAGGACGAGCTAAGAAAGCGAGTGATGTAGAGAGAAAGTGATTTAAAGAGATGGGAGGAAGTGATATAGAGACGGCTGAGGGAAGTGAAAGGTATAGAGAAAAAAAGAGGAAGGGAAAGCTAGCTATCTGGACTAACTTGAAAAGCAATAGAATAGAGAGAAAGAATTGAGTTAAAAGAAATGAAAATTGACTATGCATCATAATGGATAAATAAAAATTAAAGACAGTAAATGCCTATTAATAAAAATTAATTATAATGTATGAAAATTCATGACAATTCATGACAATGTATGACAATGCATGACAATAACTTACAATGAATGATAATAATTGACAGTAAATTGCAATGAATGATAATGAATGACAATTCATGATGGCCATCACTGACAAATTTATGAGTGACAACGAGCGACAATGAATGACAATGAATGACAACTTACGACGATAAATGATCACGACAACGAATGATAATTCATGACGATGAGTAACAATAAATGACAGTGAATGAATACTTAAGACGTTTCAAGACAATGAGTGACTGTGAATGAAAATTCATTACAATTCATGATAATTAATGACATCAGGACAATTCATGACAATGAATGATAATGCATGACAATAAATGACAATGTATAATAATCGTCAATAAATTATAATGAAAGACAATTAATGCCAATTCATGACAATTAATGAGAATGATCGACAATTCATGAGAAATAATGCGAATGATTGATAATTCATAGCAATGAGTTAAAATGAATGACAATGAATTATAACGACTGACAATAAATGTTAATAAATGAAAAAGACTGTCACTGAATGACAATAAACAACAATAAAAGCCAATGAATGATAATGAATGACAATATATAATAACGATTGGTAACGAATAATAAGGAAATTGTCATTGAATGACAATCAACAAAAATGAATGCCAATGAACGGCAATGAATACTTAGGAACGAAAATTAATGACAATGAATAACAATCAATAATAATGAATAGGGAGGAATGGCATTGAATGAAGTAAATGATAAATAAAGTCAATGAATGAGAACTTATGGCAGCGAAGAACAAACAATTGTAATGGAATTAAAGATTATAAATAGCTTTGAATGACAATATATGAAAAAAATGCTAATGAATACAAATAAACGATCATGAATGCCAATGAATGATAATGTACAACAATGAGTGACAATGAATGACAATTAATGACAACTACTGACAGTGAATAACAAAAAATGATGATGAATAATAATGAATAACAATGAATTAACATAAGCCAATAAAAGAACATGTACGATTATGAACGACAGTAAGTGACAATTAATAATAACTTCTAACAATCAATTACAATCAATGACAATAAAAAACAATGACAGAAAATTAATAACAGTTAATGACAGTGAACGCCAAAGAATTAAATAACACGGTGTTACAAAATGAAAACAAATCAAAAAACTTGCCTCGAGACATAGAAGAGGTAGTAGGCCTGGTTGAACATAAGATAACTGCATACTTAGTTTTTTGAATATACCCTCAAAATCGGGCTTTGTGGTCAAAAAACTGATTTTAGGTAGGTGCATGTATAGTTTGTTATGTAACTCCGTTATATCTTGCTCAATTTTAAAAATTTAAACATTGATAAAAAGAACAAAAATATACCTTTAATATAATATACAGATCGTTTTTTTACAAAAAGAATTGACAAAGTTACAGGTAAAATCATTTGAAAATTTCTCATTTTTTTTTTTAATTTTTTGAACTTCAACAACGTTTTGTTAACAAATTTTGTTTTGTGGCACTATTAGTTTTAGCAGGATTCTGAAAGCCTGTTAAATTTTGCGTTCAACAAGCTATCATTTACTTCAATTGGCTGAAATACAAAAGCACTATCGAATTTTTAGTATTCGTAATAATATACAAAAAAAAATTTTTTTTTCTAAAAATGTTTTTTTGATCTTTTCGTTTATATATATTATCATAAAGATAGTGTATTGCCCGGATGTGACGGAACTGTTTGCAGTTTTCAACCACAAACACGCTCCGAATGAATGGCGTTTGTTTATTGAGGGATCTTGCAAGAGAATGATTTATTTAAAAACTTTTTGTGTGATTCTTGATATGTGAAATTCTGATATATGTAGGTTTGAAAGCTGTGCTATTACACAACAAAAATGAGTTACCATCGGTTCCTTTAGCTTATGCAACGAACATGAAAGAAACATTCGACAATGGAAAAAATACTTCGTTTTATAAATAACAACACGTTTAAATGGCAAATAGTCGCCGACTTAAAGACTCTAACAATACTGTTTGGAATGCAAGGTTGATATACCAAGTATCCTTGCATTTTTTGCGAATAGTATAGTCGTGCGACTAAGATATATAAGCAAAAGGAGTGGCCACTGCGTGCTTCATTTCAAGTTGGCAAAAAAAATGTTTTGAATACTCCACTGGTGCGACCTGAAAATGTAATCCTACCGCGGCCTCGGTAGTCGAGTTGGTAGCGTACTCGACTGCCACCCCAGAGGTCCCGGGTTCGATTCCCGGCCAGGCCATGGTCCTTCGCTTTTAACCTTTCTTAATTTTCTATCCTCATTTCTAATTAACTGAAATTAAAAATTCATCAATATTTACGACATGAAGTTGTAGTTGATGGTAGAGAAGTTTGTGGATGAGATTGACTTATAACTTGAATTGACTGAGATCTTTGGCTTTCCACCACGCTTAGAACATCCTACACGTGTTTCACTTGATTACCCTTTCCTTCCCACTAATCTATCACCCCATTTTCGAATTAAGGCAGACTTGACTGAATAGGTATTCCACCTGAAATCCTTGGTTCAAAGATAAAAAAAAAAAAATCTGATTGCAGCGTTTCCTAGGTTAAGTGAGGCCAAAATCAAAGAAAGTATCCTGCACGTTCAAATCTTTTATAAAAGTTATTTATTTATTTCGGTTATTCTAAGGTTTATTTGAGGGCCCACAAATTCGGTAAATTTTCTTGGACACTGATTTCGTTTCTAAATTAAATCCAGTTGAAAAAAAGAGCTTGGAATAGTTTTATTTCGTTATGCATTTATTTCCTCGGCAACAAGAAGATTCGAAATTACTTAGATGTTGTAAATGAATTTTTAAGTGCCTACGAAGAAATGGGCTGCAATATGTCAATCAAAATACATTTTTTGCACTCCCATATAAACTTTTTCCCGAATAGCCTTGGGCAGTTTAGTGATGAACAAGGAGAAAAGTTCCACCAGGAGATGGAAGCTATAGAAACCGGCTTTCAGGAAAAAAATTCCATAAACATGCTGGCAGACTACTGCTGGTCCCTAAAACGTGAAATCGGTTATAATATATATAAACGAAAAAGGTCAAATAAACATTTTTAGAAAAAAAAAAAAAATTAAAATTTTTTGTATTTTATCACGAATACTAAAAATTCGATAGGCCATTTGTATTTCAGCGAATTGAAGTAAATGATAACTTGTTGAACGCAAAATTTAACAGGCTTTCAGAATCTTGCTAAAACTAATAGTGCCACAAAACAAAATTTGTTAACAAAACGTTGTTGAAGTTCAAAAATTTAAAAAAAAATGAGAAATTTTCAAATGATTTTACCTGTAACTTTGTCAATTCTTTTTGTAAAAAACGATCTGTATATTATATTAAAGGTATATTTTTGTTCTTTTTATCAATGTTTAAATTTTTAAAATTGAGCAAGATATAACGGAGTTACATAACAAACTATACATGCACCTACCTAAAATCAGGTTTTTGACCACAAATCCCGATTTTGAGGGTATATTCAAAAAACTAAGTATGCATTTATCTTATGTTTAACCAGACCTACAACCTCTACTATGTCTCGAGCTGAGTTTATTTTCACTGTTACACCGTGTAATTAATTGAAATATTCAAATTATTTAAAATAATTATTAAAAATATCGTTGAGCAATATTAATCACAATAATTTTTAAGAATAGTCAGGGTTTTTGTTATTGAAATGTGTCAAGGGAAATAATTTTTGGACAATTTCTTTAAGATAATTTTGTTGGATTATATAAACATAATTTGATTCAAGGATTACTCAAAATATTCCATTGCAAGGCCGTTGTATACACTAGGCCCAAGGAAAGCGTTAAGGATAAGATTGATCAAATATTATTCAAAGGTATTGTTTTTTTATCGTATTAAAAATAATTAGGGCAGGAACTATCAAAGGTTTTTGATTTTTCGCATTGTCAAGACCAATACTTTTCAAGAATGATGTCATCGAATGATGTCAGAGGTCAAATTATTCAAATATTACAGATTGTTAACGTCAGGAAAAAATTTTTATACGGATTATCAACACCTAGATTTTATAACCATTCCAATAATAATTGAAAAATTCCCAAGGACTTATCACTATTGAATAAGAACAGGAATACTTAATAATGCTTACCAAATAAAGTGTTTTATAATGTCAAGTTTTTAAATTTTCAAGGCTTTTTAAAGGATAATATTGAAGACAATTAAACTGTTAGATTATTGTAAAGTAATTGGTACAGGCTTTACAAAATCAGTCAAAGCTCTCATGAGTGTTATTTATGAAAAGTTTGAAAAATTTAATTGTAACAGATAATAATTTGGAAAAAAATTTCTAAATTAAATTAGAAGTAAAATTTTATTAATATTTTATCAGATACAATCATCAATTCACCCCTCTCCCTATTTTATTAAGTCTTTCAAAATTTTCTAAGCCCTTAAATACCAAACTGAACAATTTTACAACTCTACCGCACTAATTAAAGCCTAAAAATTTAATCCACATCCTTTTGATGTTGACGCCAGAGAGACAAAAGCGAAAAAGCAAATAAAAACACTTTGAGAGTGAAGCCATATTTTTGTTGTTTTTGGCAAAACATTCATTCATCATTTTGTTGTTGTCACTCTGGCTGACTTTTCGACAAATTTATTGTTTCTAAGCAGCTTACATGTTGTTGTTTTTTTATCATATAATTGTTGTTTTTGTTGCTGCTTCTTTCTGCTGCTGCTGCTCCTGTCACTTAATGAGTTGCGAATGTGTCGTATTTTCCCACAAAAGCAAACAATAAAAAAAAAAAACAAAGAGCAAAAAACAAACACACAAAAAACTATTTATTTTTGGCCCGAAATATACACAATGACACTGAAAATTTGTATTCTTTTGTGTTTGTGTGTGTGTGTGCGTGTTTATTTTTTGTTTTACATTTGTGCATTTCTACGTTTTTCATAAGTTTACAAAAAGGATTATTTCCTTGGTACACAAAAGTATTTCACAAAATTTATTTCACTCAAATCGTTACAATAAACATACGAATTTTCAGCTGTTTGCTCACTTCTCTTGTCCAACAGACAATATTTGCAGCACTTAACTTGCTTGGTTGTTCGTTTGTTCGTTTGTTAGTCTGTTCAGTGCTACCAGGATGAATTCACAATTATTTAAAGTTATTCAAGCCAAATGGTAAAAGTTTGTGGTCGACCATAGTAATATGTGTGTCTGTGTGTGTGTTTATGCATGTATTGCTGAACAAGGGCTAACTCGTTGTCTTCAAGTAAGAAACATACCAGGATTCTTGGTACAAATTATGGTTTTGTGTAATTGTGGCCGAGTTGTACAAAAACTCTTTCCCTATTCATTGATATAAATAAAAATAGGAGAATTATATCAGTTTCACGTAAAAAAAAACATTAAATATTTATAAATAAAAATTCTTTTGTGTTAACATAAATTTTTTTAACCAGTTTCATTATTTTCTTTTAAATTTCTCTGAAAAAAAAGTCCAAAAATTAGAACATTTCAGAAATTAGAACCACCCGTGGAACAATTTGTGAGAGTCCAATGTATATGTTTTAATTATTACATCCACCTTAACATAGCTTTATTTGTTTATTCTTTCTGAAGATATCGTTTTACTTCTCTCCCTCTTTTGTCCTCTTTCATTGTAGAACTGACATTAGGTAGAAACTGATTTTATTGAAAGCTACAATTTTTTACAAAGCCTTATGACCTTATGGTCTCAGTCAAAGAAAAAAAAAAAAACTCCTTCCTTCAATACTTGACTATTATTTTAAACCCTACGTTCTTAACAGTTCCGCTATTTTACAAGCAAGTTTTTCTAAAATTTCTTTTCAATACGTTTGAAGTTCAATAAATTTAAACAGCATCTACAATGAAAGGTTAATAACAGCCCCTATACCTCCACTCGACCAACATAAAATTTTGTTTCTTGGGTTCTATGGTGTCGACTATTCCGTGGTCGACAGGTTCAAACAGACACAACTAGCTATTTGCAGCGCGATTAAACTTCTTATTGCATTTGTAATAACAACAACAACAAGGACATGAACATTTAACGTGCTTATAAATATATGTATATACATAAATATATATGTATGTATAAACGTTTAATTAAAAATTCCAATAAAATTGCATTTTAATGGCTAATGAAGCAGCAGGCAGCATGCAGCGAAAATAAAATGAGGCGCTTTAGTCAGATTGCACTGACAGCCAAGACCACGATCACAACAACAACAACAACAACAACAACAACAACAACAACAACAACAACAACAACAACAACAATAACTACAAGTCAAACAGCGTTATGGCATTAGTATGTACTGACCAACGAGCGAGTAACCAATGCTGCTGCCACCACCACTACCACCACAACCACCAAGCAAGCTTTGCCACACCCGCTCAAGCAGCAGCAGTAGCATTGGCAGCACTCAACCTTGGCGTTGGGCGCTTGACGTTCGCAACGATTTGCATTTCCAACCGCGCTACAGTGTTGTGCAAATTGAAAATTAAGTCATTAGAATGATAATTCATGGCATGGCAAGAAGTTGCAAGCAAAAGTTGCGCCATAAATGCGCCTTGTCAGTGACGCGGAAACGCTTCGGGGCCCCAGTGCGGCAGTGTGGAGGCGGAGCAGCTGCGTTACAGTCGAGTTAGAAACTATTAAAATGCATTCAAATCATGAAAGCTGTCCAAATGCTGTGAAGTAGAATTAATGATTTGCACCCACTTAAATAAAAACAATTAAAAGCTGCGGTACAAAATAAAAAAACAAAATGCACCCACCCACCAACTCTTCCTCACACACACACACACACACACCAAACAAAATATCGTGAAGATGAATTAAAATGCAAGAGAAATGAAAATCATTCAGTAGTAAAATTTGCATCCTTTAATTTCCATACAATTATTTTCGAATCAGTGTTGTTCACTTTAACGTTACGAAAATAGGAATAAAAGAAAAACAAAAATGCGAAAATGATTTGTTGATGCGATGTCCGACGACAGACATATAGACGAACAGACCAACAGGCAAATAGACAGACAGCCAGCCAGATAGACAGCCGGAGCGAAAGACTGCAAAGCATGATAATGCTGACGATTGTGCTCGTTATTATTTTTCACTCATTTAATGCTTTTATTATCCTTGCGGATCCGGATGCGGATGCTGCTGCTTCTGCAATTTCTGTCATCAGCTTTGCTGACATTCGTTGCATCAGAAATAAAAGCTCACAAATTATGTAAGTGCGAGAAATCACATCCTGTTCAACGTTGTGCGTTTGAAGGGACACAATTACGCCAAGGGTTTGAATTATATCTGCAGATGTTGACGTTTTTGTTTTTGCCATAAGTGACGTGATGCTGAAGAATAAAAATTTGGAATAATAAAGATAAAATGGAATGAGAAGTCGATGATTATACGAAAATAACATGTTGAATTTCCAAAATGGAATTCTATCACTTCATGGCAAAATCGATATCAATGACAATCAATTGGGAAAATGCATTTCAAAATTTTAGATTGAAATGCGTGGCAATATATTTAAATTAAATTGTCTCCTAATTGGAAGTAGACTGTGAAATAACAGAAGAAAAATCCTTAGAATAAAGCCTGCACAATTAACAAATTTACACTTGAATAAACAGGCTCAAATTATGTATCCGTTCTATAATATCCTACTCGGCCATTAAACATCATTTTGATTTTGATTTTTTTTTTTTTTTTTTTTATTATAATTATTTACAAAATATAAAATCTTATAAATAAAGGGGGATACGAGCAATAGCTGCCAGGGCTTTCAGCTCGGATATAAAAAATATTTAAAGAGTATTACTAAAATTGCAGGATTTTATATACTTCTCTATCAAAGTGATATTTTCTAATGTTACATTTTTTAACAAATCGGTTGGTAGAGTATTGTTAAAGATTTTTTTTCGGATGGAAATTAAACTTGGACAATCATTAAGAATATGGTTTATGGATGATGTGCTATAGCAAAGTTGACAGTTTGAGGGGGCGTTCCCGGTTAACAGGTGCTCGTGCGTAAGTTTAGTGTGTCCGACTCGTAATCGGACGAAGATTTGGCATTGTTGACGCGTGCATGATGATGGGTAGACAGCTTTCAGTCCGTTTGTATTGATGGTACTGTAGCGATGGTTGTAGGATGACCATTCTGCTACCCGGCATTCTTCTAGATGACAGTTGATCAATCTAAAAATGTCGTCTTTTTCTGCAGTGCTGAAAGAGTAGACTGGTGCATGTTTAGCTGCAGATGCGGCTTGGTCTGCTAGTTCGTTTCCTATGATGCCTGCGTGACCCGGAACCCACATTATTTTTATTTTATTTTGGTATTTAATGCAGTTATTTCTGATTGCTTTTACGAGTTCACTGTCATTATTAACGTTTTGAATGGCTTTTATAGTGGATTTACTGTCAGAGCATATAATAAACTTGCCTTTGTTACTCTTAGCAAAGTCTGTTGCTAGCTTGACCGCAAGGGCCTCAGCAGTGAATACAGAACAATGAGGTGCAACTAGTCCAGAAGATATAAGCATTCCGTTTTGGTGTACTACAGCGAATGTGGTATGATCTACGGTTTTGGATCCGTCGGTGTACAAACAGGACCAATTATTTCGGATGTAAGGTTCTGTGGCCTCATAGAAAAGCTGTTTATAAGTTAACGTGTTGGACGATTGTTTGGGAAACGCCTGTAAATCCGTAATGAAAGATGAAGCTTGTAAGAACCATGGTGGTTCAGATTGTTGTTTAGTGCGATGAGGTTTGATATCTAGAACATTTGATTTAACGTAATCGGCACATCGCTGAATCGTCGATTTGATTTTTTTGGTTCGCTTTTGTTTAATTGCATTGCCTAAGTCTTTTGATAATACCGCATTATTGCTGTAAAAAAGTTTTGGGATAAGATGGTACGTTGTTGTTTTGACTCGCTGAGTTATGGTAGGAAGGCCAGCTTCTGCCAAAATGTTTATAGTTGGAGATGTTGGGAACGCACCGATGCTTCTTCGAACAGCAGCATGGTAAGGCGTCATGAGCATTTTCAAGTTGCTTTTTGCACACCATCCAAAAATTGGGAGGGCATAATCTATTTTTGATAGAATTAATGATCGCGTTATATTGACTAATGTGGAAATATGAATAAGGAAATGTTTGGAAGACAAGTATTTTATAATACTGAGCCTGGCAGCAAGGTTTTTTCTTAAAACTAGACATTGTTGTTTGAAATTGAGTTTATCGTCAAAGATTACGCCTAATATTTTTAGATGTTTTACAAATTCAATATTTACATTATTGTAACTTAGGCTAAATTGAGAACAGTTTCTCTTATTACAAATATGCAGTACCTTGCACTTTTCTAAAGCAAGATTAGCACCGGAAGATGTACTCCATTCCTTTATTTCATTTAGTACTGCAGTGAAAATTTCTTTAATTTTGGTGATATCGCTTACTTTAGAAAAGATGATTGCATCATCGGCATAAATGGAATGATCGACTTTATTGTACTTACAAATAATTTTACTTAGTTTATCAAATGCGGTTATGAATAAAATAACCGATAATGGAGAACCTTGTGGAATTCCATTATAAAGTGGAAAGGTGTCGGAAAGCTTGGAGTTAATTCTGACTCGAAATTTGCGACCAGTCAAAAAAACCTTGACGAAATCAAAGACCTTTCGACCAACTCTCCAAATTGCAAGCTGCTGAAGCACCACATGCACTCCGATGCGATCGAAAGCTTTTTCAAAATCTGTAGCCATGATCGTTATATGATTTTTGCTAGAAAGAGCTAATGACGCATAATGTTGGAGATGGAGAAGTACATCATATGTGTTTTGTTTTTTTTTGAAAGCCACTTCGTTTGGGCTCAATAGATTATTTTTGGTTATATACCACATCAATCTTTTTGCAATTATTTTTTCGAGAATTTTCCCCATGCATGGAAGTAGCGATATTGGACGGTATCCCCCGACTTCGGAGGCAGTTTTATTGGGTTTTGGTATTGGCACAATTTCAGCAGTACGCCAATTTTGTGGGTAAATACCATTATCAAAGATGTTATTGTATATTTTTATTAATCTGTCTACTAAAACAGGTGGAAGATTTTTCATCATGGGGTATGAGACCCGATCGAATCCCGGGGTTTTACCCTTTGCGCTGTTCAAGGCATTATAAAATTCGATGTTAGTAATTTTTGTTTCAATTTTACGAGCGGATGTTGGGATACAAGATGGGCTATATTCGGTTTGGAGTACTGTGTTTTTGTTTAAAATAAAATCTTTTGAAAAGTTATTGTCATTTGAAAAGTTTGACCAAGTGGAAGCGAAAAGATTGGCTATTTCTTTGCAGGAAGTTAATATATTTTCACCGCATTGCATGGATTTTATTATTGTTGAGTTCTTTCTACCTGATAGCATATTAATGTCAGACCAAATTTTCTTAATATTCGAATTCGGGTTGATTTTAGATGTTAACTTCTCTAAGCTTTTAGCTTTCGCTAATTTAGCAGTTCTTCGAAACAAAGCATTGGATTTTTTATAATTTACCAAGTTTGTGGTGGTCCTAAAACGTTTGAAAGTTTGCCAAAGATTTTGATTTTGATTTTGAGTTTGCTTTTGATTTGATATTGATTTTGATTTTGATTTTGATTTTGATTTTGATTTTGATTTTGATTTTGATTTTGATTTTGATTTTGATTTTGATTTTGATTTTGATTTTGATTTTAATTTTGACTTTGATTTTGATTTTGAATTTTTTCTTGCTCTCTATCTTGCACTTGCTCTTGCTCTTGCTCTTGCTCTTCCTGTTGTTTTGATTTTGATTTTGATTTTGATTTTGATATTGAGTTTGATTTTGATTTTGATTTTGATTTTGATTTTGATTTTGATTTTGATTTTGATTTTGATTTTGATTTTGATTTTGATTTTGATTTTGACTTTGATGTTGATGTTGATGTTGATTTTGATTTTTATTTCGATTTCGAATTCGATTCGATTTTGATTTTGATTTTGATTTTGATTTTGATTTTGATTTTGATTTTGATTTTGATTTTGATTTTGATTTTGATTTTGATTTTGATTTTGATTTTGATTTTGATTTTGATTTTGATTTTGATTTTGATTTTGATTTTGATTTTGATTTTGACTTTGATTTTGAATATTGAATTTGATTTTGATTTTGATTTTGATTTTGATTTTGATTTTGATTTTGATTTTGACTTTGATGTTGATTTTGATTTTGATTTTGATTTCGATTTCGAATTCGATTCGATTTTGATTTTGATTGTGATTTTGATTTTGATTTTGATTTTGATTTTGATTTTGATTTTGATTTTGATTTTGATTTTGATTTTGATTTTGATTTTGATTTTGATTTTGATTTTGATTTTGATTTTGATTTTGATTTTGATTTTGACTTTGATTTTGAATATTGAATTTGATTTTGATTTTGATTTTGATTTTGATTTTGATTTTGATTTTGATTTTGATTTTGATTTTGATTTTGATTTTGATTTTGATTTTGATTTTGATTTTGATTTGGATTTTGATTTTGAGTTTGATTTTAATATGATTTTGATTTTGATTTTGATTTTGGTTTTGATTTTGATTTTGATTTTGATTTTGATTTTGATTTTGATTTTGATTTTGATTTTGATTTTGATTTTGATTTTGATTTTGATTTTGATTTGGATTTTGATTTTGATTTTGATTTTGATTTTGATTTTGATTTTGATTTTGATTTTGATTTTGATTTTGATTTTGATTTTGATTTTGATTTCGATCCTGATTTTGATCCTGATTTTGATTTTGATTTTGATTTTGATTTTGATTTTGATTTTGATTTTGATTTTGATTTTGATTTTGATTTTGATTTTGATTTTGATTTTGACTTTGATTTTGATTTTGAATTTTTTCTTGCTCTCTATCTTGCACTTGCTCTTGCTCTTGCTCTTGCTCTTGCTGTTGTTCTTGCTCTTCCTCGTGCTCTTGATCTAGGTCTTGCTCTTTTTACTTGCGAGTAATAATTCCGTTCAACGCCACTGCATTTTTGTAGAAAGTAAAGAATTGCATTTTCACATCAAAATTCATGCTTAAAATAACCATTTACATTTTCAAGCCTACTTCCACTTTAATTTGTTTTTTTTTATTTAATCAAAGAAATTCTTTCAATAGTTTGAATGCGATTTATATAGGGGAATCCCATCAATCATTGCCTCAACATTAAATCAAACACAAATGAAATGAAATCAATTCAAAATAAGTCTTTTGTTGTTTAAATATTACTACAACGTAGAGCGAAAGCGTTTTTCAGAGGAAGCCTGCATTATTCAGGAAGATGGCACTACAAGAATCACAAATCAATTCAAAGTCTTTTGCCAAGAACAAGCAAGCTCATCATAAAACAACAGGGTAAAAAAAAAAAATTCGAATAATAATGATAATAAAAGAAATTCTTTAGATTGTCTTGCTTTTAATCTCGATTAGACTCGTTTATTCGCAGTGATTTGCTGCAGTGCACCCATTCCACCAACATAACCATCATCATTCGCAAGAAAGTCAACAAAATTGCAAAGATTCATTTGAAATTTCTTATGAGTTAAGAAGGACGATGAAAGGTTTGGGTTTTACTCTTGTTTTTCATTCTTGCTTTGGACTTTTTGTACGTTACACTCACTCATTCTGTTGAATTTTCGATGATTCGAATTTTAAGAGCTTTTTAGCTGCAGTGTTTCCACTATTGCAGTTTCAATCGAAGGATGCTAACACGAAATCTTTTAAGGGACGAAATAGTTGGTCTTTGCTAGTTCTATTGTTTCTATAAAATACAGGGGGCTACTCAGTTAAACGGTTAAAAATTTTGTAATTTCTTAAAATTTGTTAATAAAAGTCTGAGATGATTGAAAGATTTAACTTTTTAACAATATAGTCTGTCATCTGAATTCTTCCACCTTTACCCTATCCACGCCCTGTATTTTGAGTATTTCTATCAAAGTATTTTCATTTCTATCAGAATTCAATTCTATTTTAGAGATTTTTCAATTGCACACTTCGCTGCTTAAGATTGCAACATCTTTACTTTAGTCCTATCGCGCAACTACCATGCTTTGTCTCTTTCTTACTCCTCCACTTTTTTAATCCATGTGCATTCTTGCCACTTGCTTTATTTTATTTTCTTCGAATAGCACTTCAGCAAGATTTCGCCTTCTTTTGGCGTCGACATTTTGTGTCATTGAGTGTTCGTTTCGTTTGTTGCTAACATTCACGACACATGGTAACGTCTTTAGAGGGCGTCTAACTGCAGCATGTTAACCTTCATGTACAAGGCCCAAACGTTGATGTCTAATCCCTCCCTTTCTTCGATCATGAAACGGCACGCTTTTTCACACTTTCAAATACAACCCACTGATGCTGCCTGCTGTAGACAGCTAAGTGAAGAAAATGTATGTCTGACGCCTTGACTGCTCGACTGCAGGAAATTATTTCAATTTTCGCACTTTCTCAAGTATACTTCAGCACTTCTTCACTGCGCACTGGGCAGAGCCGGGCCTTGCTTTGGCTTATTCGAAAGTTGCGTGTTCAAGCGTATGTTTTTAGCGTCATTGTCACTCGACAGTGTTCTTCTGAATGGGACAGACGACTTTGGTGCTTGCTCTCAATCGCCCAAAAGCGCCTCACTTGCCTCACTGACTGACTGTTGGGTTGTTTGAGTTCGAGGTGTTGCTGAAGAACAAGTGTTTCTTGTTCTTGAAAATCAATTTCTTGCATCATTGTTTGCAAAACGCGAACTAAGTGTCCTGGAAAATTCATTTGTTATTGTATTAATTCGTTGTTACTGCTGCAAGAGCTCTGCTTCTTGACTTTGCGTTCTTTGGCGTCGTCGTGTGTGTCCCAAGTGGTTTGATATGAAAGTAATTTTGTTTCCAGGTAGAACAGTTGACTTGTAGATGAATGAATGGATGATGGATGAATGGCTTGTTTCATGAACGTAGCATGAAAAGCAGTCAAAGTTTAAAATTAAATTTTTGTTGAATCTCAGCATCTTCTTCATCTGCGTGTTGTTGTGCTTAAGTATGCGAACATTATTATTTAAAGTATTTTATTATAAGTAGCAAGTATACTTATTCAACTTTTCATTATTTTTAAATAGATGCCTAGAAGGCAGTCTTTTTAGGGTGTCTTCTTGTAAGAGTAAATAGCATCAATTTAACACAGTTTTTTAAAGCTTTTATGGTTAGTTATGATTGCTAGTGTGGTGAGCACAAAAATAAACTTTTATTTTATTTATATATTTTTTATTAATTTTATTTTTGACAATTTATTTTTAAACTTGTAAACTCATCGAACACAATTTTATAACTAATTTAAAATACAAAATTTTTGATAAATAAAAATTGACAATTTTGAAATCTTAAATAATAATTTTTTAAAATAAATGTGTAAGTGAATATTATTAAAGTTGTATGTTGTTTTGTATGTTGTGATGTCGGTGTTTATATGTGGTGGTATTGAGTCACCACACTAGTATCGCCTGTGGTTGAAATTTGACCATATAAAAATTTGTTACTGTTTTCTTTTTTATTTTATTATTGGCAGAGTTTTTTTTTTTTTTTTTTTTTTTTTTTTTTTTTGGATTCGCCCGGAAGTAGGAAATCTTCATAGATACGTATGACCCGCGCCATACGCATGCACGATTTACATTCTAAGAAGTTCCCGGATCAGCCGGACTGAATAGAATGCACCTACGTGCTAAAACCTACCACCTGTTGGCAAATAAAAGCCTCCACTAAGCACAATTGCTTGGCCTTTCAGCGGAAATTAAAATTAAATAAATATATTTGAAATTTGAAATTTGAGAAATTTTTGTGCTTATGTAAACATAATAAGCATCATCGAATAAAAGCACAATCTTCATAACACAAGGGAATACAAGACAACATCCAAAGTAGTTTATTAGACTATATATAACCGCATTTATAATTGTTGTCATTCGGCTTGGGGCCACTGTCCAACCCAAGATCCTACGTGGAAAAGAGATGCAACTCTCAAACACCAAACCAATACCAAACATAGCACAGATATACAAGTATATATTATGCAGGCACAATATATTTATATATTCGGGTCACTGAAATAGGGGAACACCGAGCTAAAGTTATTATTTGGACATGCATTTGGGCCAACGCAGGTAAAAACTTGTATGGAAAAGAGATACACTCTGACACACCAAGCCGAGGGATACGGTATACATGGTCCCATTTTAAACGAGCTATAGAACTAAAGATGTAAAATAATTTCATGAAAAAATTAAGCAACGAAACTAAATAAAACGAAAACTTAAAGTATTTATCAAATTCGGTAATGCTTATATGTTAAATCGTAAAATCTACACAATTATCGCGAGCTATATTTGTTATCGCAATGAATGCGTTAAGTATTCAAATGTAATATCATTTTACGTTTTAAGACATCCACCGAGTCAGAAAAATTTATCAAGTTCAAGTTGCCATTGAAATCACTACACATACATCGCAAAGGGTCGTGAAGGGCATAATTAGAAGTGCACTGACTCAACTTAAAAAGCTGGAAATGTCTGGCTCCGCTCCTAGGGATGTTGAAGTTTAATGAAGAAAGGAGGTAATGTGAGTCTATATCACCACTGAGTAATTTGTATAAAAAGGAGACATTTAGCATAATTCTTCTGCTTCTTAAGGAAGGCAGGGCAATAATTTTAAGGCGGGTTTCATAAGGGGGTAGAATAATGTTGGGGTTCCAACGATAATGTAAAGCAAAAAGTAAGAATTGTTTTTGGACCGATTCTAATGCATCGATGTGGACATTGTATTGAGGGTTCCATATTACAGATGCATATTCAAGAATTGGTCTAACAAGAGAGGTATAAAGTATCTTAGTAGTGAAAGGATCGTTGAATTCTTTAGCACATCTTTTAATGAAACCAAGGACACCTCTAGCCTTATTTACCACCAAATTAACTTGAAGATTGAAACGAAGTTTAGGATCCATAATTACACCTAAATCAAGAAAACTGTGTACAATTTCTAAGTTGGTATTATTTATAGTGTAATTTATACTATTAGCAATTCGACGTGAGAATGTCATTTGCTTACATTTTTTTAAGTTTAATTTTAAAAGGTTTAAATTACACCACTCCACCAGACTATTTAAATCGGATTGTAAGAGTTGTTGTTCTTCAGGCGATTTGTAGGTTAGAAAAAGTTTTACGTCATCGGCGTACATTAAGACGTTACAGTGTTTTATTACAGAAGGAAGGTCATTTATAAACAGTAAAAATAAAACCGGACCAAGATGACTTCCCTGAGGAACACCTGATGTGACCAAAATATTTTTTGACATAGAATTCTTATATAAAACTTTTTGCGAACGATTTGACAAGTACGATTTAATCCAGTGTAATAGTTTGACGGGAAACCCAATTAGATGAAGCTTTTTCAGAAGAAGATAATGATTAACACTATCGAAAGCTTTGCTAAAGTCTGTATAAATAACGTCAGTCTGTCGTCCTAAAGTAAAACCTTTAATGACACGCGTAGTAAACTCCAAGAGGTTAGTTATCGTAGATTTTCCCTTTAAGAAACCATGTTGGGAGGTGGAAATGGAGGAAGATACGACGTGGGTTATTTGATCAGTTATAATTTTCTCAAATAACTTAGGGATTGCGCTTAGTTTTGCGATACCTCGGTAATTGAAAACATCAATTTTTGAACCGGATTTATGAAGAGGTATTATATAAGATTTTCTCCATATATTGGGAAAATGACCGATGTGCAAGGATGAGTTAAAAATTTTTGATAGGGGAGAACACAAACTATTAGAACAATGCTTTAAAATGCAGCTCGGGATTTCGTCAGGACCAGTAGTAAAAGAAGATTTAACTTGTTGAAGGTAATGCATAACTATATTAGAATCTATTACGGGGGTTTCAAAAGAGTTAACTGGTGGTAGGTAAGGATATTCAAGACTCATGCTCAATGGTATATCGGAGTAGGTTGTTTTAAAGAAGTTTGCAAACATGTTGGAAACATCGATGTCGCAAGATGCTTCATCATGATTAAATTTCATAAGAGGTGGGAAACTGGAAGTTTTTCGTTTTGAATTGACAAACGTGTAGAAAAGTTTCGGATTATCTTTGAATTGAGATTTTATATTGGCTATATATGCAGAGTAGCATTGTTTATTTAATAGTTGATATCTGTAACGACAAGAGGAATAGGAAGCGAAGTCTAAAATAGAGCCTGACTTTTTATATTTCTTAAATAAGCGATTTTTGGAATTTTTTAAAGACTTAAGCTCATTAGTTAACCAAGGAGGGCATAAAGGCTTGAAATTAATATTTTTTTTTGGCACAGATAATGAGAAGCATTTTTGCAAGGTATCATTGAGAAACTGCACTGAAGATTCGACATCATAAAAAGAGTACGAAGACCTATTATTTAAAATTGGGGACCAGTCAATCCGCGCGAGAAGAGCATTCAGTTTAACATAGTCTGTGTTTTTAAAGTTAAAAATTTTATTATTTCGCGTATCTGGAGCTAATTTATTTTCATTTCCGTTGGCAAGTAATATTGTTATTTCAAGAGTTGGATGATAATCGTCTTCCGGAAAAGAAACTGGGTTCGAACGACGGAGATTTACGGAAGTGCATCTGTCTACAAATACAAGGTCAAGAGATCTATTACTTTTATTAAGAATATTATTAACCTGCTGAAGACACAGATCAGACAACTTATCTAAGAAGTCATTTATCCAATCAGAGGCCGAGATAGGAGTAAGAAATGCGGAATCATCAGTAAAAAATTTAATATCATTTTCAGTTGTATCAGCGGCTAAGCGCGAGACAAAGATGGCTTTAGTTGGTGGAATTGCGATTAATGGCTTAGGCGAAATAGTAATCGGAATCCGTTGAGCGTCAACAACTGAAGTTTCAAAAATAGGAGTGTTAACAATAGGAGGAGCAATTGAAACAGCTTGAGCATAAGAAAGAACAGGCTGGTTAACTGGTATAGATGGTGCTAATATTGGCAAGGAAACGGTCTCTGGTGCATTTGGAGCAGATGTGGAGGCAATCGTATCAGAACAAATGTCCATATCGTCCACAATGTCCTGTTCAACAGGTGGTGGCATTGGTGGTATCGAGTTAGTTTTCGGCTTATTGCGCAGGTTCATGCTTTTCTTTTTACGCTTGGGTGAAGGAATTGACTCTTCGATATATTTGCACTCATCGAAAAGTGTTTGATATTTTAAAAATTTAGCAGAAAGCAAAGAAAATTCCCTACTAATTTCGGTGAAACCCTGCTTTGTCTGCTTAAAAAGCTTGTAAAAGTTTATATCAGTCAGTCTGCACTTCTCACAAGACCAACGCAACCCTTTACCTTCTTCAATAAGGTCTGCAACTCGGCCCATTATGCCCACACATTTGGCGTGAACGATATTATCACATAGCCAACATGATAAATACCGCTCATTTTCACCTTTAGTGGAACAACCGGGCTTAGAACAAAGCATTTTAATTAATAAATACAAACAAAAAAAAAAAAGAGTAGCAAAAACAAATAAAGTAGTAAAAATATTAGTAGTTATTAATATATAAAAATAAAACCAAAAAAAGTACTAAAAATAAATAAAAGTAGTAATAATAGTAGTAGTAAGCAATAGTGACAACTTGAACTGATGGCAACCCCTATCAATTTAGTGAAGTGCCCAGAAGTATGCAACTATTTTTCGATATATAAATAAAGTAAGTATAATAAATAAAAAGTATGCAGCTAGACAGAGCTAGGCAGATGTCTAAAACGAAATTACAATATAAACGAAAAAGAAAGGTATATAATAAACAAAATGTACTGAAACTTGTTCAGCCACTTCAACGAAATATTAATAAATAGATATTAATAAATAAACTTATTTTATAAGAAGCAAAATACAAAATATAAACTTATCGCTGTATCTTCAAAAAACCAACAAAAGCACAAAAATTTTTTGTTTAACTTTAAGAAAAACCAATGTTTTTAAATATAAACTTTGCACAATCTAAAAAACACAACGTAAGCGAAATTTAGCGCGTTGCCAACTGTTAGAGACATTATATTGAGAAATAAGTATTTTAGGATAATACAATGAATGAAATTAAATTTAATTGTTATTGAATTGAATGAAGGATTAGTTTGACTTATTTCGTAGAAATGTTATTCAAAAAATTAATTGGCATTGTGAACTGTTGTTTATGTTTATGTCTTCTGGATTGGTAACAATAAACTTTCCAGAAGAATTCGACTTTATATCAAATTTTAATTGTATTGATATATAATTCGATGCAATATTATTGTGACAAACATATTAATTCCAAAAAAATTTTATCATCACTTTTACTTTCCTAATGAATTCGCCACCAGATCTCTCGCTCAGTCTCTGTTCACATTATCGCTTTGTTTTTTTCTTTTTCGTCACTCATGTGTGGGTATGGGCACCACTACATTTAAAGCTTCTGTGTTTGTCTTTTGTCTTTGCTTTGTTGTTGCGTTTTGTGTTGCTACATAAGCTTTTGTCTGAATTGCTCTCAATTGCTCTCAGCTGACTCCGAAGCTTGCTCCGTGCCTATAGCTGCTCATGTGCAAACGTAACCGAACTCACACCACAGTGTAATGCAGTGGTGTTTGCACGCATACTACTACAATTTTCGACTTTTGTCCTTATATTAGTAGCTCTCTCACTTTCTGCACTGATAAAAATTGTTGTACAAGCAGAATTGTTGTACTCTGGGAAGCAGAACAATTGTAGATGTACTAGTTGAACCTAATTTTCAGTTTTCTGCTGTTAGCGAGAGTGATGTTGGCAAGTGCATAATGAAAATAAAATCAAATGCTACTGGTGAGGATGGTATTTCAGTTAAATTTATAAAACTTATTTTACCCCACGTACTTAGTTCACTAGCACATATAATTAATTATTGTTTTACTACGTCTTCTTTCCCTCGCTCCTGGAAAATTGCAAAAGTAATACCTGTTGCCAAAAAAGCTTTAGCGTCTGAAGCCAGTGACTTCAGACCTATAAGTATTCTGTCCTCTTTGTCTAAGATATGCGAATCTATTATGGCAGATCAGATTTCATCTTTTTTGAACAGAAATAACATGCTTTCTCCTTTACAATCCGGCTTTCGTGCTGGTCATAGCTGCACAACCGCTACAATGAAAGTATTAGATGATATCAGAAAATCATACGATGATGGTCTGGTTACTCTTCTTTGCATGCTTGACTTTTCAAAAGCATTCGATACTGTTAATCACTTGTTGTTATGCCAGAAATTTAAATGTTGGTATGGTTTTTGTGACAGTGCTGTAAGTCTCTTAGAAAGCTACTTGTCGAATAGATTGCAAAGAGTTAGAGTCGGAAATAAGTTTTCTCAATTTAAATTGGTACGAAGTGGAGTGCCCCAAGGCTCCATTCTTGGTCCTTTGCTGTTCTCCGTGTTTATAAATGACATCTTCTCAACATGTAGGTATTCTTCCCTGCATGCCTATGCGGATGATGTTCAATTATATCTCTCGCGTAAAACGGGTCTCTTAGAAGACTTAAGCTATAGACTGAATGAAGATCTCTGCAATATTAACCAGTGGGCCATTAGTAATGGTCTACAGCTAAATGCGCTTAAGTCTTTTGTGCTACCGATTTCAGCGTCGAAAATGTATTTTGAAAATATTCCACACTTGTTTATTGGCGACAAAAAACTTGAATTTGTGACTAATGTTGTGAGTCTTGGCTTTCACATCAACTCAACACTAACATGTAGTGATCATGTAAATAGTATCATTCGCAAAATATACTACATCTTGCGAAATCTTAGAATGTCTGCCGAATTTACACCCGTTGAAACAAGACGTAAGCTCGTGATACAACTAATTTTACCCATTATTACCTATTCGGAAATTGTATACAGTAAATTAGATTCGTGTTCTGAACATAAACTGCAAATAGCGTTTAATCATACAACAAGGTATGTCTACGGCATTCGAAGATTTGACCATCTATCACAGTATAGGAATTCTATCCTTGGTTGTAGCCTTACTAACTACATCAACGCCAGAAACTGCATTTTTCTTCATAAGCTGATTCACTATAAAACTCCACTATATCTTTTTGATAAACTACAATTCTGCCAGTCTAGTCGAAGTAACATGCTAATTGTACCTAATTTTAAATACCTTAACTCTACTAGACTTTTTTTCATTAACGCCATCAGACTATGGAACTCTTTACCCAATCACTTAAAAAACATTGATGGTATTGGAAGCTTTAGGCAAGCTATATTTAAATTTTTTAACTAACTACTTTACAAATGGTAACCAGCTCTCTCTTTCTTTCTTAAATTTTTCTATTCTTTTGTTTTCTTCCTTAAATTTCCTCAATTAAATTCTTATATAACTTCAAGAGTCATTTAATTTTATTCTTACTTAGTCATTATATTTCTTTAAGTATTTAAGCAATCTTAACTTGTGTTAAATTTAATTTGTAATATTGTATTTCTCAAGTCATCACTTTGTATAGAAAAAGAACTTGTTCTTATTATACGAATTTGAAAGTAATAATAATAATAATAATAATAATAATAATATTTTATGTTTACAAAAACATGCTACTTACAAGTATTAAGCAAGAATTGTGCTGTAATTATAATAGTCATTATCATTATAACTATCATTACATTAAAATTATCATTAGCATTATCATTATCTATATATTAATCGGCAAACAAAAAAGTTTGTGTTCCCCTTTTTTCTGTGTTACCTTCAACATATTCACATAATACTTATATCGATGGATAGGTACTTTCGAGTAGATTTGCACAATATAATTTTTATCCGAATATGTTGTCATTAAGATAAGTAAAACTGAGCAAATGTAAAACGCTTTTGTTACCAATGGGACAATCAGAAACTACAAAGCGACAAAGCTCTGTTGAACATCACTGCTGTAGCAAAACACAAACACAGTGCAAAACACATGACCAAGCGACATGAACTCCCTAGCATGAAGTTTTAGCGCCAACTGATTGAGAGAACATCGTGGGTGCGATCCAGTGTTGCCGTTTCAAAATTTTTGAGCGAAGTGAAATATAAAAAAAAAAAAATGAAGTAAAGTGAAGTGAAATTTGTTAAAATAAGGGAGTGTGAAGCGAAGCGACGAATTTTCAGATGGTAAACACAAAAATTTATTTCAACGGTTTAAATACACATCTTTAATTTTAATAAGAAAGAAATAAGCCCAGCAAACATTATGACTTAAAAGACTCTTAAAGACTCATATAAATGAGTTTTTATCTTCATAATGCGCTAAAAAAATACTCTTTTATGAGTACATTTTCGTAAGTTGTGGACTTCAAAATATGATTCATAATAATGACTGCTTTATGTCTCATTTTGGACTCAAAACTAAGACTCTTTGAAGACTCACACTTAATACACTTTGAAGACTCAAAATAAAGACTCATAATAGACTCTTTTAGAACGCATATAAATTAGTCTTTTTGGACCAAAAATTAAGACTCTTTTAAGACTCATATTTAATTTTCTTTTAAGACTTATAATATAGACTTTTTAAATAGTCATAATAAAGACTCTTTAGAATACTTCTATACAAATTTATTAAAAATAACTTTTAGAACACTCGTATATAAGACTCCTTTATTAGGTATTTTTATAATTACAAATACATCATGCATATAAATATAATCCTTTTGTGAGTCTTTGTTATAAACAATCATAATACCATATTATTTAGGTCTTTTTGATGAGTTTTTAATGAGAACTCATAAAGCAACCATAAGAATGACTCTTTTAAGAATATTATTTTGAGCAAATATTTTACAATCATATTAAAGACTTCTAATTACGTACTCATAAAACATGTATAAAAAATACTCTTTTGAGAGTCTTATTTCTAAGCAATCAATTTACAATCATATCAAAGACTCATTTAGGAGTTTTTTTATTTTTATTTTATTGCGTACTCATAAAGCACGCATAAGAAATACTCTTTTAGTCATTTTTTTTTTTTTTTTGAGAAACTCAGAAAATGTTTGTAGGGAAGTTAAACATAACAATACACAAAACAATTCAATACAAATATATGAATAAAATGTAGATACATGCATATAAAAATCATATACGATATTAACAATAATAAATAAATTAATAAATAAACAAAGAAAACTTAACATCAGATAGTAGAAATTTATTCCGGCAAGCTTTTGTCATATTTTTGAAGAACTTGTTCAGATGGATACCACTTAAGAAGTGTTTGCATTTTTATAGTTTCATCTGCGAAAATACCAGTTCTGTTGTAGCGCTGCTATGGGCTATAAAAAAAACACAATAAAGCTCCAACAAATTGTGTATGCTGTGGATACAGTAAATTTCCAATACCATTTTTAAATTTGAAAAAAGATATCCAAAATTTTTTAAAATTTATTTCATTTCGCAAAAATTCCATTTAAATGTAACAGTAACTTCCAAGCAATGCCAGAACATAATTTAAATAATTTTGAAAAAGAAATTGCACTTTGTACAAAATGGAAGTGTTTATGCCAAAGAGGAAGTTTCGAAGCATAAGCCTCCAAAAAGAAGTAGAACACTTCAATTGAAGTGAAAACGGCAACACTGGAGCGATTGTGTACGTGTTTCGATTCTCGAATAAAGCTTTCGAGTCTATCCACACGTGGTACTACGTGAACATCACTGGTTTAAAGAAATAAAAAATCTAATGAAATAATCCCGAACTTTTTTTTTCTTTCAATCTGATGCGGACCTTCTACGTGCATATGAACTTACAATGGATGAATTATATTATACATCATTCCACCTGTTCAAAGCAGGTATATTTCTAAAAAATATTCGGTGCACTCCTTCTCTCTACTATAATTCATATAAAAAGAAAAATTATCAAAATTGGTTAGGACACATGGAAAATGGTTCTTAACTGTTTTGCCTACGTCTATTTTTATATAGATTCAAAAAAAAAAAAAAAAATAAATAATTGGCCATTTCAGCCCTTGAAAGGACTTTGACATATCTTCTTATGATCAATTGTGTTGTGTGTGTTATTAAGATTGTACACAATTGACCGAGAACCGGACCTACAGGTTTAACGCCGACTCCGAACGGTGATGGACGGAATGTTCTTGTTCTCAAGAAGCTTTACATGGCATTTTGATTACTCTCTGAGGTTTGCCATTGTCTGCAGAGATCTCCAGGTTCGTTGACATAGAGGCCACGCACTTTAACCAACTACGCCACGGACGCCATATAGATTCAAACATATTTTATCTATGCCGCCGCAACAATAGGTTGCTTCAAATTGCGTATATAAAATGTGAGTGGTGAGGAACCATGTTTATATAGGTATGAGCCTGAAAGTAAACAGCAGTCGACTGC
Organism: Pherbina coryleti; assembly: GCA_943735915.1. Classification (NCBI taxonomy): domain Eukaryota; kingdom Metazoa; phylum Arthropoda; class Insecta; order Diptera; family Sciomyzidae; genus Pherbina; species Pherbina coryleti. The sequence goes on from OX030948.1 coordinate 19,450,334, forward strand.
ACGAGTCTTTCTAGGTAAACCAAATCCAACAATGGAGATGTTCTACATGAGATACTTAGAACGTTCAATTCCGAATAGTACTCAACCGAGCTCAACTGGCAATTTGTGTGCCAGATGTGTTCCGTGAAATAAGGAAAGCAAACACGCGCCGACGAATTAGTCTTCATCCAGACAATACAAGCTCGGACACATCAACTCGAACAAAGGTGTTTTTGAGCATTCAGATCATGGAATTAATAGGTCATCCACCGTACTGACTTGATATGACACCAAATGACTTCTTTTTGTTCCCGCACATCAAGCACAAACTGCGTGTACAGAGATTTTCGATTCTAGAAGAAGGCATTTAAAAACTATGTTTTGGAGGTGTCTCAAGCGGAAAGTGATAAATGTTATGACAAATGTTATAGGAGAATATTCCGAAAAGCAATAAAGCTATCTTTAATAAAAAAAAATACGATCTACATGTATTCCCGAAATATATGTAGCAATCCAAGTATTTATATTTCGAACTGTACATGTTCTCATACAATAACTTAAGTAAATTTATGAGTTCTTAATCATGGCACACAATACTTTCATTTGTCTACCCTTATTAATATTAAACAATTCTGGCCAAATGTAAAAAGAAATCTATTCAATAGCATTTAATTAGATGAAATCACCGGGTTGAAGACATACGGGTTGAAGCAAATAAGTACGAGCTTGCTTCAAGCTTCATCTTCAAGATAAAGATATTGTGGAGAACTTTTAGAAATATATCCCATCAGCTATGAAACGATTGCAAGCAATAAAAATGTAAATATATGCTAATAGATATTCATACCGATAGCAAAATACACAGCGAGAAAAGCATAAGAATTCATTTCTTTGTCGCAAGTTATCTTGCCAGGATATAATAAGAAGAACAAAATCCAGTTGGTTAATTTAATTTATGTAACCCTCATTATCTTAACCCTTATTTGTTGCGACTTATGCAGAGTTTTTTTTTTTTTATTTTTTTTTTGTTTTTTTTGTTTTTTATTTTTTTTGTTTTTTTTGTTTTTTTTTGTTTTTTTTTTGTTATGTTTTTCTTTTTTTTTTCTTTTTTTGGTTTGCAAAAATAACCAATACGAGTATTAATGTAACTTATTTAAAGCCGTTTTAAATATTCCGCATATATTATATAGAATATTATAACTTCAACTTATTTCAACTGTATCTAGCTGCTAAAAATTCAAAACATTTTATGTATGCAAATTATAAATAAGGCCAAATAACCAAGGAACTACTGCTACGTATGAGCACCCAAAAGTATGCCACATAAAAATGTTACCAAGTCTGTGTTTAGTTTTGAATTCATTAGTTTTTTTTTTTAAGTTCGGGTTGTCCGCCGTTTTTTAGGGGCTATAACGTTTTGTGGGTTAAGCTAGAAGCGCTCAAGTGCTGTGCCAGTTGTAGAGTAGCTATGGCACGTTATGGTCGGTCAGACGATGACGTGGGCTGAATTGAGTAGATGCGTCATATTTAAACATGAGTAAAAGTTTTAAGGGTCGATTTGTTTTTTTATAGATTTTTTATGTTTCTACATATTTTTAAGTTCTGGGTATGTTATGCAAATTTGTTCGCATATAACTATAGTAGCAGTTTGACTTATTTTTATTTTTGTGCATTTTTTATTTTTCATGTTAGTATTTTTAACACATGTGGCAGTGTTTCATGAATTTATTATAACCATTGGGTATGAAAAGTTTAAAGTTCCACATGAATGTCGAAAAAAAAATATACTTAAATTTTCTCTGAGTTTTATTAACTCACAACTGATGATTTTATTTAAAGCAATTTATGGTTGATTTAACATTTAAGTATCAATAAATTTTGATAAGAACAAAGATACATTAAAGGAAGCACTAAGATTGAATTTGAATTTTTTTTTTTTTTTTTTTTTTTGCTATTCAATCAAGGACTTAAGTTTAAAAACAAGAAAATGATTCACAAATTAAAAACTAATAGAATATTACACAGAAAAATATAAGAAAAATTTAAGTTTGGAAAACGCTTTCCCTTAAAATTGCCGATTTATGATGAAACTTGTTAAAAATAATAAAGATGGTTTTCGAGACTTTTGGGAAGAACCAAGTAATTAACCAGCGCAATCTAAAACATAAAATCCAAGCGAGCATTTTCTGGACCATAGCGTCCGAATAGATTCAAAGAGCTTAAAAAAATAAATGAAATTAAAACTATTGGAACTAAAACTGGGTATAAATAAAAAAATAATGAAAATAATTAAAAAAAAAGTTTCTTTTAAATTTAAAATTTTCACATTTTTCTTTAGGTGCAAAGTAAACGATTAGCTATATATTAAAAATAAGGTTGTCAATCAATCATGAAGTTATTGACACGAAAAAAGTTGGTTGACACGAAAAAACCTACCTTGAAATCAAAACTAACTAGATTTTAGTAGTTGGTGTTGTTGGTGTTGGTGTTGATGTTGATGTAGATGTTGATGTTGATGTTGATGTTGATGTTGATGTTGATGTGGATGTTGATGTGGATGTTGATGTTGATGTTGATGTTGATGTTGATGTTGATGTTGATGTTGATGTTGGTGTTGATGTTGATGTTGATGTTGATGTTGATGTTGATGTTGATTTTGATGTTGATGTTGATGTTGATGTTGATGTTGATGTTGATGTTGATGTTGATGTTGATGTTGATGTTGATGTTGATGTTGATGTTGATGTTGATGTTGATGTTGATGTTGATGTTGATGTTGATGTTGATGTTGATGTTGATGTTGATGTTGATGTTGATGTTGATGTTGATGTTGATGTTGATGTTGATGTTGATGTTGATGTTGATGTTGATGTTGATGTTGATGTTGATGTTGATGTTGATGTTGATGTTGATGTTGATGTTGATGTTGATGTTGATGTTGATATTGATGTTGATGTTGACGTTGATGTTGACGTTAATGTTGTTGTTGTTGTTATCACATGAGGCGGTTCCCTAAAGGGCCTTATAACGCCGTCAATTTTATTTTTATTATTTTTAACATGTCGTCGTTCGCAAATTATTGTGTTCTATATGACAAAAATGTTTTTTTGGTAAATCAAGTTTAAAGTTTAGTAAAAAACTGAACCGAAAAATCTGCCGCGATTTTCTTACCAATGAAAGTTCAAGAGTTTGTGGTTTTTTCTGTCAAAAAAAATGTTCATCCTTGGAAGCGTTTTTTAGAGTAAGATGCATTTAAAAAAAAAATAATTTGTTCTATATGCACTTATTTACGAAACTATTCTTTTTTAATAGCATATAGAACAAAATGTAATATGTATTGGAGAAATGAAAAGCAATGTGATTTCACCCAATAAAAACTTTATTTCATATATTATAATATTAACTTAACTTTAAACTTAATCTTATACATATGTTCTTATGAGTCCACTTAAATCAATACCTGTTAATTTCTTAAAAGGTAAGTTTCGACTACAAAATCAAGTAAAAAATTAACCAAATTTATTTGACTTCGATTCCACGAAGTTCATGCTTGATTTACGGAGATTTTTTAATTGAAGCAAGATTGTTAAAAAAACGAAGACAAAAAGTTGTACCTATATTTTAAATTGTATTAAACAAATTATTATGGGTATTTACGGGTTGATGCGAAACACAGTTGCGACGATGCGAAAATGCAAGATTGCGAATTTTTGCTTCATTCCAACAACAAACACATTAGAAGCAATTTTGGGACTCTTCTTGAATTACGCACTGCTCAAACCTTTTGCGAAAGCGCACAAACAGTGATGCGAAGCAGCTGATTCATGTTATGGGTGTTTTCAAGCATAGTTGCCATCTGGGTAAAACTTTAAAAAGACTAAATTTGTACGTTGATTTAAATAAGTTTTTGTTATTTTGAAATAAGGTGGCAATATATTTCTTTCCGCTATCGTAAAGTTACAATATTGATGTTCACGCGTTAGTGCGAAAAATATGTTGCATTTTCGCATTCTTGCAATTCGCATTAACCCGTGAATACCCACGGTTGTAGTATGCCACTGCATCAAGTGATAAAAAGTTGTATAAACTTTTCACATCATTTACTTTCTCCAATGATATCTTCTTATCTTTTGCTTATCCATTCTTATTCTTAGTATTAAGCTTTTTTAAACGTTGTTGTAAAATTTAACTTCTAACCTTATGTTATTTATGATGGGTATTTTCTTTTCGTTTTTGTTTCATTTTATTTACCAACTGCAATCTAAAGCGGGATTTTTTCATTTTTGTTTCATTTCATTTGCCAAGTGCAATGTGAAGCTAAGAAAAAAACCAGAAAAAAACAAAAAAAAAAGCAAAACACAAAGACCTCCAAATAATAACTTTAATAACTTTATTTAGACTTGCATATAGAACAAAATAAAAAAATATTTTTTTTACTTAGTATTTTTGCTTCATTTTTGTTCTATATGCACGATTTTTTGCATATAGAACACAATAAGTTACGAAGCTTGTCACAACAGTGTTGTATAGCACAAAGTCGATGTCTCATATTTCGAAAACTATAAAAGATAAAAGCAAACTGATGGCACAGATCGATAGATCTCGAAAAATTTGCCTATATACCAGTCTTATCTCAATTTTTTCAATTTTGTGATATAGAACACAATAATTTACGAACGACGATGTGCCCGAAGATCTCACCATCATAGTCGTTCTTTAAAATTTACCGTTACGCCGGTAGTCACAGAGTCAAATTTTCATGGAACGTTTTTCATGGTTGTAGCATTTTTACTGCATTATGTGGTTGCCACCCTGAAATCTTGACGATAAGATTTTTTTTTGTATTTTAGTTGAAAGGCGTAATAACACATCTATGCTGTCGTAAAACAAAATGTACAGTAGCACGTCTCCTGAATGAGTAATAATTCCAAGCAACGATATTACATTTCTCTAACATAAGCTGAAATATTGACGACCTGGTAACGTCAGAATTTTTTTTTTTTTTTTTTGTAAGGCCAAGTATAAATCCTACATTCTCCTATTCAAACATTTATCGTAGCTTATATACTCACCGAGTAAAAATTCAATACAACGCCGTTGATTGAATGTTGCATTGTCGATCTTTGAGAGGCTCTCTCTGTGTCCCAATGACATCAGAATTTTTTGTCTAATTTTAGGTCTGTTTCCGTACAAAGTTTAAGAAAAGTTCGATTAAAGTTCAATATGTGAGAGTAATTATATTCTCTGTCAAAATGAGAGAATTTGCAAAAAAGTACGGAAACGACTTCTAGCGAGTTTCAAGCACAAAAACAGCTGATTGCCTATAAACGTAAGCAGCGCCAAATTTATTTCCATCAATTTGACATTTTCTTGTTCTTCTTGATGCTTGTTCTTATCGTGCTCGAAGAAATTGTTCAAGCAAAGTTCAAGCTAGTTTCGAGGCTCGAGAGAGTGGCATTTTGCTTGTTCTTCATCTCTCTCGAGCTAGAAAAATGTATAAAGAAACGCCTTCAACCAACTTCAAGTAACTTGAAGTGCGCACGGAAACAGACTTTTTGTTGTGAGGACTTTGAACACGTCTTTATTGTGTAACGATGTTCCGTTTTCCGAATTTAGAGCTGGGATATACTCGCCGGTGTCCAGCGTTCGTTGCAGAAAAATTTATATTATAAAGAGACCCTTTCGCTTGTAAGATGATAATTATTTATTGACAATTCAAGATTCGACTCAAATCTAGTGTCTTATATATAATCCTATGAGTATACACACGATGACCTTGACTGGCGGTAGTAGGTCATGGTATAATAATACAAGGTAGCATTGACAGTTGCTTGGGAAATCATATACTGTCAAAAAATATACTCAAAAAGAGAGCGCTCACAATCCGCCATTGAAAACACAAGCAATGTTGAAAACGTTGAAGTGAAAAAAAACAACAACCACAGCAGCTGCTGATGTATTTCCACAAAAAGCTGTTTTTTACAGTTTATGTTTTCCTGTTGAAGAGAAAATAAGCAGTTGTCAATGCTACCATGTATTATTATACCATGGTAGTAGGTGATGTCTTGGAATTTCTGTGGCGAAGATGAAGCGTAGGCTACGGCCGCTTTTGAGGTTAATTAGTATACACACAATGACCTTGACTAGCGGTAGGTGATGCCTTGGAGTCTCTGTGGCGAAGTTAAAGCGTAGGTTACGGCCGCAACGTCGGTGTGCTTGCAGAGGCTGCTTTGATTGACTCGAGTGGTGCTTACGCTTGTCGGGAGCGCTCTCTGGGTTTTGTGTAACCTTGTTTTGAAACTTTTAGCTATGGCTGCGGATTAAGAAGTGTGACTAAATGACTATCGCTGCGGCAGAAGAAATTTGATTACAATATTGGGGAAGGAAACTGAACCACCAATACGTAATTGCGGCACCCTGTGTGTGGAAACTAAATATAACCGGGGAAGGAAACTTAACCACCGGAAATATGTCTACATAAATCGAAAATAACTCTGATTCCACAAGGTTACACTCACCACTTCTGTGCTTCCGAAGGTCCGATCACTTTGACTATACGATAAATAAGAGGTCGTTTCGATGCTGTGACTGGCCTTTTATACTTTTGCTTGCAGCTGCGAGCGGTACTTTGATGTTCAAACCGGTTTTAAGCTGGATTCACTGATCACCTTCAGCATGTTTTTTGCGCAAGCTCTATTACTCCCAACAAGAGAATGTGGCAATTTTGATTCAATGACATGTAAAACATTCTGCAAGTTTGTTGTTTTTTCAATGTCATTCAGCATTGCCAGATACAATGTTCCTTTATTATAAAGACATGAAAAATAAAATATGCCTATTTCAACTTGACAAACTTCATTCTGGCAGTTCCGCTCAAAAACATTCAGCAAGAAAATTAAAATAAAGTTAATCAAGTTCAAGAGATGCAGCAAGTTTTTGTTACTCTCTCATTGAGTGTGGAAAAAAATAGAGCGCATAAACTCCATATAAAAAAAACTTGAAAACATGCTGAAGCTGAGCAGTGAATCCAGCTTTACTGCTTTAGGTTGCTTATTATAACTTCTCTGCTTCTCTCTCTCTCTTATTACTATTATGATATGGAGTGTTTGAGTTGCTTGATGATGATGTGTTATAGTTTTTATAGGTTATTGTGCGAATAAAATTTAAATAAATATTTGATTCAATTAATTGTGCCGTGTTGTGTTGACAAAAAGTTATTGCAGTTGTCTTCGCCCATTTGCTAAGTTCGCCATTGAATGGTTTTATCATTTTATCAAAAACGTGCTCTGGAAGGTGCCACCGACCGAAGGTATTTGGCCAGAATACATCAACTGATAATAGCCATGGTATAATAATACATGGTAGCATTGACAACTGCTTATTTTCTCTTCAACAGGAAAACATAAACTGTCAAAAACAGCTTTTTGTGGAAATACATCAGCAGCTGCTGTGGTTGTTGTTTTTTTTCACTTCAACGTTTTCAACATTGCTTGTGTTTTCAATGGCGGACTGTGAGCGCTCTCTTTTTGAGTATATTTTTTGACAGTATATGATTTCCCAAGCAACTGTCAATGCTACCTTGTATTATTATACCATGATAATAGCCATCAAAACAAGTGGACATGGCATTGAGCTTCGACCGACTGCACGTTAGTTGATTTATTTCATTCCAATTTACCATTAGCTGTTTTTGACAGGAGCGGGGCGAAAAAATTCATCATTTTGAGAGCGAAGTGTCAAATTTACTAACACCTTGTTATTATTACACCATAATATGGAGCATGTTGCGAATGCGTGTGTGTATTTAAGTTATCTCTCCCAAAGTGTTGCTTCTTGTTCCTCGCTCGCGCTCTCTCTTTCTTATTAAAACATCATGTGTCCATGATACAATTATACGGTAAGCTCATTTTAAGATGGCTGCTCAATTGAGAAATTTTGCAACAACAAAGCTGTACGAGCTATGAACGTCAAACGACAAAAGCACCAACAACAACAAAGAAAAACGAAAAGCTATCAGCTGATTTTGACAACTAGCGCACCCTGCTCTTCAATATGAGCCTACCTTGTAATTGTATCATGCATGTGTCTTACTTGTAAAAATACAGGGTGTATAACTAAATTTTATACTAATAAAAATTTAGTTGTTACAATTGGTGTATCATTTTTTTAATCCTAGCACTAATACTCAGGGAGTTATAATTCCATGTAACAAATTTTCAGTTGCGTTGCTTAAGCAGATCCTTCGTCGTTACTTCATCACGTTAAAAGTTCTTACTCTGGACATTCGGGTCATGGTATTAACGTGTAGTAGGTCCACCATCCACCAAAATAAAAAACCCAATTTTATAAAAGTTGAAGTATGCAAACATAAATTTTCTCTAATAATTGGCGATTTATTTGAAACATATTAAATGTTATAAAGACATTCTTCAAGATTTGTGGGAAAAAAAACAAGTCATAATGGTACATAACTTTACCTTGATAAGCAGATTTTATAGAATTTAATTACATTAAAATTAATGTGCTTTCAAAAGACGTTTAAGCAAATGCAATACGTTATCTCCGACCACAAATAATTCTTTGACCACAAAACCGAGCGCCAAACCACATAAAATCCCATATCAAGCAGTTACCACTGAGAAACACACACGCACACATACACACTTATATAAACGCACACAAAAAAGCACAATTAAGCTTTTTGTGGTCGAAATTGCGCAAGTTTTTGGCTGCATTTAGGTTTAGCTGCCATAGCAAACCAGGCCAGGCCACCGGCGCATAGCGCCTTAGCTTATGCTGCACTTTTATGTGCAACGCCTTTTTATGGGTAATTTTGACCAAATTGAAATTCCGATTGCATATACGTTGAATAGCTCGAAAAGCAGCGCATATTCGGTGAGTGTAGAGTATTTGAAATTTGTTTTTTTTTTTCTTTTTTTTTTTGAACCGCTTCGCTGCATTCCTGCTGTTGCACGTAATCCGGCAATATTTAAGGCGGCTTCTTCTGAAACTTTAACTTTTTATTGGTATCTATCTCACTTTTAATAAGCGTAAAAATGAACTTGATGTGATGTTATTCTTTCCGAGTTCAAAAAATGTTTTAATTAAAAATTGCGAAGCAGCTTAATTTATGAACTAAAATGCATTTATTCAACCCAGAAAAATAGGAAAATAACAGAAACAAAAAAAAAAAAAAATATTAAATTTGTGTGTAGCTAGTGGAACCTGACCGCAATTTACGCTGCAATAACAATCATAACAATAACAACAACAACAACAAAGCAAATGCATAACTACATTAAAACATAGCAAGGACAACGAGTAGAAATGTCATCTATAACATGACCGTCATCAGCTGCGCGCATAAACAAGAAATATTTATTATCTAAAAATTCTTGGAATTTTTTATTTGTTAAGTTCTTTTGTGAGCATTTATCTTATTATCTGGCAACAACTAAGCTAAGGATAACAACTACAACAAAAGCAACAACAACAAGAACAACAACAACAACGACAACGACAACGACAACAACAACAACAACAACAACAACAACAACAACAACAACAACAACAACAACAACAACAACAACAACAACAACAACAGCAACAACATCAACAACAACAGCAACAACAAGAGTAACAACAACAACAACAACAACAACAACAACAACAACAACAACAACAACAACAACAACAACAGTTAGCTATAACAGTTACAGCCATAACAACATCAACGTACAAACAAAAGCTAAAGTTTTGGGAATTGGTGCTGCTACATTGCTCTATGCCAACAGCAATAACAACAACAACTATATCCACAACAACTACATCAACAACAACAACAATAAAAGCTCTAAAAACCAAAAAGTCAAACAGATAAAACCACAAACAAAACAAGTCTAAACAGCAGAATGAATTTAATGCTTAAACTGGCTGATAAGAGGTGAAAGGAAAGGATGGCTGGCTGATGTTGGCAGTGGTGGTGGTGGAGTTGGTGATGGTGGTGTAGATGGTTCGTGTTACATAAGAACAAGATACACACTCTTTTGTTTAAATATTTGCACTCTGCTTCTTTTGTAGGCAGGAAGGTAGGTGTTCCCTTTAATCCGACTTAAAGCCTGGAATTAGTTGACTAGATGTGAGTGCAATAAGTCGTTGAATATCGATAGATTCACTCCAAGTTGGTTTTAAATGAAATGGAAAATAAATTGTTAATACCTTCATAACTAGGAAGGATTACCTAAGAAGTTAAAATAAACAACAAATTTTCCTTTGCTGCTTAAAAGATGCTTAAAGGATATCTAACTTTCTATGTGCAAAGATCAATTTTAAAGCTTGATAGTGTGACCATACCTTTTTATATAAGTCTCCAGAACAAATTAAATATGGGCTTTGAATGTGTTATTCAAATGAACCTCCATTCCATGATGTCAGAACTTTGTACCCGCAACTTTCTGTTGCTCAGTGCAACTCACTTTCTTCCCAATACTCATCATTTCATTGTCGGCATGGCCACTTTTTTGATCATATTGAAGTACTTACGTTATACGAGCGATCGCAGGGAAATGATTGATACTTTGGTACATGAATTAGTAACAATGAAGATATACGCTTTAAATGTTGTTTTTTTTTTGTTTTAAATTAGTTGTTCAAACATTTTCGAAAAAAAAAAAAATAAAAATAGAAGAAAAAATGTAAGAATCTACAAAAACTATAGCCTAGAAGAGTTTTATTTTTATGAAAAAGTTTTAAAATTAAAACACAGAACATCAAAAAGGTCCCTTATCAAACTACGGAAATTTCTTTACTCGGGGCTGTTTTGAAGTTTTCTGCAAATACACAGAAAGAAAAAAAAAATCAAGTATCCTATCAATCAAGCAAATATCAATTTACTTTAGAATTTACTGAAAACTAGAATAATTTGCTTGATTCAAGTGAACAATTTTCTTGATACTAGATTGTTTTGCTTGATTTATATCAAGAAACGTAATCCTCGTATTAAGAGCAGAATATGCCTGATTCAAGTAATTATAAGTAATGCCTGCTCGATTTGAGAAATTTGCGCTCCTAGAATTGAGAAGAATTCGCCTCATACAATTTTTTCAATGTTAGAATGATTCGATTTCTCTTTTTCTTTCTCTTTCTCTTTTAGATTTGAACCAAGGATTTCAGGTGGAATACCTATTCAGTCAAGTCTGCCTTGGTTCGAAATGGGGTTATAGATTAGTGGGAAGGAAAGATCAATCAGGTGAAACACATGTAGGATGTTCTAAGCGTGGTGGAAAGCCAAAGAAACATGTGAATTTGAATCAGAGGCAAGTGTTATGCCTTTACCTCAGTCAATTCAAGTTATAAGGCAATCTCATCCACAAACTTCTCTACCATCCACTACAACTTCAAGTCGTAAATATTGATGAATTTTCAATTTCAGTTGATTAGAAAAGAGGAGAGAATATTGCAAATGCGAAAGGTTTTAAACGTAGGACCATGGTCTGGCCGGGAATCGAACCCGGGACCCCTGGGGTAGCAGTCGAGCACGCTACCTACTCGACTACTGAGGCCGCCGATGTGGGCGGTAAGAGGGGTAACAAATATTGTCAAAAATAAATCAAAATATTTCAAGCATTTGAAAAATGTATCAAAAAAATTCAAAACGTATTAAAAAAGATACCGTAAGTTCGACTATGTCGTAACACAAAACATTCAATTCGCAAGAATTATTCAATTCGCTTTTGATGACATCTTTTTTAAAAAATATTTAGCAATATATTTATTCCATACATCTGAGCATATGACCTTTAAAAGACTGCCGGAGAGGGTTAATATGTATCACCGACCCCCATTATTTTTAAAAAAGGAACATTTTTCCCTTTGACACCTATTCCTTCCGATCACTCCTTAGGGGGGCTCCCATACAAATTTTATGGTTTTTGTATATTTATTCCATACACCTGAGCATATGACTTTTAAAAGAGTCCCGGAAAGGGTTAATATGTATCACCGACCCCCATTACTTTTGCAAAAGGAACATTTTTGACTTTGACACCTATTCCCTCCGACCACAAATTTTATGGTTTTTGTTTATTTATTCCATACACCTGAGCATATGACCTTTAAGAGAGTGCCGGAGAGGGTTAATATGTATGACAGACCCCCATTACTTTTGCAAAAGGAACAGTTTTGCGTTTGACACCTATTCCCTCCGACCACTCCTTAGGGGGTCTCCCATACAAATTTTATGATTTTTGTATATTTATTCCATACACCTGAGCATATGACCTTTAAAAGAGTGCCGGAGATGGTTAATATGTATGACCGATCCCCATTACTTTTGCAAAAGGAACATTTTTGCCTTTGACACTTATTCCCTCCGACCACTCCTTAGGGGGGCTCCCATACAAATTTTATGGTTTTGTCGATAAAACCGGAAACTGTCGATAAATAGGTAGAAAACTTTAGGCAAACAAAAACATCAAATGTTGTCTTTATATTTCATGTAATTGTGTAAAATTTATATAAGTTAGAGAGTTCAAACATGAATTTTTCTTCCAGTGAGGATCAAGTAGACCAACAAGTGCTAACATCAACATTGTACGATCAGTACTCTCACCAAAGGCTCAAATTGTGATATAAATACCAACACCTGATCACTATCAATCACCCTACTTACCTCGGAGAATGACGTATTCTACGTCAAAATTTGAAAAAAAAATGAAAAAAAAACGAAAAAATTTAACAAAATATTTAAAAATATTTAGGAAAAAGATAATAAAATGAACATTTTTTCAGTGTAGCGGGAAGCTTCGAATAAAATTTTTATTTATAAACATCTAAATGTTGACGAAATTGTGACAAATTAATAAAAATTAATTTAATTTATCTAATACACAAACCATTATTGACACTCTTCCCACTTCAAATCGAAAGTGTTCCTATTTTAACTAAAAAGCAGCTACAGCGTGTTCATGAATAACAAAATTTTAACAGACTTTTTAACTATTGAACGTTTTGAAGCTATTGTAAAATATTTTTATGAATACGGTTGTTTATTTTTATATTTTTCTTTGTGAAAAAAAACTGCAAAAAATACGTTATTAAAATGAAAATTTTACATTCCTTAAAATAAAGTGTCCACTACTATTTCATCGAACACAGCTGAATACTCGATCCGGTGAAAGCACTTAAGAAACTCATGATGATAAGGATTTGCATTAAAATGCCAAAAAATAAAAAAAAATATATTGCAACTGAGCTCTTTCTCCGTTCTATGCACCTTGGTTGGCTGTACCATCATTTCTTTTGTCATCGTGTGTTGGAACTCGCCAGAAATTTGCATTTCTTTGCTACTTTATTTTCGCATATATTTTTTTTTCCACGTGTTCTTCTTCTTTCTAATCTTTCTCTACCTTCTGGCCTCGAGCGACAATTTTAAATCTCTGTCATGGGTTTTTTTTTCCTGGCGTAAGTTATGACAAAAAATAAATCATTCGAAATAGCTTTATGAATTCCATTTAAATGGAAATCAGTTTGTGCTTGTGTGTGTTCATCTGCTTGCTCTGTTTTTTTAATGGTCGGGTATATTTTCGGTTCTTCCTTGTCTCTTAACATTGAGTAGAAGGATTTGATTTCTGGCCATTTTTGAGTTTAAGCGTTGAAAATTGTTAGAAAACACATAAAGAAGAAGTGAAAAAAAAACAACAAAGCTGCGAAAAAGCCATTAGTTGAGGTCGTTTTTTGTTTGGTAGCCTCCCCAATACATACGTACATGCAAACACTTCCTGAGCAGCACCCTACATTCACATGCTGTTCTAGCAGTTATTATCTAAGGGTGCGCTGTGTGAGCCGCAGCGTGAATTTTGTTTTTTTTTTAATGTTTGTTCTATAAAAAAAAATCTTACTTTAAATCCTTTCTTGGTATAAGTAAAACGTACAACTGAACCGCTGCGATTTTCGCATATTTGCCAAAATATGAAAATTTATGGGAGACTAAGGACAAGTACGAAAAAATCTAATACATAAAAACGCGCATAATTTTACAGTAATTCTTCAAAAAGGATTCATTTTTGCGAGCCTGTAGTAAAGTAAGAAGTTTTTTTTTTATTTTGTCCTTACGTCGTCCTGCAGCATTTCATTGTTTGAAATTATTCATGAGCGAGCTTAAAATTAAAATCAAAATGTTTGCGGATTTATTTTATAGCATTTTAACTTTTATGAGGAAGAAAAATCTAACGATTGATCCTTTGTTATATTGTAAGGCTTTTAAACGATGTGCTCTAATGAATTATATGACACGAATGTCGTAGATATACCATTCAGGAGTGAATATTTAATAGCTACTTTTGAACTTAAAGAATAGTGGTTTTTGTTCGGTAAAAGGTCTATTTTGCAATTTGAAAAATGTATGTATCCAAGAAAGTTTTTCGTCACAGATTTCTTCAATTATATTAATTGAAATTATATTTATGTTATCAATTATATATAAAGCAATACTTTTTACTTGCTTTATTTTATATGAAACAATATAACCTTCGGTATAAAACCATCTGACGAAGCCGCCCCTGGAAACGCACTCTTATGCCGTGGTTATGCTTACCAAACATGTTTAGTGTTCATTTTCGTCAATTTCTTCTCTTCTCTGAAACGTTTGTTGGGTGGTTATGCTATGTTTGTTGAACAGTTGCATTACATGTAATAATGTGTCAAAACACATAGTTTTGTGGTTTTATACATACTACCTATTTATAATAAAATGAAAAACGAAATTAAGAATTAATTCATAATGGAATTGTTTATGAAAGGGGCATTATATTTTGAAAAAAAACCAACGTCGAATCATTTTGCAACATACAAGGTCTATTTCCGTACGCACTTCAAGTTACTTGAAGTTGCTTGAAGGCATTTCTTTACACATTTTTCGAGCTCGAGAGAGAAGAAGAACAAGCAAAATACCACTCTCTCGATCCTCGAAACTAGCTTGAACTTTGCTTGAATAATTTCTTCGAGCACGATAAGAACAAGCATCAAGAAGAACAAGAAAATGACAAATTTGTGTAAATAAATTTGGCGCTGCTTACGTTTATAGGCAATCAGCTGTTTTTGTGCTTGAAACTCGCTAGAAGTTATTTCTGTACTTTTCAGTAAATTCTCTCATTTCGACAGATAATAAAATTACTCTCACAGCTTGAACTTTACTTGAACTTTTCTTCAAGTTTGTACGGAAACAGACCTACAATCGAAGTTGCTGAAGCTATGTGGCAGTCGAAAAAATGTAAGACGAGCACACAGAGAAAAAAAAAAATTCTTCAATGTGATGAATTGGAGTTGTTAGACCCTAATTCATAATATTGAATATCAATTCATAATATTGCTGAAAAATGTGTTCATTATTACGAATATTTTCGTCAATTTCATGAACAGAGATAATCGTGAAAAATTATGTTCATCAATGTTATGAATTGGCGTTCTTCAAAACGGAGGAATTGCAGGCATATAAACGTATAAAGTACGCAATACATATTTTGTGTCGAGAATTTTATCCATTCTCAGTACTTACCTTCATATATTAAGGGCCAAATTCTTAACGTCTAGTTATCTTTAACCAGTTGATATTTCTCAGAACTTTAGTATATCAAAGTACTAGAGTTATTGGAAATATTCATTCGTTAAAAATATCGAAACAGAAGCAATATGGCCCTTAGTTGTATTTGTTGTTATTTTGATGCAAAGTTATTCCCGTTCTTTGTGTTGATTTCGCGCATTTTTATAATCAACAAAAGTAAAGCGCATTAAGAAAATGCAATAAAAAAAAAGTAATTTTTGTGCAATTGCCTTTCTTTTTAACTTGCTGTCTGTCATTCTCGTCGTGAACCAATGCGCAGAAACGAAAATCTTCTGCGCGGCCTACGTCATGTGGGAGAGTCACGTGATACTTAATGAACACATTCAAAAAATAATAATAAAATAAGCAAAACCCGAAGCAACAAACGAGAGGCCGGCGAAATGAAAACGAAACAACTGCCAAACTGCTATCAAAAGAAATCGGGCAACGTAGCAGCTTTTTGTGTAAAGGGGTAAACACGGAAGCTAGCACCCCTGTGATATAAGCAATTTTTATCAAAGTTATGTATTACAAAATTTTTATAAATTTTTTTCGAGACCAGTCTTCTGTTTTAATAAATGTTCATTTAATTTTAAAAACTCAGATTGCATATGAAAATGAGAAGGATTTGGAAGTAAGTCCCCTATAAAAAAATGTTTACTACGACTTTTTTTAGTCAGTTTAATATTCTCTTCTTTTTATCAGCTGACGTCACAACAAAGATGGCGGACACGCATATGGCGGAATCTATAATATCCCTGCAGGAAATGTCAGTAGTGAATCAATATTCTTTCACTATTGACCGCGTCATCAGTACTACTGACCAGCTGTACCCGTTGCAATGCTTTGCGCTATAGACAATTAGCATTGGGTTGTCATTGGAAGTCAATAGTAGACCAATGAATTATTGACTTGGTACTGACTTTGGTACCATATGGAGACATTTGTACTACTGAGTCTATAGTACGATCGGGTAGGTCAAATCACCACTGCTGTGCATTTCGTTTTTGGTTTTTATGCTGCTGTTGAGAATAAAAAACATTGTTTAATTCATTAAACGTTATAAACGATTTTTATTTTAAACAATAAAACAATAAAAAACAACAAATAACAAAATAGACTCTTGATTCGGCATAGCTTAAATTCTATGTTTATTAAATAAATTTAATGAATTAAATTGAATTATTTAAATTAAAACTAAATTTTATTTTCTTTGAAAATAAAAATGAAATGAAAATTTAAATAATAAATGAAATGAAAAATTAAATGAAAAATGAAATGAAAAATTAAATTCAAAATTTAATGCAGTTCAATTCTTAAGCATAAAAAATAAGCGCACTTCTTTCTTAAATTATATAAATAATAAAGTTTACATTAAGAACTTTCATTTTCGTCATCGAGTAAAGATCCAGCACCACTTTGTAAATTTTCCTTTTTGAATTATTATTGCATCTTTCTTGCCCAATAACGTTGCAGCAGAAAGTGGCACGTCTAAACCTTCTTCATTTAAAATCGACAGAAGCCTTTCCAAACACTTTCTCGAAGGAGATGTTTCTAAATACCACACTTTTAACTTTGTGGTCAACTTTTTCTTTGGGAAATCCAAAGAATGTTCGTGTTCAGGAACAGGAAGGCTTTCATTGTTTTCTGCACAAACTTCAAAGAAGCGTTCTGCCTTTGTTGAGGATTCACCTCCTCTAGCTTTATATAAATTCTTTTGCTTTACTATTTTCCTTTTGAAATTTCTTTTACTCATTTTATATTATTAGTTATTATTAGTTTTTTGTTTAAATTCACCTTATCTATTTTTCACATCACTTAATACATTTAACTTTAATTCGCGTGCGAGCACAAGATCTTGCTCAATTGAAATGATGCAATAAATGAACATGACAATCGCCATTTTGAAAAATGTGTGCTGCGATCAGTGTTGCTGCAAACTTGAAATAAAAAGTATTGTTGCCAACAGAAAAAGTATCAAAAGCAACATAAGAGTTATTATTTAAATTCTAATTTGCAAAAAAAAAGTAAATAAAATGTTATAAAATTCATAATTGTAACGAAAACATATTTGCTTATTTGCATAACCAAACAAAATTATTCTCCTAGTCTCTGAACAAATCTAAATGGCCATTTCTGAACAAAAAGTATCGAATCACAAAATGAAGAAAAAGAGTATACAAAATTGCACAATTGTATCAAAACGGCAAATCTGGCTGGGACGCATAAATGCACACATAAATTTTTTTACATTTAAATGCCACTCATATGCTAGAAAATGAAACAGCGGACATTCGGTTGACATGCTATACCCAATTTCAATAGATCTGTTGTTTATAGAGACGACGGTACTGACTTGACGATATAAGACGTCAGGCTTCCTGCAGGGATATTATTCATGGTCGTGAAGGATCAATGTTGCATTTCGTAAAAAAAGGGTTGTTGTTTTATAGTGTAAAAGTACTTTTGTATAAAATTATGGAGTAGCGATCCATCATACCTATCTATACCAAAGTCGATACAATCGCAAACTGTGGATTATGAAAAATGTAATTTCCTATTACAGGTAGTAGTAAATAATAAAGGAACGGATATATTCTTTCTTATATCCAATAAACTAATACATAAAAAAATATTTTAAATAAAAATCTGATCTTGATAAGGTTTTGTGTATTCGTTGTATTTTTGGTGTTTACATTCACTGAACGTCCATAATTCAAAACGGTTTAGATGCAGAGGAAGGCGAAAAAAAGTAATGAAAAAAGGTAATTTTGCGTGTTTTTTTCAAACTTGCGTCATTTTGAGGGCACACCTAAGGGCACAGGCATCATTATACTTCTTCGACTTCGACAGACGGACATTGCTGAATCGACAAACGGATGGACAAAATTAATATATCCCTTATGCAGTATACGTGGGGGCATAAAAACATGAAACAAATTTGCTTAATTGGTAATTTTAGGCTATGAGCTTATCAAAAATTTAAAAAGTAGTTAAATGGTACTTTTAATTCTGTTGAAGTCAAAAAGTAATAAAATGGTACTTTTAATTTTGTTCCTACGCAACACTTGCTGCAGCTTTATTTTTTAATTCACAGTTCAATTTCATTTACCGATCAGTGTGCATCAAAAATGTTCAAGTGTTTTAAGTGTGTGGAAAAGTTTAATAATGCTAATATTTTTTTTAATCATTTGAAGAGAAACCACAAGTGTACAACTTTTTGTGAATTTTTGTGCAAGTGCAGGAATTGCTATCAAAAATTCAATAATTTTTCTTCTTTTAAGCGACACGTTTTAAACAAACACAGAAGAGTGGAGCCTCATCGTTTAATGAAAAGTCCTGTTAGCGCCGTTGCAGAAACTGTAGCAAAGGAAAGAGCAGAAAACTGCAATATTGTGCCTCAGAATTTACCGAGTTCTAGAAATCAAGTCCATCCTTTTAATTTTGAAGAATTAGTTAATGGACTAAACAACTCTGTGCTTTCAATAATATTGTGTCTTAACAATAAAAACAATTTGTCGCGTAACGACGTATTGTTGTTATTAAAAGATTTAAAGTGTTTATTGGTGCACCCCTTACTGGATTTCTTTAAAAAAATATTTAATGCTATTTTTACTGGTGAAAAGTTAAACAAAAGTGAAATTGATAACGTATTACAGGATATTTATTGTATATTTGATAAAACCAATACTGAGCATAAACTGGAAAAGTTCTTGCAAGAACATAGCTTGACAGAAAAAGTTACGGTAAACCCAATTGATTGTGTGGTTTATCCTTCTTTACGTGCAGGTAACCTGCTTGTTAGTGAAAATAAATGCAGTGGAACTTTGTTACCAATAAAATTTCAAATTAAGAAAATATTCGAAAGAGACAACTTTTTACATGAAATGTTGCAGCATATGGAAAATATTAAAAATAACCCCAAATTTGTAAATTTTATTCAAGGAAAAGCTTGGAAGGAAAAAGAGGCTTTTTATCCAGATAAAATTCTTATACCATATTTTTTGTATTTGGATGATTTTGGTGTTAATAATGCCTTAGGTTCCAAAAGTAGGAATCACAGTGTTTGCAATGTTTATTATAGTTTTCCTTGCTTGCCTTACAAGTCCTCAAAGTTGGAAGATGTTTTTTTAGCATGCGTTCTTAAAACGGAGGATATTAAAAATTTTGGTTCAAATAGGTGTCTAGAAGGTTTATTAAAACTTTTAAAAGATTTAGAAGTTAATGGAGTTAATATAGAACTGTTGTCGGGGCAAACCTAAGAAATTAATTTAGTACTTGGGCTAGTTCTAGGGGACAACTTGGCTCTTAATACCAGTTTAAATTTCACAAAATCATTTTCGAGCAATTTTTATTGTAGGCTATGTACTCTTTCAAAACATGACGCAGGTTATAAGTGCTTCGAATTACCTGAGAAGCTAAGAACTAAAGAATCTTATTTAAAGGACATAGAATTAAATAATATCAATAGTGCCGTTGTGGAAAATTCCATATTTAATGACTTGCCATCATTTCATGTTACAAATAATTATGCTGGGGATATAATGCACGATTTGTACGAAGGCATATGTCACTATGATTTCGGTGAAGCTTTACATTATTTCATTAAAAAAATGAAATATTTTGATTTGCAGTTTTTAAACAATCGTATTGCAAATTTCAACTATGGTCCTTTAGAAAAATCTTATAAGCCAAATATTATAAGAGTTTCTGAAATATATATGAAAAAATTCAAAATGTCAGCAAGACAAATGATGACATTTACTTACGTATTTCCCTTGCTTATAGGCGATATGGTTCAAAGTTTTGATCCAGTTTGGAAATTTATTTTGCATTTAATCGATGTAATTGATAGCCTGCAATGTTTTAGTTATTCTGATTACTTTATTAATATAATAAGGGTAAAAATCGAGCGTCATAATCAATTGTACATGGAACTTTTTCAAAATACTTTGAAGCCCAAATTTCATTTTTTGACACATTATCCCACTATTATAGAAAATTCTGGTCCATTGAGGCTGCTTTGGAATTTTAAATTCGAAGCTAAGCACAAAGATTTTAAAATATATGCTAACGCAATAACTTCAAGGAAAAATATTTCACTTACTCTTGCCCGAAAGTATCAATTGAAGTTTGCTCACTACTTAGTTAAACCAAAAGAAAATTACAACATTTTCAAGTGCTTAGAGCTTGAGACAAATTAATCCATTTACCACTCGTTTATTTCAGAAAAAATTCACACAACTGTTTTCCAGATTTATAAGGAAGTAAAATTTGAAGGCTATATTTATAAACATGGCTTGTATTTGGCATCGGTCCGCAGAGACATTCGTTTGCTTAAAATTATTTATATAATTAAACTTAATAATGATTCATTCCTGTTTTTGTGCGATTGTTTACAAAATGTTCAATACTACCCCCAATATTTAGCTTACGAATTTCAGCCAAATGAGTCCGAAAACTTTGACGTAGTATCTCTTGATGAAGTTATTGGTCCGGCTGTAAGCAGTATAGAAGCACCTTCTGGAAAATTTTTTATTCGCATTAAAGAGTATTTTAAAACATTCTAAGAAAATTTTTAAAATGTATTCCCCGGAGTCTCCTGCAAATCAAAATAACGAAGCTGAAGAGCTGTATAACTTATTACATTCCTGGCAAATGGAAAGTATATACCAAAAGCTATTAGGTGTGTTAATTAAATAAATTAACTTATACTGAATTAGAGTAAATTTTGAATTTGTTTTTTTCAGATGAAAAAATTTTCGTACCTGTTTTAAAAATAATTAAAATACGCCATATTGATAAACTCCTCAAAGATATTCCTGCTGGTACGGCTATAATGTTTGAACATCGTTTGGAGCTCTGGCGCATTTCAATCGGACATCCCTTAACTGATAGCTTTGGTATACAGGTCATGCCAGAGACACCATCACTGACCGCAAATTTACAATACTCAAACAGCCCAGCAAAAAGAAAAATGTATTTAGAAGAAATATTAAAACAAAGCAAATACGGGAAAAACCTTGTAGATATATATAAGGAAAAAAACTGTTTTAAGGAACAACAACGAACACTTTTAATTAATATAATTGGAAAATATGTTGATGATAATAATATTATATTATCCTTGGAAGACAGTCACGAAATAGAAAACCAAATATTGCGAACATTCCCAAACGAAAAATTGGTAAAATTTTAAATCATTTAAACTTCATAAACATTTGCCTCGTTTCCGCAGGAATTTTATAGGACAGAAAAACGTGGGAGAATATATGCGAAGGTATTCAATTTAAAGAGAATTGCAAAACACAGCGGTATATCACAAGATATTCACCACAAAAAATGCAAAATTCATGAAGAAGAAGAAGAAGAATCTTTAGGTATATCTAAGAACTGTAACTGACGGCCACACAACAATTTCTTTTTTTTCCAACATCTATGTGTAACAGATCCTGAAAACGGAGCTGAAACTATCAGGCAATCCTTAAAATATGACAAACTTTCAGTGGAAGAATTTGAAAATTGCTGGAAACAATGCTTCAAATATAGGGCTAAACAAATAATGCAATCCAAAAGCACTGCTGATATATTAATAAAATGGCCAGAATACAAAAAAGCCACCGGATTTCATTTAGTAAGATAAAATCTGAATATTTAAAAAGAGAGAATGCGTGATTTAAATTTGTAATTTTATATTTTCTTCGCAGATTGATTTGGATTTTAAAGAGAAATTTGCTAATAGTGAGTGCTTTTTAGCAAAATGGGCTATATTTTCAGATAAAATTCTTACACTGTTGACTAAAAAATTAAACAAAAATAGTTTTGTAGGCAAACAACTTTATTCTATTAATTCTACCAGTGCTGAAAGTATGTCAAAAAATATTAATCTCTTTGAACCACTAATGTTTTCATATTTGTTCTTTTTTTAGACTCTAGAGATATTATTATATTTTGGTCTCTACACAGTTTGTTAACGTCTAATAAGTCTGTTAAAATTGAGGAAAATGGCAACAAAAGTTTGCGGCGCTATACTGTATCAGATTCTCAGCAAGCGTTTTTAATAACTGCGGCATCACATCTTGAAATGGAAGATACAATTAGCCATCTTAGCACTCAGCGGAAACCAATTCAGCCCTGTCTTCTCCTAATAGGAAGCTTTACTAACATTCAAGAAATTTTTGTTTTTTTTGACGGAATTCGTTTTTCTATGCACAGTATAATACGAGCTATTGATATTTGTTTTAAAATCTTTTTCGTTTTTAATTTTAAGTACCCTGAGGCTGCAAACTCATTTTGGATATTTATAGAAAAATATTTTTATAGCCTCAATGTATCCAAAACTAACACTAAAATTGCAACTCTTTGCAATGAGTTAGATACATTGTAGAAGTCAACTAAAATAACTACTATCGAGCCAGTATGTACTTAAGAAGCTGTTCGATAGATTAAAAAAAAAATATATGTATCGTAGATGACGACACTTATCATCACGATGTATGTTCTCGTGAAGACGACGTTTACACTCGTGTAAACAAACATGAATCTATATAATAATTAATATTGCAATTTACGCTACATATAATTAACAAACGTTTTATTTTCTTTCACTGCTTCTGAATTTTACAACTTAATTTTGAACTTTTCTGTTTTACTTTCAACTGTAAAATTTTTTTTGAGTTTGTCTTTTAATAGGATATATAATTAATACGTCAATTTTTTTCTTTGTAGTATGAAATTAAATTACTTTTCATATTTTTTCTTCCGATGTTTACGTATATCGTATTTATGTATTCCTTTTGTAAATGAATAAAATAAATTTCTATAAAAGTAAGAAAAAAATAATAATAATTTTGTTATTACCTCAAATAAGAAGTTTCAGTAAAAAGAATAAAAAATATTCATACATCTGAAGATAAGGTACTTCAGATGTATGAAAGAAATCATAAATATGAACATTTACTTCATCAATTTTATGAATAGCTATCTTCAGATACATAAATCTTCAATATGAACATTTTGTTCATCAATCTTATGATAAGATTCCCTCATATATATGAAAGACATCTTCTAAGTAAACGTTTTGTTCATCAATATTATGAATAGTTTCATACGATCTTATGAATGAATACGTTAATATTATGATTTAAATCCTTAATATTACGAATAATTTCCATGAATGCATGCATACCTATTACGAGTCTGATCTTCAATATGATGTTTACAATTTATGAATGCCATTCATCACAGCAATGCAAGTGAACATGGGTGTAGAAATTCATAACTATGATTAACATTTTCATACTATTGATGTAGAATTTTTTTCTGTGCATGTATTGTGAAGGAATGGAGGAAAATGAGATCAGAAAGTGTTTAAAATTAGAAAGAAATAAAATTTAAATTTATTACACACAAATTTTTCCGTCTTGCTTGCACTTTGTGGTAAGGGTTGCTTAAGCACACAATTAATTATACTTTTTAATACTTTTTACTACTTTTTTGATGCTTTTATACAAAATGACTGTAGGCAACACCGGTAGTTCGGCATGTTTGGTGTTTCGATCAGCAATCAAAAATGTTCGGTCTGAGAGCGAGAGAATGAATTTGAGAAAAAGTTAATTTCTCAGTTTATACGTGAAACAATAACAACAAAAAATGTTCGGCAATCATGATTGGTAAGCATAACCACGGCATAAGTGTCGTGATTTAACGATACTACCACTCAAAAAGAGCGAAGAACGAGAGTTTTATTCAAGCACGATATGGTTGAATTAATAAGGTTGCCTCGGAGCTGATCTTACTCTCTTCTCAGTACCCACAATTGTCAAAATCAATAAAACGCAACAACAACAACAATTTCATTGGCTTTGCATGTTTTTTCGTTTTCAGATTTTGTATGAGCTGTCAGCTTCGATTCGACATTTATGGGCACTGGCTCTCACCCTTGCGACAACCTTATTAATGCAACCATGGTATGAACTCTCACGGTAACAAGAAAAAACACGCTGTGTTGAAAATTCAGTCGATTTGCAACCATGGTATAATAATACAAGGTAGCATTGACAGTTGCTTGGGAAATCATATACTGTCAAAAAATATACTCAAAAAGAGAGCGCTCACAATCCGCCATTGAAAACACAAGCAATGTTGAAAACGTTGAAGTGAAAAAAAAACAACAACCACAGCAGCTGCTGATGTATTTCCACAAAAAGCTGACAGTTTATGTTTTCCTGTTGAAGAGAAAATAAGCAGTTGTCAATGCTACCATGTATTATTATACCATGATTTGCAACCACCAAACAGTTGTTTCTGGTTGTCAGCAGAAGATCATAATTTGTTATTTTGACATCATCATGTTCAAAGTTGCCTAATAGGTGCCTGATAGTATCTGGTGTTGGAAAGCCAACAGCACATCAACAAGACGGTAATATCAACTGGAGACCCAGATACGATAAATAGGGTCTTCCCAGGTAAATACACAAAATACGAAAGCCAAAAAGAAAGCCATTTTGTTTTTCTTTTCAGTTGAATATAGTGGATAAAACTCAGTTTCTTGTGGTGCATTTTTAGCAAAAAAAAAAAAAAACCACGAAATAAAAAAATTCCAATATTTCTGGAACATGATTTCATTCATGTGCCTACATCGGCCGACTTCGCAGTAGCGATGAAAGTTTTTCAAGACCTTGTTGACCATTGACTAGCTCTTTCCCACGAAGATATTCGCCGTAAGATTCTAAACTGTTTCTATTTTATTCGCATAGCATCGATTTTGAGCGCCAGTACGCAAATAAAGTCTAACGGGAACAAATCGCAGCGCTTGAAAAAAAATTATACCTATATATGCACTAACCTCTAGACACCTTCAATTGGCGAACCGAAAAAGAACCAGAAAAGAAGCAAACTGCACAACATCAACAAGACATCACCAACTAAACATCTTCAGGTCATGGAGAGAGTTTTTTGGGATGGATGAGGAGGTTAGGAGAAATACTTAGAAACGTAAAACATCGATTACCTTGAAAAGTGTAAAATTATCACCGGCGAATATCATTTGCAGCTGTTGATTTTGGGCTACGAACTTATACACCATCCACAATTTTCTCCAGGTTAATGGCATCATTTTATAAATCACCGTGATGAAACGCAACGCTAACGCCGCGCATAACTTGGATTTAAAATTTGCATTTTATTAATTACTACGTTATTGCGTTAGCTATGTTACGTTAACACGGTGAACTGTCAGTCAACAACAGTTTAGGGTTGTCACATCTAAAATAAAACTAGCATCATTATTGCAAATCTTTGAAATATTTAAGATTCACCAAATTCTGACTTGTTGGCAACCATATCAGCTGTTCTCTTCAGCCATCATTAAATTGAAATTGCAATATAAACGCCAAACACTGGCGTAACATTTGCTACCTGGTGTAGTTTTTTTATTTAAACATTAAAACATTTAAGAATATATGAGTGAAACAAACAGTTATTACCCTTTCAATACCAACTTATTCGTTCTAACGGCAGCTCAAGAGCAAGTGATGAAAGTGACAGTTCATGTGAACGAATTTCAAGTGTTGCGTTTTATAAAATGCGAACTTTGTACTGTCTTCACTACGCTTTTGCGTTACTCATAGGTGAAGATCACGGCGTGAAGCGTTGCGTTTTATAAATTGCGAATTTCAACAACGCAGCGTGAAGTGATGTGCAGGGATTTATAAAATGATGCTATAAGTCCAGATTAAAAATAGCTCCGCGGAAAGAGATTTGGGTCGAATGAAGAGGTCATCACTGAAACAAACGGCTCTTTTGAAGACCCTGATAAAATCTATTATCTGGAAGGAATAAAAAAATTGGAAAAACGCTAGACTATACAGTGGCTCCATCGCAAAATCGGACAAGAGTTTATCTAATATAAATGTGATCTTAACTTTAAAAAAATGTTCTAAGCTTTTTGTTTTTTCCCTTTTATTTACACTCCACAAAGTCACCTCTCTGGATAATAAAACAAAAACAACAACTTTTCAGATGGTAAATGTTTATTCACACCAAAAACAAAAATAACTCAATTTCTGGCGCTCAACGCAAAATCGGACAAAGTAAAGTAGCAATGGTAAAAATGCCTTTATTCTGAAAATTCCTACTTCAAAACTGAGTTTTTTTGCCACATTCGTTTGTAAATTGTATTTAGAGGCAGTCGGTATTAATGCTAAATAAAAATATTTTTAAAATGGCTACAAATGGAAAACAAAATACTATCGAAATAAGGCAATTAATAGTAAAATTACATTTGGAAGGTAAAACTGTGAGAGAAATTGCTGAATTGGTTGGAAAAAGTAAATCTACTGTCCACGACATCATCAAGAATTTCCGTGATGAGTTTAGACTGGCCAATAAAAGCAAAGAAGTTATGGCAAGATATTAAATGAGCGAGAAGAGCGATCAATATTGAAAGAAATCAAACAAGATCCTTTTAAAACCGCAAAAGAACTCAAAATATCTCTAAAAACTCGCACTGTTAAAGATGTTTTCCTAAATACTGTTCGCAATACTTTACATAAATTCGATTATTATGGGCGAGTTGCCAGAAAAAAGCCTTTTATAAGCCTTAAAAATAAAAATAATGGAATAAAATATGCTAAGGACTATTTACTAAAAACCGAAGATTTTTGGAATTATGTTATTTAATGGTAAATCATCTTATTGTACATTTCTTTTAAAATGATTGATTATTTTAAGGTTTTGTTCACTGACGAAAGCAAATTTAATTTGCATGGTTCAGATGGCAAGATGTTTGTGTGGCGTAAACCAAATAAAGAATTTCATCACCAAAATACAAAAGAAACATTCAAACATGGAAGAGGCTCTGTTATGGTTTGGGGCTGTATGTCGGGTGCCGGGTAGGCAATTTGCATTTTATTGATAGTAAAATGGACAAATTTGTCTACCTCAAGATTTAAAAAAAAAATTTAAAGCAAAGTGCAGAGAAATTGGGTATCGCAAACAACTTTGCCTTTTATCAAGACAACGATCCCAAACACACATCAGGCGTTGCAAAACTTTGGTTGATCCAAAACTACCCCAAACTTATACAAACACCTGCACAGAGCCCAGACCTTAATGTAATTGAACATCTTTGGGAGGAATTAGCTAGAAGAGTGTATCAAAAACAATTTAATACATTAGTTCAGCTAAAAGAGGCTTTACTAGAAGCATGGAGAGCCGGAAGTATGCCAAAACTTGGTAAAATCGATTCCAAAGCGCTTACAGGACGTTTTGAACAACAAAGGATATGCAACTTAATATTGATTGTTAGGTATTTGCATTTTTAGCATTGCTTCTTTACTTTGTCCGATTTTGCGTTGAGCGCAAGAAATCGAGCTATTTTTGTTTTTTTGGTTTTAATAAACAGTTACCATTGGAAAAGTTGTTGTTATTTTTTATATTCAGAGAGGTAAGTATGTGAAGTGCTACTATAAGCAAAAAAACAAAAAAATTTAGAACATTATTTAAAAGTTTAAAGCCCATTAATATCAGACAAGCTCTTGTCCGATTTTGCGATGGAGCCACTGTATGTATCGATCTATGAAATTGAAGGATTAAACATGTTAAGGATTAAATGGGCAAAAAAAAACACTTTTTATTCAAAAAGTCACGGACTTATCGAATAGCCCTTTAAAGAAAGCTCATAACATTGGCCCAGCTGGTGTTGGGTTGCATTTTTCTTCCTCCTCCCTTAAAATAATTTTTTGTATACCCCCACGTTTAAAAAACATTTTAAACAATTTTACATATTTAAGTTTTTATCTAAAAAATAAAGGTCAAGTTCGAAAATGAGCCAAATAGGATGAAAACCACACCTACCTCTCATACAAAGTGATTTTATCAAAAAACAAAAGCGAATATTTTCTGTTAAAACTAAAAAGAAAATGTTTTTACAAATAAACATTTTATTGATTGCTTAAGACTTTGAATATACTTTTGTTCGGCCATGGGGGTATTTTATATTCGGCCCAGTCGAAGATCATTTCTTTCTAGATTTTTTTTTCTTTTAACTGACCGTTAGACTTGACACTGTGCTAGAGCTTGGTTATTGCAATACTTTCTGATTACAATGAATAAAAAAAATAAAATAAATAACTGGCCATTTCAGCCCTTGAAAGGACTTTGACCTAGCTTCTTATGATCAATTGTGTTGTGCGTGTTATTAAGTTTGTACACAATTGACTGAGAAATGGACCTACAGGTTTAATGCCGACTCCGAACGGCGATGAACGTAATGTTCTTATTTTCAAGAAGCTTTACATGGCATTTTGATAACTCTCTGAGGTTTGCCATTGTCTGCAGAGAGGTGGCGGCCGTACAGAAAAATTATTTCAACTCAAATAATTTTCTGTCGCTGCTGGGGTTCGAACCCGGGTCTCCAGGTTCGTTGAAATAGCAGCCACGCACTTTAACCAACTACGCCACGGACGCCACTGATTACAATGCCTCCCTTTAAAATCTTCCTTTCCTTTACATTGCAATTAGATTTGGCTCACATGTTGGTAGGTTGGGTTTCACGCGACTGCTGCGACAGGCTGAGTCCAATCCCCCCATGATTGCAACACCTCCATCAAAATCTTCATTTCTTTTACCACGCCGCTAGATTTGACTTGTGTTCTAACAGGTCAGGTCATCCTGCGATTGCCACTTCTCTCTTAAACTTATTTTTTACTAGTTTTCCGCTTGACTTTTTAATCACATGCTAGCAGGCTAGGTTTTACTCTATCAACCCGTTTTTGGCACTCCTCTCTCAAAGCTTTTTTTTGTATTTCTGTACC
The DNA here is from genome assembly GCA_943735915.1 of Pherbina coryleti. Taxonomy (NCBI): domain Eukaryota; kingdom Metazoa; phylum Arthropoda; class Insecta; order Diptera; family Sciomyzidae; genus Pherbina; species Pherbina coryleti. Next base: position 19,479,728 of record OX030948.1, read on the forward strand.
GCCCGAGTTTAACTCATGTGTTGGCAGGTTTGGTCTTGCTCCAGCCTCCCGTGATTGTCACGCTTCTTTTTCTATTACCATGTCGCTAGATTTGGCTAACCTGCCGGAAGGTTGGATCTTGCTCCATCCTTCCGTTATATGCACGACTTAAACTTCTTTACTTCTTGTTTGTAATTTTCTCTACATTAGTTGAGAACTAGCAAACCTTAGTAACTGGAGTGGATCACAGTCAAAGTCATGCAAGACTGCTGATAAGTTGGTGTAGACGAAACATTCTGTCTAGTCTGCTGTATGATGAGCTCTATACAGAGCCGTTGTTGTTGTTAGTTGCTTTCTTCATTAAAATACTTGGATTTAAGCTCAACAATTAATTTCAATATAATTGAATAAAAATGTCACATTAAAATTAATTATTTTTTTTTATTTCGCCACTTAATTTTTAATCACGTGTTGGTATGTTAAGTCTTGCTTCATCAACCCGTGATTTTCCCGCCTACCACAAGTATTTTTTTCTCACGTGTTGGCGGGCTGGTTCTGGTTCCATTCTCCAAAGATTGCCGTGCTTCATAGAAACATTTTTTTTTCCTAATGGAAAATCTTATTCTTCAACACTTATAAGCCGCTGAGATATCCCGACTGGTAAATAAGTACCATGAAGAGGTTCATTGTAAGCTTGGTCGAAGATATTCGTTTTCAGCTAAGCTTACCCAGCCAGGTTTATTGATTGACTGAAAGATAAGAATGTCTTATCAGCAATTTTCTAAATAAAAAATGTCGTTTTCAGCTCATCTTAAGAGCTGCTTCAAGCCAATTTTCAGAAAAATGTTGCAAACGCCATTCAAAATATTTTTTTTTTTTAAATATATTTCAAACTAAAGCAATGTCAGAAAAAAGTTACTTAAGTGCACAAATAAAAATAAGTACTAGTCTTAGGACTGGTTTCAATTTCCTTTAACAATAATATGACTAAAGAAATAAGTAAAAGCATGAACTATTGAAAGGAACATACCAACATTTTGCATATCACAGCATTGCTTTTTGGATCATGCCTAAATTCTTTATTGAAATTTTCCACTGAGTACAATTTACCAAAAAAAAAAAGGTTGCCACAGCCATAACCCGAAATGATGGCAACCGGAATACCAGCTTGTGATATATTAAAAATATGCGCTTAACTTTTAAGCCAAAAATAAAATTTACAATATTATAGTTTTTTATTTTATTTTACTTTTCAAGTTCATCTCTTTGAACGCTTTGAATGCTGAGCTGTGCTGCTGTGCTCTGCAAAAGCCAATAGCAATTTAAGTGACTTTTTGAACAACAGCAGCAGCAGCATCGCAACAGTAGCAGCAACAGAAAAAAAATAAAAAAATGTATATATTTCCGTTTCATATCCGTTCACAAGAAGGATTCAGACGAAATTCAGCGTGCCATTGTATTGTGCAACTGTGTGGAGGACGACTTAAAAATCCATGCCACACAAACATGCTGACACCATCGCACATAAACGTACTTATATTAGACGTAGACCGATATCCGGAACCAGCACTATTATGACGTTTCAGGCAGCAACAAAGATACGAAAATATCATCGTTTTTGAATTCATTCAAACGAATGATATAAGTCGCTGCTTAGTATATATAAATTCGCATGGATGAATGAAGGAATGAATAAAAGAATAAATGAAATGAAGAAATGACAGTGAGTTTTCCTTTGGCTTTGACGGTACTCATAAGGCTATAACATTGTATTGACTGATTGTTAGCTTAACGTTTGTAATAGTTTTTGGTTGAATTTGATAAAAGCTTTTGTCAAGCTCAAGTGGTTAGATGTGTGATATACTTATCAATGTAGTTTAAATGGAAAAAAGGTGTTTTTTTATTGGCTTGTGTTGTGTAGTTATTATATAAGAATTTATATTAAAAAATATTTAGAATAGTGAGAGTCGGAAAGTGAAGATTTGAGAAGGTTTTAGAATTGTTGTTTTTTAAAAATTTTGGTTTTTTCAATTGAATTTTCCTTGAATTTTTTCTTTCATCTTTTGAATGATTCAAGGATGAATAAATGAGTGATAAAGGTTTGAAAAGCCAGCCTTTTTTCGTATGTTTTTGAGTGAATATTATTAATTTCAAAACGTTTATTTTCTTAAACCTTAAATTGAGTCAAGAAAATTGGATGTTGCCTGAAAATCATTGATTTTTTCATTATAAGCTTGCGAGCTTAAGTTGAACGCTCGCAAAACTATTCTTTTCTGAATTGAAAAAGCTGTTTTTTGATAATAAATTAGTTAAAAAATGAGTCATATGAGTCAGTCCCCTTCATGCCAAAAACGTGTTTTTTGGGAAATTGAGTTTAAAGATTCGAATGGCTCAGACAAATCGAAACATCCACATTTTCCAAAATCTCTTTTTGGAACTGGATGGCACATATCTGCGTAATACACAGTTAAAATTTGGTTCCCGTTACTCTACAAAAATATTAAAAAAAAACTTTTTGTGCAATCATGTAACAATTATTGCTAGAAAATTGTATTCAAATAAATCTAAAACTTATGAAAAAAGCTCTATCTAAAAAATTTCTATCATACGCACACAGCAAATTATGTTTTTCGTTAACAGAAAAAACAATCACTGTTCTATCTCATAGCTACCGGTTACAAGCTCATTTTTAGTGAAAAAATGTGCACATTGGCGTTTTTGGCATTAAGGAAATTAACGATTCTGAAAATTTTGTACATACGACTCTCTTAAAACTTTGGTAATGAAGACAATTGCAAAAGTCCTTCTGCAGTTTATTTTTCAAAGCATTTTAAATGCCTTAAGCCAATAATTTCAGAAATTGACCTTCTGACCTGAAAGTTACATGGAAAAAACTGAATATTATTTTTACCAGAAAAATGCTATTTTTGAGATTAAAAAAGAAAGGACTTTTGAAATTGTCTTCATTACCAAACTCTTTACAGAGTCGCATGTACAAAATTTTCAGAATCGTTAATTTCCTTTATGCCAAAAACGCCAATGTGCACATTTTTTCACTAAAAATTAGCTTTTAACCGATACTGATGAGATAGATCAATGATTTTTTTTTCTATTTTTGAAAAAAGGTAAGGACAATGTATTCTGATAAAAAAAAAAAATGGCAAGAAGTATCCATTTCGGTTTTTGTGATTTTTTATAATCTCAAAAATAGCATTTTTCTGGTAATGTATTCAGTTTTTTCCATATAACTCCCAGGTCAGAAGGTAAATTTCTGAAATTATTGGTTCAAGACATTTCCAATGCTTTGAAAAATAAACCGCAGAAGGACTTTTGCAATTGTCTTCATTACCAAAGTTTTTATAGAGTCACATGTACAAAATTGTTTGAATCGTTACTTTCCTTTATGCCAAAAAAACCAATGTGCACATTTTTTCACTAAAAGTGAACTTGTAACCGCTACTTATGAGATAGATCAATGATTTTTATCTATTTCTGAATAAAGGTGAGGACAATGTATTCTGATAAAAAAGTGTCAAGAAAGCTCCATGTCGATTTTAGGGAATTTTTAAATCCTGTACCATTGTACCAAATGTACCATTCTTGAGAGAAAAGTTAGTTCTTAGCTGCTACAAAGTAGGAAGTAGGATTTCCATCATCACTTTTGATCGAAAAAAATTATTCTAAACGTAGCCTTAAAAGAAAAATAAAACAAAAAGTTGTTTACTAATATTGGAAATATTTAAAGTGAAAAAATGTGCACATTGGAGTTTTTGGCATGAAAAAAATATCAGAAAATCACATAGATGGTTTCAGGAAATTTATAATTTTTTCTAGACCGAATTGGATTTTCTTGTTTTGGGGGAATATAATTTGCATTAAAATGCACTAGATGCAATTCCCATGGGACTCAAAACCCATGTGTTTTCACATTGGCGTTTTTGGCATAGAGGGGACGATATATGAAGCTTCTTCTATTTATTTGTACTTATGTACATTAGATCGTCACGCCTTATAGGAAAAAAATGGAAGACACAGAAATCTGAAGCATTATTGAAAGAAAATTTTCGAAAAAAAATTTTGTTGACGTAACGAAGGGGTCGCGCATTGATATATTTCTTCATAAATTAGGCATTTACCGTCCGATCTTCAAGAATGATATGTCGGGATTTTAGTCTTTAAGAGATCTCCTTTTCTTTTTTTGAGGTCATTGGCCTCAAATGACCCCAAGTAGTACTTACCCACATAATCTCAGTTTGAACCATCTTAAGGTACCATTTTAACTGTGGATATAGAAAGATCGTAAAAAATCATTAAACTTTTACGAAAGAAATTTTCCGAATTTTCCCATGGAATAATTCAAAAAAATATATTTTTAAGTTTTTCTTGCAAATCGTAGGGTAATTTTTCGCCATTTCGAGTTTTTTATACAAAATATAGCTACACCATTTATCCGAAGCATGTTTGCAGGGCTTTTCAGAATTCTTTTTTTTTATGTTTTGACCAAACGTAGGGGTCGCGGATTACAATTTTCTTCATAGATTCGGTATTAAGGGGAGATACGCAGTCAGAACTTTTTTTTTTTCAAAATTTTTTTTTGCATTTTCTTAAAGCCTTAAGTTTCAAGAATATTTGGTGAAAATTTCAAGTTAATATCTCAAAAAATAACAAAGATATAGCCTACTGAGTGAACCGCCTTCTAGAGCGCGCAGTGCTGGCGCTTATTTTCAAACGAGTTTTTCTCGAAACCATGTTTTCAAAGTCGGTGACCAAGATTTCTCAAAGCTCAGTGAAGCGATCGTTTTGATTTTTTGCAGGCTTATTGTACACATAATAATCTCGTACTTGTCATAGGATTTTTTTTTTTTTTTAGCTTCGTTCATTTTTTATAGGTAAAACTATGACGAATTTTTGGTCGAAAATCGTTTTTTTACGTTTGAAAGTCCGCCATTTTGTGAAAAATCAATATTTTCAAAAACGGCTATGACAAGTACGAGTTTTAAGTATCTACTTTAATAATATATTTAATTTTTTTGTTTCAGATGAATTAAGGAGGAGCAATCTTGGTCACCGCATTTCACCTTTTTTTCAGAGCGCTCTACAAAAACTGCTGTATCGACCTTAATATGAAATTTTTTTTAATAAAAAAAAACTAAAAATACTCTTGAATGTGTATATTTTTAGGTATAAAAACCCTCATTCAAAAATATCCCATAGGTTTCCTTAAAAAAATTCACAAACATGACCTTTTTTTTCGGCCTCTGGCTGCGTTGCTCCCCTTAATAATCCGATTTTAAGAATTAATATTTCGACGTTTTTTTCATAAAGAGACCTACTTTTTACTCCAGGGGTCGTTTGGGTCAAACACACCGTTGCCGTTTTCACAGCTTATCTAAGCCATTCTCAAAATACTGAGCGCTTTGTCCACGTAGTACATGAATCTGTCATGAACAACGCAGGGGTCACATTTAATGTACACTCGAGAGTCGCCAGACATATAGTCTACATGAATCACATGGAGAATTTCATCGCTTAGAACTCGGTGATTTTAATATGTGCAAAGTTTCTTAGTAAAATAATAAAAGTGGGTTTTAATCAACATTTTTTTCACTATAAAATTCTGAGCTTTATTTAAATGATTTTCTTTGGAAGAGTTTAATGGTTTTTACTTTATTACTTTAGAATGGTAGATTCGAATAAGAACGTGTTCGGCGCATATTTTATAAAAATAATACGATATGACAAAAAATTTAAAAATTTTTTCTACGTTTTGCAAAAAAAATATAAAAAAAAATTTTAGAAATATATTTAGGGGAAATAGCAAAATATTTCTTTAGTAAAAGTTTAATGATTTTTTACTGTATTTTCATTTCTGAAATGAAAATGGTACGAGGTGCGATGAGTCAGTACTATATGGGATAGACTGAGGTCAATGACTCCTAGAAACAAGAAATAGGTCTTTCTGAGGCAAAAACAGAAACATATCATTCTTTAAGATCGGACGGTAAATGCCGAACTTATAAAGAAATATGTCGATGCGCGACCCCTACGTTCGGTAAAAAAAAAATTTTTTTTTCAAAATTTTCTTTCAATTATGTTTTAGATAAACTGGTGTGTGGCGTAATTTATTTTTTAGAAAAGGTCTGATGTACGTAAATAAAAGATTCCGTTACTGAAATAAAAGTTAGGTTTTTTTGCTCAGAAGGTATTTAAAAAATAATAAGAATGTATGACTTCAATAATGCATTAAAAAAAGTTATTTTGGGTCTACCTGGTAGTGATAATCTGATAAAGGACGACCTCAAAAACTTATTTCGGATACAAGGAGTAAGTTTTTACAAAGTTGGTGAGGACTTTATTGTATTTAAATCCAGAAAGCCAAAGTTTGTTTTTGGCTGCTTTTTAAGTTTAATACCAACAACCATTACCCAATGAATTTTGACAGTTTATTCGAAAATTTGACATTTTCTAACATAAACGTGCTCACAACGTTTTGGTGTATATTCGCTTAGGTACTTGTTGTTTAATTGATTTGAAATGTCTTTTTTGAAAAAAAATGTAATTATCACGTGAACATTTTCGGGTGATGACTTTTTAAGATTTTCGATGTGAATAGATACGGAAGGAATATTCTGTTTAGTCTGCTGCATGATTTGCTCTATACATAGCCGTTTTTGTTGTTAGTTGTTTTCTTCATTAACATACTTGGCCTTAAGCTCAACAATTAATTTTCAATATAAGAAGGGATACGCCGTTCAAGCGATCAAGACTTAGTTCGACCCTTGGTGATGAAGCACCACTCCTAGCGACTGTATACAGCTGGTTCAATGATCTCCAGCGTGGTCGTCGTTTCCTTCAAGAAAATTACCTCAAAATCATTAAGTTTTGCAAAAACTCCCGTGAAGGAAATTTGAAAAATTTTATATTCCGCGTGTAATGGCAAAGTCCAAGCATTATAACGAAAAAAAATTTCATCGAAATCTGCATTTTTAGTGTGTTCTTTTTAAACTTTACTTTTCAAAGGAGAAATGGATAACCCTTCATTACTTCTTTTTTTTACGAAATTTTAACTACTTGACAGAGCTTAAGCTGTAAAAACAAAAATATTTAAATTGGAAAATGTCAAATCAAAAGATTCGAATACTCTAACTTTTCGTCAAACCTTCGTTTGTGTTTCAGCAGAAAAATGTCTGTAACATTGTCCTATTGTTTGTGTCTGAATAAGAAACCTCAATTTTTACCATTTTCTGACATCCTGTATAGTCCTCTAGAAATTTTTAAAGGAATTAATTACTGAGCATAATTAAAAGAGCTTAAAAGCTTTTATTTCGATATAATTTTCTACTTTTTACCTGTTATTTTCATACTGCACCTCTCTATTATGCAAAATGCCCTTCAAATGGTTACTAAATGGCACACCCTCCACAACAACTACCTATTAATATGCCATCAGAATAACAAAATACACTGCGTGCTAAAAATTTATGCACCAACAAAATATTTGTAATTATTTTGTCATGTTGTTAAAATTACAAGATCCGCTCGCTGTTAAAGAAATGCCTTCTTCATATATGTATAAAAAAAAAAGTTAGAACTGAGGGCAGCCAAGCTGCAAGGCGTTACATCCGCTGGTAGAAACAACAAACTTCTAAATGATTACCAGGAGCCGATTAAAAAAAATTCGCTGAAAATAATTTAAAATCTGAAAAGCAAATTTGTACAACTTCTTGTGAAGTGAAAAAAATTTTTAAAATGCAAAATGCAAAAGCAAACCCAACACAAACAACTCAACACATACCCTGTACGATGTGCATATAACTGGATGCAAGCTAATTACGTGTTGTGGCAACATCAATGCAAGTGGCAGCAACCCAACGGATTGATGGGCAGGTGCAGCCAAGCCACATGTTGGTGAAGTTGGCATGACTTAAAAAACGAACTTGTTGTAGGCAGCTGCTCGTTGTTGTTAAAAGGGCATGAATGTAGGTAGCCATGGATGTGTGTTAGTGTGTTTTTGTAATTTGTACTAAAGTTGTTAAATTTATAACTTTTTCTACTCAGGCTGGTGAAAATGTAAAACTAGATTTTTGGGCCAGGAAGTTGTACAAAACCGCATAATTTGAACAACCTTCTGTCGTATCTAGAGTAAAACTATGCTAGTTGGCTGATACAGACAGTTGAAAATAAGAAGTTTAATTTGATTTTTTTTTTTATTATGAGAATACCTTAATTCGCTGTAATAGTGTGGAAATTAAATGTTTAAAATTAAATTAGAAAAACACATGAAACATAATCTTTTATTCAGCAAACAGTGGCTGGTCTTGGAGCTCAAGCATGTATAACTTCAACTGCTATCCCGATTCAGTTGTATCGAGATTTTTTTGCAAGTGAAGGAACTTTCAAATAAATTAAAAAATTTTATTTGTTAGAAAAAAATTTGCATTATCCTTCCTATGACTTATTTGCATGAAATGAGTTACTAGCAATTTTAAAGTATTTATTTGGGAAAAACGATAAAACAGGTAGAAGATGATAAGTTCACATCCTAGATTTCTGCTCAATAGCAGAATACTGGATAGACCGGAACTTGAGCAATTTTAAAGTACTTTTCGTCGTCGAAACGACGTATTTTCTATCGTCCTTGGTACCGAAATTTGAGCCGAAATGCGAAAAAATGTGATTTTTGTATGAAAGTCCGATTTTCATACCCCGAAACATGTCCCAAAACAAAAGTTCTCATCCTGGATTTTTTTTATGTGATAGCTGATGGTTTAAGATTAATTTTGATCATTTTGATGGTATAAAGATGAGCAGAAATCCAATATGTGAAGTTTTCATCTTCTACCTCTTTTGTCGTTTTCCTTCAAAATTGCAAGTTATTAATTTCATGTAACTTAAGAAATTTCAAGCCATAAAAGGACGATTTTTACGATAAAATGGAAAATACAAATATTTTCCTGACAGTAGGAAGGTGTAATCTGCCGATTTTCAAGCAAATAGCTGTACAATTATGACCCAGTAGAATAATTGTCAAGGCCTCTCATCAGATGCTCTGCTATAACTACTTCTTGGCAAGCGCTCTACGCGTCTTATAATCACTTTTGCCACATCGCTTCTGACACTCCTTCTCAAGTGAAAAAAAGAATGCAAGACAGAATGTGTCGCGCACATTTTTTGCTTTGCGCTTAGTAACCGCGGTGTAATAACGGTAAAAAATTGAACACGTGTTCAATTGAGATGGCGTTAGTTTAAAGATTTGCATATTTAGCATCAGTTGTTGTGTATTCGTCTTTTAGTGAAGTGAAATGTCATTGAAATTAATTTAATTTTTGATATAAAAGTGAATTATTAATAAAAAAATAATGAGCAAAAGAGGAATAAGCCGCAGAACAATAAATAGGAAAATATTGATAGAAAAAAAGAAACTTAAAGAAAAAATAAGAATATGTTTTCAAAATAAAAATGAAATTGTAAAAACTCGTCAATCTCATGAAACAAGTGAAAGTGGATGTGTAATATCAGAGCCAGCAATTGTTGACTCTTCTAGATTTGAAATACTGCAGAATATAAAGCTAATGAAGGTTTAAAAAATGGTATCAAGACTTAAACCCTACAAGAGCAAGTGTCCATGCACTTTTAAAGGTAATGATTCCTAAAGGATTGAATGTACCAAAAAGCCTTAATGGACTTTTGAAAATAAAAAAATAAAAGCACTTATTAGAACAGTGTCCCCGGATACATATTTGCATGTGGGCTTAGAGAAGCAATTAATCAGTTTGTTGCATGAACATACAAAAATAGTGCTGGACACTGGTGTAGATGGATTGCCACTTTTTAAAAGCAGTTCGGAAAGTCCAATAATTATATTTTTCTATTTGTAGAAGCATCTGTAGACAAGGTATTAACTAAAGAAAATTGTTTAGCTGAAATAAAAAAAGGTTTCAAAATAGCTAAAAACGGAATACACAAAAGTACTTGCTTGGCAAAGCAACAAAAATAAATTTTATATTTCAACATTGTATATTTTTTCTTTCATTCAATATTGATTTAAATATTTAACGTTTTCTTTTTTGTTTTGTATTAAATGTATTTGGATATGTTTCTAATGCGGCCTATACACAATGCACCCAAAACAAAGCTGGAAGTGTAACCAAAAAGCAGAACTTTCTAAAATTTTACCACACACACTGCGATGGTTGCAGCAACCAACTTTGCCACACACGCTGTAACTTTTTTAGTAAATAGCTATCAGTTGCTTCAATTCTTAATTGCAAAAATAGTCTGCATAAACAAAAGTAAAATTACTATTTTAAATTTAAAAATTATTTAGGAATTAGTAGGAAAAAATCAAATGAATTTGTGCAGGTGATGACAAATATGTGTAGCGATAAACAGTAAAACAATGCAACTTTCCCACACACGCTGCAACCAGATGGTTGCAACTTTAGCTCCGCCCCTAAATATTAAATGATTTTAATTTTACTGCAACCTGAGTTGCAACCGTCATACAGTTGCGTAACTTCGACACACACGCTGCGACTTCATCATGGTAAACGTCAAAAACTTCCAGGTTACACTTCCAGCTTTGCTTTGGTTGCAGTGTGTATGGGCCGCATAAGTTACACTATATAATTTTTTATTTATAAACAAATTTAAAAAATTTAATTTTATATTTGATAACACTGTGCGACAATTTAAGGGTCAATTGGAATAACCTCAAATATCTAAATGGTTTCTAATAGTGGATGGTCTATATATTATGCCCTCATACTCAGTTTTATCGGATTAGGTCAAATAAGAGAGAAATTCAAGGTCAAACTTCACCTTTAAGTCAAAAATTTTTTCTTATAACTCCTAAACTAAATTCAAATTCTATGTAGTAACTGCATCTAAATATTTGCAATGGATGATTCTTTACATTTTAAGACCATTTTTTGCTCAAAAAGTTACGTAAGGGGTTTAATATTTTCTTCGAAAACAGGACTTTTTAAAAAAAAAATAAAATTTTCAATAGTTCATTTACTATGTATTTGTCTTCAAAAACAATCAGATTTTACTGAATTTTTGCATACACCTTAAGTAAAATAAAATAACCCACCTGTGAAAAGATCACAACCATTACATGTGTGCATCCAAAGATATTCGGATTCAAAGATTACCAACGGTGGTAACTTCGTTAATATAAGCCCTAGCGGAAAATCATTCAAATAAAACTTATAGACCCAACAATTTTCTTCAAAATTGTCCTTAACATTTAAACCGAAAGAGTTACCGTTTTAAAGATATGCGCGTAAATGTGTAATTACAACATATATGAAAAATATATAAACTTGAGAAGAAATAGAAATAAAAAAAAATTTTTATTTTAACCGTTTTAATTTTTCATATATGTTGTAATTACACATTTACGCGCATATCTTTGAAACGGTAACTCTTTCGGTTAAAATGTTAAGGACAGTTTTAAAGAAAATTGTTGGGTCTATAAGTTTCATTTGAATGATTTTGCGCTAGGGCTTACATTAACGAAGTTACCACCGTTGGTAATCTTTGAATCCGAATATCTTTGGATGCACACAAGTAATTGTTGTGATCTTTTCACAGGTGGGTTATTTTATTTTACTTAAGGTGTATGCAAAAATTCAGTAAAATCTGATTGTTTTGGAAGACAAATACATAGTAAATGAACTATTGAAAATTTTATTTTTTTTTTAAAAAGTCCTGTTTTCGAAGAAAATATTTAACCCCTTACGTAACTTTTTGAGCAAAAAATCGTCTTAAAATGTAAAGAATCATCCATTGCAAATATTTAGATGCAGTTACTACATAGAATTTTAATTTAGTTTAAGAGTCATAAGAAAAAATTTGTGACTTAAAAGTGAAGTTTGACCTTGAATTTATCTCTTATTTGACCTAATCCGATAAAACTGAGTACGAGGGCATAATATATAGACCATCCACTATTATAAACCATTGATATATTTGAAGTTATTTTTTCGTGTCGCACTGTGTAATCAATAAGTTTTTCAATAAAAATTGTTAAAAATGAAAACAAAATTTGAGTTTTCCATTATAGCTTTGTATATAAAAACAGTTTCTAGAAGACGTTGCAAATAACAGCTTCTACATGTTGTTCTTTGTAAGGAAGAAGGGAAGCCCTTATGAGATGTTGTTCTAGAAGCCTTTGTATAGAACTAGTTCTGTATGCTATTCTTTGAAACGCGTTATGAAAATACTGCCAAAGGAGTTCTTCGTGAAGATGTTGCATATAACAACTTCTGGCAGGTCTTTTCTGAGAAATGAGAGTGCAAGGGCTTGCTTTTTGGGACATTTCATATAAAAAATAATTAAGGAAAGAATTGAGTGCGCAAGGCCCTCTAGCTGCCTGAGAGTGCTTCTGTAATCACTTTTTACTCCTTATTTTTTCCACTGGGGACTTTTACAGCTTTCTCCTATCATAACATTCTCATGACCTGACTTTTTGACTTCAATTTTTGTGTTTTGAATTCCATTCTTTTGTAAAAAATTGATCAAACATTTGGTGAATTCATCATTCAGAAATGTTTACGGCGACTTGTGCAAAAAGTTGGACTGAAGATTTTGGGCTATCTTCACAAAAGTTAAATAACTAGATTGTTCAATTAGTCCTTAACCTTAAAAAGAAATTAATTTTTGAGTCTTTTAAATTGAGCAAAATCCGACAAAAGTTGAAAAACTATAGAAGCATTTTCTCTGATTTTCCACTGTTGTTTCATTGTTAGGTGCAAGACTTAAAAATCAATTTCTACAGTTACTACCCCTTTAGGCCAGTTCCTACCTGAACGTTCTCAGTCAGAAGTGATTGTACGACCAACATAAAAACGATATGTTTTCCTTTAATTGACATTTTTTTCTGTGAAACTTCAAAATCCCAACAAGCGTCGAAAAAAAAAGTAAATAGCGCCTCAAAAGAGAGAGTAATCATACCTTGTTATACTTGTATCATGGTTTATAGCACGTTTCGGGCAATTAAAACTTCCTCTCATTTAGAAACAAACGTTTTCAAGCTTTTTTTGACATTTTCTTTGCTTTTGATATATTTTGAAATAATTTGATATATTTTTGACAAAATTTGTGCTCAGATGAGAAAAAAAAAAGAAAATAAAATTTGTAAAATTCTTTATCGAGTGCTTATTGAAGGTTTCAACCATGATACAATTACAAGGTAGGCTCATATTCGAGAGCAGGGTGCGCTGTTTGTCAAAATCAGCTGGTAATTTTTAGTTTTTCTAATTGTTGTTGTTAGTTTTGTCGTTTGACGTTTGTAGCACCTATATCTTTGTTGTTGCAAAATTTCTCATTTGAGCAGCCATCTTAAAATGAGCTTACCTTGTATTTGTATCCTGCTATAAACTCACTATAAAGCATTTTTAAAATTATTTGCTCTCATTTAAGCACAAATATTGTCAAAAAGAATTAAAATTATTATTATAATTTTATTAACCATTATTTTAATTGTTTGGAATTATTTTAACCATTTGGATAATATGTCAAAAAAGTTCAAAACATAAAAAAAATTAAAAACAAAACAAGAAAATTTGTCAAAACATTTACAAAAAAAGATAATAATATGACAGTGCAGAGGGTACCTTCGAAAAATTTTTATGTTTAAATATCAAAATGTTGACGAAGTTGTGACAAATAAATAAAAACTATTGAATTTATCTAACACACAAACCATTATTGACACTCTTCCCACTTAAAATCGAAAGTGCTCCTACTTTAACTAAAAAGTAGCTACAACATGTTTATGAATAACAAAATTTTAAAAGACTTTTTAACATTAAAAAGCTTTTATAACTATTGAACGTTTTAAGACTATTTTAAAATATTTTTATAAATACGTCTGTTAACATTTTAAATTAAATTTTAAATTTGTTATGAAAATTTTTCCAACTGTTCTCTTTCATGTAAATAACCATGTTTACTGCAAATTTCTTTAAGGCTCTCTTTCCATTTCACTTTAAATAAATTAGTTTTTTTTTGTGTTTTTTTTCAGATAATGTTTTCTCCATTCATTGAGCCATTAATTCAACGCCAAACAACAGTCAACAATTAATGCGCTCTCTTGACAGTTAATTTAGCCCAACTTCAACTTTAAATTACTACCCCTCCACTACCTAATATTTAATTGGGTAACACAGCAGTCTAACATAATGATTACCATCTTCATCATTTGTTTCTAGAACCAAGATCTGCAACAAAGGCCACAAACAATGGCTTTCTCTTGACGGGCGAAGAATAGAATTAAAAAGAATTCTAGAGCTTAAATTATTCTATGCTTTAAATTGGCTTAAAAACTCAAATTGAACGAATGCAAGATGCTAAAAGCACAAAATTCGTTAAATTTATTGTGGTAGCTACAACAGCTTCAACAGCGAAGGGTAGGTAAGCTACAATTTCACTTCCATTATATTTGGTTTTTTTTTTTATTAATTTCTTGAAATTAGCAATTTTCTCACATTTTCAATAACGAGAATTAAAATTCAATTCTGTGCTTCCTCCTGCGCAAAGGAGCGGCAACAGCAGCAGCAGCAACAGGATATTGTTAATGTTGATGATGAGGGCGATGATGAGGCCAAGGCTATCTTTTGCCACACGCTATTAAAACACTTCTGGCCGCATCAAGCATCTATTAATAACTTAAAACAAAAAAAATCGATGTAGACTCGGAACGCGAAAGCGTACCAAGACGAAGGAGAAGAAGAAAAGAAGAAATTTATTAAAACCAGCAACAGAGCATTTAAATAAACCGAACCCACTGGCATCCAACGTCATTAATTTTCACCCAATTCAGCATCGAGTTGATGCTAATTACCTCGATGGCAGCCATTGCGGTTCAGTACGTTTCGGTATGGTTCAGTTCAGTTCGGTATGGTTCGGTTCGGCATGTGGAGCCAAAGTTGTTTCCGCTAGAACTGCTGCCGCTATACAACCGCAAATAAATTCAAGTTTCCATTTATGCCAAAAACCTTTAGAGCCAGGGCCAACACTAGTTTAGAGAGCGTCACCGAGCAACGTCCGCTAGAGTGGGTGCTACACGGCTCTGCTCATTCCGCCATGCAATCCTTCGTAGCATTTATCGCTGCTATGCTACGCGAAACAATTTGATAAATGTTTGTTCTATGTCTGGGTGGAAAAATCATTAAGCCTTGCGTTTGTCTCATTAGTTTCGTTTTTTATAAATGTACATATTTTTTTTTTTTACTCTAATGCCTATGAGTGGAATATAGTGTTGCAGTCAAGCATGGCGAGGCTGGTACTGTTTTATTTGATGCACATCGAACACAAACCTCCCACTCAAAAATGTCCGCAATTAACACTGCGTTCGGAGCTTATTTTGTTAAATTGGAATTTGTCACCATGGCAAGCAGTTATTTTATTTCACCTTCATTTCAATTTAAATTTTGCGGTATTCCATGTTAAAAATTTATTCGAAAATGTTGCATTATTTATCTTTCTTTTTGGGTTTGCTTTGAAAATCGTTAACAATGTGAGCAGAGGTATAATAAGTTTATGATAAAGAAAATATGAATACTAAGTTGATTCTTTTATAAATTAATTTTGTGATAAATTTGTGAAATTGAACGTTTTGATTTTCTTTCTAATTTTTTTGAGCATTTATTAATTTGCTTATAATTTACTAGAAATACAGCGATGCCAAAGGCGTTCTGCGTTACAAATTATTCCCACAACAATATAAGACGTACCACTTACACATCCGGAAACAGCAACAATATGACACAAACACATCTACAACAACAACAACAACAACCGCAATGACAGCACATCACTACCAGCCATGTACGCAAGCCAACCCAATAAGTATTAACCTAGGAGATTGGCTTGACCTCCAGTGGAGCTCCAGTTCGTTTCTCCAATCTCCAGTGCTGGATCTTTACTTAACATCCACTTGAGATCTACCCAAGCTCCAGAGAAATGGACTTCCAATTTCCAGTTGAGATAAGGCTGAATCTCAACTTGAGCTCCAAAGTCCTTGTCAAAGCGATCTCTAACCCAAAATGAAAAAAGAATTAGTATTTTAAGAGAAAGCTTTTCCAATTATTTTTTTACTTTATTCATTGAAAATATTTTTAAACTGAAAACAAATTTGAGCTTTAAGGCCAAGTATGTTTGACAACAAGAAAACACTTGAAGACAATGAAGGCAACAACCAACAACAACAACAACTGTTCTGTTTATCACACAGCAGACTAGACAGACTGTTTTGTTGGCCGCTACACCAACTCATCAGTATTCTTGTATGACTTTTTCACTGTGATCCACTCAAGCTACTAAGGTCCTATTTATACTGCCAATATGCGGACAAAGTTACCCGGAAGTTTATTTTGACAGAGAGATTGCTTTTACATTAGTAACTGAGTTTTTATTTACTTGTGATGCACCCTGTGTCAAGGTTAATCTTGATCGTGTCATACTTTTAGCCATAGCCTTAAATCATGTGCATCTTCGGAAATTCGATTACAGTGGTTTACCGCTACCAGAGCAGGTTGAGATTGTGTTATTTTGTTGGTAGCTACTCCGTTTTTCCACCGTAGTTGTTTTTGGTTGTTGTCTTCATGTTGTCTTGTTGTCAACATACTTGGTCAAAGCTCAAATTAGTTTTCAGTATAAATAATGAAAGGTCATATGGGCATTTCCTCAGAAATGTCAACCACAGCCAAAAAATTCAAAGTCTTTAAAAGTAAGTTGTTTTTACATATTTTTATAAAGAATCTATCAAATTAAACAAATGCGAACAAGTTTTACATTTATGCATAAAACATTTTGAAATATTCAAATGCAAAGTCAAACAAGTGCAAAAGTTCTGTTTTGTTCATTTCTATGGCACGATTTGTTTTGATTAATGTTCTAAATGAGAGCCACTTTGCATTGACATTTGATCCATTAACTCGGCATATATTTCGATGTCACGTGTGACATTGAAAAAGAGCATTTGTTATCAGCGTGTCAAAGGTGTTTATACAATGTACATCAAATTTTCGTAGAAAATATATATTTTTATTGCAAATTAAATAAAGCAAAATTTTCTAGAAAGTAATCACAGCTTTGCTCTTGGTATCTATTTAAAGTTTGTCGCGTTCGACATCGTAAGTGTAAAATGTTTAAATTCGAAATAAATTTTTTTTATGTAAATACAAAAGGTCTGTTTCCGTCTGTTTCCGTCTGTTTGCACTTCAACTTACTTCAAGTTGCGTTTCTTTACACATTTTTCGAGCTCGAGAGAGAAGAAGAACAAACAAAATACCACTCTCTCGAGCCTCGAAACTAGCGTGAACTTTCCCAGTAGAAAAAGGAAGGAGCAAGAAGCAATTGCAGAAGCACTTCTTAGTCAGGTAGAGGGCCTTACCAACTGGACTCTTTTCTTAATTATTTTTTATATGAAACGAGCCAGCATGCAAGACATTGCAATCTCCCTTCTCAAAAAAGTGCTTATATAAGTTGTTATATGCAAGGGCTTCAGGAATGCCTTTATATTCAAGCACTTCTATAAGTTGTTATATGCAAGGGCTTCAGGAATGCCTTTATATTCAAGCACTTCTATAACAAGCTACATAGAAGTACTTACGTAAGAGGTTATATAGAATCTATTAAAAAACACCTGCTTTCATCGAATTAAAACACAATGTTAAAAATTAAATGTTTAAATTTATAATTAAATTGTTGTTTTTTTAATATATGGTTAATAATGTAGGATTAGGTATGTTCAGTAGAGAGGGCATTACTTTTCTTGGCTAAACAAGTAGTTTTGTGGACCTTATTTTTTGCAATTTTAAATCCTTTTTTTAATTCAGTAACGTAATTTTCTTTTGTTATGAATATGTCTTGAGAAGCTTCTGTAAGTAAATGTAAAAATTAGAAAAATGTAATATCAATGTTATTGGTAGAAACTTACTATAGAAAATATTGTTAACTGCAGTAAATAATTTAAATGCCTCCTTTTTTTGGATGCCATCGTAATTATAATTTAAAAAAATGTCTGGTGCAATCAAATTGTGGACATTTTTGGCTATACCGCCTCTTTTACATATTTTTTGTACTACGGTCAACTAAAGCAAAAAAGGTTTTGTATTAATGATGAAAATGAAGATTTTGTTAATAATATACCAAATCTTGCTCATCGTAGTTTGATATTTCAGCATCAAAACGCTGCAACTCTTCAGTGTTTTTAAGAGGAAATATTTGGGATATTTGTGAGTGTTGTTTTTTTTCTTGTGTTAGCTCGCGCATTAGGACTTTCATGGAAGCTAATTCGCCTATAATGAACTCATTTTGTTTTTCAATTATTTCTTTAGGCTCTCCAATGTTGGTATTTTGCTTTGCTATAACTGCTTTCATCTGATTGACTTCAAACTCAATATCTTTAATCAAACCAAACAAAACTTTGTTTTAAGTAAAATTATTATTTAATATACTATTTAACTTACTACTTATTTGGTCGTATGATTTTACACCTCCTGTTGAAATGTTTAGTTTCCGTAAAACGCCTCGATTCTCAGACATATTTAGACTTGAAAAAAATGTTTTAATGAAGGAATTAAAAAAAAAACTAACAGCTGTGTAGAAGAGGAATAAGTATAAGAGTGTTTTCGTGTGGTAAGCACATAATTTTAGAGCAAATTTCATTAACATCGAAAATTTCTTCTTCGAATCCTAATTTATCTCCTGTACAAATTTGAAGGTCTGTCATCGACTTTAACGGTGCCTCAAAAAAGTCTTTTAAATTTTCCACTCTGAAACCTTTGACGAGCCCATTATTTTCATCTGAAAATCCAGTTACCTTGATTGGAACAAAAGGCCTGATGGAGCAGAAATTATCCGGAATGGTTGTGCTCAAGAAGAAGTATTTACTTTGGAAGCTTATAATTTTTCCTTTTTTGTTTCTTTTAAAGCCCTTATCTTCGCCTTTTAATTCAATGTCTTGATCAGAATATTTGTTATATATTTGTTGTAAAATAAGTGAAGGTTTTCGAATTTTCTTTTTCAAGGATTGCATGAAATTTTCAAAATCGTATGCTGAAAAGCTTGTTGCTACACCCATTTCTTCCACACTTTTACTTAAGTGAAGCAGGCAGTGCACATTAAAAGTGACGCTACTTTCGCCGAATAAAACGGGAAAATTTTGAACAAACAATTCCAGCATTTCGTTAGCTGTTTGAACTTTTGATTCGGGCATAAGAGGAGTTGAAAGCAATCGATATACTGAATGAAGCAACAAAAATTCATAGTAAAAGTCGTCATCTACGATGTTTCTTAATACCACAGGCCCAGTGTACAGAACGAACTGACGAAACTCCGTAGCTTTCCATCTAAGAACTTCATCAAGAGATCGAGGTTTCCTCTGAAATTCTCTAGGTATATTTCCAGATAGTGAAACTAATTTTGTTGATAGTAGTTCTTTTTTATTTTTGTTGATTTTTGAGGTGCATTTTCCATCTAAAAGCATACACAACATTTTTTTTGTAACACCCAAGTCCACCAAGTGCATTGGCTCCATTGGAAACTGTGTTATCATGTTTATACCAATCAGTTCTAGTGAAGTGGGAGTATTTTTAAACATATTTTGGTGAAATGACACTTGCTTCCGATCTGTAAAATCTTTGTTCGAACGCAGTTGCGAAGAAACAGTTTGAAATGTTGTCACATGATTTATTTTTTTACCTTCCTGGTAGCATTTGCTGCAACCCACCAAGGCATTATGACCGACAATGCCACATACGAATGATCGCGCCGGAGTATCACATATAAAAGCTCTCAATTCTACTTCAAAATTACGGTTATGGATTATAATTCCATTTTCTTTAAGATTTTTCAGTTCGTTTACTAAATCATGCAAGTACGAATCTACGTTGCTTGGTTTTTTCTTTCCAAGATATGTTCCAATCAAAAATACATTAATATTTGAAATATTAATTACTCTACCAATTATTGGCCACAAACTTTCTAAACTACTTTTAAAAAGGGGCAATCCATCGATGCCAATATCCAGAATTATTTTGTTGTGCTCCTGCAACACACTTAATGGTATCGTTATTAACTGCTTTTCCAATCCAACATGTAAATAAGTACCAGGCGATACCGTTCTTACAACAGCTTTTATGCTTTTCTTTTTTAGAAGACCATTGAGACTTCTTGGTACAGTCAACCCTTCCGATTGCAGTACCTTTAACAATGCATGTACAGTTGCCCTTGGTGGATTGTATTCGTTATACCATTTTTTTAATTTGTTTTTTAAATTCAATTCGTCCACAAAACGCATATCCAACGCATTCATGGCAATTAAGTTATTTGTATCCAATACGTTATTTAAATTTTCATCGCATGCCTTCACAGGGTTTTCAGACACTGCACTTTCACTTATAATTTCAATTTTATTATTAACACATTCTTTTAATTTCTTCTGTAGTTCTTTTTTTTCTTTTAATATTTTTTTATTAATAGCACTTTTACTGATTCCTCTTCTACTCATATTTAATTAAGAATATTTGTTTAAATTTTACGCACAATGAAATTTACAACTGCTGTCTTCAAAATATGTTCAACAATAAAGCGCACTTTTCCAAACTGAAACTTTTTCAATGAACACGTGTTCAGTTGTTTACCGTTATACAGTAGCCGCGTTATTTTCCAACTTTCTTTTGTTGCTCTGTTTCTTTTTCTATTGCTTGTTGATAAGCAAGAAATGTGTTCGACCCATTCTCTGCTCACTTCTTTTTTTCAATTTAGAAGGAGTTTCAGAATCAATGCAAGTGGAGTAATTATAAGACTTGTAGATTGGTTGCCTTAAAGCAGTTATATCAGTGCTTCTGATAAGAGGGCTTGACAATTATTCTACTGGGTTGCTTGAACAATTTCTTCGAGCACGATAAGAACAAGCATCCAGAAGAACAAGAAAATGTCAAATTGGTGTAAATAAATTTGGTACTGCTTACGTTTATAGACAATCAGCTGTTTTTGTGTTTGAAACTCGCTAGAAGTCGTTTCCGTACTTTTGTATAAATTCTCTCATTTCGACAGATAATAAAATTACTCTCACAGCTTGACCTTTACTTGAACTTTTCTTCAAGTTTGTACGGAAACAGACCTAAAATATGAAATTTTTTAATGTAGATCAGTGATGTTCACGTGGTGTGTTCACGCGTGGTGACACTCGAAAGCTTTATTCGAGAATCGAAACACGTACACGATTGAATGCACGAAATTCTCTCAATCAGTTGGGGCGTAAACTTGAAGCTGAGAGGTTCGTACCACTTGATCGTGTGTTTTGCACTGCACGAAATGTCTGAGGCATATGAAAATGCATTATTTACAGAATTATAATAATGATGGTGATAGTGATAATGATAATTATGTGTAAATGATAATGATACCGATGATGATAATGATGATGACAATGATAATTATAACACAATTCTTGCTTAATACCAGCACAACAATTTTTGTTAGTGCAGAGAGCGAGAAAGCAACAAACACAAGCACAAAAGTCAAAAATTGTAGTAGTATGCGTGTGAACACCACTGATGTAGATGAGTAAGGACGGCGGAGAGAAAAATAAATTCAACTGCAAACGGTGGAGAGAAAGGTTAAAGGTGAGGAAACAAAATTACAAAACTATAATTTAAAATCAAGGAAAGAATGCGGAATGGTCGAGAGACGTGGAGAGCGCTGGCTGAAAGTAATAAATATATAATTCAAGAGAAACGGAAATATAATCGTCTACGACAACGAGAGAGGTGCTAAAAACTCTTAGAAAATAAAATGTCATATGCATATCAAAGCCAATATGCGTCTTATGAATTCAACAAACTCTTCTTTAAAGAAGTTCTAAAAGTTTTTCTCTATTAAAGATATTTTTTTAATTTTTTAAATTTTGTTTTGTAAATAAATATATTGAATACATTAAAAATCATTTATAATCATCTTTTTCTTGTAGAGAATAGGGCCGTACATCATATGCATGTCTAATGAAATAAAAAAAAAAAAAAAAAACATAAAATCTATGATGGAACAAAATGTCGCATTTGACATGTCCCGTTCGACAGTGATTTAAATTTAATAAAAACTAAACTAATTTACATTTTTGAATCAAATGAAAAACATTTTTAAAATACATCAATGCATAACATTTAAATATTAGTCGCATTAAAATATTCCTTCAGGTTTCGCTGAAGGTGTTTGAACTGTTTGCCATGAAAGCGACTTCTGTTTTTGTCGCGTGCGAATGCCTTGAATTTTTGTAATTATCTCGAAAACGAATAATTGCGAAAAATCAACCTTAGCCCTAATTATAGTGCTAATCAAGAGCTATAAGTTTCGCGTTTTGTCAAAATAAAATAATGTTTTGGTATGTGTATTTTTTTTGAATACGTACGAATGTCGCATTCGACATTGGATAAATGCCCATATTCAAATTTAAAATAATTTTAAACTTAAGAATATATTATAGTCACTTTAAAATGAATCATTTTTTAACTTAAGGCTTAAACTTATAATTGCAATCCACTATATTTGACAACTGACAATTGATGATAGATAAAATATATTCAGCTGGTCTCTCTGCAGTAAATAAAACTGAATCAACTCGCTTTTGTAATAATTTTACTGCAAGTCTTTTAGATAACTTCATAGTGTCAGACCTCTTGCTTGTCTCACTATTTTATCAACTATTTTTTATCTCTGATCATGACTTTAGTTTTTGCTCGTTAGATGTAAACATTTCTTGTAATTTCGTTTCTACTCCTTTTTAGTATCATGATTATTAAAATATTAATTTTCCGTCATTGTTTCGTGATTTTGTCTTTGATATCATTTAATAAATGCTGGCACTTGTTCTCTCACAACCCCTATTAAATATTTTTTTTTGAAAAACATGTACCTCTACGAACAGCAGTTCTTTTTTGCCCAACAACATCAATTATCTTGCCCTTGGTTTTCACACCATATTCTCAATGCAATAAATAAAGAGGAATATATTACATAAACTCTGGAAACGAATACCTTCATCTGCAAATTGTAAAAGTATTAGGTTAGCCAGGAATGAATCTGCCCACTTAACAAGGCAGTGCAAGACTCGCTATTTCACTGCCAAGTTCAATTTGTCCCTTCCCACTAAAACTTTGTGTTAAAATATAGCGTCACATATCACCATTTGGACAACAATTTGCGATCCCACCAATAGTAAAATAATTGAGAATTTCCGAGCGAACACTTTGTCTACATTGGAACAGGAAAAGTAACGAAAAATTTAATCCTATTCGCTGAAAAAATACGAGAACATTACGCCATAAATCCGTGTTGGCAATAAGCGAAATCTTTTCGAACATACGAAATTTTCCGCGCGAAACTCCCAATAGGGGTGCATCTATTCTTCTGGATAAGCTGGCAGTCCCACAAACGGAGCATTTAAAAACTTACAGTGTGTACGGGGGTTGACATTTCTGGCCTTGACAACAGTTCTCTCTGGTGTTTCAAATAAAAATTTGACCTTGTTGAATATACCCTGCTTCAGAAAATTCTTTCAATTGAGTGCGAATTTGTGTTTTTTTATATGCCATTTAAACTTTATGGTTTATAAACTCGGTTCATATTTTTTTTATTTTTTTTTTTTGTGGTGGAGTTACACTTTTTATATTTTAGTTGTCATATCGAATACTACCTTTTTCAAATTCATATCATTTGAGACTTTTTCTCTTTGAAAAATTCTAAGTGCATGCCAGATTGTTAACTTTTGAAAATAGTGCAAAAAAAAAAAAATAAATAACTGGCCATTTCAGCCCTTGAGAGGAATTTGACCTAGCTTCTTACTGAAAATAGTGCAACATTCTCATTTTTTTTTTTTTTTTTTTTGTGAAGAACAAATAGGAACCTCTACCCATTTTTCGAAAAATTTTATTTCCATTGAGTATTACCCACATACCGATATTAAGTTTAAGAGGGAGTACTGGTCATTTAAACTAAAGTGCGGAAACCAAAACACAAATATTACAAAATTAATTTTTTGTACATTTCAAGGAAATTCCAAATTAGAAAACTAAAAGTTGTTAAAATATATATGGATCTACCTGAATATTTTCGCTTACCTCTCACTTTTTGCGAAACCTTCGCATGTGTTTGAGTTGGTTATTTTTTAAACTTGGTCCATGTAACATATTAAACAGAAATGATATCTACGGCTTTCGAAAATAAAATATGGAACTATAAGAAGTGTTGATAATTATGGAGTATTTTATTGTTATTATGTTAGAAATTTCTTAATTCTTATGGAAAGTTAACCAAAGGACTTTACATTTCAGCGAAACTATTTTGCAGAATAATCTTAAGTTTCTTTTTTATGTTTTATGTTTAAGTATGATTTTGTTTTATTAATAAAATTTTGTTAATCTCGACCTAAACAATCAACTGGTAATGATTATCTTTCGTCAAATCGCAAGAGGGATTTTTTTTCAGTTCAAAGAACTCACTTTACACACCCACTCAAAAATCATAAGAACTGGTGCTTAAAATTGGTGCTTACACAGTCTTTATTATTACTAAGGATCCAACATAAAAATATACTTCTTCCTATCTTATTTTGTAGCAAAATACTAATTAAAGCGAATTAATTAAATTAACAAATTGATTTCATGCCACGAGCATTTAATTAAAAACCAACAAAAATTTCAAGGCGTGTAGCGTGAATCCTTCGCCATTAGTCTCACGTGATGCGTGACTAAAAAAAATTTACAAAATAAGACTAACAAAGACCGGAGGAATACAGTGAAAATTTGTTGGCTTTATTGATGGTCGTGGTATTAATTGTGAGCACAATACACAGCAACAGGAAAGACAACAACAATAACAACAAAAACGACAACGACAACAACAAGAGCAACAAAAACAAAAAGGCGGAACACCAAAGAGCCACCCCTAGAAGCCAAACAAGGTTTGCTACATTGGGCCATTAACAAAAACTACAACAACAACAATAACAATAACAACAACAACAACAACAACAATAACAATAAGAACAACAAGAACAACAACAACAACAACAACAATAGTGACAATAAACAAAGAGACAAATTCTATCATTTGACGCATAAATCAGAGCTACAGCATGGGGCCTATACTGGGTGGCCCAGACTTCCTGTTGTTTTTGTTGTTGTTGCTGATGTTGTTATTTGCTGTAATATGTCTGTCAGTTCTTGCGATATTGATGAGAAGATTTAAATTTCAGTCAAAATAATTATTCAATTTCATTTTGTGAAAATATTTTGTCATGCTAATAAACAACCAGCCAGTATTGCCTGTTATATGATGCGCCGCCTAGTGATGCCCGTTTTGCTCAAATATTTGTTGTAATTTGCTCCACTTCAAGCAGTAACAATTTGAATACGCCGCCTCTGAGTGCTTGGCTTAATAGTTGTTAACCGGATACGTAGATTTATTTTACGTGGAAATAAATAACAATATTATTTGATATGCACTGATATATCTTTGTGTGTGTGTGTTTGTGTGTGTGTGTGTGTTTGGTGATGCTTTGCAATGTTGCAAATTCAAATAAAAACGTTTACGTTTAATTTTCATTGAATTTCATTTAGGCTCCGTTGCTTGTTTGTATTGAGTTAAGCAGCCATTGAATTTTGTTGTTGCTGTGTTTGTTTTTTGGTAGCTTGTTTCTGTTGGGTGATGCATGCGTGTTCCTGTGGATTTATTTAATTTAAACAACTAAACATTGTAATTGTTTATTCTTGCCAAACGTTGAACGGCAACTGTCATTAATGAAGGTTTTTGAAGAGCTTTGTAAATACAGACGCACTAGCTTACTTGCACGCGCATACACACACACGCACACACACTGAAAAATACACATTCATGCACGCACATAAATCAATGCAGACAACCCACTATTTTGCACTCGGTTTAATTGAAAAAGTTGTAAATTCACTCGCACCACATGCATACATACACAAACACCATTAGGGACACACCAAAACTCACACACACACCCAAAGAGTGAGGGACAAACACAGATAGACTTTAATTGAAATTTAAATTTTATTTGCACGCCACTTTGATTCAAAGTTTTCATCATTATTTATTGAACGAGAATTGAAACGTTGGCATGGCACTGCTTCAATTAATCGTAAGCCAAAAGTTAGAATGTTCTATAAAATAGAAGATATAGTTTTGAAATTAGTTTGAAGTTGGACTGGATTAGTGTCAATATAATATTTGAAATTTGCTTAGTTAACAAAGTTTTACTTAAGCTTCCTATTTCTTTATCTTATACTAGCATACCCGTTCCCAGCGTTGCTTGGGAATATAAATCTATGTAAATAAAAATGTAAATGTATGTTTGTACAAAATCACAAATCACCGTAAATTCTTTACCGATTGGCTTGGAATTTCGGCTCTATAATACATTCAAATAGGGTCGTGTTTTGTATAAAAAAATTAAGCCACTCCTCATTTCACCACCCACAAATCAATTAAAATGCTATATTTCAGAAAATTTGAAAATCGAGTTCGAATTGTTATTGTCGAAAACTGTACCAAAATTGGGCGTGGTCAAAATTTATCTGCGCCCACTTTTCAGAAATCATATTTCTTGAGTTGTACATGGGTAAATGTTGCAACGCCTACTAATGCCACCCATATAGAAAACGGCAAGATGCCGGTTGATCTGTCCTCTGGACGAATTTCGTTGCCTTATAATTTCTGCAATTAAGTGACGTAAAAAGAAAACTTAGTTGAAAAAGCATTTCCCAATATTCAAACCAATTATACGTTTCAATTAGACTTGCAACGAATAGTATGTTCGGCAGTATACCGAATACCGAATATTGAGCGAGGCCTCTGACCGAATATTAGGCTAAAGTATTCGGCTAGATTTTAGCGCCAAAAACTTGTACAGACGTGATTGTTTCGCGCTCCTTTGTTTTGTTCTAATTTACTCATCGCTCGCGCGCCCGCTGTTGCTCTGCGCGGTATATTTTGCTAAAGCCCGTATGATACTTCATTAAATTTGTCATTTAAAATGAAAATAGAGCAGTTCAAATAATACTAATGCATATATTCAATTGGTGTGAGTGAGTACGCATATAGTATGAATTGGAGGAAAAAATGGGGGACGGACTGCATTTTTAATGCATTGTTTTTGACGTTTCAATTATTTCTCTATGGCAAAATATATTATTTAAGTATTCGGTATTCGGCCGAATATAATAAAAGCAGCCGAATAGGTCGAATACCGAATAGTAACCGAATATTCGTTTCAAGTCTAGTTTCAGTGGTTTTGTTAAAACTTTTAGGGTGTATTTGGCCAGTACAACATCAGATGAGCGGTTCTCGAGATATTGCAAAAATAGTGGATCCCCTGTCGACCATACACTTTATCATATAAAATCGCTAAAACTCAGTTTTTCGTTCTTTTTTTAAATAAAAATCAATGAAACTTGGTAAGAACGTACTATTAAGTAGTATCCTTCGACTGGAAAAATTAAGTGAGCATTGGAATGGAACCCATTGTAATGAAGACCATACATTTCAAATTTATGGTATCGAATAGCTTTAGACCTAAATGCCACATAACAATGAAAGTCAGTATGGAGTTACCACTTGGTTATATCCATCTAATAAAAACTGGCATTGACATTTTATAAGGTGGTGTGGCTCCACCAATTTACCAGTTAAAATTTTTTATATCGAATAGCTTTGCAAGTAAAAATCACAGAACGTTTAAACTTAGAATGGAGTTACTATTTGGGCGAGCCAGGTGTCGCTAGTATGAAATAAAAACATACTTTCATATCTCTACGATATATTGGACTTATGGCAACACTGCACCAGAAATTAATTGAGTGCAACTATCCACTCAAGACGGCAGGGCGGTAAGTTGTAGACTCTCACCTCTCTCTCTCAACAAATAGCTTAAACCATTGTTTGCTGTTATTTTGTACTGCTTGCAAAATGCATTGCCATTGCAATGACAGAATGGATAAAATGCATGAATTCTTAAAAAAATAAATTAAAAGTTTACGAAACACATAATACCCAGAAGCAGGGTTGCTTATTATAGCAATTGAATAGTAAACAAATTATTAAAATCGGTTCAGCGATTACACCATGATTGAACAATAAAAATCCGAGGGAACCCTTTTATACAATAGTATAGATTCTGTAAAATTTATCTCATTCTATTTATTGGATTATTTAACTCAGTAGATATTGAAATAAAAAGAGTGGCACGCAAATAAATACGATTTATTGGGCTTATGGCTACACTGCAAGAATGATAGAAAATTAGATTGCGCAGATCGTAAAAATAATTTACAACGATCCGCGCATCTACGTCACGATAGACTTACGATATGAGCTTACGCTATGGCTTTCTGTCAAGTCTTGTTCAGAATGTGAACAAATATGAAACAATGGCAAAAGATTCAAGAAGCAAACTTGGTCTAGCGTGACGTCATGATCGAAAAAAATACTTTGTTCGTAGCTAGAAATGTCAAAATGAAAAGTAAACAGCACAACGGAGCTGCGCAATGCGTAATCTATTTTTCTATCATTCTTGGCTACACTGTAGCAGGAATTTATTGAGTGCAATTATTCACTCAAGAGACCAGCGCGGTGAGTTGTAGAATCTCATCTCTCTCTCTGAACAAAGAGCTTAAGCTATTGCTTGCTGTTATTTCGTGCTGCTTATATAATGGCAGCATAGATTAAAATGCATGAATTCTTAAATAATTATATAAAAATATTTACCAGAATCGTAGTACCCAGTAGCAGGGTCGCTTTTTATAGCAATTGAATAGTGAAAGAATTATTTAAATCGGTTCAGCATTTATCCCATTGATTGAACGATGAAAATTCGAGAGAACCCTTATATGTAATAGTATAGAAGATATAGATATATATATAGATA
Organism: Pherbina coryleti; assembly: GCA_943735915.1. NCBI lineage: Eukaryota > Metazoa > Arthropoda > Insecta > Diptera > Sciomyzidae > Pherbina > Pherbina coryleti. The sequence continues at coordinate 19,508,670 of OX030948.1, forward strand.
TAGACGAGTATCATAAGATGTACCCTGGAGTTGTTCGGGTGTTCTGTATGTGGAAAATTTCGATTTGAACACGATAAGTAATACTACCCTTTGGGATGGAAAATATATTAACTTGCTTATTCAATTGCATTATTTTTGTAATAGTTGAATTTTAATGAAAAATAACCTAGGAGTTAATGAAATAAGTAAAGATGTTTGGGAGGTTTCATGCTTCTGGGGGAGTCATGCTTCTAGAGATGTCACGCTTATGCTTTGCTTTGTATTAAAATTAGTTTTAATGATAGTCAGCCTTATTCCAAATAGTTAAAAAATAACTTTTTAAAGTACGAAAATATCGCAATTGAAATTTTGAAATTCCATGCGAAGTGCCAAAAACCTTTATCCAAATGGAATATAATAAGCCCAACTAGACTTATTAAATATTGATAACATATGGTAAAAATTTTATTAAGATCGGTTGAACAGGGTATAAGTTTATTTGGTCTTTATAGGTGTCTATTTGGAAAACTAAGATCTGAATATAAATAAATTATTAAATTCTTGTAGGTTAGTCTTTAAAATTGATAGTCTGTCAAGACAAATCTTGAAAAAGTATTTCTCTAAGGACTTATTATGTTTTCTCAATTGTAAGGAATTTGTTAAAAGAACTCCACATTTGTTTTTGTTTTAAGATTGAACCCTACTCTATTTCGGGTACATCTTTTCGTTTAATCTGCTTTAGTTCGAAAATGGAGCTGAAATGAAAAACAACAATTTGGATGGTTTATTGCTTTAAAATTATTGAGTTATCGAGCCTGTTTATCTTAACAACAAGTTCATATTAATAATAAAAATTATTTTCTTCGGTTCTCCAAAATCTTTTTATTTAGACTCAGATTATTGAGGATATTGGCGTGATGGAAAGAAATATACTTCAGATTCGATATCAGTGTCCCCAAACTATGCTGTATTAAATGTATTATGTATTAAAGTGTCCCATTACTATGCTCATTAGTTTTGTGGAGTATTGAAAGTATTTGAAAAAGACTGACTTATCAAAAGACCGAAGATTTGATTAAATATAAAATAATTCTATAAATAACTTTCTCGATTAATACCTTACTATAGGGTTATGTTTCTTAAAGGTTCGTAGTCTGGAGAAGATAAATTCTAATGCAATTTTAAAGTCCTGTAATGCAGTTAAAAGTAGTCGCAAGTTAGTAATACTTTTTATCCTATTCAGTCAAGTCCGTCTTTCTTTGAAATTGGGTGATAGATTAGGAAAGGATAATCTAGTGAATCTTAAATAGGCTGTTTTAAGTATTTTGGAAAGCCGTAGAAAAATGAGAATTTGAATCTGAGGCAAGTGTTTACCGCTTTACATCAGTCAGTTCAAGGTATAAGACATCCACAAAATTCTTTACCACCTTCTACAATTTCAAGTTATAAATATTGATAAATTTAAGAAAATTTTTTTTTTTTATTATAAAAATTTACAAAAGTTTGTATCTTAGTGGGCTAATATAAGATTACTTATTCGAATATAAATTAGTTTATTCTAATTTATAATATATGCTAGTATATTTCAAGTATATATATATTAATTTAGTATATTTATAATATATGCTATAAATTAGCATAAGTAAAACAAAACTACTTTTAAAATTTTGACTACAATCTCTAAAAAGTAAGTGAATAACATTTTCAATAAAAATAAAGTTTTTAAGATAAGCAAATTCAGGGTGATAGATCTTAAAAAAAATATAATAAACTATTGAATAAAAATAATAATTCTTATGAAAAATAGTCAGTATGTTTTATGAAAGTCAAATCGTACAAGAATTGATATAATTTTAATCTGAATTTTTAATCTGAAAAATTTAGAATCTCATTTGGTATAAAAAATTTCATCATTTGTAATGTTGGATATTTTATGTTATGTTATATCATGCTATCTTATGTTATTTTAAGATAAGCTATTTTTAATATTGCTATGCTATAATATGTTTTTTCGTTTCGTTATGTTATGTTATGTTATGTTATGTTATGTTATGCTATGCTATGCTATGTTATGTTATGTTATGTTATGTTATGCTATGTTATGTTACTTTATGTTAAGTTTTGTTATGTTATGTTATGTTATGTTATGTTATGATACGCTATGCTATGTTATGTTATGTTATGTTATGTCATGTTTTGTTATATTATGCTATATTTTATTATATTATGCTCAGTTATGTTTTTATGTTATATTATGTATTGTTATGTTATGTTATGTTATGTTATGTTATGTTATGTTATGTTATGTTATGTTATGTTATGTTATATTATGTTATGTCATGTTGTGTTATGTTATGTTATGTTATGTTATGTTATGTCATGTTATTATGCTATACCATGTTATATTTTGTTATATTATATTATGCTATGTTCTATTCTATGTTATGTTATGTTATGCTATGTTCTATTCTATGTTATGTTATGTCATGTTATGTTATGTAATGTTGTGTTATGTTATGTTATTTCATGTTATGTTATGTTATGTTATGTAATGTTATGTTATGTCTTGTTGTGTTATGTTATGTTATGTTTAACATATTATGCTATACTATATTATATTTTGTTATATTATGATATGCTTTATTATTTTATATTATTTTATGTAATGTTATGTTATTTTATGTTATGCTTTGTTATGTTATGTAATTTCTTATATTTCATGTTGTGTTATGTTTTGTGATGTTATGTTTTATTTTTTGTTGCATTATGTTATGCTATGTTCTGTTATGTTATGTTATTGTATTTTATGTTTTGTTAGATTATGTTGTTTAATGTTATATTAGGTTATGTTATGCTTCGAGTGTTTTATAAAAAAAAAACACAGGTGCGTCACTGGATACACGAGAGAAGCGAAGCATTTTCGCAAATTCATAGATTTGATAATTTAATAGCGTTTTTTCGATTAAAATAATTTTTAAATTCAAAACTTTAAAATAACAAAGTATATATATCATATATATTAACCCTCTTCGGTCCTCCCTTAAAGCCCCCTGTTCAGTTGTAGGGAATAAATATACAAAAATCATTTATTTTGTTACAATTTAATCAACTTACAGGTTGTTTATTTTTAACGATATTTATAACGACCTTTAGTAGGAAGTAGAAACAACATCTAATACACAATCGTTAGTGAATATTTCTTTTAGTTCGTTAGGTCTTTTAGTTCGCATGGACAAACCGAAGATTCAAACCAGAGAACTGCAACGGGTGATTGATAAATGCTCACACATAAACCAACACCCAAAAAAGTGAGATGTTGTGCTCAACGCATCAAACTTGCCGCGAACACTTACTTTGCCTGATGATTTTAAATCAATCAATCCTGTGGTTGTATGCGACCATTGCGAATAAAATCAGAAGTTGTGCTTGAACCTTTCACTATGGATGGGCATAATGGCTGAATTACAATACTGCGTTAGGTCGGTCGGCCTTTGACAGCTCGACTAGAAACAATGGGTTCTTATGAAGCAACACAAAATATGACCTCATGCATTGCGTCGACCTCATCCCGTAAATATGAATTTGAGGGGGTGACGTACGATCAACGCTATGAGTAGCGACATGCTCAAGCTAGGTCGTGCTTTTGACATTCCATATTAACGCTGGGTTGCATTTTCGTTGAGCAATGCTAAAATGTGGGTATTCTTGGATTCCGATGGAAAACTCAGATTTTCATAGGATTATCGTGGGAATTTATATTTTGATGCGAGTTTTTTTTAAATTGATCAAATTTTTTAAATTAACATGCTGCTTAAGTAGTATAAAAATGATTTTGATGAATTTAGCATGATATTAATATTATTCAATTGTATTTCATATTAAAATTCATACATTTTTTAGTATATTATAAATAATATTATAAGGGTATTCATGCAAAATGGCAAATTATATATTGTACAAACACATTATATTATAAGCCAATCGAACAAACACATTTTCATCAAACAAGCATTGAGCATGTTTGTTTTTGCAGAATGATTTGATCGAACATAGAAAACGAAGCGATTGCAATCAAAGCATATAAAAATGAAAAAGAATAAAATCAACGAGTGTACCTGATTGCATATTCTGCAAAAGAAAGTTCAAGTTATATTTTTTTTTATATTAACTTAAAGGCAATTAAACAAAACTAAATTCAGTTCTTTAAAAGTAACAAATTAAAGCAAATTAAATCCTTATAACTTTAAATAAACTAATTAAGCAAAATAAAATTAATTTTTAAAATTTTTGTAACATGAGTGTACAAAATCTGATACATAGCTTGGCTAATTGACATTTTAATTAATCTGAACACATGCACTACCTACGTACATACATATAACTGGCTTCACGCAAGCAAACATTTTTTCCATGTGATTCATATTCACATCCATTTGATTGTTGCTTTGTTATGGTTCTATTCATGCAATTTGTGGGTGCTTGCATTGCAATCATTTGTTTTTTCTTTACCGATCAAATCAGTTGGCACGAAATAAGCATGAAATCAAGAAAGTAGATTGAACTTATTCGATCAGCCGACTGAAGCACAGTTAGAATGAGCGCTTTCTTGTATGATGCTGATTATATTCAACGCTTGGGTTTGGTTGCCGTGATCGATTGTGATCTGAAACTTTTGCATATGATTAAATCAGCAAAAATGTGATTTTTGCAGTTCTCTGATTCAAACCATAGCTCGGTAAATTTAGTTATCTTTGCTCTAGTTCGTTTTGTTTGCTACTTTTGTCGGTTGGCTAGCCAATACACAGTCCTAGAATAGTAATAGATTATATTTCTTAATCTACTCTTAAAGTAATAGAATATAGTGATCAGCTGAAGCATAGCTTTAGCTAATGTTTATCACTGAATCAACAAAATTATAAAAGAAAGTGTTTTAGCGTAATGGTTAGAGGAAAGTACCAACAAACGATAGAACTGTGAGTTGTGGGTTCAATTCCTGCAGCGGGCAAGAAATAATTTTTAATTTAACATTTTCTGGTTAAATTGATGCAAGCAAAAAATAATATCAATTCTAAGAAAAAAGGTGTCGGAAAAAAGTGTCGTTTTTTCTGATTCCACTCTAGCAAATCGTAGAACGAGGCGTAAGAAGCTTCGCTTCAATAAATCAAAGGAGCAATCAAGTGAAACATATATGAGATGTTCTTAGCGTGGCAGGAAGCCACATGTGAATTAGAATCGAAGGCAAGTTTGTCCCTTCAGGAGTAAGTGACCTTTACATCAGTCAATTCTAGTCATAAGGTTACCCCATTAACAAGTTCTTCTATTACTGACTGTTTCTATTACTGAGCATGTTGCTACTTGGCGCCCTCTGTATTCGAGTGAAAATTTGAAATTTTTTAACAGGAAAACGGTAAAAAATAATGGAAAAGTTTTTTTGGGGTGAATAAATACACTCAAATTAATTTTTACAACAAATGTTTTTTATTAATTTTTACATTTTTTAGGTATGAAACTTTAGTTTGAAGTTTTTTACATTTTTATACCTGGTTTAACATCTGGTACCTTGTCGGATTATCTTCAAATTTTAACCAATCACTTTCCACATGTATAGTTTTCGTGTGAACTAAAATATTGCAAAATTGTATTTGTCTATATTTTTTTGCACAAAATTCAAAAGAAAAACTTGATTTTTGTACGATTTTTTTTAAATCTACATTTTTTTTGTTTTTTGTTACTTAAAAATTTTAGTTCACACGATAACCATACTCATATTATTTACGAATTTTTTTATTATTTATTTCTTGGTGCCGCCAAACTTTAGTTATTATGGTAACCATCAGCTCTTTCCGATATCTATATGTCAGCTTCAAATTAAAGTTTTTTTGTAAATAATTTTTAATGTATTTATCCACCCCAAAAAATTTTCCATTATCTCTTACCGTTTTCCTGTAAAAAATTTTAAGTTTTCAATCGAATGCCGAGCGAGCCAAGAAGCAACATGCCTTAATCTTTTTATGTCGTAAATTCTGATGCATTTTTAATTTAAAGTGATTAGAAATTATGAAAGAAAGACAGAAAAATTTAACCATAGGATCATGATGGCATGACTCGAACCCAGTACCCCTGGAGTGAAAGTGAGGCGCAGTACCACCTTCTGTGAAGATGGCCAGGAACGCGTTAGATTTATATTTAAAAAGGGACAATTTTCTGAAATTTTTATTCGAATAATTTTTAACACATATTGAGCTTATGTCAGATTTCGTTATATTTGCTTAAATTAGAATTTTCCCTCGCTTCTGGGTTACATTTTCTCTTTCGCCATACCACTTCCATTATTTTCAAATTATCAGTATCTTTACAAGTATAATTCGGATGAGAAGACTACATATATAAGAAAGTAAACGATAAACAATTTCATTTTAAACAATGATTTTTTTTATCGTCTTTCAAAAATATTCTTAATTAATTTTATTTTTAATTAAATTTATTATTAAAAATTCTCATTAAAACACTGATCTTTGTGCGTTAATTTAATGACGATTCCATTAACGTTGGTGACAAAAGCTCAATAGCTACTGTTTATATAAGATGATTTCTTTTAACATGCTTATAAAATTATTGGATGCTTTTAGGCATATATTAAAAAGTGAATTTATGCATAAATTTAATATGCTAGGAATAAAATGTTTTTTAATGATAGCAATAAAATAAGTTCAGATGCCCTGTATATGACTTTAAGGATGAGTTTTAATTTTCAGCATATTACATTTTTTTTTAACAAAACAGGTCCTTTTTATGACTTATTTATTTTAACGAAAAGCGAAATTAAAATATGTACTTATTCAGTTATAAGGGTAAGTTAGAAATAATAAATTGGAAATGATTAAATATCAATTGAAATTTAAGAATTGATGTAAATTTCAGAAATTCAATTTCAAAATCATAAGAGAACAATTAAATAAATAAAATAGGCAAAATATCAAATGCAATTTTTGACTTTTAGTTCATATTTTCTGAATTTCAAAATGAAATTACTGAAATATTTCAATTAAATTACTGAAATATTTCAGAATTACTCTTGAAAATGGTTTACAATTTGGTCAATATAATAAAAAATCAGAGACCGAAAATAATTCTTATGTTTTATTTCACAACAGAAAAAGTTTTAATCCATAAAAATATGCGTTATGAATAACTTTTATTTTTAAGAAAAATTTTATTTGGTTGCCACATAACTTTTATTTTTGAGGAATAAATTTTTAGGTTGACTAATAACACGGTGTTACAAAATGAAAAAGAATCAAAAAACTCGCCTCGAGACATAGGAGAGGTAGCAGGCCTGGTTGAACATAAGATAACTGCATACTGAGTTTTTTTAATATACCCTTAAAATCGGGATTTGTGGTCAAAAAACCGATTTTTGGTAGGTGCATGTATAGTTTGTTATGTAACTCCGTTATATCTAGCTCAATTTTAAAAATTTAAACATTGATAAAAAGAAGAAAAATATACCTTTAATATAATATACAGACTGTTTTAAAAAAAAAAAGAATTGACACAAAAAAAAAATTTTTGTATTTTATTACGAATACTAAAAATTCAATAGTGCATTTGTATTTCAGCCAATTGAAGTAAACGATAGCTTATTGTACGCAAAATTCAACAGGCTTTCAGAATCCTGCTAAAACTAATAGTGCCACAAAACAAAATTTGTGAACAAAACGTTGTTGAAGTTGAAAGAAAAAAATTGAAAAAAAATGAGAAATTTTCAAATGATTTTACCTGTAACTTTGTCAATTCTTTTTTTTTAAAAAACAGTCTGTATATTATATTAAAGGTATATTTTTCTTCTTTTTATCAATGTTTAAATTTTTAAAATTGAGCTAGATATAACGGACTTACATAACGAACTATACATGCACCTACCAAAAATCGGTTTTTTGACCACAAATCCCGATTTTGAGGGTATATTAAAAAAACTAAGTATGCAGTTATCTTATATTCAACCAGACCTACAACCTCTTCTATGTCTCGAGCCGAGTTTATTTTCACTGTTACACCGTGTAACAGTTATTTTCGGAAATGAGATTTTTTCGGTTATTCGTGTCAAAAATTAAAAAAAATTAGACTTTTTGTTTTGGGACGTCTTAGCCGTGGTCGATACTCGTATGAGGAAATCATCCTATGTACGTCATCTATGTATAAGAGTTCATATAAAATCGTTGGTGCGTACTCATGCTGCTTAATATTTCACTTCCGGTAACACCTAATGCCACCAAATTAGAACACATGTTATTAAGGTTAATATCTAGTTTAATAAATGTTGCCACACCCCCTTTTACCGCCCACAAATCAATAAAAATTGTATATTTCAGGCGGTTTTAGTTGTATTGCACTGGTATTTGGTAATTTAGTTCGTATGGTTTACCAGTAAGCCAGTAAGTGAAAGCTAGTTATATAAGGCACAAAATTATTCGAAGAGTGCGACAAACAACTACTTCACTAATGAGATAAAAAACAAAGAATAACCAAAAGAGAAAACATATAAAATCAACAGCGAAAACACATAAGACAAAAACATATACACACTCGCTTTATTTACCAAAAACGAAAAGGATATAAAAACAACAAAATGAGAAATAGCATCGATTAAAGAAACAAAGGTGCAGCTTCAAATTGATTTCGGCGAATTATAACAAACATCAATATATTGAAGTTGCTGTAGAAAGTGGAAAGAGTTGGGCGCTGGGCATCCCTGATATGTAGTAAAACCATGGAAGACTCACGGCTGAGAGCCAAGAGTCAGATTGTCAAAAAACACCGAACATCGAACAACCAAAAAAGAAGATAAAAATTTATGTATTGATTTTGACAGTTTTGGCTCAGAGCCAAAAATTAAAGATGGCGGATAGGTTTACCACCTATTTTTTTCATTTTTACGATTTCAGTGCTCGGACGAAAACTAGGTAAAAATAGGTCGCTGAATCCGAATCCGCTTTCAGAATTCCAAAACTACGTAATTTTTTTACCATAGGGTTGCCACATCATTTTTTTACGAGTTTTAAACATTATCTAACAGTTTAATGGGGTCGCTGAATCCGAATCCAGTGTCAGAATTTATCCTTGATTATACTTGGTTGAAAATTATCAAGCTCAAGCAAGCCTGAACTCATATTTTAGGCAAGTAAGTGAAATAGATTTCAAGTAGGCTTGTGCAGTTCTCTGCTCTGCACCTTTTACAAAGTGCCATTTTGTGAAGCAGTGTTATTTGTTATAACTTTTCGATTCATTTTTCTAAGAACAATTTTTCCCATCATACTGATCTTGCTGCAGTTCGTAGTCCGGAAACTTCAATTCCCAGTTTTCTCATTGATTAGTCCTCAAATCTAAGTACTACATCTTTGTTAAGGGAATCTTTAAGAGAACTGAAAATGGAAGGGTCTTCGGATGAAGATGTAGATGACGACACAAGCAGGAAGGTGAAAGCTGCGTATACTGAAATTGAGAATTTCAAGCCACCACTTATAGACATTGACGCTGACCTTCTCGAATATTGGAGTAAGCAGAAATATGCATCACCCTTTTTATGGCAATTATATTGCATTGTCCATACTAGAGCCCTGCATGAGTATAATCGCAAAGCGAATACACTCTGCTTCACTGCTAAAGAGTACACTGTAACTGAATAAAAGTTAAACAACAGGTCGTGTAGTGAAGAGCACATCCGCGCACGAGCTTCACTAAAAAATAAAAATAAATAACTGGCCATTTCAGCCCTTGAAAGGACTTTGACCTAGCTTCTTATGATCAATTGTGTTGTGCGTGTTATTAAGTTTGTACACAATTGACCGAGAACCGGACCTACATACATGCTTTACGCCTACTCCGAACGGCGATGAACGGAATGTTCTCGTTCTCAAGAAGCTTTATATGGCATTTTGATTACTCTCTGAGGTTTGCCATTGTCTGCAGAGAGGTGGCGGCCGTACAGAAAAATTATTTTAATTCAAATAATTTTCTGTCGCTGCTGGGGTTCGAACCTGGGTCTCCAAAGTTCGTTGACATAGCGGCCACGCACTTTAACCAACTACGCCACGGTCGCCACAAGTGGCACGAGCTTCACTGCTTATACCTTATCTGTTCTCTCACAAACACTGTAAGGACTGATCTGAACTTTGAGAGGTATGTGTTATTTTTGTTTTTATTCGGTGTACTCGCATAACATACCCTCACATACACTGCAAGCACTGATCTGAACTATGAAAGCTTTGCGTTATTTTTGTTTCATTTCTGTAGTTCTTTGATGCTTAGCGTTTAACCAAACCGGTTTTGTTAAACAAAAAAGGTAGGACAGGCGGCTTATTGGTTTTTTTTTTTGAAGTGAAACTTCTTAAGCACCGTTGTGATTTGAAACTCGATGAAATGAAAAAATCACACGAACGATATATGATACGTTTTTGTATGGGAGCCCCCGTAAGGAGTGGTCGGAGAGAATAGGTGTCAAAGGCAAAAATGTTCCTTTTGCAAAAGTAATGGGAGTCGGTAATACATATTAACCCTCTCCGGCCCTTCCTTAAAGGTCCCCTGTTCAGGTGTAGGGAATAAAAAACAACAATAAAAATAACAAACAAACATACTTCAATTCAATGCTTTAAAGTTAAACTGTTTTCTCAACTCAAGAAATGAATTTGTCACTGACGACACGATTTTAATTCCACGAACTTCGTAAACAGACTTGAAAATAAACGATTTGTAGGCAAAATAATTGCTTTTTCCCTACTTTTCATGTTTCACATTTCAAATTTTCTACATTTGGCGACTTGATTTTTTTTATTTATGATTCGCGCAAACTTGCGGTTTGCCTACCTCGACTTGCAGGGAGTTGAAAAATGAAAGGAACTTGAAACAGCAAATGAATCCATTCATACAGATCTGTGGTACACACCAGAAGTATCGCGGATACTTAAAAAAGATTACGATAAAATTCCAATGATTTTAGGTGGGGATTTTAATGTGAATTTTGCATTGGATATAGCGGTTCTTTTGATTGAGTTTCTTCAATACCAAATTAAATTTAAAAATGTGCAGCAGTCGCACTGAACCTACTATAAGATCAAAAACAGTGATAGACGCTGTATTTTAAAAATGTATTGATCAAATCCAAACCAAAGTATTTATTTCATATTTTAGTTATCATAAGCCACTCGTGCCATTTGTTGAAATTGAAAACATGGTGTTTGAATAATAAAATAAAAGTAACAAAAAATAAAATTAATTTTAAACTTGGTAACAATATTATAATCATTAAACCCTATAATTATCTCACTCTTAATACAACATTCGTCTCATTCTCTCAGAGTTTAGTTTTCTAAAGGTTTCACTTCTACCGTGCGTGGCAGCCACACACATATTTTTTTTTTTGTTTTTAATTTTACTCATGAATTTATTTTTACATTTTTTTTTTAATACTATATTTTTTATTCATTACATTAATCATAACATTATTTATAACTTTATTCATTAAATTTAGACTTGAACAATAATTTAATATTGTTATTAAACTATATTTTTAAGCTTCCTGCTGTGAATTTATAGTAATAATTTTTGGAAATCGAATCATAAACTCTAATAAAAACAATTAATTCTTGGAAAACTGTTCAAAAAGTTTTATTTCTTTAATACTTCACTAATCGTACTGGAAAACAATGAAAAAAAGCATGTCAACATATGTATATATTGTTTACTTCCCATTGAAAGTCACGCGTAAAACAAAAGATTCTTGCTCATAACAAAATAATGCGCAAAATATTCAGTGTATGTGTATTCATATTCAGTGTACCTAGTGTTTGCGTTACTTTTTATTGCAAGAAGCTGGTCTTGCTGTTATAAGTTCAGCAGTGCATTGTTACTCTCGCATAAAATAGAGTGAGAGTATATTTACATACGAGAGCTTTGGAAAAAAGGTAAGAGTAAGCTTTTTATCCGACAGCAAACGAATGTATTTGAGTATGCAAAAAGCATACTCATGCAGGGCTCTAGTCCATACAATACTTGCAGCTCAAGTTACTGTGGAGCGATCTTTCTTAGCTTTAAAGCTTATTTTAAGTTATCTCCGATGCAATATTTCAGAAGAAACTTTGAAACAAATAATGTTTGTAAAACTGAATTGAAACATAAATACATTACAAGAATAATAAGAAAACTAAAAGCGAAACTTGTTATTGATATTTGACACTAACGAAATAAAGATCTATCTCATTTTAGAAAATAACTGTTATCAGTCAACCTAAAAATTTATTCCTCAAAAATAAAAGTTATGCGACAACAAAAAAAAAAAATTTCTTAAAAATAACAGTTATTTATAGTTGTTATACATTTGAATCGATTTTAATCTTTAATTTTACCAATTTAATAAAAGTTGCATAACAGTTATATCCATGTAAAAAATATATATTTCGGAATTACTCATTTAACTTCACTTTAGTTGGTTTTTTTTCGCACTTTTTTACACTTTTAGCCACAATATAATATAAATAGTTTTAAAAATTTTATGTTATATTATCTGAAAAATAAAAATAAATATCTTGTTGATGCCAACCACTGCTACAGCTGGTTGAAGGGGACCAAATGCTAGCAAATAAACAGATCTGACCCGGTGTCAACCAGCTACATACAGCGTTGTCTTTAAACGTCACAGAACTTTCACAGAAAAAAAAATACGAGAAATTTCCTGAGAAGCAGAGCGCACAATAATTAAATTCTTAGGGATTTTCTGGAGAGAAAAAAAAACTCCAAAAGGAGAGTCTTTCAGCTGATGATGAGTCTTAGTGTAAATTTTTATATATTTATTTATTTATTACTATTTTTTTTTGACAAAAGCAAAAGCTTCGTTGTTGAGCTTAAAATAATATATATATTTTTTTTTTTCTTACCATTCTCGAAATTCGCTCCACTGTGGCTGACACTTCATTCTGCGAGCAGGATGCTCAAAATAAGCTGTTACTTTACGTTTGTTAGCCTGAATTCAACTTATATTTTTTACTTTTATTTATTGCTCGCGGCTTTTGAGCACTTCAGAATAATTGTTGTTCTTGTGCTGTTGTCCTTAGTGCTCATTGTTGCTCCGACATAAAACTGACAGGCAAGTGAAATCAGTTGCGTTGGCCTTTGCGTTGTAACTAATATGAGGAGACTCTGAGGTGATGTCTTCTATTCACTCTGGGCTATGAATGGAAGTTAAAAAAAAAGTAATTTGCATTGATGCAGAAAATATTGCAATGTCCTTAACGCGCCAAGCTTTCAACTTCCGCAGCTTTTAATACAGTAACTTAAGTTATTAAAGCAATTTAAACTTTAAATTTATTTCAACACAGCCATAAAGACAAATTCTGCAACGAAGTTGCTGCTTCATACGATGATAGTGCGTCCATAAGTCGTAAAAGTAGTATTTTTTTTGGGTTTTTTTTTTATTTTTAATCGCTGAATGCGGGCTCTTTGTTGCCACTGCTAGCTTCGGCTTTGTTAACTTTAAAGCCTGGCCAGCATCTTCACATTCATAGCTTCGTTAATTATTGTGTGAATATTGCATGCTTTGTCACTTGTATTGCCCCTCGCACTGCAGTTTCCTCACTCATCGCAAGGATTTCCATTGAAAAGCACAACAGCACGAAATGAAAGTAAGAAAAAAAAAACTAAAATATTATTATTAAGTCTCCATTAATAGCTGCTTGGCTGTATGTAGCCATCCCTCTTCTCCACAGCCTTGTTGCAATACAGCCGAAAAATATTTTTTTTATTTTCTACTGTTTATTTCAACGGCATAGCTTGGAAAATAATGCAGTTAAATGAGACTGAAAAGTAAGCTTTCAGTTGTGCGCAAGAAACAGCTGAATATGAGGGCTGGGGCGTGGCCGCTTTGCGTAAATGTATGTAAAATACAATAAAACTCGAAATGTATGAATAAATGAACAAAGCGTTATATTCTGAAATGAAACAGGACACAGGCTTTTGTCTGCCTCTGTGTGTATACGTGTGTGTGTATGTGTGTGTGTGTGTATGGCACTGTGTGGATGAGGAATTATCTGTATTGAGTCCATTGTTATCCTTATGATTTATAATGTCTGTCTCTGGGTTTGTTTGGTTGACTGTGTGTCATGCCGGTCCGGTCTTGTAGAGCTGCCTGTATGTGGCAGACCACGGTGCCTGTTTTACAGCAACAACCAACACCCGCAGACACACACACACACCCAAACAAAGCCACACTCATCCACAATTAAACATAAAATAGCAATGTAATAACAGGAAATGTTGTTTGGTTTTGTAGAGCAGATTATTTTTGGTATTTTTATTCAACACTCGGGAACGCTGCATTGAAAATTACACTTGTGCAAGCAAAATTTTGTAGAAAAGCAATTAAATTTTGAAATAAAAATAATAAATGCTATAAAATTTGAAAAAAAAATTTCAACAAACTGCACGCACTGGTACTCTATGTTATAAATCAATTGATAAAGGTCAAGTTATCAAATCAAAGAAGTTAAATTGGCCAAAATTAACAATAAAAATATTGTGCACAACTCATCTATCGCTGGGTATATAAACTTTTTAGACTGGGTGTATTAACTTAGCTGTTCATGTGAGAAAGAGTCCTCTGTCAGTTGTTTCATTAGGCTTTCGTGAAGCATCTTATTGAATTCCAGGAACAGCTTCTATTTTTCTTCACAGAGCGAGGCTGTTAATATGAGAGTCAATCCTTGTTAGGGTACTTCGTAAAAGCTAAAACAAATTATCTATTCGAAGCTCAGCTTGTATTGAGAGCGAGGCTGTGAAAGTGATTCACTCAACTGCTACAAATAAGCTTCGAGGAAGCTTTGCACAGAGTTTTAATCTGGATTTAAATTAAATTTAAACTATGTTATGATCAATCTCAATTGATTGTGATGACTGCCCAGTGGGGAAATGAGAAGTCAATATTTCCATAACTAACACAGTAACTAGTTACCCTGTAAGAACATGTCATTACGTCTTCGCTTGCAGTTTCTACCGAACTGTTATTCTTCTGTTAAGTATATGTTATTTTAGCCGAACAGCCACGATCAACTCAAAACCTTACATCCTCGCGATTTGAAAATAATTAACCTCAGCTATAATACCTGTATTACATGTATTACCGCCTATAACAAGCCCATGTAAAAATAATGCCTTATTTCAGTGTGTTGTTATTCAGCAGGGACCTACCTCCCATTACTAACTAATCATTATGTAACTTGTTCTGTAATGAATACTTCCCCTACTGCGAAGTTTATAGCTAAAAAAAAAAGCAGTTTCTTGTGCAGAGCGTGATGAAAAAGTAGAGTTTTTTCTGCCAAAAGCTCATCGAACTTCAAAAGATACTTTATTTTAAAGATTTTAAGCAACATTTTAAAAAATAAAATTTTTGAAGTGTTTGAGCTGAATTTTATATTAGCTTTAACTTTTTAGTTAATGAATGAAATAAAAGTTTAATGATTTTTACTTTTTTTTTTGTTCTTTTAAAAAAGTAAAGTTCTGGGTGCCCAGGGAAAACAAAAATCTAAAAATTTAAATATCTAGTCAAAGATGGCATCGGAAATAAATGAGTTATAAGTACAGGTAACCCTCCTACAATGGGGGCTAGGTTCCTAAGAAATGCCGCGTTGTAAGAAATCGCTTTGTAGGAGATACTAACTCCACACAAAAATCAAAGTTTGGTTCCAAGCTGAAAAATCGAATTTTGTATATGTTATATGTACATATTAAATATATGTATTTTTGTGTATTTATTTATTGAGACTTAACAATATATTATGTAATTTGATAACATTTCATTTTTTTAAATAAAAACAAAACAAAACAAAAATAAAATTTCAACTCTACGTAACATATTCAAGTTGAAATATATGTATAATAAATTAAAACCAAAATAGAACCATAATTTTTTACTCCTCTTCATCACATATTATGATTTGTCTCGTACTAGTTCAAAATTTGAGCTTGATCCATTATCAGATTCGGGCATCCTTTCCAGGATTATTGGTTTGAAAAATTTTTTAATGATGTTTGTTTGCCAGGGGCGCCGGAAGCGGGGGGAAGACAGGGGGGCAGTCGCCGCCTCTGTAAAAAACTCTCATAATAATTTTTTAAATACAAATGTTTTTATACAACAGATTAAATTTTTTGAATTCTAAGTTTAATTTAATTTTAACTACAATACAACTTTTAATTTCTCCTCACATCGAATTTTTGTAATCAGCGGTGAAGCATTAAGCTCTAAAATCACAATTTTAAGAAAATCTCGTTCGATATAAGAATTGTTAAACGAAGTTGTTAAATTTATTGCTTTGATAATGACGTACCAGCATCTGCAGCTAGTTCTGAACGTTCTTTTAGTGCCCTTCGCCGCCTTAAAACATATCTTCGATCAACTATGACGTAGGAACGCCTCACGCATGCGGCACTTCTTCATATCCACAAGGAAAAAACGGAAGAATTAAGCTTATTCGATATTATGCGAGAATTTATTTCTTGAAAAAATAAAGTGGTTGTTTAAAAAGTTATAAATTTAACTACAAACTAATAACTTTTTCGTTTCATATCATATATGTAATGCTACGAACTCTCTCAACTACGAAATCAAAGAGAGACAGCCTACATGAGATTTTTGTGTTTGTATTAGTATATTTGAATATTTGAAAATTACTACACACAAAAAAATGTCAAATCGTCCCATCGCGCATACAATGTGCATTACTTGTATGCACATAAAGATCGCTTCATTCCCCTTGTAAATAGTTCTGTGTGTATAGCTCTATATTTGTAGAACTTTCTTTAACGACAACGTAGCACTTGAAAAAAGTATTAGAGTTTAATGTCAAAAAAATTAATTTAAAAAACGGGAAAAAATATCAAAACGTCCGACGTAAATTAATTGAATACTTTATCATTATACTCTATTCATCTCGATAATATTTGTCCTTTTCTTGATAACTTAAAGCTATCAGATCATGTTATTCTGACAGGCGATTTTAACCTTTGTAATGTCAGCTGGAAGCCTGTTTGTGATGAATTTTATCTTTTACCGTTCGATGTTATATCGGAAATAGACGCGTATATAATCGACTTTTTTTTTCAATATGATCTAGTACAGATAAATGATAAATTTAATGATCTTGATAGAATCTTAGATTTAATTTTTATTGATAAGGAATTTATTGTTAATCTGGAATCTCCACAGGTTGAAATTGTAAAGAGATCACTACATCATGTGCCCATAATGCTTGAATTTAACATCTATAACTATCTTAAATCATCTACTTCTGCCGTTTCCTCATATAACTTTAATCGCGCAAATTTCGGAGCAATTCAGGCAGGTCTTGAATCTATTTGTTGGCTTAATGTTTTTTCGGGACTAGAATTGGCGGAAATGTATGGGCTATTTCGTTCTGTCCTTGATGATCTAGTTAGAAGTTTTGTCCCTAAGCAGTGCACTCGTAGATCTAATAATCCGGTTTGGTTTAATCGTAGGCTAGGTAACTTAAAGAACAGATTGAATAAAGCTTATAAAACGTTTAGAGGCTCTAAGGATGATCTGCAACTTAAGCAGCTTAATTTGACTCGTCTTAATGAACTCAATACTCTTAACAAATTTCTTTTTAGATCCTATATTATATCGATGGAAGAGAAACTTAAAGTGAATAGTAAATTCTTCTGGTCCTTCATAAATATGAAGAGGAAATCATGTGGTATTCCTAATTCCATGTATTACAAGGGATCCAGTTCTGAGGATACTCTTACTATTTGTAATTTTTTTGCAGATTATTTTAAATCAGTTTACTCGGCAGCACTAACCCCTTCCACGTCGTCTGTTATTTCTAATCCTATTTCTTTATCGAACATAGGTAACCTCTCCATAAGGGAATCTGAGGTAGTAAGTTCCCTATCGAACATTAAATCAACTTCTACGGCTGGTCATGATGGTATTGCTCCAATTTTACTAAAAAGATGTGCGGCAGTAATTTCTTGCCCACTGACTATTATATTCAATAAGTCGCTTTCTAGTGGTACATTTCTGGATGAATGGAAAGTCTCATGCATTGTTCCTATCCATAAATCAGGTCCAAAGCAAGATATATGCAATTACAGACCAATAAGTAAAATTTTGTGTGTGCCCAAAGTTTTTGAAAAAATTGTTTACGATAAATTATCGTTTTATGTAAAGAATATTATTTCTACGAATCAACATGGCTTTATATCTGGGAGATCAACTGCCACAAATTTAAATATTTTTTGTTCTTTTATAGTTAATAATTTCTCTAACAGTTTACAGACTGATGTTATCTTCACTGACTTCGCTAAGGCGTTTGATAAAGTCAATCACGAAACGCTTCTCCATAAGCTTTCTGCGCTAGGATTTCATTCTAGTCTTTTTTCATGGTTAAAATCTTATCTACTTAACCGATGGCAATACGTTAAAATTAATGAATTTTTGTCTTCCGCCTTTCAGGTCACATCTGGTGTACCACAAGGGAGTCATCTTGGCCCACTTTTATTTCTTCTCTTCATAAATGACCTACCTGCTGTCGTTAAGCACTCAAGATGCCTTCTTTTTGCCGATGACTTGAAACTTTTTCGGTCAATCAATTCTGACTA
Organism: Pherbina coryleti; assembly: GCA_943735915.1. Classification (NCBI taxonomy): domain Eukaryota; kingdom Metazoa; phylum Arthropoda; class Insecta; order Diptera; family Sciomyzidae; genus Pherbina; species Pherbina coryleti. The sequence goes on from OX030948.1 coordinate 19,527,312, forward strand.
TGATTTTAGACTTCTTCAATATGACCTCAACTCGGTTGCAAATTGGTGCTATATTAATAATCTTCCTCTTAATATTTCAAAATGCCAGTGTCTCTCTTTTTCTAGATCTTCCTCCCCTATCTATTGGAACTATTCCATCAATTCTTCTTCACTTGAAAGAGTGTCCTGCAAAAAGGACTTGGGTGTTTTATTGGACCCAAAACTATCTTTCAGAAATCATATTGAACTAATTATTGCTAAAGCATATTCAATGTTAGGTTTTTTAAAAAGAAATTCTAGAGATTTCTCTGATCCTTATACTCTTAAGACACTCTATTCTGCTTTAGTGCGTCCGCATCTCGAATATTGCTCAACGATTTGGAACCCTTGTTACCAACTACACTCCAATAGATTAGAATCGGTCCAACGTAACTTTACTAGATTCTTGTGGCATAAATTAAATTGGAACCTACCCTCTGTGCCTCAATACAGTACCCGGTGTGCCTTAGTTTGCCTCACGCCTCTTTCTGTACGTCGTAAAATATTCTCTGTGATGCTTATTTGGGATCTTATTCATCACAACATCCAATGTCCTGAACTGCTTTCTCAGCTAGATTTCTATACTCCATCTCGGTATCTTCGCAGCCAATTTCACTTCCGCGAGTTGTTCCATAGTTCAAATTATTCTCGCAATATGCCTATGGCACGCAGTATTCGGGATACCAATGAATTGCTTAACGTAATAGACCTTTTTATTGATATTTCTAGAATTACTTTTAAAAATAACCTAGTACTAAGCATTATGGCGCGTGAGCCTTGATCTTCTTCATATTTCTTTTTTCATTATTTGAGTTCAAAATTTATGCATATTTTTTATTATTTTTTGCTTTCTTTTTAACCGTAAAAAATTATATTTTTTAATCTTAATATTTTTGAATACGTAAATAAATACGTTTAAATTTAAATAGGTATTTTAATTAGCTTTATATTTTTTGTTTAAATAAGCTATTTAAATAAGCTACTAGTTTAAATAAGCTATTTTTTATTTTAAGTAGTCTGTAAGAGTCACACTCTGTTTGATGAAATGAAAAATGAAACTTTAAGTCAGGCTTTCCATTCGAAAATTTAATATTTTAAGTTGAAATGAAAAGTATGTTACATACATGTTACATATAAGCTTTGTAAACTTGTTACTAAAGCTTCTGTTTTTCTTACTTTAAATAAATAAAATGCATAAAAATCCATAAATTTTTATATCAACAACAATGAGAACAAAGCGCACGGTTCTCGACACATTTTTAAATCAAATAAAAGGAGAACAAAGCGCTCGGCTCGCGCTACGATTTCATATTTGCTACAGCGAAAGCCGAGCGCATGCATCTAATGACATGCCTATGTTAAAAAATTCGCTATACGCAAGGAGAATGGAGCGCTCTTTTACATAATAGTTTGTCTTTGTTTATGTCTAGAAGTAGGTAAGTCCTTCATATTTTACGATTTTTCCTATGAGCTTAACCCTATGTCAGCGCTTATGAAGACAATAATATTCCCTCGAAGAAAGCTCCTTAGCTTTGAGAGACTATAGCAAAAAAAAAAATACTCCGGTAGGTACTTCATATCACCATCAGTAAAAGACTCCTTCGACCATTCTTTAAAATTGAGTTTTTCAACATTTTTTAAGACAATAAAAGATTGTACTTAAAATACCATGCTAGTGGAATATCATAACATATGATACAAGTCGTTGAATTTCTTGCCGAGCATTTAATAGGAAAATGTTCGAATAAGCTTAGACGCTAAACATATGAAAACGTTCGAATACATATTTAGGCAATTCACAAGGTGTTGTATCGTGGCGTATCGTTCTATTGTTGTATGTTTTTACAACTGTCGTATCAACACTGTTGTCGTTTGCCATGCAAAATTGCGATAAGACACATACAACATTGCCATGTATGTTTAAAGAGTGTGCTATTCTACCAGCAGATTTTGTTTATATTTTTATTCCTCCTTTTTATATATTCGTGCGGCTAAAATCGAGCATTACATTTAAAAATGAAGGAAGGTGGCAAAAAAATGGTAGATATTGAATAATTATAAATAATATGACATACAATTCCAAGATTGTGTTCACAAGGGTTGTATTTTTATACAACTTTTGCTTACAACATACAACTTTAGAACATCTTGTGAATTGCCTAAGTGTGTTGTGGAAGGGGTTGTGGATGAGGAAAGTTGTTTTTTTGTGTAAACTGTTAAATTGATGTAAAAGAAAGGGGACTCAAAATTTCTATGTTGAAGAAATTAAGCTATAATGACATGTTCCTAATTTATATAAAAAAAAGAAACGTCGATTTCAACGGAGACCACTCTAGTTTCAATAAAAAAATTAAAATACTTCCACCAATATTTGGTTAACATCAGTATCAAAGTATGTAATATAAAAAAATTCGTCAATGAGCTGTTGGTTATATTTCTATCTTCTCTGACCTAATTTATCAATTAATTACTTATTTGCTGTATTGCAACAGGCAAGCGAATTAAATAAACATCCTTCTTATTTTTATTTTTCTCTAAAGGGTTGTACAGATTTATGTTGATGCTTTCTTAAGTCGACCACACCCTTTTATGTATTGTTGACAGTGGGCTGAACCCTTTAAATCTGACGAGGGCAAACAAAAATAACAACAAATCACCTTAAAAAAAGGCTACTCTGCTGAATCACGTCGGGCGTGTAACAATGCGTCCGTTGACTATAAATCTTCTGGTGCTTATCTGCACATTAATTACCTCAAGAGTTAAATTAAAAGAAGATCTTTAAGTCAGATAAGGTAAAAATAATTTAATCATTTTCAAGATTTAAATACAAGGCTGCTGCTAGGCCTACGCCTAGCCTAACTAAATAACTCCTTGGAGGGAACATTGCCGTGACTTAAGGACACTTGCAAGCTAACAAAAAATTAGAAAAAAGAAAAAGGACAAAATTACAAAAAAAAAAAAAAAATCTCATTACTTCAACTTGACAAGAAAGTCAAGCAGACAAAAAACAAAAACACAGGAAAAAAATAAAAAAAAAATAAAAACGACATTTGAACCCTTCTAGCTGTACAAAGAGCTATATTTCGAAGGCAGAAGAAGCTCCTTGAAATAATAATGAAAAAAAAGAAAATAAAAAAAAGAAAATAAAAAAAAAGAAAATAAAAAATAAGAAATGTAGTAAAAAATGTGACATGAACGCTTAGCAGACGGACGCAGGTTAATTACGTTGCAAACAATAAATTACTTTGTGCGTGCGGGTAGTTGTTGAGTAGGGGGAGTGTATTTGTGTGTGTGTGTTCTCTGTGCGTGGGTGATGTGCGCTACAGCCCCAAACAGCTCACGGGTTACGCAGTGACGATGATTAAATTCCGCCCTTAAGCTGTGCGGAAAAACCTTTGCCTTGTCTGCGTACGTCCGCAAATATCAAGCACGCTGCTTGAATTAAGTGATGATGCCGAGCTGTAGAAAAAAAAAACAAAAAATAAAAAAAAAAAAAATAGAAAAAAAAAAACAGAGAAAACGAAGGCAAAGAAAGAAACTGTCAAAATTGCTGCATCTGCTGCTAGCGCCTTAACGTCTTTGAAGACATAGACCCTAATTATGCTGGCTATATCCGGCTTGACGAGGACGAAAGTTATAAAAAAATGCCAACTAATTTTCTTGTTTCAGCAAAAGTTCTCTTTTTTTTTCTTGCAATGTTACAACAAATATTTCGCTTCCTAATTTAATTTCATTCTTTACACTTTTTCACTGTATTTGTAGAAATTTGTGCAAATTTAGGTTACTTGGCTATATATTTAATGTTGTTGTTGTTGTGTTTGATGTTGATTTGGCTCCTTCCCTTTTACTGTCTTCTATTACCACTTGAAGAAGAATTTCTCATCCTTTAGATACAACTTGAGTTTTATTTTTTTTTTTTTTTTTTGTATTTTTGTTAAATTTTTTTTTTCATTGTATCCTTTTTTCTTATTGTTGCTCAATTTTTTTCTTTTGTTCTTTGCTGAAAGTTACAAAGAATTTTTTAATTATAAAATGTTTTTAACCGGAAATAATTATTATTGTTTTTACTTCCTCTTCCGTTTGTTATTTTTATTTTACATAGTGTTGGAAATAGTTTTAACGCTGGACACTTTAAGGAATATCTAAGAGAAAAAGAAGAAGGAAAGTTCAACAGTCTTAGCTTAAAATATATAGAAAAGTTTCTTGTTTCCTTATTTTATTTTGAACGAAAACAAAGAATCACTTGAAAAAAATTTGATTAAAAAAAAAAATTATATCTGGGATAGAAAATTATACCCGACAGAGCAGAGATCTTTAAAAGGTTGAATGGAATAATTAATAAGTAGTCGGAAAATTTAAAATGTTAATTTCTTATAGTGCTTTGAGCAGATAATATCTGTAATAATATAATTTTGGAAATTTTAATGTGGTTTTAATATTTATAAAGAACTCCAAAGTGGTGGGTAAAAAATTTCTTCTCTCTAAAGTGATAAAACGTCAACAAAAGGCCCTTACCTACCAAATTAGCATGTAAGAAAGTCCATTTTTACATGCTAGGAGGAATGACAAGTCAAGACTCTTACGAGGGTTACTACATATATTTCGGGATTGCAAATGTAATGACCAAATATAAGGATCAAGAAAATTTCGGTGTTAAGTCAATAATCTAAATAGTGCTTTAATCCTAACCATAAGCACTGAACTACCATTAACATGCCCATTGACCCATTACGACTCAACCATACCATACAATATCTATCATGACATATCCTTCATACCAAATCCATCATACTTTAATAACCATACAACACCCTTTATACTGTCCTCATCATACTATATCCATTTCATCACACCCATCATACCTCAGCTATTAGATCCTACTAATCATAACAAAATCATCATACCACAACTATAATATAATAGCCATAATACTTAACGCATTATACTTATCCAGAGCTGTACAAGTGTGAATTTATTTTCATTTTTTATTCTCTTGTTTAAATTTTCAAAAGCTGAAATCATTTTTTCTAGTAGTATTCCGAGTGTCAACTTTTAGGCTTAAGCCTTTAGGCTGATTAAAATTGTTCTCAAGTCATGAATTGCAAAACGTTAAGAATTCACACTGAATTGAAATTTTAATGAATGCAGCCACCGATGGTTGCAGCCGAATTGAAATTTTAATGAATGCAGCCGCCGATGATTGCCGCCGAATTGAAATTTTAATGAATGCAGTCGCCGATAGCTGCAGCCGCAAAGATTTGTTGTTGCGTCTGAAATTGTTTTGTGTGTATTTGTGTGTGTTTGACTGTTAAGCCTGACTGTGATGGGGGTTGTCATTGGCTTATATTAAAGAGCTGCACGACTACATTCAATTGCCGTTTGAAAACATTCTCATTAGAACGAAATGAATTTCAGCAACTACATTAAGGGAACGAATGGAATGAGAGTCCACACGAAGCGCTTAGAATGGAATGGAATGTGGCACTTGTGTACAAGGAATACTCTCAAAGGAGTACTCTCAATTTTAGAGTATTCGTTTGAGAGTACTTCCAAATGGCTGAGCGGAATGTAATTGAATAAGCGAAACTGAAAGTTTGATCTTGTTTTTTGTTGTTGTCTTATTTTTTTTATAGTACTAGTACTAAGATATACATATATACATAAATATAGTACTAAGATAAATACATAAAAAGTTATTAAAAAAATTAAATTCTTAGTGAACCAAAATGTAATTTCATGAATTTGGAACATATTATCCAACTCAGTTTTTCCCATATTATTATGAACGAACATTATTTCGTTGACAAATTCACAATTTATGTCTATTTGTTTGTAGATTTGTAACTCACATTAATGTTACTTTTTTATTTAAAAATTAAAAAAAAAAATAAAAAATTTACTAAAATTCATATTGTATAAAAAATAAAATATTTGACAACATAAAAAGCAAACAACACTGAAGCAAACATCAAAATTCAGCGAAACTATTTTAGAGTACTCTCAATACTTCGAATGCATTCCATAAAAAAAGAGGTACAAACGACAAGATTGTAAGTATTCATTTAACTCTCTCAAATAGAATGGCACATTTATTCGCTCTGAAAAATTGATGTTTCGCACTCATTCGTTTCTCTTTGTAAATGACTTGAGAATATGGAATACTCGCTTAGAATGCATAGAATGGTAAACAAAAGGAATACACTCCTGCAGCTCTTTAGCTTATATCATGTATAGAAAAAGTATTATATACAAAAAATTGCAGAAGTGCATTTTTATACATATTGTTAGTAATATTTATTGTTAATAAGCACTGTATTATTCCAGAAATTGTCAAAGGAAAGACAAAAAAGCATGTCACCAAGATCGGCCTTCGAAATCAAATGCCAATATACATGCAAAATGCTGCTTTATACATAGTTAGTAGTATTTCATGTAGTAAATAAAATACCCAGTGTTTCAGAGTTGAAAAGAATGATAAAACTGAGTGCATTCATCATATTTTTTAAGCCTACAAGAATGGGATTGATATTTGCATAAGTCCCATTCCTTACAGAGCATTGGGTGTACATTCTCTTATCTTCAAGATAAAAAGAATGATGAATTGTACATCTGTAATTCATTAACTTAATAGAACCATAAGATTGCAATCTGGTTGATGAAGCTTTTGAATGCATTGAGGGTATATGCATTCCGAAATGGTTCAATCCTTTTACAACTCTGTACTTATCCCAGTATTCTAAGTCCAACATACCACACCCACTATACTACAGCAATCTATACCAATCAAGCCATACCGAACATACCATTTTTATACTACAACCATCATATCGTATCCATCAAAATAAGACCAACGTTTCATATTCACCTTACCAAATCCAAGGCAATGCACCCATTTCAAATCTAACTTAGCAAACACGATATCCATCCAATGATCGATTAAGCCATAGCAATCATACCATTTCTATGATTTGTACTATACATTCAAAATATACCCACCAGTATGCCATACCCAATGGGGTATTAAAATGGGTAATAAATGGGTATTACCCATATTAATCATACCATTCTTAACATAGTCGAGTAGGTAGAGTGCTCGACTGCCACCCGACGGATCCCGGATTCGAATCCCGGCCAGGTCATGGTCCTACGCTTTAACCTTTTCTGCATATTTTATTCTCTTTTCTAATCAATTTAAATCGAAGTTGAAGTTGAAGTTGTAGTTGATGGTAGATAAGTTTGTGGTTGAGATTGCCTTATAACTTGATTTGACTGATGTGTAGCCTCAGATTGTATATAATTCACATGTTTCTTTGGCTTTCCACCACGCTTAGAATATCCCCAATACATGCAAAGAAATTGTTCAAAACCCCCCCCCCCCCCCAGGAGGGTTTCGAGTTATACTTTTGAAATCCACAGAACTGTTCGATTATGAAAAATTCCCATGAAGCAAAGTTATATTTATTATGATTTATTAAATTTCTTCACCATTGAGGCTTCCCTATCGTCCTATTCCAAAAAGTTAGCAAGATATGTGGCAAGCTTCACGTCAAACTCATCGTTGTAATATCGAGACTAATTCAATTGAAGATTTTTATTGACTTTAAACCTACCTACCATATCAAGACTTATTCGTCACTCACCTTGAATATCGTTTTCTTAAGCACCATGGAATATTATCGATATCGATAAGATATTTAGATGTCTTTTTCTATCAAAAATTTCAACCCTAGATGAAGAAGTATCAATTATTTGAGAAATACTCCACGATTTTGCTCGACGTATCTTTCGAAGTATGGATCAATGAAGTGAAACTTTGGCGAAGACGGATTTTTGATAAAAATATCAACAGTCCTATCGAAGCTCTTGACATCTGCAATATAACTGCTTTTCCAAATGTTCACCAAATCGAACGAATGCTTTTTTTCAACAATATGCCTATTAAAAACCTATTTGCGTTCTACTATGAGCAAAAATCGGCTGAATGGATTGGCTGCACTTAATATTCATCGGGACGTTGAAGTTCGTGTAGATGCAGTATTGGACGATTGTTTTTCTATACTCCGACGCAATTTATTGAGGGAATAGTTTTGTATAGAGTATTTGTATTTAGTCGGAATACTAAAAAAAAATCTGAGTATGTATAGCTGAAATCTTATAGTTTTATATCCAATATATAATATTTTGTGTACATCCATTTTTTGATAGTTTTCTTTGTAAGTACAATTCCTTATTTTTTAGTCAAAACACCTCCCCCTCCACACAAAGATCAAATCTTGCACAAGGGCCTGATCGTAACTGAAAAATTCACAAACTACACTTCGGTTACGAGTTGTTTTTGCCACAAACGATGCTCAGTTGTCATAAACTTAAAAATATATCTTATGTATATATACCGCAAGCTATTTCGGTCATTATCATTATATTTATTTTGTTAATTATCTTTCTCCATATGTCCGTCCGTCTTCTTATGGATTGCATTATCGCGCCTCTGTTGCTTTTTTCGTCCGCTCATTAACTATGCAGTAACAATTTGCCCAAAAACTAACTCTGAACTATAAGCGTTGTGTTTTTATAACATATAAACATATAAATAACAAACGAAGTTTTCAGTTGGAAACAACAAAAAATTTTTCATTTGCAGCAATTTAAAAATCACTCGCGTTTATGACAAACGAAATTAATTTCCTGCAACTAAATGACGCGTTTCTCGCAACTGACTATTATTATGAAAACTGGTCAAACGTTTGCAAATAACGATTTCAAGCATGACAAACGAAGTTCTTTCGAAAAAAATTACTATTCTTATAGGGCGAAAGTTAACTTTTAACTGATTTATTTAATAATTTTATATAATTTAACGGAATTAATATTCAGGTAAGAATTGTGAATCTTTTTTTCTTAATTTATGATTTTTCAATAGCACAGCCGTGGCACAGGCAAATTTTGTTCATAGAACCGTGTTCAAGACACATGAATATTTTGCATTTTTTATACGACAAGAGTGTTTTCGGCGCTTTTTGTCATGCTGAGCATAGAGCATAGCTGTACTGGGTGCTGGGTACTCCTGGATCAGTTATAAAAAAAAAAATTTAGGAATATACATAAAGGGTTTTCCATTAAGGACTTGACAACTTTTTTTTAAATGAAACGCAAACTATTTGAGATATTTCAAAAACTTTATTATCGGCTTGAAGTAAAATCAAAACATTTATGAATGGAACTCGTCTTCGTTCATATGGACACCTCGGGCCCGTATGCAGCGGTCGATTCGTTGGACCCAATTTTCGATGACTCGGCCACACATTTCGGCAGAAATGTCGTCGGCTTGTTGGCATAGACCAATGATTTGACGTAGCCCCAAAGAAAAGAGTCTAGAGGCGTTTAATCGTATGAACGAGATGGCCAATCGACTGGTCCATTTCTTGAGATAACACGCTCATAAAACTTACTCTTCAATAAATCGATTGCAACGTGTGCTGTGTGGCTTGTGGCACTGTCCTGGTGGAACCACATGCCGTCCAAGACCATATCTTCCAATTCGGGCCAAAAATAATCGGTAATCATGGCGCGATAACGATGGCCATTCACAGTAACGTTACGATCGTTATCGTCGACGAAAAAATATTGTCCAATGACGCCGTCGGTATGCAAACTGCACCAAACAGTTATTTTTTGTGGATGAAATGGTGATTCATGAAGCACATGTGGATTTTCACCCGACCAATAACGCATATTTTGCTTATTGACGAACCCATTGAGTAGAAATGAGCTTCGTCACTGAAGATGATTTTGTGATGAAATTCATCATCTTAGCGTATCTTTTCCAGCGCACAATCGGAGAACGTGCGTCGCTTCAAATGGTCCATCGGCTTCAATTCTTGAGTCAGTGAAAGGGTGCGGAAAAGGATGCGGGAAAGGATGCGGGCGGTATTTAACCGGTGTGTTCTTCATCCAAACAAAACCAGCTTTGGATAAGTAAAATTTGCCAACGGACTATTGGGAATTATTCACAGTAAAAGCCTCCCCCTCGGCAATTTCCTTCTCTTCTTCATTGTCTCTATCTACCGCACCATTCGTCTCAATGAGAAACTCTTTTTCAGATTCCGACGCCACTTCATCAGGCGGGATATGGTCTTCTTGAGCATCATCATCTCCTCCAAACGGATCATCTTCTTCATCCTCGATATTCTCGCTCGCAAAAAACACTACCAGTCTATCCTCAGTGAGTAGCATTTCAAATATAAAAAAAACACAGTAGAAATGCAACAAAAACGATACTCACCCGGTCAATGTCAAAATAAAACTGCATAGATCTAAAATAAATCTATAGGAAGTGAACTTTCGAGCTTTAATATAGTGAAAGCTCAATTGACCACACGTATACATACACACATAGCATAATAGAGTCGCCGAACGAGATCGATCGTGTTTGAAGATGTTTTCTATAGCAGCTTACATACATTTCCCATACATTTAACGAACGGGCTTCGTGAGGCCCAGTAGGTACACTTACCACCTTGATACATAAAGATATCAGGTTTGTTCTACGAAATAAATGCAAATAATTTTTAGCTGGTTTCGTTACGTTTAGAAAACATAAGCGGTAGTTGGCATAAAATATTTCGCCGTGCAGAGCTTAGAAAAAAATTTAGCGACTACTCAAAGTCAAAATGGGACTATAAAAGCCCAGCCGCATATCCTAGAGATAAAAAAAATTATTTAAAAAAAAAATTTTTTGTTTTGCAAAATGATAAAAGTCAGGAATTTTTAAAAAGTTATGTGTAAAAATTCAGGAATAAGCTCTAAAATATCTATATCACTTAAACCTTCTTACTCCAGTGCATAAAATTTTTAATTTTCTTAAAAATAGAAATAATTTTTCCCAATAATCTCGGAATTGTGGGGTAGAAAATATTACCCTACAACAAACAACCCATCAAAATTCGAAAATTCGAATACAACCCAAAAAAAAAAAAAACCCCCAAAGCAAGACACCCGAATCAAATAGAAAACAACAAACAACATAATACAATAAAATAAATGGCAACATTCGGCATTGCTGTCAGTTGGCAACAATGTTCAATTTAGAATCACATTAAGTCGACATCCGTCCGTCCTATGCTTAATGTCCTACTCCACGCTTACCACCCTCACGTTGACGCTAACGTTGTTCTGCGCGTAAACTTCTTCGTTAACTTCTTTTGTTGTCTTAAATTTGTTTTTCTTTTTTGTTTTTTTTTTTTTAATACTACTTATTTATTTTTTATAAAGAGTTTCTTTCTTTCTTTCTTTCTTGATGCGATAATGTTTTAATAATGGAGTAAAAAATAAATCAATCCAACCCTGTCGTTTAGCTTTAGTTGCTTTCTTAACTGCAACTTCTCTGTTAAATAACTGCACGCCCATGTTTGTGTTGTTTGTGTTTTTTGTGTAATATTAGTCAGTGTTTTCTTTAATATTTTTTTATATTATTATTTGGTTTTACGGTAACAACTGGCAGCACGAAATCAAAAAATGTAATTGCTTGTGTGCTGGCAACAACTGCCTTATTGTTTTGAGCTTAGAGCTGATTGCCTTTTGGTGGCAATTATTTACTTAAGAAAAATTCAAGGCAAAAAAAGGATTTGTCAAAGAAAATTGTATTCAAAGTTTTTATGGCGTAAAAAAGTTAACATCTTTATAAGCGTTATTGCAAATTCACGATGTGATATACAAATACCCGGCATTTCCCACTCAAATAAACAGCGCTTGAGATATTGTCAACATTTTTGTTTTGTGGGGTAAGTATAGGGTCTTTTAACAATGGATGTAATTTTAAGTTAAAAAAAAACGCATTAGTTTTGTGAAAAAAATTTCTGATAATTGTATTTTAATCTAAAGTACAAATTCTGGGGTTAGTAATGATACACAATATCTGCCAAATGTACGCCGCGTCTATTTTTGCATTTGGCCATTAATTTGATAAAATTTTTCGTCATTTTTTCACATAATTGTGGCTGTATCGCGCGAATAACAGCTTTATTATTGTCCTTGAGTATTTAATGGATCATTGGCGTAGACTTTACTTTAGCATAGACTCCAAAGAAAAAAGTCTAATGGTGTTAAGTCGCACGATCCCAGCGGCCAATAAAAGACTTCATTTCGTGAAATCACATATCCAGGAAATTTTCCACGAAATAGAGTCATTGCTTCACCAGCAGTATAGCACGAGGCGCCGTCCTGCTGAAAATAAACGTCGTCCATGTCGATAGAGTAAATTTCAGACAAAAAAAAGTCAGTCAACATCGTTCGGTAATGAAATCCATTCTCTGAAACGCTCGCACCAGCATAATTTTCGAAAAAATATGGCCCAATGGCACCGCCACTCCAAAAACCGCACCAAACTGTCACTCATTGTGGATGGAGAGGTTGTTAGACCATTTTTCTTCAGTTCTTGGAACTCCAGATGCGACTGTTTTGCTTATTCATGTATCCAGCACCCAAAGAAAAAAGCCTCATCACTCAAAATAATATTGTTTGAGAAATCATGATCTTGTTAATGCATTTCCAGCAACCAATCAGCGAATATACGTCGTTTTCCACAGTCTAAAGCAAGGTATGTATATTAAACAAGGTAGTGTTAGTTATTGAAATTCTCTCTTTTGGAGGGTACAACACCTGTCAAAATCGGCTGTTTAAGAATTGTTTTCTACAGTTTTCTATTCGCTGTTTTTTTTTTTCTTTTTCTATATTCTTCTTGTGTTTGACAGCTGCTGTACCCTCCTCTCCGTCACGAATATACCTTGTTAAATATGCCTTGGTCAAAAGCAGTGGTGTTCACACGCTTACTTCAGTTTTGCCAGAGAGACGAACTGAAATTTACCACGATTTGGGAAAATATTTACCACTTTCGGAGAAAATTTACCTTTTTCCAAAATAAATTAATTAAGAACATTTTGAAATGATTAACAACCGTTGTAATTTTTTTGTAAGTATCCATATTTTTATCTCTCATCAACGAATGCAAGAGTTGACCGTCAACTCTTAACGTATATAAACCAGGAGTAATTTTTTGATGTTCTCTTTTGAACCCAAAAAGTTGACTGTACAACACAAGCGTACCGTCAATTTTTTTCCACTTTTTTTCAGCAAATTCGCCGCAATTAGACTAAAAGCGCGAAAAATTGCTTTCAATTCTTGACCAATGTAAACGGAGTCTTTGTTCAGCAACTAGCGATGAAAGTTCAGTTTTTTTTTTTTTTTTTTTTTGTTACACAAGATGATTCACAAGAATATTAAACTGCTTGTGAGAGGTAACAATACTGCCAATAACTCAAAAAATTAACAAGTCTAAAAAAATTTTTATTTTCGCAAAATTTACCACGTTTGGTCAAAAATTACCTTTTTTACCTCTGCCCAAAAAATTAAAAAAAAATTACCTCGAATAGGGAAATTTACCTCAATCTCACAACACTGATACTACTACAATTTTCGACTTTTGTGCTTGTGTTTGTAGCTCTCTCGCTCTCTGCACAGACAAAAATTGTTGTGCAGGTATTTTGCAAGAATTGTGTTATAATTAACATTGTCATCATCATTTTTATTATCGGTATCATTATCATTATCACTATCATTATCATTATCACTATCATTATCATTATTATTATTATAATTCTGGAAATAACGCATTTTCATATGCGTCAAACATTTCGTGTGGTGCCAAACACGCGACCAAGAAGCGTGAACCACCCAGCTTGAAGTTTCAGCGCCAACTGATTCAGAAAACTTCGTGCATTCGATTGTGTACGTGTTTCGATTCTCGAATAAAGCTTTCGAGTCTCACCAAGCGTGGTACTAAGTGAACATCACTGTTTTAGGGCCTACTGATTGAGAGAATTTTGTGCATTCGATCGTGTACGTGCTTCGATTCTCGAATGAAGCATTCGAGTCTCACCATGCGTGGTACTACCACGCTTGCCACTTGAAAATAAAATATGTGACCAACATTGAACATTTAAAGTGACCAAATGCAGTAAAAAGTGACCAAAACATTATAAACTTGAAAATGTAGTACATGCACACAAAATTCTAATTTGCTATATTTTTTAATTTATGCAGGTGCAGTTGATGCAGTGGCGTAGATAGGGGGAATTTAGGGGATAGATCCTCCCTTCGATAGAATTTTTTGCACTGGTTCACAAAATAGTCTAAAGTGAAGATGGTAGCAGAAATTTATTGTGTGTGCTACGCCTTATTTTATAAAATTATAAATTTCATCTTCTGGAAAAATTTGAAGACTCGCTGTTTAATATTTCCATACAATACAAATGGTTGGTTGCATATTTCTGGATTTATTGCTTGCATATTTGCATTCCTTGTGTATTGTTTGCTAAAGGTGGTGGACAAGGGTCTCAACCATTGCAAGCACTTGTCAGAATAAGGTTCGACGCACTGGCGATTCATCGAGAAATAGTTATATCGCCTGAAAAAATCTTTGAATAAACAAACAATCCAAACCAGCTGAATTTTTCGCTTTAAAAACATTAACAAATATATAAAAATAAAAGTTAAACTTTTTGTTTTTAATTTTTACAAATTTTTTTATGTATGTTTGTCCCGTAAATAAATTTCATCCCCTCCCATTGCAAAAAGCTATCTACTGCACTGAATTCATGCATTTAATTTTTGAGAACATCAAATTCTTTTTTCATTTCTTTATAAATTTCATTTCCTTATAAAAAGTGACCAGATGTAGAAAATAATGACCAAGCGACCAAATGAAACAAAAATGACCAAATTTGGACACAAATGACCAAAGTGGCAACCGTGGGTACTACGTGAACATCACTGATCTAAAGCAGTGTAGGGCGCGTAGTGGCTCGCGTGCTAGAGACTCGTAGAGACTCGTTTTCGAACTCTCTCTCGTATCTCACTGTGACTTCATGCCGTAGAGTCCACGCTGCATGATGATTTGCATCTGATTGTTATGCACCGAAAAAATGGATGGGCAAATAAATAAGAATTTACTGAATAAAGTAAACACTGGGTTCTTTATTATATTTCTGGATCGAAGACTTGTTTTATTTATGTTTTTTTTTGTGTTATGTGTTTTTGTTAGATTTGAATTTAAAATTACTTTGGTTTTTTACTGAAAAAAAATAGTTTTTTAATAATTTTAATTGATTTCAATTAAAATAAAAAAAAAAAAAATCTAAACAAAATTATGAAAATAAAATTAAATCTAAACTTAAAATAAATTATTAAACAAACGAGCCGAGTCGTCATATTTATTGATTCCTGCACAAAAATTTTTTTCAGTGCTGAGAGCGAGACTCCAGTACCACAAGCAAAATTTTACAGAAAATATAATAGTATTGGTGTGCCCATCACTGGTCTAAAGGCTTTAATTCTTATGCCAACTCCATCTTATAAGCATGAAGGCTAAGATCTGTATGCAAAATATGGTGCAAAGTGACTGTGGATAGGCCGAATTCCTGTGATCGTTTCGAAGTAGATAAAGCTGCTTTTTCAGTCACACTCTTAGCTAGAACTGCGATGTTTTCAGTTTACCCAGCCGAACGAGCACGAGTTGGGGTAGCTTTGCGAGAAGGCGCTTGATGATGGCCAAAAACAGTACGAACTTTACATATAACATAGTGTTCGCGGTATTTTCACTATTAAATCTAATTAAAAGTGTGAATCGATCCATATCTCAAAATTCCCTAGTTTTTCTTTGTCAAAAATCTTCATGACAGTTGAATGTTGCCACCTGAAAAAATTATAGGAAATTTGAAATGAGACTTCTTGTTGAAAGACCCTTTACATCTGGTGTCGTTTGGTGTTTAAATATCTGTTTGAGCGCCATTTTTCGTAAGTTTGAGCGTGATATCTTAAGAAGTCAGTAATTGTTATGTTCTAAGAATGTCGCAATGTCGAATTTAGTTGAGATCACAGCCGATCTTGGTGGCTAATTTGGATTGGTGCAGAGTGTTATGAACGATATTTTGGACATGGGACAAGGCACCGGCGCAAGACACATCTTATCTTGTACAAATAAAAAAAAAAATTGTTGATACCGTTCCGTAAGCTTCGTATTCACCCAACATGGAGGGTGATTTTCATTTTCAAGGCATGGAAAATCATTTCCAAATCACCTATAAAAATTGTTCTCAAGATTGGAGGAAGCTTTGGAATATATGTATTGCTTGCAATGGAGACTACTTTGAAGAAAATAAATTAAATATCGGTGAATAATTGAACCGTTTTCATATTATTGCAGTATTCTGGGATTTCAAGGATCAGAAGTTATCACGAATTGAAACTATATCTAAGCTAGACTAAAAGAGCTATACCTGCTATGAATGACAAACAGTTGTTTCTATTCTAGCCTCACTTTATGTATAAAAATATGTCTGCTCATAAAAGGGCATGAATATCCCTCCTCCCATCCACTACAACCTTTTGTTTCATATTATCGAACATTTTGGTAATTAGTTCTTAAATGTTAACATAATGAGTAAAGTATATTATTCTTACCAAAACACTATACTCAGTAACCTTACCAAAAGACCTCTTATAAAAAAAAAAAAAAAAATGTGGAAAGTTTCTAAATGTCAAAGTAATACTTTAAGTAACTATAAAATTTTGTGGCGGCCGAATACGTTAAAGTGCGTGAACTGCTCGGTGCAAATTTTCGATCCACGATGTCCAAGGTTTGAGTCCTCCATCAGACACAGAAAATTTTTTCAATTGAAATTAATTTTTCTGATTGGGCATCACATATTGGTTCGAAATCGAAAAAAGACGGCCCAAACCTTTTTTTTTTAAAATTATTGAAAAAATTTTTGTGCTTCTATTTAAGATAGACCGAAAAAACTGCATTGTGAATTTTTTAAAAAAAAAATTTTAAGGATTTTTGACGCCTACAAAATCTGACAAAAATTTATCGAAAGAAAGTAGCAATTTTTTAAGTCAAGTTCGAACATTTGTTGTATTATTTGTATAAAATTTTTATGATGTTTTATATTTTCATGTATTAGATCGAAACTTAAGTAATCAGAAAAAAAGTAAAACTTTAAAAAATATTCATATTCTGGTTTTTTTTTTTAAAATTTACATTTTTTTGAAATACTTGACTCAGTTAAAATGAAAAAAAAACAAGTGTTTTCGCCTTTGGAAAGGTGTTGGTTCCTTTGTGGGAATTCTTATTATGCTAATTAAAAAAAAAAAGTTTTGCTAGAAAGTTGGATTGTAGGAAAATTTTAGGAAAACGAAAATGGTGTCGGAAAAAAATTTTGTTTTTTTTTGTAAACCATTATCTTATCTTTATTTTTTTGTATTTGTATTAAACATACTTAGTTAATGAGTTTAACCTTGTGTGTATATTATTATTGAAACATTATAATTTATATGCCTACGTCACTTCTCGAATTATCGAAGCTAGCTGAATACGCATTTGTTTTCACTTTAATTTGCGTGCGTTTTTCACGCATTTTTTATATTAATATAAAAAAAAATATATATTTATTTTTATAAAATACTAGAGGACCCGGCAAACTTCGTCCCGCCCTAAATTAATTTCTTTATTGAAATAATTTTGAGCAATCACGATTCGATCGAAATTAATTTTTTATCGAACGTTCGTAATCGATAACAAATGGTGCCAATCGAATTTCAATTATTGATTAAATGAAACACTCTAATATCCCTTATTTACACGGAATGTAAGCAGGTTGAGGAAATCACACGTCAGATCAATTCAATGCTTTTTGATAGACAACGTTAGCAAAAGTAACCAAAGATGAAGGCTTTCAAACATTTATATTATTTCCATATAATTTTGTGAGCGGAACTTCCGTCCGCATATCTATATCTAAAATACTGATTGCACCTCCATGCTACAGGTGTAAGATGTACACTGCATTTGTATATTCTACTTACTCTCTCTCTTTATATGATCGCACTGCTTTGCGCTCCATTATCTTTATATACATTATATATTATGTTATTACTCGTATGTTCTCTTTATTCTTAAGGTAGAAAATAAGTTAAGATTTGATTTAATCCAGCACACAGTCCCAAAATTAATTACAAAGAATGGCCTAGTGATTCATTGATTGTCTGGCGATGTAAGTCGAACTGAATTTGAATTGAACGTTTTTGAACTCGAAAGGTAAATCGGTTAGAATCAATGAAATTCTTGGAATGAGCACTTCTTCGCCCTTGAATTTGCCTACTCAAAAGCGTTCATCGTTGCTTGAATGACATTATTCTTGAGTTGCTTAACGACCAATTTGTTCACTTGCACAATTTCGGTTGTTTGAGTCTTCGAAGCATGATGATAACAGATCCAACCTTCAGAGGCAAATTATTTGTAATCCTTACAAATCAATGAATTCAGGAACTCTGTTCGATAATTGGTTGCTTCGTCTGAATACAATCAACTGATCTGAACGAATGAAATTATCCAGAAATTGCATTTTGAATTATGAAATTCAAATCGATTTTGTTTTTATTTTTATTTTTCTATACAAAATGTATGGAACACCGATTTTTCCGAGAACACAATTTTTTTGCTGTTAAAAGCTACCCTGTGCGTAGACGAACCCACAAAAACAAAAACAACAGTTCGAATCGGGCAATAAGTTTTCGAGTTATGGGCGTTATTATGTATGCCACTCTGTTTTGTTTATAAATAGCACTTATTCGGACATGACAATCTGACTGTTTTCATTATCGGTCGCTCGCTGGTCAGTATGGCTTACGTGTGTATTACCTCGCCGCGCATTTGACTGACTTCGTAGACCTATGTCAGGCTCGTCCTCTCCTTGGAGTTGTAATGAACACTGTACGACACAAAAAATTACAAATTTCAATTTTTTCGATTTTTTCGCTTTAGGTTCTTCCTTACTTTCTTTTTTTCTACACCAAATCAGTTTTGAGGCAAACAAAAAAAAAATATTAAAATCGGCTTTTGTCTAAGAAATATATAAAAGGCTGCTTTAATTCGAATTGAGAAGATTGTGCTGTCATATCATTTTATTGCGAATTCTATTAGGAAATTTTTGTAGTACATTTCAATTTGAATAAAAATAGTCAGCTCAACCATCAGTTTTTAAGTCATAAGGTGGTCTAAGGATCGATCCTCACAATGGGCAAACAAATAATTTTTTTTTATTTATGGAAATGACAGCTTTTGTGTCCTTTTTTGAGTAAAAAGTGAATATGTTGGAGCTTTCTTCAAATAGGGTTTATTAAGTGCTTAAATTGAATTTATCAACGAAAAGAAATTGAATGATAGTTTTTTGTTATTCTAAGGAAACGATGTTATTAGAAAAAGACGCTGTACTAAAATTTTGTGCAATTTTGAAGATATGTGAATTTTTTTGGTGTTAAAATAACAGAATTTTTTTTTAATTAATTAGACGAACAGTTTTGCTAATAATAGTACGCTAGTAGGATAATTTACGTTTCTTTAAAAGAGGCGGAAGAGGCGTGGTCAAAACAAAGTATGTCATAACCTAATCAAGGCTTCAAGTAATGTGTATGCCGAATTTGAGTTAAATTCGTCCAGTCGTTAAGATTTGTTGGCTATTTAAAGTAGTCTGATGTGGCAATTCCCATACAAAATTACCAATTTCGATTTTTTGATTTTTCCGTTGTTCCTTCGAGTTTTTTGTAATTTTCTTTTTTTCTAAACCACATCTTTATTAAGGCAAACAATAAAAAAAAAAGAATTATTAAAATCGGCCAAGCCTTTTCTGAGCCTTAGCAAGACTAACGCACACGCATTCGATTTTTCCGCTGTTCCTTCGAGTTTTTTGTAATTTTTCTAAACCACATCTGTATTAAGGCAAATAATACAAAAAAAGAATTATTAAAATCGGCCGAGCCGTTTCTGAGCCTTTGCAGGACTAACGCACACGCATTTCATTTTTATATATAAGATTATATATATATATATATATTTAAATATTAAAAAATGTAATGTTTCCATAATTTTGTTATTGTGTGAACCTCAGATTCATCATAAAGAGCATTAAAAAAGTTATAAAATCTAAGATTTTAGAAAATTAAACTCAAAAATTAGTTTATGGCCGCCAATTTGAATTTTGAATTTTTGACTTCAGATTCGTGATCAGCACCAAATCAACTTTTGGGGCACCAAATTTGAAATGTATAATATAGATATTATACAAATTAGCATGTGCATAGCCGCCATTAGTAAGTCGCCATTATGGATTTCGAATTTTCGAATTCAGATTGGTGACCAGCGACCTCGAAAATTTTAGGGAACCAAATTTAAAATGCAAAATATAGTTATTATTAAAATTAGCATGTTAATGGCCGCTATTTTTAAGCCGTCATTTTGAATTTAGAATTTTTGACTTCAGATTCGTGATCAGCGACCCCAAAAACCTAAAAATCATAATTTTCATGAAGATTATATGTTACAACGCCTTGAGGTTTTGGCCATCTTTTTTCGATTTGGAACCATTGTGCGTCTCCTACCTGCAGACGATGGCAAACCTCAGAGAGTAAATAATGCACTGTTCTAAAGAGAACATACCTATTAGCCGCTCGGAATCGGCATAAAACTAGTAGGTCCAGTTCTCGATCAATTGTGCACAAACATTTAATAACTCGCACAACACAATTTGATCATAAGAAGTTCGGTCAAAGTCCATTCAAGGGCTCAAATTACCAGTTTATTATAATTATTATTAACTATAAAATTTAAATATTCTAAAATTTTGACGCAATCTTGCAATCAAGTTTTTCCAAAATTATAAAATCTAAATCTAAAATCTACTTAATCAGAAACATTTTTTTAGACTTTTGAACCTTGGTCAATAACAACAACCACTTGCATGGTAGTATACTTAGTCTGCATACAGATGAATGAAAAGTTTTAAGAAGAATATTGCTCACATGTTTCAAAATATCCAGGAGTCTAAAAATGTAAACAAAAATATTAAAGTTTTCTTGGTTTCTACTGGAAAAAAAACTTTCATCAAGCAACATTTAAGTCATCGAGTCTAAAACGACCTTCTATGTAACAAGGTGCAAAACTTTTCAAACAACCCTCGCTAGAGCCATTTTTTGTTCACAACATGAAAAGTTTTATTAAATTATGTGATTTCAAAATAAAAAAACCTGAACTGCTCACAATCCTTGTTTATTTTTTATGTTTTTTTTTTATTTTTCTTTGAATTTAATCTTCAATGCAATTTATTTGAATGGACGGGACATTTTTTCTTTTTTTTTTTGTTAATATTTGTTTTTATTATTTTTTTTAGATCTAATTCTATTTTTTATGAAAAAGAAGCACTCGAGCGCCATTTAACTTCGGCACAGGTTCACGTAGTCTTCACTCAAGTGGCTGAGCTCAGTTTACAATGTACGAAATAAAGAAAGAAAGGAATATAAAAAAAATAATAAAAAATAGCACAGAAAAAAGAAAACAAAAACAAAAACTAGTGAATAGGATAGAGAGGCAGGAACAGAAAATGAAACAAATGTCTTTAGAGCAACTCAACTAACTGTTGTTGACAATAATTCCTTAAGGACCCTCACACATAAACAACAGAACAACAAAACATACAGAAAAAACAAACACAGAGATAGAGCAACAAACACACTTGTACAAACACGTACACACATGAGCACAAATAAGGACTAAATGTAACAAAACAGAAATACTTTTGGGATAAAAGCGAAATAAAATACAACATAAATAGCTACAACAACAACAAAAACAACAACAACAACAACAACAACAACAACAACAATAACTGAATAAAGACTTGGTACTTAAAAAATGAACTGACATGAAGTGTATGCATGTGTGCGTTTGTGTGTTTGAGAAATGTGAGCTTTTCTATACTCGTTTGGCTCGAAAGTAAAGTAGCGAAGTGAAACGGTAAAACTAACAGTATTTTACAACCAAACTCGACCTGGCGTAGAATTTGAGAATTTCAAGGATTCTTCTGCTGCATTTGCACAACGTTTGTCTAAAGATACTTTTCTGCAAAAGTGTCAATCTGGCAGATAAAGTCGTCATTATTTGTGAAAAGTTCAACTACAAGACAAGGGGCGGGTGGCGGCATATATCCTTGGGGAGTGTTTTTCTCTAAAATTACTGCTACTCAAGGCAGCTGAATAAGGTGATAAATATTAAATAGTTCTTCCTTGCTACGATGCGACGACATAAACACCCTTCAACCGATGCTAGCTGTGGATGATGAGTTGCCGCTATGTCTGCACGGAAATGTTATGACATCCAAAAGGTTTTATTTGAAAACTCAACGGTGCTTTTTATATTCCCACCCCCGCTAAATGTTGTTTTTGTTTTCTTGTTTTGCTGCGGTATGAATCTCTGATGATGTGACGGCGGAGACGTTAGTTAGTGAAAAAGCATAAAAGTATACAAAAAGAATACAAATCAGGTTAGCCGGATGCGACAGTTTGGCGACTATGGCTAACTTTGGCGTTCAGTCAATAAGCTAAGGATTTGCCAAGGCAGGAGGAGTGAGTAGGTTTCAGTAAGTATAACCATGTTGAAGCAGTTTTCTGCAAAGTGTCACTTTTGATGATTTGTCATTTTAACAGTTATAATGAAAAGCGTTGTAAGGATTTTTTTATTTATGGCTCCACCAAAAACCAATTTACCAAAGTTTTGATGAATGCTTAGAAAAAAAATGATAAAGCAAAATTTAAATAAAAGCAAAAAAATTATTGATTGATCAGTGCCAAAAGTTTCAGCAATTAAATGACTCAAAGCTTTTTTGAAAATTTTCACAAAATCATCATTGGACTGCAATCAAACACTTACACCAACAACATGGCAACAAAAGCCAAATAAGGCTATAAAGGGGCATTGCTTAATTTTTCATTGTTGGGCCAATCAAATAAAGCCAACAAAAGCTACCAAGTTTGTTACGGTTTTTATGGTTTTGGTCAAAGCTCGTCACACTAATTGTCACAATCTAAACGATGCAACGAACAGCAGAAAAGAGCTAACGTTGTTAATAGTGCCAAAAAAGGCAACAAAAGCAACAACAATAAAACCACACACACAAAGAAACACAAACTAGGTGTTGCCACTCAAAGTGCAGAGGGCAACAAACAAAAAGTACAATGAACGAACGAACGAACGAACAGCTTAAAGCAACAGCATCAATGCAAGAGGCTTAAAAGAGCTTTTTGTGCTAACTTTAGGTAACGACAGGATTAAAACCAAGGTACGAGCAGTAGAGATAACGAAAGAAGCATGAAGACTCAAACGAACTGAGTGATGGCTCAAAGGAAGGTATGCCTTTTCTATGCTTCTACAAGCTAATCAAGCTTTATTTTGTGGCTAAGTCATCAATTTTTAAAAGCTGGTAATGTAGCTTTATCAGGGCAAACAAAATAGTTTCCAAGCTTTTAATATTTAATAGAGTGTAATAGTTTTTTTTTTGTTTTTTCAATTAAGTTTGACAACACTTTTAATGCATTTGTCAGTGCCAATCATTTAGCTAACGAACCCGACCCAACCATCATCACTTGACCAAGTTTCTAGCTTGTTTCCTTAAATGGAACAATTTAATAAATTCTGCAACTAGTGTCCAGTGCACGCACTGCATACTAATTGCCTATAAGGATACAAGGACACATACGCACACAGCCTGACGTACTTGTGAAAACTAAAACACACACGCAAACACGATCGCAATTCACAACTCAAACACACATCCATGTAATTGGTTCATTACGTGCCTGGCTAGTCAAGCAGCAAATGTTACACTCAAAGAAAATATTTCGATTGGAATGGCGTCCTCGATGTCATAACTTAAGGGGGATATAATATTAGTTGGTAATTGATTTTTTGAGAAATTCTGATGTAAAATAAATACTTCAAAGGAAAATTTTTTCATTAGAGATATTTTTTTTTTGTTTTGATTTTTCGTTAACATCATTAAAGAGCACCCTTAAATATATAATAATAGATGAAAAAGGATTTCCTAATACTCAAAATCCACGTGTTGCAATGGCTCTGCAACTGCGTCGCAAAATCTAGTCGGTTTCGACGTTAATGGGCTTAATAACCACATAAATCGAAATATTTCATGTTAAAAACTTTAGGAATTATACCTTCTGATAAAAAAAAAAAATATATAACTAAAAATACCCGGAAATCTTTAATAAAACGAAAACAGTTCAATATTTATCGATATTTATTTCATTTACTTCAAAGTTATCTCCGTAAATCAACGCTGGCTTGAATTTTTAAAACACTTTTCATACGTTGATTTTGGAATTGCCTTCAGCTCCTTCTGTGAATTCACCTTTATCGCCACAATCGATCCAAAACGCTTTCCGCGGAGTTACCACTTGAATCACCACTGGAATGGGAAAAAGTCCCATGGAGCCATGTTGAGTGAATTCGGAATTTGCTGGGTCAAATAGGTCAAATAGCCGCGTATTAGATGAGACTCCTAGAGGTAAGTGTTTAAAATGAAAACATTTTATAAAAAAAAGATACAGTATACAGTGTATACAGTAAAGAAGTGAAACTTCTTTGTATACACTAGAGCACCCACAATATATATGAAAAATGCAAAGGTGTTTTTTTTTTCGCTCCACCAGCATTTTCTAATAGAATGAGGATAAAAAAAAGATCTGCATCAAAAGACGGGTATCGTTAGTGGAAAATAGCCAGCCGGTTTTCATTTAAAGCACCAAAAACGGGCTTAAAATTGCTTGAAAAAAGCTCAAACAACTTTTGCTCTGTAACTTTCTTAAAAAAAGTTAACGGCTTTAATTAAAAAAAAATTTAATTAAAAAAAAAAAAACTTTTGTTTTTTATTTGTTCGCGTTAGGAAACGCGATTTCCTTCAAACTAGTTTTTTTAAAACGGTTCGATAGATAACTCGAAATCTATTGGTTCAATTTCAATGATTTTTTTTTGCATTTTGTTCGTTATTTTTTCCTTTAAGCATCCCCCTAAATTCAAGTATCTATTTTATTTTGTTTTTTTATATAAACAAAAAAGCGCGCAAAAATGTATCGTTTTTTTCGAACTTTTTACTTCAACTTCCGCCATAATTAAAAAAAAACCCCGGGCTTCTTGTGTAGGGGGGATGCTTAATATAAGGTCTATGCCTTAATCCTATTGATGTCACGCTATTTGAATAACGTAAACTGTCACGGTGTGACTTAGAGACACTAAAACAAAAAACATAATTATTTTATTGGAAAAAGAAAGTTTAATACAAAATATCGTTAATGGAGGATTAATTTTTTTTATTAAAAAGAAAAATAAAATTATTTATAAATAATGTGGAAATTGTTATTAAACTATTAATTTGTACATTTAAGGCAAACTACACTTTTCTGTGAATGCTCGTTACTCATGGGTTTCTGACTATTACCACGGAATTGCTTAGAAAATCATCCTTTTTTATAAGAGGAACAGTTAAGTTGACGCCTCTTCTTTGGAGATATTCTTTTCCATTATCACGTCTTTTGCAAATACCAGTGTCTTAGAGTCACTACGTGACAGTTCATGTTATATTTTAATATTTTGTGTAATAGGTAAATATTATAAAAACAAAAAGAAAAATTAATTGTATATTAAAGAAACAGAATGACCAATAATAAAATATATTTAACTTAGTTTGCTTTAAAACAAGTTTTAAATAATTTATATTGGTTTGAAATTGAATAGTGACGCAAGGACCCAGCCTGACATGAATAGGGTTAAAGTTTTTTATTTGTTGTATGGAGCTTAGACATAGGTTACCGAAAACCGTTATAACTTCTGTTTTTTTTAAATACCGATTTAAAACTGTGTATGTTTATTCTTAAAACTATAAAGAACACATTAAAAAAACATTTTTTTTTTTTCGAAAAATTTACATGTATAATATATACCTTACATTTGAAAGATTTCCATTGAATGAAGCGAAAATAAAAATCATTTGTTTGCCTTTAAGACGTCAGTTCATGGGTGAAACGCAAAAAAATAATGAAAACTCATAAATTTCTTAAACCTCAATAAATTCCCTTCATGATGATATAGTTCTATCAGTTCGCAGATTTTTTTATGATTTTTGGGAATTTTTTTAAGAAAAATAGAACATAAAAATTAAGTAAAAAATTGAGTTTGATCTTCAAAAACACCATCAAATATCGCATCTACATAAAAAAAGTTGCACGGACAGTCTTACCTGTTTAATTGTATGTCGAAAAGAAAAAAAAATTAAAGCCGTTAACTTTTTTTAAGAAAGTTACAGAGCAAAAGTTGTTTGAGCTTTTTTCAAGCAATTTTAAGCCCGTTTTTGGTGCTTTAAATGAAAACCGGCTGGCTATTTTCCACTAACGATACCCGTCTTTTGATGCAGATCTTATTTTTTATCCTCATTCTATTAGAAAATGCTGGTGGAGCGAAAAAAAAACACCTTTGCGCATATGGGTGCTCTAGTATACACTCTTTCTCTTCTAGAATAAGAACGATTTTAGTGTAAAGGCTCGATTATGCAATCGTAAAGCTACGCAACGTTACGTGGCGTAGAGTTCTATCTGGAATAGAACCCCTCGCTGCGATTACGATTTCACTAACCACTTACACGTATTTTTCATAAGATAGAACTCTACGCCACGTTACGTTGCGTTGCTTTACGATTGCATAATCGAACCTCAAAGGCAAGGAGAGAGCTTTTTAAGCAAAAGAAATACAACAAGGAAATTTGTTCAGTCTTTTATACAATGTATATTTCTCTCATTCTCTCTACTATAAAACATATCTTTCTTCTCTATTGTGTAACGAAATGAAGTAAGGTGACCTTGAAATTTCACTCCTCAATAAATATTCTCGTTCAAATTTCGAAGCGCCGCCTAAGAAATTTCACTTAAAAAAAAAAACGCATTTATCACACTTCTAAACAAAAAAAGTTACCCTTTAAGCAACTTATTCTACTTATTCTACTAGTCTTATTTTCAGACATAATCTTTTAAGTTAATAAACAATTAAAGTTAAAGTTAAAGTTTATCTGTTTTTCATGACACTGCACGCTATCAAGAAAAGGGGCACAACTCAAAATTTACAATTTTTCATGAGAAGCAAAAAACAATTTTGTTTTCAAGCGACTCCATACAACACAAGAAAACAAAAAGATTTTTTTTTTTAAATTTTTTAGAGAAAATAAGAGGAGTACAAAATTTTGACAGTCGATGACTATGAATTGTTTTACATATATATTAACAAATGATGCCCGAGTGGTTCGAATCGCAGCTGAAACAACAGAAAATTTTTTTCAATTGAAAATAATCAGTTCTGATCGGTCGGCACAATGTGGGCTTTTTTGAGAACATGGACATTATCCGTTCGGAGTCGGCATATAACTAGTAGGTTCAGTTCTAGATCATTTCTGTACAAACATTTAATAACCCGCACCAGAGAACAGCTTGATTGCATTCAAATGGCGTTTCGAATATATCCTCAATATACGAGCACCGAATGTGCCTTCTGCATTAAAATTAATGCGCGAATACATGCACCAATCGCTGCGGATATGAATACCATAGAGTACGATTGGTCGCGATTACGATTGCCTACAAATCAAGAATACCCAACGAAGCGAGACATGAGCAACATTTGGCAAAAGCAACGAAAATTCATGCTTTTATGTCCATTCGTACCACTGAGAAAACACGCAGTCTGCAGTGTTGATTTTTTTGTATACGAAAAAATCTCATGTGAAAAAAAAACTATTTGTGCCGTACACGCATAGCTATGGCATGACAAACAATGTTATATACTAGGGATCGCCAAAGAGTGATTTTGAACTCTATTGCAAAAACAATTGGTCGTGCCAAGTCAGCCGTGCAAACAATAAAAAAAAACTAGTACGTGTCAAAATCATTTGCTAGCAAAGCTAAAAGTGTTCGTCCACCTAAAATTTATCCAAGAGTTAAGCGGTATATTAAAAGTGTTGTGGAAAAAAATCCGAAAATACCAGCAGTAGAAATTCGAAATACATTGGAAACCGACCATTATATTAATGAGCATTCCGAAACACTTAGAGTTTTTAGAGAAAATGGATTTCATAGCCGAGTGCCCAGAAAAAAACCATTACTCAGCCAAATTAACAAAAAAAAAAAAAAGAAACGATTCGACTTTGCAGTACAGTATGCCGACAAATCGACAGATTTCTGGACGTATGTGTTGTTCAGCGATGAGAATAAGTTCAATTCATTCGGTTGTGATGGCAAACAAAAAATATGGTGCAAAGAGAAGGAAAACTACAACCGAAAAACCTCATCCCAACTGTGAAGCATGGCGGAGGTTCTATCATGGTTTGGGGCTACATGTCGGCGAATGGAGTTGGAAACCTACAGTTTGTGGACACAAATATAAGCCGGTTTCTTTATTTGAACATTTTGAAAAGTAGTTTTTTAAAGAATCCGCAAGCATGTTGGGTCTATGTAGCATCTGGTATTTCCAACAGGACAATGACCCAAAGCACTCATCCCATATATTCAAGGAATGGTTGCTTTTTAACGTGCCAAAACAGCTCCATTCGCCAACCCAGTCCCCCAACCTTTATCCAATACAGCATTTGTGGGATGAATTAGAATGCCGCATAGCTAAAAAAATATTTCGCAACAAACAGGAACTGAAATTTGCCTTGGAGCGTGAGTGGAACACAATAAAAAACAACAATACAAACTCGTATTTTCAATGAAAAATCGATTAATGGCAGTACTAGAGTCAAAGGGAGGTCCAACTCAATATTAAGTAAACAATCCGGATACTGTAAATATTTATTTAAACTTAATTTAACACTAGAAAGACTGAACTTAGAAAATACCTATATTGCCTAAAAGCAGTCAAAATGACTGCATTGTGAAAGAATAACTAATGTGTAAAGAAATTTGTTTAAAATTCATTTTTAATATTTTTATATTATTTACAGTTATATAACTTATTATTAATAAATAAAAAAGAATTAAAACATAACATAAACATAATAAAAACAATAAAAAAATTTACTTCACTTGAAAAAAATAATTTATGCATTATTATTTGTACATTTTATGCAAATGATAGTGGAAATATTTTTTTGTGTACATCTTCCGCAAACATACTTTTGACATTTTTCACATATATTATTTGTTTTGTTGTTGTGGCAAAGTCGTACTTGACAAATTTTGCGTTTGTTAGAATGGGTTGCATTTGTTGACGTTACAGTTGATCTCTGTGGGTGATCATCTTCTGATGAATTTTTCTGTCTAGCGGCTCTGTATTCGGTGGAAAGCTGTTCTGCTAATTAAAACATAAACTCTTTTCGTTGTATTTTTATTCCTGTCGTTTCTTTGTAAAGGAACCAAGCATTTATAGCAGCCAAGTCTAAAATATTGAAAAATATTTGGATGGGCCATCTACGACAATTAGCTTGTACTGTATATTTTCTGGCCATTTGATCCGTCATCTCAACTCCAAATTTTGTGCTGTTATAAAATTGAATAGATTCCGGTAAAATTTTTTATTACTTTTATCAATTTTTACAAATTTATGCTTCGAACTTAGAACAGCTACTCTTTTATTTGGTTTGCTTTTATATATTGTAAGAGCACAATTCTCTGATTTATACAGCAGAGTGGAAAAACGAGGCATGTCATCCTTCCTTTGTTTGGCTGCTTTGGGTAGTTCTCTTTTGTTTCCTCGAATAGTTCCAACCAGATTTGTATGTTTGGCCAATAATTTTGCCGCGAGTGACGTACTAGTGAAAAAGTTATCGGTCGTGATATTTCTTCCAAATCCGATATTTCGAATTGAATTTTTCTCTGGCCTTAGTCTTTGTAAAAAAATCGGGACCCCACTTTGCTGACCATAAATAGCTTAGTTTTAAATGTTTTGCCTCGTAGGCGCCACGAGCATATGAAATCCCAATAAATGCACGTATTTCCGATAATGTTGTTTTCCAATTTATCTTCAAAATTCGGCGGCCTTCTTCTTCTGTACATTTTTTGATATGTTTGATAATATAATTATCTATTATCAACGAGAATGCACTTATAAGATTATTTGCCATAATGTTCCTTTTTGCATAGCCTATTGGCCATTTCAAACCCTTGAAAATACAAGTAGATGGTAACCTTCCAAGAATACCACCTTCGTGAAATTTTTACCACACAGTACCATCGGCAGCTGTTTCGATCTCCTGAAAGGTGTTTTTAGTTTGTTCATCAGAGTCTGAACTAGTTAGCACCCTACACCTTTTTCTGGGCATATTGATTATACTTTCATTTTTGTCATTGCTGATCGACTCTTCATCGCTATCTTCAGTGTCTGATATTTCACTCTGAATATAATCCGCATCATCTTCAGATAACAGTTCAGAATTTGTTGCATCTGATTCTATATCGGAGCACTCTTCACTTATGTTCGTTAGCTTTTCCAATAACTTTCTTCTATACGACATTTTTTTCATAAATTGAGGGCGCAAAAGAAATAAAATAAACAACTTATTAGCACAAGTATCACTGCAAAAAGATTCGTATAAAAAGAACTAGTTTAGCTTCTTGAGCAACAGTAACTTATCAAGTATCGACAATTTATCACTTGCTTGTGCGTTATCATGTGACGGTAATCGAAAAAAATTAAATCTGTTATTTCAATACGAAGCCGAACTAGTTATATAAGAAATTTAATCAATTCAATACTAAGAGTCATTGGATTATTTAAAATTCAATCCAAGCAGTCAAAATGACCCAAATGTTTTTGGGCAATATAGGTATAACACATATATATATACGGGAAATGAAGGAGAGGGGAGGTAACGACAATTATTAATAAACGCATTTTTATGTTGTACAAAAAGTCACAAAATTTTAAAAAATTGTATCATTATATACATAAATATTTTTCTAATTGAAATTAAAACGCAGTCAAAATGACTTCCTTGGGCAATCTAGTGTTAAGTAAATTTTCTTCTGTTTATTTGTTTATTTGTATATTTGTCTATGGTTAAAAACCTTACAGACTAGTGTAAAATAAAATTTATTAACAATACTAAAATAACTTAAATAAATACATAACAATCGGAAAATACTTATTATTGAAAGCTATAAGAGATTATGTATTAAAATATGTATGTTTCATTCAGCATAGCCTTAAAGCAATTTCTAGAATTAGAAAAAATCAAGATTGACTATTCTAGAGAGTGAATTATAATCATTCATAGTTCTTGATAATGGCTACTATGAAATGGAATAACAAAAATATTATGTTGACGTAATTGACGCGAGGGACAATCAATTTCACCTGAAATTATGTCAAACAAAATCATCAAGGAACGAATTCTTCTTCTAGTTTCTAGAGATTGGAGACGTATAAGCAGACATCGCGAGTTATAAGAAGGAAGAGGGATCAACAAAATTTAAAGATCTAAGTGAGAACTTTAGGAACTTTTTTTGTACTTTTTCAAGTCGAGCAGAATGTATGGAATAAAATGGGTTCCAGATAAGCGACGCATATTCTAATTTGGAGCGTACAAATGTAGTATAAAGTAATTTATGAGTATATGGATCTGAGAATTCAGAAGTATTACGACGAAAAAAAGCAAGCAAGGAATATGCTTTCGGAATTATGTAATTTATATAACATATGATACGAAAGTGAATTTTGAGTCAAATATTACACCCAAGTCCAGAATTTCACCAACAGTTTTTAATTGACAGTTGTTCAGATGATAAGAGGAAACAAATATATTTCTAGATTTGGCAAAAGTAGCATGATAGCATTTCGAAATGTTTAACGAAAGTTTATTCATTGTACTCCAAGATAACAGATTCAAGATAATTTAACTCAGCTTGAAGGTTATAAATGTCTGAAATATTATTTATTCTTGAGAAAATTTTAAGGTCATCCGCATACAATAAGAAATTAGATTTTTTGCAACAGTAGGAGATATCGTTTATAAATAAAATGAAAAGCAAGGGACCCAGGATACTACCTTGCGAACACCAGAAAACGCTATAAAAGAGTATGAGCTTATATTATTAATACAAAGATAACAGAGTCTATTACTCAGATATGATTTTATTTATTTTAAGAAAGTAGAATGGAGCCCAATATTTAAAAGTTTATAAGTTTATTTATTAAAATTTTGTGAGATACTTTATCAAACGCCTTAGAGAAATCTGTATATATGTCGTCAACTTGACTGCCACATTCAAAAGACGATATACAGTACTCTGTACATAGGGCAAGATTTGTAACCGTAGACCGGCCAGTAACAAAAGTACGTATACTTTACTGTGCTGTAAAATAAAATTTTTGTTTTTTATATAATATTAAAATATTTTGTTTTGCATTTGAATCACGGATTAAATATTTCTGATCTTATGTGTTTTTTTGGTATATTTACTTTTTTAAAATAAAGCCTATTTTCATTTGTACGCGGTATTCGTGAGGGGTACGTATACTTTTCTGTGTAACTATATATAGAATACTACCATTCCACAAGAACGAGTACCTTGGCAGAATTTTCGAATAAGACAAATACTTTCGCTCAAAAGTGTGAAGAGACTATTCATCTCAGTTTCACATCTGCAACATTTGCGAGGCTTATAAGTACAGGGTAATTCTCTCACGTTCTCTAGAAATTTGATGAAAAAAAAGTTCGTTGCCTTACAAATAAAAGGTGGGATAAACAAGAGTTTTTAATAAATCGTCGTTAGGTCGCCGTCCTGAATAAAATTATGTTCAAAACAAGATTGAACATAATTACTTTGAAAAAGTTCATATTCTGTAAAAATTTCATATAAAGGTTTTTAATTTTTAACCGACTTCAAAAAGGAGGAGGTTCTCAAGTTCGTTGGTTTGTCCGCGCTTTTTTTTTTTTTTTTTTTTTTTTTTTTAAATGTATGTATGTACATCGATAACTCCTACAGCACTTGCCCGATTTCCGTAATTTTTTGTCAACAGATAGATACCATGAACGCGGAGGTCCTTTTTGAAAAAAGTGGGCGATATTCGACAAAGGGGCGTGTCAATATAAGAAAAACACTGTATTTCAGTTAATATTGACACTAGTGTACTGAAATTTACAGTAAAACTACTGGGGTAGACACAATTATTACAAATGACGATCAATAAAGTGGGCGTTATTTGACAAAGGGGTGTGGTCATATTAAAAAAACACTGTATCTCAAATAGTATTGACACTAGGGTACTGAAATTTAGTACAGGGGTAGACACAATTTTTTAAAATGACTGTAAAGAAAGTGGGCGTTATTCGACAAAGGGGTGTGGCAATATTAGAAACACACTATATATCGAATAATATTGACACTAGGGTGCTGAAATTTAGTGCATGGGTAGGCATAGTTATTACAAATTACAGTCAATAAAGTGGGCGTTATTTGACAAAGGGGTGTGGCAATATTGGAAAAACACTTTATCTCGAAAAGTATTGACACAAGGGTACTGAAATTTAGAACAGGGGTAGACACAATTTTTAAAAATTACTGTAAATTAAGTGGGCGTTATTCGACAAAGGGGTGTGGCAATATTAAAAACACACTATATATCGAATAATATTGACACTAGGGTGCTGAAATTAAGTACATGAGTAGGTACAGTTACTACAAATTACGGCCGAAAAAGTGGGCGTTATTAAAGAAAGGGGCGTGTAAATATTATGAAAATACTATTTCTTAGTTAATATTGACACTAGCGTACTAATATTTGGTATGCAGATAGGTGGGTAGGTAGAATCATTAAAAAAGTGAGCGGGATTGTACACAGGAAAGTACTATATTATGGTCAATATTGATACTTGGAAACTGAAATTTGGCACAGGGCTAGGTAGAATCATTATAAGGTACGGTAAATAAAGTGGGCGGGATTAGAGAAAGGGCGTGGCACTAAAAATTGTAAAGAAGCATAAATGGAAAATACCCAACAAACTTTCAAGAATTAATAAAACAAATTTGTTAAGAACAAAGTTTCATGTTCGAAATTTTCCTCAAGAATACGATTACATAAAATATTTCATATTCTCTAAAAAGGAAGAAATAAAAACTTTTTAACAAAAAAAAAAAAAAACCGACTTCAACATCACTACAAAGTAAAAAATAATTTTAAATAACTTTTCCCATTCATTTCTTGGTCATATTTTAAAAGCTATTTATATGTATTATAATATTGGAAATCTTATCATTTTCATTCTATTTTGTTTTATTATGAACATAAAAGCTTTGAAGTCTTTGAAGTAATATCCTTAAGGTTTATTTAAAAAAATGCACAAACAGGACCATTTTTTTTCGGCCTCTGGGTATATTTCTCCCCTTAAAGAGTGAAAAAAACCCCAAAAAAAGCTGTTTTATTTCGAATGCAAAATGCAAGTTAAGAGAAATCAAAATAGAATTTCTAAATTAAAAGTTCTTAAAATTCTAAAAATATCATTATTCCTTTTCGAAAATTCAAATTTTTTTTTTTATTTGCATTTAAGTTCATGCTATCAATATTGCTTTTCAATTTGAATTTGCTCTCGAACTAGTGCCGTTCACACTGGCAGTGTCAAGTCTTTTGCGTCATTCAGTCAAAGTTTACCCAAGCGATCACGTGACATGCAGTACATGCGGTCTGTCCAAGCATGTCTGCTAAAGTAACGCAACCGTTCTTCAGTTAAATTAACACCCACTCAACGGTGACGCCTTACTTGCACATTGGAACACACACTGTCGCTGTGCTGAACATGGTCTAGCGTGTGAAAACCGATGATGCAGTAGATAACAATGCAAATAACATAAAAAATTGTAGAAAAAACTGAAAACTTTGCAGCAAGAATTTAAACTATTTTTTCTTCATGTTTGAGAGTTTTACCCATGAAACGGAAAATTTTAATTTACTGTGAAAGAAATAACTTTAGGAAAGGATAAAAACACAAAAAAATTGTTGAAATTTGTAAACATAATTTTTTTTTTGTTTTTTTTTTTTGTAAAACAAATTCTCTTCCAACAGAAGTAGTCAATTCGAGGAAATCTATCAAAAATTATCAAGAATTTCCAGAACTATCCAGAAATCCTTGAAGAAATTAAGATAGTTCAAAATAATTCGAATCATTTGTCAGAGTTGTCATAATTTCTGAAAAAGTTAGAATCCCACCTGCTTTATGTAGCATATCTTCTATAAATAAAAATGCAAGTCAAGCTAAAATCCTGATCAAGGATATCTACATAAGTTTTTTGGAATCATTCAAAACTTGAATTCTTTTCTTTATTTTGTGCTTTTTTTTCTCAGTGTAGCTGGGTGTGTAAGCTTTTCTAAGCTATGTTGCAACTGTTGTCAAACGGTTTCGTGGTCTTAGGTCAGAAAAAGTTGGACAGACTTTGACTTTGTTGACAGAACGCAGATTGATGGCAGCGAATTGATGAAGACAAAATAAAACACAAACAGAAAAAAATATGAGCAGTGCTTTCAAACAAGGATTATTACAAAAACAAGTGGGGAAAAGGACAAGAGCAACAAAACAATAACTGATGAACACATATTGAAGTAGCTGATGTTGACACAGGATTGCGTGTCGATAGATATTTCAGTGTTGTTGTGATTAACGTGTCATTGTTGCTGAAGTCTGTTGTTGTTGTTGTTGTTGTTGTTGTTGTTGTTGTTGTTGTTGTTGTTGTAGTTGTTGTAGTTTTTGTTGTTGTTATTGTCGTTTTTGTTACTGTTGTTGTGTTTGACTTGCAGCTAGGTGTTAAAATTGAAGGAGCAACTGGCAGTCAGTCACATGTTAGTAATTTCCATGACTTGCTCCGCTTGACCAAGAATTGAGGATTGGTTTGTTTATCAATTTGTTCACATTAATTATTGATGTTGATTACAGTGCATTAGAGTGCGGTTGCATGGGTTGGTTTATTTCTTTTTTGTATTTGTATTTGAGTCTAAGTTACTGACAATCCTCCACTATTGTGGTCAATAGGTATGAATGGTCAAGAGCTTTTGTTGTGGTTGGAATATTTTAACTATCTAGAGTTGTGAGGGGATGATGTGAGTTCATGGAATGTTAAGAGCATTTGCATGGTTCAAAGTGCACTAAAATTAGAATTTTAAATGTATTAAGACCCAAATTATCTGAAAATTTGGGTCTTAATGAAATGGCTGATTTCATCGTTCTGATACACATGTAAATTTAGGATAGTTTTTTTTTAGAGATGGATAACTTTAAATTGGCAGCACTCTATTCTATAGAAGCCGATTTGATATTTCACAGTTGTTTTGTGGTTAGTTTAGTTTGACAGATCATAACTAGACTCACGGCAGAGCAATGTTTGCAACTGGGCCAAAGAAAATATTGCCATTGATCCACAATTTCATTTGAAAATTTTGTTCAGTGATGCAAGCAAACTTTTGGAGCAATGATAATCCACAAACATTTCTCGATACTTAGTTTCATTCAGAAAAACTCACCATTTGGCACTCTTTATTGACCGATATAATCGTATGGAATTGGTCCATATATCTTTCAAAATGATAATGGTCAGAACTTTATAGTCAACAGTCCTTTCAAAAGGTTTTTTCATAGGTTTATGCCTGGCCATAGAAGTTGAAAAGAGTTAAAAAGTTAGTGAGGTTAAATCATCGATAAGATTTGGTACAAAGAAATTTGCCCCGATTTACCCGAATTTGGGTTCTTCAGTGGTATCTTCAGTTGGCACAAATGAAAACGAAATTTGGTATCCTTTGAAAATTATTTCTTATAATACGGAAATATAGTACTCGTAAAATAGGTTAGGTGAGGTTAGGTTGACACGGCTGTCTCTTATAAGACACACGGAGGCCAATTAGGCCCGATGTGGTACCAGGGGTTAATTATTTTCCACTCTATCTAAACGCGTTCTAGCTATTTATAAAGCTGAGAATTCGGTAGAGCGAAGATTTTGAGAGCTCGTCCAGGTCACTGTGGAACCAGTTACCAAGGAAAAGGTGGCGTTTTCTGGGCATGTGCAGAGAAGATGCATTGTGGATTCTACCTCCTCCTCGTCTCTGCAGAGTCGTTATTACGTCGTTATTTAGGATTTTCAGCTTTAGGGTATGGTTTCCAATTCGGCAGTGTCCTGTTAGAACGCATATGACAATATTTATTTGGTCTCTTCTAAGAGAAATTAGTTCCTTTGAGCGTATTAAGTTCAGGGTTGGCCAAACTTGACACGCCGTGGCATGTGCTACCCGTAGACCACCTAATGTTGGTACTTTCAAGGGATAGTTAGGGACATATTGGAATAATTTGGCAAGTCTCACTTTAGTTTGCATTTGCGCGAAAAATATAGGCATAGTAAAAATTTTCCATACCCTTTTTTTCCATACCCCTTTTTACCGCCCACAAATCAATAAAAATGCAAAATTTAAGACGGTTTTGGTCGTATTAGGCTAAAATTCTAACTATATATATACGCCCACCTTTTATAAATCATTATTATTCCTGAGTTGTACATGTTTTGATAGTAAAACTTGATATGTAGATGCTATGGGCCTAAGAGTCAGTTACTATATATTTGAGCGAACATTAGACAAGGGGGAATTTGGCCACACAGGCCTAATTTATGATATCGAATTGCTTTGGAACTAAATGTCGTATAACAATGAAGGTCTTTCTACTGAAAAACTGGGACGGGCATTCGAAAACGGGGCGTGGCTCCACCCATATAAGCCAAATTTACGATACAGAATAGCTATAGAAGTAAAAGTCACAAGAATGTAAATACCATTTGACGATGTCCTTCTACTAGAAAATGTGACATGCATTGGAGAAGGGGGTGCGTCTCCACCCATACAAGCCAAATTTATGACACAGAAAAGCTATGGAAGTAAAAGACAAAGAACATAGAAGTAAGAATGAAGTTACTACTTGGTAATATCCTGCTACTGGGAAATGAAAAATGCAAAAAATTTACAATAGAGAACGCTGCTATAGACTCTAAAACTACTGAGTCGATTGAGCTCAAATTTGCGCAGTAACTATGGGGTCATTGATAAATTACGTTACCAATTCAGTTGAGAGAAAGGTTTTAAAATATACTACGATAAGTAACGAATGGGGGGAAGGGGGTCTCAGTTATAGTAATGTGGCCAAAAATAAAAAAAACTCGAAAAAATTGAAATTATGCAACCCAACATTTCAAACCATCTTCATCCTTACATCTTCATGTTTGACCGTCTAAATTGACAGTCAACTATTGGCAAATGTAGTAAGGGCATAATTTTTCTTTGGTTGCTTTTCGACAGTTATTTTTTCTATTTTCGAATATTTTTTAATCAATTAATTTTTTTATTTAATATACTACGTTACTTTATGGGGGTGGAGGGGAGTGTTTTTGAAATGCATTACGAAGAGTACCGGAACGAGTTCCACGTAATTTATGTTTCAAGTACGAGATGGTTTAAAAATAATAACGCTGAAGGCATTGCAACATTTTCCGGTACTTATCTAGATAAGATGCAGCAAAGCGCACCGGGAAAAAGCTAGTAGAAGTATATTGAGCTGCTCTGCTATCTCATTAAGAGATCTGCGGCAGCTTAGGACTGTTTTAGATGTTATTACAACGGATTTCAAGGCTTACAAAGCGGCTTTACTGTTAGATAGAATAAAAATATCTCTAATTCATATATCATTCATCTGAAGCCAAGTAACGGTTTCGTGTATAGCAGTAACTTCCGCTTGGAAGACACTGCAGTGGTCGGGAAGCCTAAAGGCAAGGTTGATGTTTAGTGATTCAGAGTAGACTCCTAACCCTACTTTGCCATCTTATTTAGATCCATCAGTGAAGATTTCAGTGACATTGTTTGGTGAAGGACTTCCAAGTTCCCATTCATTTCTAGAGGGAATTGATACATCAAACTTGTTGTCGAAAATAAGTTTTTGAGTGATGTAGTCTACGGTCTTAGGTATTGGAGGAAGAAGTTTCCTAATATTAGAGTGTCCTATTGTACCTCCCTTCAATTGGGAAGAGACTTCTAGACGGATTGCTGTGTTTGCAGCCATCTGTTTTGTGAGGATATCTAGTGGTGTACGGTAGAGCATAATGTCGAGTGCATCCGTTGGAGTAGTTCTCAGCGCTCCGCTGATGCACAGCTCATCTGACCGTTGAATTTTGCAAAGTATATTGAGGTGTGTTTGTTTGTTAATTGTGGGCCACCAAACTATAGCACCGTATAACAATATTGGCCTTATAACAGTTGCATAGAGCTAGTGAGTAACTTTAGGCTGTAATCCCTAGGTTGTAACCTTAGGTTGTAATTTGCTACCCACTGCTTTCTTGTATTAATATAGGGCTATATTGGGGCTGTTTTGACTCTCTCGAGCAGATTGGGTTTCCAATTTAGCTTCCTATCTAGGATGAGACCCAGGTTTGTTCCGAGAAATTTAGTCTTGTATTTCCCAGTTTTGGAGGACTGATTGTGGGTAATTTGTGTTGTCTGGTAAAGACCACTTACTCAGTTTTATTAGGATTAACGCTGAGTCCACAGCTGATAACCCAGTTTACGAGAGTGTTTAGACAACTTTGCATAATATATCGGAGAGTGGATGCATATTTTCCTGAGATGACAATAGCAACATCATCATAGTAGGCTGTCACCCTGCACCCCTTACGTTCCAGTTTACCCAGTAGTTTATTCACCGCTAGGTTCCAGAGCAGAGGCGAGAGAGAAGACATCTTCTATATCAGTGAAGGCTATCATTGTGTATTCCTTCTGATGAAGGGTCTTTTCAATGATAGTTACTATGGAGTGGAGAGCTGTTTCCACAGACTTGCCTTTGGCGTAGGGATGTTGTGCTGGTGAGATTGGATTCACTTCTATTTTTTGTCTCAAGTGAATATCTTTTAGTCTCTCGAGAGTTTTTAGAAGAAAAGATGAGAGACTGATTGGTCGGAGGTCTTTTGGGTTTACATGTGAGCTTTTTCCTGCCTTAGGTATAAAAACTAAACTCACGTGTCGCCAACGTTTTGGGATGTGATTCAGGTCAAGGCAGCTTTGATATATTATCATAAGCCATTGGTTTATGATGTCATAAGTCTTTTGAATTTCGATTGGGGCTATGCCGTCAGATCCTGGTGACTTAAACGGTTTGAAGCTTTCTATTGCCTTTTATAGCTTCGATTGTGTGAATATATGTAATGAGTTGTCAACAGCGGGTAGATGCACCTCGTTTGTTGGAGCATCGCCTATCTTTGAACAGCCTGGGAAGTGAGTTTCTACTAAGTACAATAGGTATATCGAAATGTTTTCATGTCATCCTTGATTTATGAAGTTTTAAGTGAACTTTTTTGAGCAGGCATTATTGCTGGTGCGATTCGTCAATTCACATCTTAAACCAGTGCACTATGGTCCAGCAGCTCAACTTTTGCGGCATAAAATCAGGGAGTCTAT
Source organism: Pherbina coryleti (assembly GCA_943735915.1). Lineage (NCBI taxonomy): Eukaryota > Metazoa > Arthropoda > Insecta > Diptera > Sciomyzidae > Pherbina > Pherbina coryleti. Next base: position 19,567,735 of record OX030948.1, read on the forward strand.
ATAAAACGACAAAACTTCATCAGTTTGTTTCTTATGATAGTTTAAGAGTCCCCATAAGAAATGGGCGTATTTAAAAACGGCCACACCCACTTTTATAAAAATAAGATTTCACGTATAAGAATATTGCTGTATGGAGTGTACTTTCAACATAAATCATGAAATTCATTAATTATATTACTAACCATATTAAAACTAAAAGTATAAGGCACCATATTAATAATAAAAAGCCAATTTTCAGTAACTCTGAATATATAGGGTGTTTTTTTTAGGCGTTTGTTTTTCGAATAGAGATAAAACTGGCATTTTGTGGTCAAATCTGGCAACTCTAATGTCATTTATGTTCAGTTTGGTTTGCCATTTCATCATGAACAGGTTGGCAAAAGAACAACGCTTGCAAATGGGCCGAAAATGAGATTGATCTCGATGCTGATTTTCATCGCAAAATTTTGTTCAGCGATGAGGCTCATTTTTGGTTGAATGGCTACGTCAACAAGCAAAATTGCCGCATTTGGAGTGAAGAGAATCCACATGAGATCCTTGAGACGCCATTACATCCACAAAAACTGACTGTTTGGTGTGCTCTATGGGGTGGTGGAGTCATTGGGCCATACTTCTTCCGAAATAATGCTGGAGAGTCAGTTACCGTTAATGGAGACCGGTATAGAGCCATGATAACCGACTATTTTGTTCCCGAATTGGATGGCATGAATGTGGATGAGTTGTGGTTCCAACAAGACGGCGCTACATGCCACACAGCGCACGTCACAATCGATTTATTGAAGGAAACATTCGATGAGCGCATAATTTCGCGGAATGGACCTGTCAATTGGCCACCAAGATCGTGTGATTTGACACCATTGGATTATTTTCTTTGGGGATATGTGAAGTCGCTCGTCTACGCCAACAAACCAGAAACGTTAGGTGACTTGGAGGCCAACATTCGTGGCGTTATTGCCGACATACGGCCCCATATGCTCGAAAAAGTGGTTGAAAATTGGACCTGTAGAATTGGCTTTATTTGAGCCAGCCGCGGCGGCCATATGCCCGAAATCATATTTAAACATTAATGGCATAAAATTATCCTTCCAATAAAGCCAAATTGATGGACATTAAAACGATTTTCTTGTGTTTTATCTCTATTCGAAAAACAAACCCCTAAAAAAAACACCCTTTACTTTAAAAAAGAAAAATTCCTTTAGAAAACTTTGAAGAAGATATCACCTAAATATTTACCATATAAGTTTTCTAATGTCTCTTCAGCATTTAACTCAAATGATTAATCTGTAAGAATTGGAACATCTTCATCAGAATCGTAAGAAAAATCATTTAAGCATGTTCTTGATGTAGATGGTAACACCGAGTTAGAAGGAACACCGGGAATTTTTAAAAGACCTATCACTTCATGCGGCAACTGCAAGCTATGTCTGCTTTTAATTCGCTTCTGCAAACATAGGCTGGATAACAGAGGATCTGACGAATCCATTGCTCTACTAAAAACGTCAACCATATTGTGGACTCTTGTATCCTTTCTAGCATGCACAATACGATCCTTTTTATAAAATTTGTTTCGCGCTTCAGATGCATTTTTTGACAAGAATACAAGAGGAACAATGGCAGCTTCTTATATTTATGCTAATATCAAACTATATTCGACAGGTTTCAACTCAGATATTTCCTTATCCGAACTCTTATTTTCATTTATAATGTGCTCCTTGCTTTCTTTAACAAATTCTATAGATTGAATAGATCGAGGAGTCCGATTAAGCCAAATAATATTATCTTCTGAAGTTATTAACTTCAAAGGTATAATCGATGTAAAAAACAGGGAATGATCCAATATTTCGGGTGTAGTTTCCCTAAACTGCTGTTTGTATAAACTATGTCCTGTTGAACCATCAAAGCCATAACTTAAAATCAAGCTTGCCTCACTTATTGTTTGTATTTCACTGAGAACGTCTTGCTGACAAAGTAGAATTCTATTTGATATATGATCAACCATATTTTAAAGAGGAACCTTTACGCAAATATCTGTGGCTATTATGCCTTCTGGTCGGCATTTCAATTTGCATTCAAGCAATTTATTGTATGCGGGATAAATATCGCAATTTCGAGCCTTATTTAACTCCCTCATGTTCATATAATGCTGCTTAGTAAAATTATTTTCCAATAAAAAGGTCAAAGCCTCTTCAGGTGATAATGGCAAAGGAGTTTTTAAAACAGCAGTTAGCCTTTTCCTAATTTTACTTGTTGGATGATTGTGCTGCAATGGACGCGGAGTGGACATATAAAAAAGTGTTATTATCTTGTTGGAACGAGATGTCTGATGTTTTCTTTTTTGACGCTCACTGCAATCAGTATAATCAACATCAGGACGGCCTTTTTTAGTTTAATTTGCAAATAATGAAAACATTGTCTCACTCGCTAACCACCTTTGCTCACATTTGCGAAATGTTGTTAAGCATCTCTTATGTTTGATCCACAAAACTACAGAAGTTTTGAATTTTCCTTTTTGTAAGATGAATTTGTTCATCATCCATCAATATGTCTTTTCATTTTTAAAGCGATCCAATTAGAAACAGCTACATTATCCCTATTTAAAATTGAATACGGTTTCGATTTTGTTTTTTTTTTTTAGGGTTTCGATTTGTTTTCGATTTAAAATTGAAACATTTCAGAGTTTTTAATCGAAATTGATTCTGAAAAATAAAAATTTCACAATTTCCATTATTAAAAACAATTATTATATAAATACTTTTTTAACAGTGCGCTTCAGTTCTCTATGTTTAATTTCTTGCTTTCGAAAAGACACAATGAAGAAAACACAAATCATCAGCTTTGAGAACCCGTTAGAAAAAGTTGCCAGCTTTCATCTTTTTTTAATAGTTAATGGTTTAATGGTGTCTCTAACTAAGGCTGATAAAAATTTTTATATAAAAACCAAAACATAAATATGACTTTTAGCCTCAAAAATTGATTTACTGGACCATAGTGCATTTTTTTCCTTTAAAATTTCAAATAATTAACGATAAAAAAAAAACACATTTAAAAAAACAAAAACATTTAAAATATTTTATACAACTCAGCGCAACAAAATTTCAAGTTTTATAAGAAACAATACCAGCCCGAAAACATTCGAAAGGCACTCATTTTTGTCAAATTCTTTGTTTATCCAGTGGATGACTCTATGCTAATTTAGTGCATTTTATTGGAAGAAGGTTCAAAGGGAACTTTAAAATTTTTAATTCTATTTTAAAAATATTTTTTTTTTAATTAATAAAAAATGAAATCGTTCCGACCTAATTTTTTAGAGCAGTTTAAAAATAAAATAACCTAAAGAGACTGCTTTGATTACGAAAATATGCTTTGATGTCTTCTTAACCACTCGAGAAACTAAAATTATTTAATTTTGTGGGAGATTGTAAATATTTCAACTGCAAAGTAAAATTCCAATTAACTCTAAATTAACCCAAAATAACTTCAAAAGCAATATATTTTTATCTTATCATAAACAAAAATGTAGCCACAAGCTATCTACCGTTCACACAAACACACGCACAATCACACACACAAACATACAAAGTGTTGGAAGCAATTCATGGCATCTCTTTGGGGAAAACCCAACGGTTGACCTCAAAGTAAATTTTTATTGCTTTAATTTGACGTCTTGCAGTTGATTTTGTTGGTAGCTACGGATTTGGTTTTGACTTTGATCGGGTCTGCTGCAGCTGTCGCCAGTAGCGAGGGTAGCCAAGGTAACGGATATCAGTTAAATCCGGTAGCCATGACTTAGCAGACAGACAAATCCACCAACTAAGAAGCTCAACCCAAAATCAATTGAATGCAAAATCTGCTTCATCCTTAACCATCCAAGCGCCAACATGTTTCCCTGCCTCAACCTCTTACCAACGCCATGAGCAGGGAATTAGTTGTTGCAGATGAAAGCACAAAAAAATCAAGTAATAGAAAAAAAAAGACATATACACACACCAACCCAAACTAAAGCCAAGGAAATACGCAGTGCAGTCAATTGAATAAACGGAATGGAACGGAATAAATGAGTGAATGAAAAACCTAGACATGATGGCGGCAACCAGCCGGATATGCTGGACATCTATATGTATATGTACTCATGTGTGTGTGTGTGTGTGTGTGTTCCTTCTGAGAAATTTACAATCAAACAGGCTACATCAGTGTCTGTCTGATTGTCCGTTCGTCTGTCCGTAGTTGTTGTTGTTGCTCTATTGGTCTGTGCAAAATTAGCCTGAGAGGAAATGTTGTGGCATTCATTTAAGTGAACGGTTTCAATCAGGAAACCACGCCGGAGTCGTAGCTTTAATTACCAAAGAATAGAACTTGGCGCCAGATTGAAGCGTAAAGGATTCTCTTTTGTGCAACGTTTTATTTGAAAACTGTTATATTTTCTCATTTTGTTTTTTTTTTTCGTTCATTTATAAATTGATGAGATTGTGTGCAGGTTCTTGTGGGGATTTTGATATTTTATTGCTGTGGTGCTTCCGGGAATTTATTTGATTTAAGTAGTTGGCGCTGAAGAGGGGACAGCAGTAAATTCTATGCGGTTTTTTTTATTTGAAACGCAATGCTTACCCTAAGGCAACATTTTTTTTTTATAATGCTTTTGGTTTTGGGTAATATTTACATTTGATTTAACCTAAAATGTGATTAAAAAAAAACCAAATTATGTTTAAAGAGGTATGTTTGAACTAGTTTTTTTTTTTTTTTAAACAAAATTCTAGGTAATATTTTTTGATGACTTTTTTAAATTTTATGAGCTAAAGGTCGTTATTGTTAGCATGAAATGAAAAATAAAAAAATGTAAGGAAAATAACAAATATTAAAACAAAAATTTTAAGTAATATTTTTTGCTTGATTGATGACAAGGATGTACTACTACTTGATTGATGGTTAAAATTGTTTAATCAAATGCAATAAAGGCCTATGTTATATTTTATACGAAAAAAGTAAACAAATATTTTTGACAGTAATTTCGGTTCCCCACTTATTTTAGCTATTCTGAAGTGCTTCTAGCAGGCCTGTGAAACACTTCTTCAGAATAGCTGGGAGGTCCGTAAAATATTCCCATTTCACTAATGTTGCTAGTAGCAATTAGGACTGGATTTGTGGTCTGAGTTAATTTCCATCTTGTGATATGCAAAGCATGTCAATATTTGTCAAATGTTAAAATGAGCAAGTCGAAAAGGAACCTGACCTAATCTGGCCATTTTTTTAATTGATAGAAAATCTCTGGAGTTTTAATAAATATTTTAGTTTTTTTTATCATTTTGCATTTTTCAAAGAAATTAAAATAAATAAACTTTTTTTAAATCAATTGTAATAAAATTCAAGGACAATTGATAAGGTTTTTACAGCTTCTCTTAGATAATGTTGAATTAGTTAAAGCATCATTAATGACTTGAAAAATTTCAGTGACTTTCTGGAATGAAAGCCATCAGGACCATCTCGCTTAAGACTCCAACTATAGTATGCCATCATATGTTTGTCCCATCTTTCTTGTTAACGGTCTTCCATTATTTTCATGTCTTGATGGAAACGCTCACCTTGTTCATCACTCGTGATCCTCAAATTCTTAGGGAAGGGGGATAAATGGCTGTGCATATAGTGAACCTTAATGCTAATATTAAATCCAAGATACCTAAAACTATCAAGCATGTTGGTTACAAAATTACTTGCTTTGCAATCGTCTAAAAAGTTTTTGACAAGTAATTCAAATGACACCCATGACTTTCACTCAAGGTTAGTCATTAAGGCTTTAAAATGAGGGTCTTTCATTAACTACCTTATCTTCGGACCATCCATAACACCAGCTTTAAGCTTTTCTGAACTTATTCCCGGCATTTTTCTACATATGCAAGCAAAACATGGTTCTTCTTTGTAAAAAAAACCTTATCAATTGTATTTGATTTTTAATACAACTGATTTAAAAACTGTTTCTTTTTTTTAATTTCTTTGAAAAAATGCAAGATACTAAAAAAACTAAAATGTTTATTACAATTCCAGAGATTTTTCATCAATTAAAAAAAGATACAATAGTTTCGACTATGTCGTAACACAAGACGTAGAATTATTCAATTCGCTTTTGATGACATCTTTTTTAAAAAATATTCAACAAAATATTTATTCCATACACCTGAGCATATGACCTTTAAAAGAGTGCCGGAGAGGGTTAATATATATTAATGATCGCCATTACTTTTGCCAAAGGAACATTTTTGCCTTTGACACCTATTCCTTCCGACAACTCCTTAGGGAGGCTCCATACAAATTTTTTGGTTTTTGTTTATTTATTCCATGCACCTGAACATATGACCTTTAAAAGAGTGCCGGAGAGGGTTTATATGTTTCACCGACCCCCATTACTTTTGCAAAAGGAACATTTTTGCCTTTGACACCTATTCCCTCCGACCACTGCTTATGGGGGGCTCACATACAAATTTTATGGTTTTTGTATATTTATTCCATACACCTGAGCATATGACCTTTAAAAGAGTGCCGGAAAGGGTTAATATGTATGATCGACCCTCATTACTTTTGCAAAAAGGACATTTTTGCTTCGACACTTATTCCCTCCGACCACTCCTTAGGGGGGCTCCCATACAAATTTTATGGTTTTTGTATATTTATTCCATACACCTGAGCATATGACCTTTAAAAGAGTGCCGAAAAGGGTTAATATATATCACCGATCCCCATTACTTTTGCCAAAGGAACATTTTTGCTTTTGACATCTATTCCCTCCGACCACTCCTTAGGGGGGCTCCCATACAAATTTTATGGTTTTTGTTTATTTATTCCATGCAGCTGAACATATGACCTTTAAAAGAGTGTCGGAGAGGGTTAATATGTTTCACTGACCCCCATTACTTTTGCAAAAGGAACATTTTTGCCTTTGACACCTATTCCCTCCGACCACTCCTTAGGGGGGCTCCCATAAAAATTTTTTGGTTTTGTCGATAAAACCGGAAAATGTCGATAAATAGGTAGCAAACTTTAGCAAACAAAAACATCAAATGTTGGCTTTATATTTCATGTAATTGTGTAAAATTTATATAAGTTAGAGAATTCAAACATGAATTTTTCTCCCAGTGAGGATCAAGCAGACCAACAAGTGCTAACATCAACATTGTACGATCAGTACTTTTGGCACACCAAAAGCTCAAATTGTGATATAAATACCGACGCTTGATCACTATCAACCACCCTACTTACCTCCGAGAATGACGTATTCTACGTCAAAAATTACTATAAGAAAAATTATCTACTATAAGTCTTTGAATACACCAAAGCTGAAAATTCAACTTAAATGCCAGAAATATGCCATTTATACAAAAAAAAGGGCGTATTATAATTTTACTATTTAATATTTTGAATTTAATTGAATTCAATCACGTTGAATTCAATCATATCTCGATAACGTCTTGTGTCCTAAACTTGCTTTTAAGTAGTTACGCGCAAAATAAAAGTATAAATTTATTATGTGATTCAGTTCTAACAAAATATTAGTTAAAAATATGTTAGGAGGCAGATGTAGAATTGTAATGGTTGCATGCTCTTGCAAAACAATTATAAATATGCCAAGAAGTGGTTTTTGCAAAGCGATTTTATAGCTGCTGGTAGTAATTTAAAGAAAAAAAACTCTCTTTTAATAAGCAATCCTCTTAATATATTAGATATGCAACACTTACTTTTCACAACAGCATGCTCTCGCTCTTACGGTTTCTATTTATAAAGCACACTGAAAACAAAGTAGTGCTAAAGTGGTTTTTGCGGAAATTTTATAGATATTTGAGATTTTTTCTTTGCTCTTATTTATACTGCGATATGAAATAAATATGTAGTGGACGGATTATAAAAATTAAACACAGTGACAGATGGATAAAGTGAAATACAGATAACCAAACGGACATGTAAAAAGCTGAAAACAATCCATTTTAAATTTTTTGGTTTGTATATCTCGGCTAAAAGTGCACAAAATTTTATTATGGGACGGCGATGGGTTCATGGAAAAATGATAAATGAAAATAAAAATATAACAAACAATTTCATAGAATGTTAGATTTGATTTTTTGAAACAACCCAACAAACAAAATGATTCACAAATGTTATCGCTAACGAATCGCATTCTCGTACATTTTATTCATTAGCAATTATTAGAAGCGATTCACTTATAATATCGCGAGCGGGAGAAATTCCTCCTTCGTTAACGAATCGTAAATCCGAAAAAAGGAATTCGTTAACGAGTCCCCAAAAATATAAAAAGCAATTCGTTAACGAGTCTCCAAAACTAAAAAAAGCAATTCGATAACGAATCTTATCTTATCTTATCTTAATGACAGATATTTTGAATAAAAATTTTGGTATGAACCAGAGCTTTCAAATGATATAAGTTTCATTCGAATGTGTTGTTTAAAAAAGGGGTAAAAAGAGAGGCGGTTTAAAGTTTGCGCATTAATATAAGAGGTAACAATCACAAATTTTTAAATAAGAAAGATATATTAAATATCGGAAAAAATTGGGGATATAAGAATTCGTTCACAAATCGTAAAATTAAGCTTAAGTCAATCGGTAACGAATCGCTAAAAATAAAAGTAGTGATTCGTAAATGAATTGCTAAAAATGAGAGAAGCCATTTGCTAACGAATCGCTTAAATTTAAAGACTTGATTCGCTAACGAACCACAAAAATGTTGAAAGGCGATTCGATAGAAAATCGATGCTAAAAGCGTCCTCAATGGAATTTAACAAAGTCATGATTTCAATCGGTGCTTTCTTTAAGCATCAAGCCAATCTCTGATGCAGTAGGTACGAAACTATTCGAAAACAATTAAAACAGCGATTCATAAGTGATTCGTTAACGAATCACCACTCGCCACAATGTTCGTTGGGAAAGAAATTGCTATAGATCTTGAATGATTTTAACAAAAAATAAATCGGACTTCTGGGTCGATGATTTAAAAAAGCATTTATATTTATTTGAAAAAAAAATTTATAAACAAAAAACTACTGCAATAAAAAAATTATACAGTTTGATGCAGAAGCATCAAAAAATTTCTATGCATGAAATTTTGTACAGTGTACAATTTTTCTTCATCTATTCAAGGAACAGGCCAGCGCAGATGTTGCCTGCTTGACGTTCGCTTGAACACTGAAGCTTTGATCGTTCTGAGATTATCGACGTGAGATTAATACATATTTTTCTGTACTAACGCAATCTCAAGTGCGCTCTTGTGATTGCATATTGTGAGATGATTACAGAGAGGATTTTCCATTCCGCAATCCGATTCACCCCCAAATTCATCATGCAATTGATTTCGCACGCTGCTTGCCCGCTGCTTACACGCAGTCGCAGCACGGGCAAGATTTGTGCCCACTCCTACTTTAGGCACACCAAAGCCTCAAATTGTATTATAAATACCGACACCTGATCACTATCAACCACTCTACTTATCTCAGAGAATGACGTATTCTACGTCAAGAGTTTTTTTTGCGGTCGGACACTAGAAAATAGTAGTAAAAAGTTGGTTTTGTGTTTTGTTTTTTTTCAAGTAGATATACTGTATGAACTTTTTTTAAAAACAACGTCTTCGGACCCTTCTTTCTCGGAAACCAATCATCCGATTTGGATGAAAGTTAAATACAAACTTTCAAGTTACTAAGCGAGAAATTAGAAATTCGCTGATATCTCAAATTACCCTCATAGTCTCTGAAACATTTTTAATAAACAATTTATTATTAAATTACCAACTTTGTATTAGATGTCATCTTCTCGTCAACTTTTAGTCTGATGCCGTAAAATTTAGGATTTCTTTCTCTGGGTGATCTATGTCTTTCTCCTCTACTCGCAGGCAGATGTTTTCTTGAACGTGTTTTTTTTTCCATTGCAAGTTGTTATTCCTGTAAATAATTAAAAAAAAAACTTTGCTTTATATTCCAAAATACATGTGAGAAAAGGAAATAACTTGAAAATATCAAAAAAACTTAATGAAAATTGTTTAGCAAAATGATTTTGCGAATTGCAATGATGGTTTTAAGAAAGTGCGTTTTCACCAACTAATTGGTTTTTCCTCATTGAACTCCTAACTTTATTATTTCCTATAATTAGAATAAGTTGATGCTTAGTTCGAAAAGTTTCCAATTTTATATTTGAACTAGTTGATATACCCGGTTTTACTCGGGTGAAAAAATGTGAACTTTTGATATTTAGTCCTCGTTTCAATATTTTTAAAAATCAAAATAATGAAAAATAAGCTGGACTTAACTGATTATTTAATTACTCTAAAGCTCATATTTAAGGTTCATGTTTTTTCTATCGGTTGAAAATAAAGAGATACCGAGGGACCGAGAAAATAGATTTATAGCGATAACTTCCGATTGGAAGAGATATTTTTTTAATTTTTTACACAAAATCATTCATGTAGCTCAAGTATTCTATAAAAAAGAATAAAAACAACTTTTGGAAAAAATTATTTTTTTTAAAAATCACTGGGGTAACAACACAGTTAGTAAAATTTTTCGTGAAACTGAAACCACTTTTGCTATTAAACGCTATGTCATGTTAAAGGTAGTCAAAAATTTCATTTTTAGTTTTTATTATTTTAACAACAAAACAGAGTTTGTGCCATTTTTTGAGTAAAAATATGTGAATATTTTCGGACTTTAAAAAAAAAAAAATAAAAAAAATATATATCGCTCATTCCAAATAAGGCATTGGACTTTTGGAGTACATATTTGCAAATGGAAATACATTTAAGTTAAGTAATATTTGTGGAATTTTTTTTTAATTTTTTTTTCTACAATAGAACTACTTATGTCCAAATACATCTTATATATTAATACGCAAACATCGAATGTTGTCGTACACTTTTTCAATATTTATTTTAGAATAAGGATAATGAAACGTACATCATTCGAAAGGTACTGCACCATAGATGTGCCGAATTATGTTAGATTTTCAATTGATGACCTTTGACCCGAAATATTAACGTTGAAAGATTATATTGCGGCCTCGGTAGTCGAGTTGGTAGCGTGCTCGACTGCCACACCAGAGGTCCCGGGTTCGATTCCCGGCCAGGCCATGGTCCTTCGCTTTAAACCTTTCTAAATTTTCTATCCTCATTTCTAATCAACTGAAATTAATATTTATCAATATTTACGACATGAAGTTGTAGTTGATGGTAGAGAAGTTTGTGGATGAGATTGCCTTATAACTTGAATTGACTGAGGTAAAGGCATAACACTTGCCTCTGATTCAAATTCACATGTTTCTTTGGCTTCCACCACGCTTAGAACATCCTACACGTATTTCAGGTGATTGTCCTTTCCTTCCCACTAATCTATCACCCCATTTTCAAACCAAGGCAGACTTGACTGTATAGGTATTCCACCTGACCATCCTTGGTTCAAGTTAAAAAAAAAAAAAATTTTAGTTAGGGATCTCAGAACCGGGAAGAGGTAGAATGAAGAATGTGGTATCAGATGAAAGGTCTGGCTGAAGCTGAGCGGAAAAAGAGCATTTATTAAATAAAAGCTAAACTATAAGAGATTGAAAAACATGATATAAGAGAGAAATTTAGACATTCATCAGATGTGCAAAAAAAAATTCAATATTTTTCACCATCGTTTACGGTTACCCTACAATAAGCACTTATTCATGTAACAAGTGTCAATATATATTGTAGTGGTAAAATTGCTTACAAATAGTAAATTTTGAAAAATTTCCGTTATTTTGACATCAAAATTATTGTGATATCTCGAAAACTATGTTTTCAGTACAACGTTTTTTGTATGAAAATTCGTTGGTTGAGAAAAATAACGGTATACGAAAACTTTTTTGCTAATATTTTCCACTAATAGTATGTTAAAAAAATTTCCCGTTATTATGACATCAAAAGTATTGCGATATTTTGAAACCTGTAGATTTTTTCCATGCAATGCATTTCTTAAAGAAATGTCATTGCCTCAGAATGAGAAAAAAACAATTGATATTTCAAATTTTGATTTTGCATGCAAATATCTCAGCCATTTTTCAATAGATTTTCCTTAAATTTTCTTTGTCTGAAAGTTTAATTAAATAACTTTTGAGAAATAAGAAAATATTTACCGTTATCTCACCAATTTAATTTCTTATGTTGTTTTCAATAAAACTCTAAAATATTCATTTTTTGCTCAAAAATTAGACCAGACATTCTTTTTTTGTAATTTTATTTTTTTTTTCTATTTTCTTCTCTCACACTCTTTCATATACCATATCATTTATTTGCAAAAATTGCTTCATTTTGACACATTATTTAATTAAGTGTTTCTATCATCGAAAATCATGGGCTATCCCCTATGATTTTTTTGATGAAAATTACAATTTTCAAAATGTTGTTTTTGTATTTTTTACAAAGTTCTATAGCTTAAAAAATAATTTCTGTGAAAAAATTTTTCAAATATTTCAAACCACTCCATAGTTATTATACACAAATCTATGTTTTAAGCCATTTCTTTATCTACTTTATATATTACACACATTATTATTATATATCTATATATATAAATAGGTGTACGCAGAACAGTTAAGAAAAATTTTCTCCCGTCTTTCTCAACCAATTTTGATAATTTTTTTTTAAATCAATAAGACTAGGGAAAAGGAGTGCACCGAATATCTATGGTGGGCAATTCGACCTCAAATCAGACGTTCCATTCCACTGGTTACATATGATGGGCGTTGAAATAGAGGCGAGGCACTTTTCATCAACCCAAATTTTTGGTATAACTTTTGAACTATAAGTCATAAATCAATGAAACTTGGTAAGAACTTCTTTCCTTGACAAAGGGGCGTGGAAACACTCATACAACTCAAAGTTGTTATATCAAAAAGCTTTGGAAGCATTTCTACTAGAAAGTAGAATAAGGGAATAAGGGTACTGTGACGGGCATTGGACAAAGGGGTGTGGCTCCGCATATATAAGCCACATTTTTGATATCGAATAGCTTTGAAAGTAAAAATCACAGAACATGGAAAATCAGAATTGAGTTACTGTTTTGTGATTTCCTGCTGGTGGTGCGTTTGGTGCGGTATGAGTTCGGTTACGATTGAATATGAGTGAAGAAAGAAAAAAAATGTTTTCAATAAAAATACAAAAAAAAAATTAATTTTTAAATGGTCGAATCTCGACCAAAGGTGATGCTAGTTTATATTAATACTAACGTGCAAGAGTTTTTTTTTTAGAATTATGCATCAAAAAACATCAGGCATCGTGTCACGGAGAATTTTTTTTTTTGTGAGATGATATTTCGTTACTCAAATCTCTGCGGTTTGCATACATTTACATACACTGACGAGCAGAACTGAGTGCATGTTGAGTTAATTATTACATAAGTGTCATAAAATGGTAAATAATAAAGCAAATTTTTTTAAACTTCCAGCAAATATTCTTTATTCTATTAGCAAAAATATGCAATATAAAATATTACAATAACACAACAAAAACAAAAAATTGAAACAAAAACTTATGGCAACACTATTCACTTAGTTTTGCACGTTTTGAATAAGTGAAAACAAATCAGGCTGCACTTTTCTGAGGAATTCCAAATTTACCGTTATATGTGGCTTACAGCTAGTCATCTTCTTTCATTTTTTTTACAATTTGTAGTGCCACGCCCTTTCTCTAATCCCGTCTACTTTATTTACCGTACCTTATACTGATTCTACCTAGCCTTGTGCCAAATTTCAGTTTCCAAGTATCAATATTAACCATAATATAGTACTTTTCTTAAAGTGCTTCACCCTGTGTACAATCCCGCTCACTTTTTTAATGATTCTACCTACCCACCTACCTGCATACCAAATATTAGTACGTTAGTGTCAATATTAACTAAGATATAGTATTTTTATAATATTGACACGCCCCTTTGTTGAATAACGCCCACTTTTTTGGCCGTAATTTGTAGTAACTGTACCTACCCATGTACTAAATTTCAGCACCCTAGTGTCAATATTATTTGATATATAGTGTGTTTCTAATATTGCCACACCCATTTGTCGAATAACGCCCACTTTATTTTCAGTAATTTTTAAAAATTGTTTCTACCTCTGTACTAAATTTCAGTACCCTAGTGTCAATACTATTCGAGATACAGTGTTTTTCCAATATTGCCACACCCTTTGTCAAATAACGACCCCTTTATTGACCGTAATTTGTAATAACTATGCCTAGCCATGCACTAAATTTCAGCACCCTAGTGTCAATATTATTCGATATATAGTGTGTTTCTAATATTGCCACACCCCTTTGTCGAATAACGCCCACTTTATTTACAGTAATTTTTTAAAATTGTGTCTACTCCTGTAATAAATTACAGTACCCTAGTGTCAATACTATTTGAGATACAGTGTTTTTTTAATATGACCACACCCCTTTGTCAAATAACGCCCACTTTGTTGATCGTAATTTGTAATAATTGTGTCTACTCCAGTATTTTTACTGTAAATTTCAGTACCCTAGTGTCAATATTAACTGAAATACAGTGTTTTTCTTATATTGACACGCCCCTTTGTTGAATATCGCACACTTTTTTAAAAAAGGACCTCCGCGTTCATGGTATTTATCTGTTGACAAAAAATTACGGAAATCGGGGAAGTGGTTTAGGAGTTATCGATGTACATACATTTAAAAAAAAAAAAAAAAAAAAAAAAAAAGCGGACAAACCAACGAACTTGAGAACCTCCTCCTTTTCGAAGTCGGTTAAAAATTACGGAAATCGGGCAAGTGCTTTAGGAGTTATCGATGTACATGCGTTTAAAAAAAAAAAAAAAAAAAAAGCGGACAAACCAACGAAATTGAGAACCTCCTCCTCTTTGAAGTCGTTTAAAAATGAAAGAAATGCTTTGAAAACACCCAAGCAAGCCGCTGGTGATATAAGCAAGCACTTCAGTAAATAGACTGCTCGTAGAGCGTTTCACAGAATCGGTTTGGTGGCAGCAGCCAAAAAGAAAAAACCAGCTCTATCTGATAAAAATATAAAAGCGCGTCTGAAATTTTGCAAAAAGCATGAGCATTGGACCATAGAAGATTGGAAACGAGTAATTTGGTGCGATGAAAAAAAAATTAACCGGTTCCAATCTGATGGAAAGGAATATTTCTTGAGCAGACTTCATGAAGCTATTCAGAAGCATCATGTGAAACAAACTGTCAAACATGGCAGAGGTAGCTTGATGGTTTGGGGTTGTCTCACTTGGTGGCATTTGGGACCGCTTGTAAGAATTAATGGATTAATGAAGAAAGAGGACTATCTCCAAATTCTTCAAACCCATTTACCCGATTTTTGTGGACCACAGCGCGTATCCCGAGGAAGAAGTCACTTTCCAACAGGACGGAGACCCCAAACACACGGCGAAGATTGTCCAAAATTGGTTGTCTGTGCAAAAATTTCAAACGATGAAATAGCCTTCGCAAAGTCCAGACCTCAACCCAATAGAAAATTTGTGGTCTATATTGAAGAGGCGGTTGGGACAACACAATAGAGCGCCTACCAATATAGAGGAGCTTTGGAATCGTGTCAAGATAGAATAGGAAAATATTACAAGTGAATATAAGGAGAACTTGGTGGAGAGCATGCCGAGACGTTTGACAAGTGTTATAAAAAACAAGGGATTGTGGATACCGTAATAAAATTAATAATTTATTGTTGGACCAGAGAAACGTGCAAAACTGAGTTTATTGAGTTATGTTATGTTTTTGTATTTTATTATTTTATTTTTGGTCTGTTATCATTATATGAATTCAACATTTTCCCCCTTATAGAATAAAGAATATTTGCTAAAATTTTTATAATATTTGCTTTATTATTTATCAACTTATGCCACTGTAAGTAGAAATTTGCTGAACATGCACTCACTTTTGCTCGCCAGTGTATACAAGTTTTTCCACAAATTTTGTAAAAAGCATTACCCCTTGATAATATAGCTTTTTAATCTGTATAGGTCAGTTTAATGAAAAAATATCTCCTATATATTTCGTATGACAAAGGGACACAAATTGTAAGGCATTGGGACTTTTCCGTTTTTTCATGAATAATTTCATATTAAACCGACACAAAAGAAAAAGTTTGTGCTGGAATTGAATTTATCAACGAAAAAAAAAAAAACAATTGATTCAAAAACAACGGAGTTATTTGCATTGAAACTAAAACATATAAATTTCTGAGAGTTTTTTGTTATTCTACAGAAATGATGGTATTAGAAAAAGACATTGTCTCCACGCCGTTTAGGTGTACCATCGCTAAACTACCTGAACCCTAAAAAAACGGAGATGTGGAAAAAAGAAGAATAATAAAAAAGTAACACATCCTCAACATGCTCTGATAGCAGTAAAACGCTGTGATCGGCCTTCGATAGATGAACATAAGTTAAGGCTTTGCTTAAAAGTCAAGATTAACCTTGCCACAGGGTGCATCAAAAGTAGATAAGAATTTAGTTACTAATGGAAAAGCTTTCTCTCTACCATAAAAAATTCCGGGTAACTTTCTTGGCATAATTAACGGTATAAGTAAAACCCAATAACGATAGAAACAAGATTATATGTTCCTCAGTCGCATTATTTAATGCTGTCTTTCTCAATTGACTGCATGACGTCACGCAGCGCTTTTCCTTAACAAGATGAATGGAACTTTGCGATCATTTAGGCAAATTGGTGAAATTGAAAATAAATTCTTGCGGAATTGTAATGTTAAAAGAACTACTCCTCTGTATAAAAAAAATAGATATTTGCGTATGTTATATGTAAAAATGTAAATTTTTCAAACTTTCATGACTTTTATCTCCCAAACTATTCGAGATCGATCGCTCATTTAACACCTGGCTGTAATTAAGGTTTTAGCTGAACTCCAACCTTATGCAAAAAAAATTGCTAACCATGTGCGACTGTAAATATGGGAATATCTGCTACCTTTCAACAACTTAATCCCTTTATTAGGCGACTCTACTTCAATTAATCTTGAGACAAACAAAAAAAAAAAAAAGTATATATATAAAAATTTTACATAATGTTCTGATTTCTTAATATTCTAAAAGTTTACTGTCTAAGTGAATCAAAATCGAATTTTTGAGATTTTTTGCTTGCCTACCCTTTTTTCCTTGAAACGCTAAAAGCTTTTTTGTTTGTTTTGTAAACATGAGAATAAGTATCTTTACCACATTTAAGGTCAACTAAAAAGCTTCTATGTTGCGATAAAAAAGGTAACTTATTCGCTTTATCAAATTTTAAAAATGTTTCTCTATAGTTCAGATGAAAACAACACAGACATCTTTACAACCTTCAGCCACCCACACTGAAATACGCCTCCTTTCCCAACCCATGGTCACTATCGTATTTTCAACTATACTTTTCTATGCTCTGCTTATTTATCTTTCATACTTTCTCTTTCACTCCAAGGCATTTAAGTGAAGTGAAACTGAAATAAATTCGTTAACAAAGTGAAATTTATTTCTATGGCAATTGTAAATCTTTCGAAAAATTTTGCTCTTCGCTGCTTTTAAGGGTTTTTATGTTTTTCTTCAAAAAAAAAAAAAAAAATTTTGTTTTTTGTGCTATAAGACGCCAAAGTTCGCCAGTCATACAAAACGGAAACGGAAACGGAAATAAAAACTAGTAAGTATGGAGTGTAGAGATTGCTAAAGGCAGGCGCATAGTCGAAGGTTTCATTTTCACGCCGAAAAAAGTAACAAAGCAAACTTTTTATACACTATTAGAGCTATAAAAGCGCAAACATTGCTACAGACTCACATATATAGTATATAGTATGTATGGGCGTCACACAGGCAATCGTACAGACAAGTAGCCAGACAGATAGGCGGACAGATGCAAGAAAAAAAAAACAGACATACAAAGCGGAAATTTAGACATACGCCGTTGCACAAAAATATATTTGAAAAGAATTTAGTTTCATTTCTGCGTTATCAGAACAAATAGCGGGGGGAGTTGAAAGAATTTGACGAAAAAAACACCTCATATAGCGTGCGGCTCCGCTTTGTCGGAAAGTGTTTTGGTTCCTCATTTATTTTGTAAGCGTTTCACGTTTTCGAACGAAACTGCTGACTTTTGGCAGTGACCGGTGTTGTTGCCAACCCACTGTAGCTGGCTTTTATTTAAGTTTCATAATCATTAATTTAAGTTTTTTTTTGTTTTTAGCCCTCCTGTAAGCTCTTACTTTCGTGTTGTCTGACATTTTGATATCCCAACAGAGCTCAGCAGATCAGATAAAGTTTTTTTTTGTTCTGTTTCTTTAAGCAAATTTTTGGTGTTTCTTGCTGGCGCCTTTTGGCATAATGTGCTTGTTCTCGTTCCTGTTGTTTTTTTTTTTTTTTTTTTTGGTTGTTGTTTATAATAGTTTTTATTTCTATGGCAACGCTTTAAATTGCTAGTTAAACAAGCTGTGCGCTGCGCTGTAATGCGGTCTTATAATGGTACAAATAAAAAGTTCGTGCAGCGGTTTTTGCTCTTGCCAACAACAACAACAACACCAACAGCGGGTGTGCATATTTAACTGGTTTTTGTATTTGATTTATTTGCCTTTTGTTTTTAACACTGTGTGGCAACATCACTTAATTTTGGCGCTATAAAAAGATAGAGGAGTTGTTGTTGTTTTTTTTTTTTTTTTGTTTTTGTTCGTTTAAAGACGCAGGAAATGAACTGCTGAGAAGCATACGAACATGACATTGATGCCACCTTGCTTTGTCTAGAGCTTTAAGCTATAAAACTTGCGCCAAGCTTGATTGCATTTGAAGTTTATCTGTTCTGATTTACAAGTAGCAGTCTTAACATTTTCTGACAGTGATTAGTGGTTGGCAGTGGAGTAAGTTGGAAACATTGGAAAATTTGGTAGCAGTGCGGCCACCTGATTAAATTTTGGGCAAACTGTGTCGGAAGGAAGGGAACTTTATTGAAGCAATTTCTGTCCTAAAAAGAGATTAAAAGTTTTTAAGGCTAAGGTAACTCCGCAAAAGCTTTTTTAAGCATTTTCCCTATATTTTTCTTTGAATTTTATTTAAAAATTAAATTAATTAAATACTAGGCGCTATTTTCGAGCTTTGGAAACAAAATATTAATATTGACCTGGTAAAAAAGATACAGTAGTTTCGACTATGTCGTAACACAAGACGTAGAATTATTCAATTCGCTTTTGATGACATCTTTTTTAAAAACTATTTAGCAATATATTTATTCCATACACCTGAGCATATGACCTTAAAAAGAGTGCCGGAGAGGGTTAATATGTATGACCGACCCCCATTACTTTTGCAAAACATTTTTGCATTTGACACCTATTCCCTCCGACCACTCCTTAGGGGGGCTCCCATACAAATTTTATGGTTTTTGTTTATTTATTCCATACACCTGAGCATATGACCTTTAAGAGAGTGCCGGAGAGGGTTAATATGTATGACCGACCCCCATTATTTTTGCAAAAGGAACATTTTTGCTCTTACATCTTTTCCCTCCGATCACTCCTTAGGGGGGCTCCTATACAAATTTTATGGTTTTTGTGCCGGAAAGGGTTAATATGTATCACTGACCCCCATTACTTTTGCAAGAGGAGCATTTTTTCGCTTGACACCTATTCCCTCCAACCACTCCTTAGGAGGGCTCCCTTAAAAATATTATGGTTTTTGTATATTTATTCCATACACCTGAGCATAAGACCTTTAAGAGAGTGCCGGGAAGGGTTCATAGTTATGACTGACCCCCATTACTTTTGCAAAAGGAATATTTTTGCCTTTGACACCTATATCCTCCGACCACTCCTTAGGGGGGCTCCCATACAAATTTTATGCTTTTGTCGATAAAACCGGGAACTGTCGATAAATAGGTAGCAAGTTTAAGCAAACAAAAACATCAAATGTTGGCTTTATATTTCATGAAATTGTGTAAAATTTATATAAGTTAGAGAGTTCTAACATGAATTTTTGTCGCATTGAGGATCAAGCAGACCAACAAGTGCTAACATCAACATTGTACGATCAGTACTTCAGGCCCAGCAAAGTCTCAAAAAGTTATATAAATACCGACACCTGATCACTATCAACCACCCTACTTACCTCCGAGAATGACGTATTCTACGTCAAAACTAAAATTTTTTCTTAAAATAAATCTAAAATTTCTTCCTTTTTTTTATAAACACTTTTTTTTTTGTTTTTTTTTTTGTGTTTTTGAGAATCTACGAGGATTCCACTTCAACGCAATTTCTAAGAAACTTGTAAATACAAGTTGGAAATTTCTCCTCTGATTATACTTCGCAAAAGTTGTGAACGAGATTTGAATGCTTACTTCCCGAAAAGCTCTTGCGAAGTAATTTATCGGGGATATGAGCGTATAACGTAGTATAAACCTCGCAAGTGCTTCTAAGCAGCAGCTTTGACGAGAAGCCTCTCTGAACTTGTGAGTGAAAGTTTTTCATCCCTCGATTTTTATTCGAAAACACTTGTGATGGCAAGTTTCCAATTTTGGTGAGTTAGTTTATGATGCTATGTAAAATATCTTCCCAAGCAGCTCTTGCGAAGTAACTAAGTAACTTATTGATGTCATGAGAGCATAGCCTAGTAAAGACCTCATCACAACTTATGACTAGACTCACGGCGGAGACACGTTGCATCAAAGAAAAAATTGCCATTCATTCACAATTTCATTTCCCACATTTTTGTTCAGTGATGAAAATGGCTACGTGAATAAACATAATTGCTGCATTCAGAGCAATTATAATCTACAAGTCTCTCTCGCAACACCATTACATCCAGAAGAACTCACCGTTTGGTGCGCTTTATGGGTCGGTGAAATCATTGTTGCTGATGATGGTCAGAATGTTACAGTCAACGATAAGCGGTATAGAAACACGATTGTTTACTTTTTCGTTCCTCAATTGAAAGGCATTAATGTTGCAGACATATGATTTCCGCAGAAGGGCGCCATATGTCACATAACGCGCGATACAATTAATATACTGAAAGAAATATTTGACGAACGATTAATTATACGAAATAGACCTGTGAACTGATCTATTTGATACGAATATATTATTTTTTTGGGGTTACGTAAATTAAAAAAATGATCTACGTTGATAAACCAGAAACAATTGAAAGCCAATATTGCCAATTGAAGCGTTATTGCCGAAATAAAGCCTGATTAAATGCTAAGAGTGTGTGTAAATTGGACCTGCAGACAAAACTATGGTTGGCACATAGCCGCAACCGAAATCACATTCAAACATAAATATCAAAAAATTACTCCAAAATTAAGTTTATTTCATTCATTCTAAAGACATTTTCCTGTGTTTTATTTCAATTTAAATTTCTTCGCCTCTAAAAAGAAGAGACACCTTTTAGGTAGAAGAAATATGAAAATGCCAAAAAAATGTTTGCATGAGTTTTTTCTTTATACTTTTTCAAAAAGTATAAATTCGAATTTTCTTAGTTGATCAGTTTTCCTTTTAAGACGACTAAAAAAAATTTAATGAATGTAGTTGTGAGCTAAAAACGGAAAATTTAGAAAAACTGCCAAAATTTTGTCAGCCAGTTGTTTATTACTAATGAGACAAAGAAATGTTTTTTCCCGCAACTGAAAAATTCATCAACTACACTCTTTTGTGAGTTGTATTTGCCGCAAACGAATATTCAGTTGTCATCAACTTTAAAAATATATCTTACTAGCTTTTTTCCGGCGGGCGTTGCTGCACCCAGCAATCATATCCCAACATAATAATTATATTCGAAACTTTTCTTAGACCCATAGTTTGACACCACTATCATTTTCCACTGCCCGTTACAGTTTCCCAATAGCAGGAGATCACCAAATAGTAACTCCATTTTGAGTTTTTATGTAAGTGCTGCTACTTTTACTTTCAAAGCTATTCGATAATACAAATTGTAATTGTTTGTATGGGCGGAGCCACACTCCCTTTTATAATGCCATCCCAGTTTTCTAGTAGATGGACATTACCCAGTTTTGGTACAGTTGCCGACAGTGAGCATACAAACTAAATTATCAAAATGTAGCCAAATCGATGAAAACCGTAGCAAATATAGAATTTTTATTGATTTGTGGGCAGTAAAAGGGGTGTGTGGGAGAAATTTTAACAATCTCGTATTTGAAAAAAATGTACTGCCAAAATTTCAACTCTATCGGCTCAGTAATTTTGAAGTTTCCAGACATCACACAGACAGCGTTTTGCTTTTTGTATATATAGGTTATTGGCTATTACTTTTGATTAGTAAGAGATACTAAGATAATTTTTTATAAAAAATTAATTTTTTAATTTTTATATTTTTTCAAAAATATAAAAACACAACATTGGAAAAAAAATTTTGTTCGAAAAAATCAAGGGGTGGCCTTGTGTTTTTAATCACAAAAAGGTTTTTAATTTTTGCGTCAAATTTAAATAATTTTTCCTTATAAATGTTATAATTTTTAAATAGAGTGGAAAATTTGCGAATTTGAATATAAATTACTTTTTCCAACAAAACAAATTTTGAGCCTATTTTTGAGTAAAACTCCAAAATTTCAGGCCTTTTTGGAAAAAAATATTTAATATATATATACTCAACTAACGGTATTTTTGCAATTAGGTTTTCATAGTACTTTGATAAAGCTTTAAGATGAAAAAAAGTTTAACAAAATGTATAAAAAAGCAGCGGAGATATTTGAATCGAAAGTCACAAAATTAAATTTCTGATTGTTTTTTTCTCATTTTTGAGCAACGATGTTGCATTATACATATGGTTGTAGTAAAATTGTTTATAGTTATCAAGATATGTTCATATTTTTGATGTCAAAATAACGGAAATTTTTTAATTTTACTAAATTTAAGGGATATTTAATATTTTGTAAATATTTGCATATGTAACCTAAGAAAACAACTAAAAATATGCGATTTTGTAAAAAATTTGTACTACAGCACCATCTGGTGTCCAAGGTGGTTCACAGAAGATACTGTCAAAAAACTCATCGTACCTGAAAACTACTGTATACCAATTTTCATTCTAATCGCATAAGCGGTTTGTGAGTTTTAGACAGTTTTGTAAAAAATTTGTACTACAGCGTCCTCTTGCGTTCAAGGTGGATCAAAATGTATAGCCCACAAACACGCACCGTACGAAAAAACTTCTTTACACAAATATTCATGCTAAGCGGATGAGTAGTTGAGGAGTCTATTGCATAGTTACAAATATAATATCTTTTTTTATATATGTAGAAGATATATATACATATATACCGCAAACTATTTAGGTCATTATTATTTACTAGTATCGCCTTGGGTCGAAATTCGACCATTTAAACTTTGATTCTTTTTTATTTTTATTGAAAACATTTTTTACTTTCATCATTCATGTGCAAACGTAACCGAACTCTTACCGCACCATACGCACCACCAGCAGGAAATCACAAAATAGGAACTCCATTCTGAGTTTCCAGGTTTTGTGACATTTACTTTCAAAGTAATTCGATATCAAAAATTTGTTTGGCCGCTGAAAAGTACCACGCCCCTCTTTCAACGCCCATAAAATGTAACCAGTGGAATGATATGTATGATTTGAAGTCGAACACCGATTTCTGAGGCTGTGTGACTTATAACTCTAAAGCTATTCGATATCGCATGTTTGGGTTGTATGGGATATATCATGCCTACCATAAATATTCATTGCACTCCTTCTCTCTACTATTATTGATTTAAGAAAAAAAATTTCAAAATCTGTTGGGAAACTCGGAAGAAAATGGTTCTTAACTGTTCTGCCTACGCCTATTTATATATAGATTATATTTATTATCTTTCTTTCTATGTCCGTCCGACTTCTTACGGATTGCACTCATCGTACCTCTGTTTCAATCTTCGTCCGCGTTCTAAGCAAAATTACCAATATGCTTATTGAGTAACAATTTGTCCAAAAAATAACTCTGAACTATAAGCGTTGTGTTTATACAACGAAGAGAAAGACCAACGAAGTTTTCAGTTGGGAAAAACAAATTTTTCAAATGCTGCAATTTAAAAATCACTCGTGTTTATAACAAATGAAATTAATATCCTGCAACTAGATGATGCATTTCTCGCAGCTGACTTTTTTAATGACAATTGTTGAAAGGTTTGCAAATAACGATTTCAATCATGACAAACGAAGTTCGTTTGCGGCAAACTGGCGACAAACGTTTTTTTTTTGCGTGTGCTCATGTGAGAATGAATCCTGCCCAATGTGCTTCGTATATGGTTAAATGAAGCACTTTTTTTGAAATTCAGAACGCAACCAGACAGCGATGCTGGCTGCCGTTTGAGAGCGAACTCCTTAAGTGCTCCAAATAAACTTCGAAGAAGCTTCACAAAAGTATTAACGGGAGAGGGAATTGCTCTTCGCAATACTTACTCGGACGTTAAATCATTGATTGGGTTATAAAATTCGTAGTCAAAAAGTTGTTGACAGTAGTTGCCGTTGCGCGTCTGTGCTTGTTTCATTATTGCTTTAAAGCAGCGATGGCCAGTGCCTTATTCTATCCACTCTTTCCACAACAACTTCAATATTTTAATGTTTATTTTAATTTGCCAAATTCATCGTAAGGTTTTTGTTTTGTCCTTGTAAGCGCCATCAATTGATTCTCTATCATATGTTGTTGCTTTTGAGTATTCCACAAATTTGAACTTGAGCACGATCACGACACTGTCAGTTATTTTTAGATCCTTTTTGTTGTTGGTAAAGGCACATGAACATAGTTCATACTTGTGTTGTTGTTGTTTTTATGGGTTTTGGTAAATCTCAATCTGACACGTATTGAACATTTTCTTGTTGATGTTGACTTTTCCAAACCTTTTTAACACTTTTCAAATAATTTTTGTGGGCATCGCTGCTTGAAAGATATCATTCGATGAAGCAGTCCGAAGATGCTTCTGATGCCTCTTTACCGCCTCTTTAACTGTTTTCTTGCTAATAGTTAATGCATAAACCATAAACTTTTAAATTTTCATCAACAGAGAAATTTACGCCCCTTTTATATTTATGTTAACTTAAACTTAAATTGATTTCTCACCCTCTTAAGTACTAGAATTTTATGAATGCTTTTAATATTTAAATTTAAATATATTTCAGTTTCGTACTGTCGTTACAAATACTTAAATGACAATTTTCGGTATCATTATATCGTAAAAGTTGAATTGCTCTTTATACTTGAAACACAGAGAACGTCAACGGTATCTTCAGGTCAAACATTTTTAAATCTTAAAAAACAATTTATGAAAATTTTGTCAATGTTTCTGTTAGTTTTTCCTTATTTACGTAACATTCTATAACTCTCTTTAAATCGTTTTAATTAAACCAAGAAACGTTATTTTGGGGTGGAAGAAATTTCAAAAACTAGAGGTTACATTTTTTTAAAAAAAGCTTTCTTTTTCTTGCTACAGTATCTTTAAGTTAATTTAAGTTTAAATTAATAACAAAGTAATTTATTCTTAGATATTAAAAATTGTTAAAATGTTTATCATGAGTCCAAAGCTTTTATTCATAAAACCAAGACAGCTTTACAAAGTGCATACAAGTGCATATAACACTTATTCTGAAATATATATTTCAATTATACAGAATTCACTAAAATTATCTGGCAACTCTGCAGAAATCCCTTTTGTGTTATTTCAACAAAAAGATAGAACACTTCTATTAGATTAGAAGAGTTGCGCAGACACTGGCATTAGTAATGGACGTGGTATAGTTAAAGGATTGCTTTGCGGATGGATTTGCAGATAAGAGCGCTCTGTAAATGTTATGTTAGCTTTGCTTTTGAATCCATTTCAAGGACTTAAAGTGATTTATTTTACAAACTTGCTATTGTTGTCTTGTTGGAATTTTTATCTTCGAGTGTCAGCAGTATTTCACACAAACACTCATTGAAGACGAGCAACTTCATGCCTTTAGTAGGGTTGTGAGTTATTTTTAAAAGCAGCAAAACTAGACCTGGAGAAATTAAAAAAAAGAGCTTTAACTCTTTATAATAATGTTCCTCAAGGAAAGAATAATTTTAGGAAATTTCCATAAAATCTGCCTGTGAGTCGTCAAGCGTTTTCATTGCCGCTTTCAGCATGCATTATCATAAATAAACTTAACTTGCATGCTTAATAATAACGTTCACGCGGAAAATTGCAAACTTTTATGAAAAGTTCAAATATGTATTTTTTCTCTTTGTTGGCCTAACTGCTGATGTTTGGTGTTTTTTGTTGCATGCTTTCTTTAAATTAAATTTGCAAATTCTTAATAATGTCGGCTAAAGTTTCAGAGCGCTAAGTTGAAATGACGTGAATGATTGCATTTATTAACACTAGCATGCCAAAGAAAATTTGATTTTGATTTGATTTTGATTTTGATTTTGATTTTGATTTTGAATTTGAATTTGATTTTGATTTTGATTTTGATTTTGATTTTGATTTTGATTTTGACTTTGATTTTGATTTTGATTTTGATTTTGATTTTGATTTTGATTGTGATTTTGATTTTGATTTTGATTTTGATTTTGATTTTGATTTTGATTTTGATTTTGATTTTGATTTTGATTTTGATTTTGATTTTGATTTTGATTTTGATTTTGATTTTGATTTTGATTTTGATTTTGATTTTGATTTTGATTTTGATTTTGATTTTGATTTTGATTTTGATTTTGATTTTGATTTTGATTTTGATTTTGATTTTGATTTTGATTTTGATTTTGATTTTGACTTTGATTTTGCATCTTGAATTTGATTTTGATTTTGATTTTGATTTTGATTTTGATTTTGATTTTTATTTTGATTTTGATTCTGATTTTGATTTTGATTTTGATTTTGATTGATTTTGATTTTGATTTTGATTTTGATTTTGATTTTGATTTTGATTTTGATTTTGATTTTGATTTTGATTTTGATTTTGATTTTGATTTCGATTTTGATTTTGATTTTGATTTTGATTTTGATTTTGATTTTGATTTTGATTTTGATTTTGATTTTGATTTTGATTTTGATTTTGATTTTGATTTTGATTTTGATTTTGATTTTGATTTTGATTTTGATTTTGATTTTGATTTTGATTTTGATTTTGATTTTGATTTTGATTTTGATTTTGATTTTGATTTTGATTTTGATTTTGATTTTGATTTTGATTTTGATTTTGATTTTGATTTTGACTTTGATTTTGCATCTTGAATTTGATTTTGATTTTGATTTTGATTTTAATTTTGATTTTGATTTTGATTTTGATTTTGATTTTGATTTTGATTTTGATTTTGATTTTGATTTTGATTTTGATTTTGATTTTGATTTTGATTTTGCTTTTGATTTTGATTTTGATTTTGATTTTGATTTTGATTTTGATTTTGATTTTGATTTTGATTTTGATTTTGATTTTGATTTTGATTTTGATTTTGATTTTGATTTTGATTTTGATTTTGATTTTGATTTTGATTTTGAGTTGATTTGATTAGTTCGGGTTAGAGTTGAAAAGAAGATAAGTTTTACGATCGGACTTTTCAGTTCAAGTTAGTGTTAAGAGTGAAGCTTACTACGTAGCAACTACAGACATGCAAATGCTAAGTCAAGGCATATCCTGCAAAAAGCAGCTGCATTAAATGCAATGCTTGCTTAAATAAAGTTCTTTGGAAAGATTGTGCTTTGTTTTTGCCTTTATTATTTTAATGAGATTTTCCACTTGCTCTCGTTGCTCCCTGAAGTTTTCTGTTGGTTTTTGTGCCTGGTATGTTCATTTAAATTTAGCGTGTGAATGCTAGTGTTCTTTTTTCCAACCCGTTTGATTTTTTAAGGCATGCAAAGTTTTTCTCATTCATTCTCTTACGCTTTGGTCCCGGACAAAGAGACTTTTAACTGTGTGTAGAAAATGTCAGAAAAATACAAAATTCACATAAATTTATGACCTTTTTTTATTCGAATCCAGAATTTAGTAGAAACGACAAAAAGCACAAAAACTAAATAAAAGAATGAATAAAAGGATTTGCATAGTACAAAAACATCGAAAAAAAAACACAGTCTGCGATGCATTTGATGAATATTTTTACATTAATTTTAGAAAAATAAACATCTACTAAAGCTGTTTTTAGCTTAAAGCTACAAACACTCGCACAAAAGAAATAGTTTTTCACTAAAAGCTTTAAGAGAACTTATTTAATCATAATAGAGTTAACATTTTTCATCGTAGTGTTCGTTGTTGGTTTTTATGACAAAAATTTAAATTTTTACTAAAATGTTTTTATTAAAGACTTATCTCTTAAAGCTATGTTTATGAAACCATTGAAGAGTGACAAAGAGAAAAATAAAAACTCAACGCCCTGTTTCTGTTGGCAATGCCTGTCGCGAAAAAGCTTTTAAGCATACATGGCACGTTTTTGCTTAATGCTAGCCTTGGTGTTTTTTTTTTTCATGATATTTTTGGAAAAAGTTTACTCCTGACACTGCAAACAAACTTTAATTTTCACGCATAAAAAGTTGTCTGTCTACTCTCTGACACCAACAGATTCAGACGATAATATTTTCCAGCAAGTTTTATATAAGTGCTCTGATAATGTCACGTGCGGTACAAAATAAAAAAAAAACAAAAATTTCACAAAACCCACCAACTACATTTACAATAGCTTTTGAAATGCGCATGTCTGTAACTTTTGATCTAACTTATCGGATTCAACACGAGGGTGACAACGATGACTACGACTACTAGCAAGTTCCTTACTGTTTGCACTCTTAACAGCTTTAATGAAATTTCATGGCAGTAAACAGTTTAAATAGCTTAATTTGGCAAAAGCCTCCCAAGCTTGTGGTTATGAATTTAATTTAGCTTAAAACGAAACTTTAATTTGAATTTGCATATTAAATCGATGGAAAAGTTTTACGATTGTTTTTCGACAATATGTGGAACAACTTTTAAAAACAAAGTTCGACAACTTACTCAGGCAAAGGCAGACATACAAAAATAAACAATCGACGTTAATCGAAGTATGCAATGATTGAATATTATGTAATTGAAGCATAGTGCCCACTATTGGCTCAATTGACTCAATTGAGCAAATGTGTCGAGTAAAGTTAATTTTTTCTATAGAATTTCAAGATTCTGTACGCTTATCTTAAGCATTTAATGCTTTAGGACAACTCTGTTAATTTAGGTACTCAAATGACTCGATTCGGTAAATTGGCTCAATTGTATAAAACGGCTCAATTGGATAAATGGGATTATTTGGTACAATTGGACGAACTGGCTGAATTAGATCAATGAACTCAATGATATTAATAAGCCTATATAAGATAAAGAGAGGCAATTGGACCAATTGGCTCAATTAGATATAATGGCTCAATAAGATCAACTGGTTCAATTGAATAAACTGCATCAGTTAACTCAATTAAATCAATTGGCTGAATTAATTAAGAGGCTCAATTGGATCAACTGGCTCAATTGGATAAATTGGATAATTTGGCTCAATTGGGTCAACTGAATCAATTCGCAACTCCGCCTGTCCTCACGAGCAGCCTGTCCAAAGCCAGGATAAAGGAGGATGGTCGCAGGCAACGGGTTCGCCCTATCCTGTGTAAATGTAGAGGGACTACCCAGATCCTGGAGTTGGTCGCCCAATCTGGGGAGTAGGTGGACCGTTGACTTGATCAACGGTAGCGTATGCCTACGAAGGAATAGCAATAATCCTAAAAAATTTGTTAGCACGGGGATAGTCGTTACTCTCGACAGACGTACTGTTGCAAGTCCCCACTGATGCATTGGTATGGTCTCCTGGATAGTCATATAATTCTTGGTAGACTTATATGGCTGGTATAAACGACGAAATCAAGAGGTGTCAGATGGGTACTCCGAGTGTGAAAAGTTAAGCTTAGTAGCCTTGGAGTACCAGATTCAAAAACTGGTAATGAGGAGGTGTCATGCTGGTGCTTTGAGTCACCGGGTGTTCATCTTGGTAGCCTTGCGCACTAGACTAATGAGGTGTATTGAGGAGTTGGTGAGGTGTCCCAAGGTGTGATACTTGAGGTGTATCAAGGAGTGTCATATTGAGTACTCCGAGTGTGAAAGGTTATCTGAGTAGCCTCGGAGTACAAGATTGATGAGGTGTATCATGGTGTATGATAAGGTGTATCAATGAATGTTGATATGATGTATAGTCATGTAGTGCTGCAGGTGGCTAGGAGTTCATCCCGGTGGTCTTAAGGTACCAGTATGAAATGGAACAAATAGTGGCGACCTTGTGTCGCACACAGTCAATGACGATGTGGTCTACGCTGTAGCACGTCCAAGTAGTGGTGGTTTTTCCACCACAGTCAAGAGTGATGAATGCAAATTTATCGGTGTTGTCATAAGTGCGTGTCGAAGTAAATCCCTTTTGCCCGGGGAGACTATCGCAGGGCTGGCTCTTCGGGGGGTATCGTGCTGGCTGTGGTAGTTCAATGTCGCGAACAGGTCTGTGATTGGCGTGGAGTTGCGCTAAACAACCGGGTGGCAATTCCCTACATTCCAAGAGATGTTAGATGGGTCTCGATTTCCACTAATAAATGTGGATGATGACCCAACTAATCATTCATAATTGGTACTGTTGCGTTCCAGCATTGGTTGCTATCCATACAGTATATTTATTAATTTAAATATACCCTTAAGTATGGTGTGCGACCGGTGTTGAAACTACTATGACAGGGCGATGGTCGCGCCTGGAGTCATGGAACTGACGCCTAGGAGAGATATGACGGACGTCGTATATATCCTATACCTAGGCATCAATTCCTTGAACCACGACCCCACTGCCATGGGGCAACGTAGAATTAAGCCGTATGGCAGGTGTCTACGTTACTACGTTATTCCTTCTGAATCAATTCGCGGGCGTAGGCCGACGCATTGATTCGGTCCCATGCTATGGAGCAATGTGGAATTAAGTCTATATATATAATTAAGCCCTAATTTGCATCAGTTGGCTCGATCCATTGACTCAATTGGATTAATTAACTTAACTGGATCAATAAACTCAGTTGGATCAATTGACTTATTTAAAAAAAGTTCGAATGAATTAAATCAAATGACTTATTTGGATGAATAAGATCAATTGAATTAATGGGCTGGCTCAATTGGTTCAGTTAAATATATTGCTTAATTATTTGGCTGACTTGAATTAAGAGGCTCGATTGGATCAACTGGCTCAATTGGATAAATTGGATGATTTGGCTTAATTTTATCAATTGGGTAAATTGAATCAGTTCGCATCAAGTGGCTCGTTTGGATCCACTGACTCAATTGGATTAATTAACTCAATCGGATCAATAAACTCAGTTGGATTGTCAACTGAATCAAATCTCAAATCAAATCAATTGGCTCAATTGGAGCAAGTGGCTCCTTTAGATAAATTAGATTAATTGACTCAATTGCATCTATTGGATCAATTTCATCAGTTGACTCAATTACATCAATTGGCTCAATTAGATCAATTGACTCAATAAGATCAATTGACTCAACTGGATCAATAAACTCAGTTGGATCAATTGACTTATTTAAAGCAAGTTCTTATCAATTATATCGAGTGGCTTTTTTTTATTAATCAGGTCAGTTGAAGTATGGTCTGACTCAATTGGATCAATTGGTTTAATTGTATATATTTTCCTAATTGAATACATTGTTTCAATTGAAACAGTACCTCAAATGGATTAATTTCTCAAATGGATTAATTTCTCAATTGTATCAATTTACTCAAATGTGTATTTTTGACTCATTTGGATGGACTGACTCCAATTGTATCAACTGCAAAATTGATTCAATTGAATCAGTTCGCTCAATTGCATCGACTAACTCAATTGGGTCAACTAGCTCAACTGAATCAAGTGGCTCGTTTGGATCAATTGACTCAGTTAGTTCAATTGATTCAATTGGATAAATTGAATCAATTGTATTAATAAACTCAATGGGATCAACTGACTTATTTCGATCGAATGGCACATACGTATCCATTAGGTCAATTTATTCAATGGGTTGGCTCAATTGGAACAATTTGGATCATCTAAATCGATCGGATTAATTTCTTCAATTGGATCAACCGAGAAATTAAGTACATTTAATTACATTGTACATCTCTATCGCATTAAATTGTTGTCTTAAACCCAAAAGTACAATACTTTGTAAATATATTTGTTTAATTTTAATCTTAATCTTAGTTGTGTGTTAATCACATAAACAACAATGTCTTTCATAACAAAAATGGTCTCCACACCATCTTAGGTGTACCATCAGTTAAACTAACTGAACCCTAAAAATGGAAGTGTGGAAAAAGGGATAAGCTAAACAGCAAAAATAACAACAACTTCATTATGCTCTGATAGCAGTAAACCCCTGTGATCGAATTTCGAAGATGCACATGAATTAAGGCTGTGCCTAAAAGTATGATACGAACTCAGTTACAAAAATTCAAGCGTTCTCTGCCAAAAATAAATTCCGGGTAACTTTCTCGGCATATTGGCAGTATAAGTAGAACCCAAGTAGCTTGAGTAGATCACAGTGTAAAGTCATACAAAGGCTACTGATGAGTTGGTGTAGCGGCCAATGAAACAGTCTGTATAGTCAAGCTGTGTGATTTACTCTATACAGAGCCGTTGTTGTTGTTGTTGGTTGTTGCCTTTTTTGTTCTTAATGTTGTCTTGTTGTCAACATGATCGGCCTAGAGCTCAAAAAATTTGTTTTCAATATTTTTTTTTTAATTTTTTATAAAAAGATTTGGCTCATTTACTAAATTCTGTTAGCTGCACTAAAACAAAATATTTTGCCATAATACAAAATAACCCAACTAACTTAAATTTAATTATAATTAAAACAGCTTTAAGCTCTTTAAGAAATAATTTTGTCAGCTTGTTAAAATTTGTCAGCTTGAACTCGAAAAAGTTCTTATGAACTATAGACCCACTCGAGTAGTGAAAAATTTATATGAGTACAAAGCCTAAATCACCGAGTGCACTTAAGTAAGTCAAATGTTTAACATCTAAGAATTGATTACAAGTTAAAAAAAGTGCTTAGATTAACCTAACAAACTCAGTTTTTTTATCGCTATACTCCCTGGGAAACATTCACTGAAGCTTTCAGATACTTTTTTATAGCCTGCTGTGCTCATTTCTTAAATCAAACATTAAAAAACAAATTCCCAAAAATTATCATATAAATGGCTGTTCATGTCAGTCAGAGTTCAAATGTCGAACTTGCTTAACTCTTTCCAACTAGTTAAGCGCAATCTTTGGCTCTTTCTAACCCCACTCACCAACCACCAGTGTATTTCTTGTAAGTGTGCTCTACCACAAAATCGAATTGTATTCAAGACGTTTCTTTTGTCATTACGTGGCATTGAATTTATACCTTGAGCTGATTACTCGAACGTGTAATAGCAGCAGCATCCCTTTTCTTGTGAGCAAAAGCTCTGAATGAATGTGTACTGTGTGGTTTTTTTTTTTCCTACATTATTTGAGCTAGAAAGCAGCTGTCAGTTAGTCAGTCATTCTGCTGTGTTGCGGCTCTATTTGTGTTTTATTTAAATAAATTTTACATATACAAACATACATCTATGTACATCTAAATACGTACATACACACGAGTACATACAACTGTATATCTTGTTTGTTGCTATCTGAACATCTATTGAGCTACATGAATTTCCTGACTGCCACAAATAAAGTTGAGTTCTTGGCTTCTTTACTTATTTTACCTTTTTTGTGTTTTTTATTTTTAATTTTTTATATTTTTCCCAGGTTATTTCCGTTCGTGGGTTGTTGGTGAAAGTCCTGGTGCTACGCTATTTTTTTCATTCGAAAGGTTGATGTTAATTCAACATGGCTTGAGTTTGGGCGGATTGCAATTTTTTCCCTTTATTTTTTTTACTAGTGATTTCTCCTTTTTATCTTATTAGATAGGGTTTTGATCTACCTACGTAATCCAATGCAATTTGTCAGCATTCGTTAGACTCTGTGGTATGCATCCAAGCGTGGAATGAAATTGCAGTTAGCTACTACGTTACTTTTTTGCATTTTTTTTTTTTTTTTCATTAATGCTTCTTTTAGGGAAATGCAAAAATTATGCAGTCAGTTCGTGTTTTGTTTGAAATTCATCATTATTTTGATTAAAAGTAAATTTCATTTTGTGACGTTTGTTGTAGCATTAGTAGATTAGAGAGGAATATAAAGTATGAATTATATGGAAGGTGACATTTATGGCAGGATTCCTATTAATTTCCTCTGAAAGTTTGCTTAGGGTAGGTACATTGATTAGACTGAATATACTGGAGCCAAATAAAATTACAAATTGACCCAAGGTACCCAAACTTTTGTGTCCCCAAAATGACCCCAAAAGTATTAAAACCGAGTTTTTCATAGTTATTCCAAAATCGGGGAGAAAAGATTCAATTTTGTTGTTTTAAATGTTTATATAAAGTATTATTGCAAATATTTTCAGTATTTTAACCTATATATAGACCACATTTTGGGTTTATAATCCTCCTAGACTTAAAAAATAAATTATATGTCCTTCAAAATTACGAAAAACCCCATAACGAACTTCAATATTACGAAACTCTCTCTTTTACAAATTAATTGCTTGTTGTACTCTATGGGGATCTCCATACTAATTTTAATATTTTTGCTTTGTATGTGGAAAACGCACGCTAATGATCTCTTGGTGCAAGATCATTGAAAGTATCGCGGAATTATACGAGCAATATTTTAACCAAGAAGTGATTCGCGATGTACAATGGGCTCCGGCTATAATTTGTACGTGGTGCTTAGCGCAGCTAAACAAATGGAAGGAAGGTTAACTAAAGCGGTAATTGAGAATGTTCTCTCAAAATTAATTTCCTGCATTCCTATGCAGGAAAATTAGGTCAACAATCGTCAAACGAATCCGAAGAGCATGACTACCGTTTCATCAGGTGACGGTGAGACTCGAGCACTGGCGAAGTGGTAAAAAATGTATGCTCTCTAAGGAGATATTTGTTGGAATTTACAAAAAGAAACAGAGGAAACATATGAATGTATCTGAGAAAATAAAAAAAGAATATATGTTTGAAAAAAATTAGTTTTAATACTTTTGGGGTCGTTTGGGATACAGAATTTTGGTACTTTAGGCTAAATTGTACTTTTATTTAGTGCCAGTATATCAGGGGAGTATTATGGCATCGAAAAGCTTACTTGTTTGTGTTTAAGCTTTTACAAAATATGTATATGAAAAAAATGGGTGTATATGATTTCTGTAGTCAATTTTAACCATAAGGTTGTGTTTCGAGGGTTAAACTGTTCTAAGAAATAATTCTCTAGGTAAACTATATTTTTTATTTTATAAAAGGGTTCTCTGGGATTTTTATCGTTCAATCATGGAGTAACCGCTAAACCGATTTTAATAATTCTTTCACTATTCAATTGCTATAATAAGCGACCCTGCTGCTGGGTACTACGTTTTTTGGTAAAACTTTTTATTTAATTACTTAAGAATTTATGCATTTTAATCCATGCTGCCATTGTGTGCATAAGCAGCACAAAATAACAGCAAAAAAATAGCTTAAGCTCTTTGTTGAGAGAGAGAGAGGTGACAGTATACAACTCACCGCGCTGCCATCTTGAGTGGATAGTTGCCAGTGTTGCCAGAAAACTGTGATTCAAAATCGTCATTTTCAGATTTAAAATACGTAATTTCAATAAAAAAACGTCAGTTTTATTTGGCTGCAAGCTGCATGCTCGTTGAATACATTAGGTCTGTTTCCGTATTCTACACCATGGTAGAATTACAAGGTAGGGCCGAGTCGCTCAGTGCCCTCACGCGTCAACGAAGAGTGGGTAATAAAAAGCAAGAATGATAGAAAAATAGATTGCGCACATCGTAAAAATAATTTTCATCGATCTGCGCATCTACGTCACGATAGACTTACGACATGAGCTTACGATATGGCTTTCT
Organism: Pherbina coryleti; assembly: GCA_943735915.1. Taxonomy (NCBI): domain Eukaryota; kingdom Metazoa; phylum Arthropoda; class Insecta; order Diptera; family Sciomyzidae; genus Pherbina; species Pherbina coryleti. The sequence continues at coordinate 19,603,708 of OX030948.1, forward strand.
GTCAAGTCTTGTTCAGAATGTGAACAAATATGAAACAATTGAAAACGATTCAAGAAACAAACTTGGTCTAGCGTGACGTCATGATCGTAAAAAATGCTTTGTTCGTAGCTAGAAATGTCAAAACGAAAAGTAAACAACATAACGGAGCTGCACAATGCGTAATCTATTTTTCTATCATTATTGAATAAAAAGGTTGGCTAATTGTCAAAATGGCGAAGTTCGTAGAAACCTCAAATGAAATAAAAATATTATGTTTTCAAATTGTAAATAGTGCGTGTTAAGTATTGAAAACAAATTTTTGAGCTATAGGCCAATCATGTTGACAACAAGACAACATAAAGAACAAAGAAGGCAACAACCAACGTGTTGGTGAAGGTGTTAAGTTTGTGTTAATTTGAATGGAAATATTGTAAATAAATCTATAAAATGCTGCGGAAGTGTTAAATTTGAAAAAAAAAACTTGTAAAAAGTTTAACCTAAAATCAACTGCGAAACATGAACATAAAGAAACTCGAGATGAACAGCTGATTTTGACAACTATCCCTCTTTTCTTTGCTTTCTACTCCATTCTTCTCCGAGTCGGCCCTACCTTATAATTCTACCATGCTCTACACTGTGTAAGATTTGTGTAAGTTCAAATTGAGCGAGTAAAAATAAAATGTGAGAATAGTTGCAAAAGTACGGAAACAGCTTCTAGTAAGTTTCAAGCACAAAACAGCTGATTTTGACTTCAGATGGCAGCACAAAATTTAAAACACTTCCACTCAAATTACTAAAAGCAATTTTTGTTGATGAAAAACTGAACAATTACTTAATTTTTATTTATTTTATATAACTAGCCATTTCAGCCCTTGAAAGGACTTTTACCTAGCTTCTTATGATCAAAATGTGTTGTGCGTGTTATTAAGTTTATACACAATTGACCAAGAACTGGACATACACGTTTAACGCCGACTCCGAACGGCGATGAACAGAATATGCTCTCGTTCTCAAGAAGCTTTACATGGCATTTTGATTACTCTCTGAGGTTTGCCATTGTCTGCAGAGAGGTGGCTACCGTACAGAAAAATTATTTTAATTCAAATAATTTTCTGTCGCTGCTGGGGTTCGAACCCGCGTCTCCAGGTCCGCTGACATAGAGGCCACGCACTTTAACCAACTACGCCACGGACGCCACAATTTTTATTTCTTTATTGTACGTAAATTTCTTTTTAGGCACACAATTTGTGAATTTGTTTATCGCAAAACATAAACAATTATGAAATGTAATTTGACATTTGCTTCTTCTTATTGATGCTTATTCTTCTTGATGCTTGTTCTTACTTTACTCGAAGTTTTGAGTTCTAGCACTCTCTGTGCACTTTGTGTGCTCGAGAGAGAGCGATTTTATGCTTGTTCTTCTTCTCCCATTTTAAGCACAGAAAATACGGAAACTGAAAATAGCGTCCCACAAGTTACACAGTGTGAGTACGGAAACAGACCTATTAAAAAATATCACGCCGCTAACAAACACTTGCGATGACAATAAAGTCGATAACATTATCACTTATGTAGGCAGTGTTGCATGTATACTATGCAAGGAGTGTTCCATATCATATGTATATCAATGTTCACACGTTCACATTCTACCTTTAAGACTTTTTGATATAATAGACCTATTCTAGTTCTTTTGTAAGTCGGTAGCAAAAGCGACTGAAATGGTAATTCGCTAGCTTGTTTGCATGAAAGGTGCCTGATTTATGCATAGTATTATTTTTATTTTGCACCGAAACAAAAAATGTAATTGAATAAATTTAAAATTTAATAATAATAAAAAGAAATTCCATTAAAAAATGGAATAAGCTGTGTTATTTTACATTGCGGTGTTATATGTAAATTAAAATAGTTTAACAAGACTACCTCTAATGAACGAGTTTTTCACAAATAGTTAAGATAAATTAAAACTAGTATAGAATGTATTATCTTTGACTTTTTGATGACGTCAATTGGCAGAAGGAATAGACGTAATTTTAATGCAATTTATCCTAATTTCCATCTCATTGTACGTTTTAAATATTAAAGCTTTTAAGTTAAATTTCAAGACAATACATTTATTTTTATGGAATTCTTGAATAGAATGGAATGGAATAGAATTGCTTTTTTGATGACGTCACTTTGTATGAGGCGTTGTTTTAGTTCGATTTTGATTTATTTCAAGCTAAAAGTGTTTATTTGACATCAAAGCTTACGTGCAAAATTTCAAGTTTTTTAATAAATTTTTGTGAAATTTTTAGAGATTTTTCCATTTTGATACAGTCATTTCGTATGGGAGATTTCCATTCAATTTTGTAAAATTTCAAACATAAGTTTCAAACACTAGTTTTGAAGAATTTACTATTTTGATGTAGTCACTTTTAATTGGAAGTAGACTTTTCGGTTTTAATCCAATTTGGCTAATTTTTGAACCTTTGAGAAAACATTTTCATATACGTTCTGTAGCTCAGTGCGTACAACGTTTACTTTAGAATCGTGGCGTTGTGAGTTCGAGTCTCAAAAATGTCAATGAAATTTTATAGTTCCTTTTTTCTTTTAGTTTTTAATATTTATGAAATTATTAGGTATTTTCAAACTACTTTTTTAAAAATTGTTTTTTTCAGAATTGTTTTCAATTGTTCAATTTATAAATGCGTTTTTAAGAAAACTTAAACTCATTATCATAAATTTAATTTTAAACGTAAAATTGTACACATGACTAAAAAGCAGAAAATAATTATTTAAATCAAAATAAAAAAAAAATTTAATACACTAGACCCGCGGTAATCTGGCCGCTGTCCATTACGTCGGTCCGGCCCCTGTCAGATTACAAGGTACTATTTTTCAAAAAAGTTGCGGACTACAAGAGGTCGATAACAGTAATCTATAGTCCGACAAATTGGATCATCCGACACCGCCTTGCAAAATGTTTGTCAGATTACCGTGGGTCCACTGTATACTACATTTTTAAAGCGTACTAAAAAGTATACACGAATCTCTTCTAGAGGGCGTCTTTTAGTTTTCCTAAAAACGTGGGGCGCATGTCCCCTGTGAATACATTTAAATATTCGTACTTAAACTAAAAAGTAATCTCCTTACATCTCTTAAAGTTGTACTGTACTAGTTATACTTACATCTCATGCATTGTTGCAGATACTTTTGGAATTTTTTTGACATTTCAATATGGCGTACAAGAATTTTATTTTTTTGTGCCCAGTTGATAGCTTCTTATATCCTGATTGTCAACATCAGCATCATCATCAACATCAGCATCAACGTCTACATCTTCACTGTGATCGTGCAGAATTCCAGTGACTTTAAGCAACACAACAAGCTGAACCCAGGACGTGTCTAATATTGCTCAGCATACTGAGTGGCGTAATAAGAGCCTCTGAATAATGCATGAAGTCCTGATGGTTATAGAGGTGCATGCAACATGATGACATGTTTGCTTTTTTTTTTCTGTTTTCCAAAATACCAGCTGCAAGTAGAGAAGAATAGAATTGTAGTTGTAGTTCTTGAGGAACACTAGACAAATAAGCATTAGAAGAAGAAGATACAAAAAAATATAAGAGAAAAAAAAAAACATGCAAATGTTGTCTTGTGACAATGAAATAGCGGTTAAGTTAGACAAAATAGCAGGGAATCGGAAAAACTAACTAGACCCAGTTGCAGTAACATGCTGTCAGATGATGGCATGACATGAGCAAAAAAAAAAAAAGAAACAACAAATAATGCAACTCAGCGTAAAATGGTAAACGGAGTAATGCAAATGTCAAGCGAGCAGGAACACGCCTTACAAAGGAGTAGAACATTTAAATGAAGCTGTGTTTGGTAGAAGAAGAAGATACGATTTTGAAGTTGGGTTGCAGAAGAACGGCGGTGAATGGAGAGCTATGGAAGGTGTAGAGTGGTGGTGGATTTTGTCGAAAAAAAAAAAATTCAAAACCTTTTAAGATAATCATGTTGATTCAGAAGCTGTTAAATTTTGGCTCCGGTGGAGCTTTGCGAAGCGTTGGTGAAGCATTTTGCTCCATTTTAATTTATCTTTAACTTACAAATCCACAGCTTCGTTAACGTTTCCTTCTTATACATTATTAAAAACAGAAGGCTGGCGGAAGAAGGCATTAAGAAGGCAGTCTTCTTAATAAGCACATGTTATTTTTGCAACGCAATTACAAAAAAGCAAAAAAAATGAAATAATGGTAATACTTATATTGTTGTTTTTTCATAATTTTGTTTAAGAGTTAAGTAGTCTCTAAAACTGCAACAACAACACCAATTTTAAAAATCTTTGGTAGACACAACGCAGCTTTACACACGCAGCTTTAAAATCTGAACCTATTCTGCTGACAGGGAATGTATGTTTCTTTCCACGACTTTTTTTCACACTTCATAAATTTCTTAATTTGACACATTTTCGTTCTATTTTGAGAAAATATGTGCATTCAAGGGTTTATTTTTTCAGACAATCTATAGCCTTTTTTTAGCATACCAACTCTCTCCTTTTTAGAAATACTACTTAAAAAAAATTAGTTTTTGTCTTATATTGATGTAAAATAAACATGCAAATGAAATTTTTTCATGTATAAAAAAAAATTTTCTGGAAAATATCTTCTAAAATATGGCTTTTGCCTAAAAAACCGCTTTTGCCCCAAACCTCTCTGAACCCTCATGTGTATACGAAAAATGTCCACCTTTCACGTATACGAAGGTACCTGGGTACCTTCATACAATTTGTATGAGAGAAACTGTATGTGAATAAAAATTATTCAATAAAAATACTCATTAACCTTTTCGGCATATTTGTTGCCATATGGCAACAGTTGGCTTTGTGGCTCTGTTTCTAGTTTGGGACATCCCGCTTTTTAACAATACATTTTTAATAATAGATTGAAATGTGATGAAAAAGAAGAGAAAATCAAAAATACGAAAATTAATTTTTATAACATGTTTTCCAAGGTTATTCCGAGTGAACTCATGAGCACGACCACGCGGCCACGCGACTTCAAAAAAGAGCAAATTAAAAAAATATTTCCGAGAATTTTCTAAAGCTTAAGGTAATTAAATATAATACTACGAATATAAAAGATCTTATTAACATTTTTAGTTAGAAAAAATATATGATATTTATCATGGATACTTGGCATACATAATTGCCGTCCCAGGTCTTGTAAAAATTTTCGACGACTATCGGTTTTTTGTGCAGTTTCAGAGTTATGCCCACTGTGAATAATATATATGCCGCCAATCCACGAATATCTGAGATGTTGAAAAATAATGCAAGTGGCCAACGTTTGGGACTGCGTATAGTGATAAAATGAGTCAACATTTTATCCATTACATCTACCCCTCCTTTTGTGGCATTATAGTACCTAATTATTTCCGGCTTCTGATCGTCTCCTGACACCGATTTATCATGGTGCATAGTCGAGAGCAACACTACTGCTTGGTCCTTTTTGGGCACGTAAGAAACAATAGTTTTATCGCCAGAGAATCCAAATATAGATGAATTAATGGGGCGAGTCCTTCTTTTAAGCATTTCCTTTGGGATGTAAGATTTAAGATTTTTTTAATAACAAATAGTCCACTAGGTCCTCAAATGTAAAGAAATTGTCCATTGTAATGTTCTTGACCAACTGTTTTACCACTTTGGCACCTAATTGCGTCTCACGTGAACCATTAGCTGGTTTGCCGGTGTAAATCTCACCTTTCAATGGGTATGAGGTTTTAGAGTCGCATGCCCATAAAATTGTTATACCATATTTCGATGGCTTAGAGGGGATATATTGGGTGAATGTTGTTCTATCCCTGTATGGGAAAAGCTTTTCGTCGATAGTGATGCTATCATTTGGCTTGTAATTGTTGTGCAGATTGGCATTCATCATTTCCCACAAATCGCGAATGGGCGCTGCCTTGTCATCCTTCATCCTGATTACGCGGGTTGTATTTTTGTCGAATCTCAAAAACCGGTTAATTTGCAAAAATCGGGTGATTCCCATTGATGCGCGGAAAATTGGTAAAGATGACAACTTCCACAATTCGGTTACGTGTTCATTATATGAATGATGAATAAGAATACCTGCTGTTATAAGTATACCAATGTATGCATATAACTCTTGAAGACTCAAAGATGTCCACACTTAAGGTGGTTTAGCTCGGTCGCCCAAACAATTTTTGTGGTAAAGCACCGCTAATGCCAGGCGTACAATCACTATTTTCATCTCCACTATCGGTGTTATTCGAATTTCTGCTTTCTGCTGTGGGTGCTGACGCAGGAAAGCTTTGATCGTCAATATCCCAGTATTAATTTGGCTCAACACGAGGCAAGAAGTTTTCGTCTGAACCATCGTTGAAATCAATATCCTCTAATTCACTTCATTCAGCCAATAACTGCAACTAATATACTTTTTGACGCTCCAAAGGAAGCCTGCGATAGAGGCAAACAAATTTGGCATTACTAACCTATATGTCCGAAATTGGAGGACTATATTATCGGCTTATTCGTTTTATATCACGTTGATTATTACTCATATTTCACGCTGTTTCGGAGTAATTTCGCTTTATTTCACACTTAATATTTGAGGAAATCGAATTTACCACACGTGTCTAAAGGGCGTGAAAAATACGAACTGATTCTTTTTGTGCAATTCAAATTTCAACGCCTACTTTTCAAATGAGTGCCATATTTTTGAGAACTGATTGAGAAATATAGCGTTTGTAGTGTGTGTGTTGCGTCGAATTATATAAGAAAGAAATAAGAAAGAGAAAGAAATTCTATGGAATTCTGTGAGCAGAACCCAATCGATAATTTTATTTGTTTTTTTTTTTTTTTTTTTGTAGACTAAACCACCGCTCAGGGGATGCCCCCTATGAATGCGAAAGCATTGTGTTGATTCGGAAGACGGGTTATAGTTAGTTGGAGGGTGGAAAGATAGAGTAGTGTCGGTGAAGATTTGTTTTAAATTTACATAGCTCAAAACTGCCGGGAAACACGCTCACAGGAAGATTGTTCCAAAATTTTGCTGTACGACTAAAGAACGAATTATCCCGGTAATGCGAGGTTCTATTGGGCATCAAAGCAATGGTAAAGGGATGGGATTGATGAGCTGCCCGAGAGGACCGAGAGAGTTGATGGCGTCAACTCATGTATCTCCCTTGAACACTTCCCATGATAGTACCTGTACATAAGGCTTAGGCAACCAACATTGCGTCGATGCCCAAGAGAGTTGAGAGAAGATGAAATGTTTTTTTCCCCTATTAGATATATCGCACGTCGTTGAATTCGGTCCAGAAGTTCCAAATAAGATCTTGAAGCCCCTGCCCAAATGTGCGAAATCAGTAAGAATTCACATGTATTTTATGGGATGGTGCCCGGGTACCTTCGTATAAGACGAAGGAGTAACTAAAAATCTTTTATAAAAAATACCCAAAACATTTTTTTTTTTTAATTTTATAATTGTATTAAACAGAAAATTAAATTTTAGGAAGGTACTATCGATTTGAGTACATAATTCTATGGACGAAAGTTAAAATTTTCACTTAAAAATTGCAAAAGGTACCCGGGTACCTTCGTATACACAGGAGGGTTAATCAACTCTCGATAAAGGCTCAAGTAAGAAAATTAAAAACAAACACTTGGTCAAAACAACTCAAAAGTTCTGTATTAATTACCAAAAGGCATATACTTCAGACTCTCTAAACATTTACCACCCCGACATTCATAAACAATGAAATATTTTGTTTATTATTTACACACAATTAATGATATTTTTGAGCAAGTGTAAAACTCTATCTTATGTCTGCACCACTTAATTTATGCCATTTTAACAAATTGGCAACCCTAAAGCAAAAAATAACCAAACAAAAGACAACACAACACTTATAAAAGCACAACAAAAAAATATTATGCAACATCAAAGCAAATAAAAATGAATGGAAATGAAAATGAAAATGAAATGAAAATGAAAATGAATCAAAAATATTTTTGATATATTTTTATTGGATAATGCCAGAGGAAAAAGGTTAAAGTGTAAACAAACTCGACAGAGTAGCATAATACAAAATAACACAAAAGAAAACAACAACAACAACAACAACAAACAAAATGGATTTCAATTTAAATCTAAATCAAGCAATATGGCGGCGGTTTGGAATACAAAACAACAACAAACCAGACAAGTATAAAAGAAAATTTTTAGAAATTCTTAAAACGAATGCCAGCATAAATAAACTTGGTCGAAATAAGCACAAAAAAAGAGACATGCAGACGCCAGCGCATAACATGACGCGACAAGGATGAAGCACAAAAAAAATTACCCAAAATACAAAAGAGGATATCAAAATCTAGGGATTGTTGGGGTAAAAAAAAAACTTAAATATGAAATAAAAGAAAATCAAAAGAGTGCTAAAAGAGCCAGAGTTATAAATATATCATTTTATTCCTCCCCCCCCCCCCCCCCCCCCTACTATTTATAGCCCCGGGACCAAAATCAAAACGTTTGAATTATTGAGACGGAAAATACAACAACAACAATCATAACAAATAAACAAACATGAAAGCGAAAAGACGTTAAAAGCATACATTTATTTATTTATGTTAATAACTGCTGATATGCATGTGTGTCTATGTGTGTGCGTGTGTGTGTATTTTGTGCGTCTGTGCTGAGTATGTGGTGAATGTGTCCTTTACATATGTGCATATGTGTGTGTGCATGTGTGTCTAACAGCACATTATAAATGACAGTTGAAAAACAAAGTAAGCATAAATAAGCTAAAATCTGCTTTAACAGCATTAAATAAAGATGGCAACACAAGAGCGCAATAAAAGCTTTACTTCTTCTGCATGACAATGTTTTGTATTGTAACCTCCTCTCGATGTTAGAAAAATAAAAAAAATAAAAAAATCAAGTCCACCCACCACTCATGAAAATGACTGGAATGTGTTGACCTTTTTCCTTGTTTTTTGTTTTTTTTTTTTTTGTTTTTGTTGTTTGGGGTTGGTTTTGATTTTGAATTTTATTCAGATTTCTACTGATTATACCAGTCGGCATATAAACGGTACCCAATATTTTCCACTTGACTGACTTTTAGCTGAGCTTAAAGCACTTAAACTGAGAGTTTAAATGAATTGTCAAGATTTGCTTGAATGCCATACATTTTTCAGAAGTTATAAATTTTAATAAATTCGTAAAAATTCAAGGAAAGTCATGAAATATCAAGCATTTTTTCAAAACAAAAATTTACATCCTCTTTCCGACTTACACCATATTCTGCACATGCTCATATATTCTTTCATTTAATAAGAAGTTTGCAGTTTACTTAAGAAATTTATAAGTGGATTATACGACACCCCGTGTACGCCCACTTTTATTAAAACTCAAACATTCTTAAAGAGTTTTGACTTTGAAGCTATTCATGAAGTAAAAAAATGAAATTTGTCATTTACCAACGAGTTTAATTCTGTCAGTGCCAATCAGTCGTCAAAAGTGGACGGGAATAAAAAAGGAGGTGTGTCACTTTTTAAGGTATTTATAATGGTATATTTAATATTAGTCATAGGGCAGAGGTATATACATATATAGGATCTATTCCTAACTCCGTCTGTTCTCAAAAGCAGCGTGTCCAAGGCCAGGATAAAGGAGGATGGTCGCAGGCAATGAGTTCGCCCTATCCTGTGTAAATGTAGAGGAACTACCCAGATCCTGGAGTTGGTCGCCCAATCTGGAGAGTAGGTGGACCGTTTGACTATATCAACAGTAGCGTATACCTACGAAGTAACAGCAATGATCATTAAAATTTGTTAGCACGAGTATAGTCGTTACGCTCGACAGACGTACTGTCACAATTCCACCGGCACATTGACATTAGTTTTGAGGATGTCTTATAAAAGGCAAAGTTTAAAACGATGTGTAATTTGGAGAACAAGAGGTATCATATTTGGGTACTCCGAGGTGAAAAGTCTATCTTAGTAATCTCGGAGTACCAGTTTGAAAATAGGGAGGAGAACAAGAGGTGTCAAATTTGGGTACTCCGGGATGAAAAGTCTATCTTAGTAGCCTTGGAGTACCAGTTTTGAGAAGGATCAAAAATAGTGATGACCATGTGTCAGTGTAGCACGTCCAATAACGGTGGTTTTGCCATCACAGTCATGTACGACGGTGCTGATGTGTCGGTGTGTATTGGTGCCTGTCGAGGTAAATCCCTTTTGCCCGGGGAGACTATCGCAGGGCTGGCCCTTCTATGAGTATCGTGCTGGCTGTGGTAGACCAGGTCTCTGAGCGGCGTGGAGTTGCGCTTATCAACCGATGGCAATGCCCTACATTGTCAGATATGTGAGATGGGTCTCGATTTCCACCAATAAATGTGGATGTGACCCAACTAAGCATCCGCAATTGGTACTGTTGCGTTCCAGCATATGTTACTATCCATACAGTATATTTATTAATTTAAATATAAGCTTAAGTATGGTGTGCAACCGGTGTTGAAACTATTATGACAGGGCGTTGTTCACGTCTGGAGTCATGGAAGTGACGCCCAGGAGAGGTATGATGGATGTCTTATATTGTATTAGCATGGCACAGACGTGCTGAAAATTTAGCTCCTGGACATCAATTCCATGAACCCCGACCCCATTGCCATAGTGTAACGTGGAATTAAGCCTACTATACGGCAGGTGTTTCAATAATAAGGAATTAAAAGGATATTTACCTAGCACCTTGCAAAATATGGGTAGTTGTAGACAAAGGGGCGTAGAAATGTTTTTGGGAAAATTCATAAAATGCCTAGGCTCTTACTGTTGAAAAGCTGAAATGTTAACATTCAGCATATGTTACTATCCATACAGTATATTTATTAATTTAAATATAAGCTTAAGTATGGTGTGCAACCGGTGTTGAAACTATTATGACAGGGCGTTGTTCACGTCTGGAGTTATGGAAGTGACGCCCAGGAGAGGTATGATGGACGTCTTATATTATATTAGCATGGCACAGACGTGCTGAAAATTTAGCTCCTGGATATCAATTCCATGAGCCCCGAATGGAATTAAGCCTACTATACGGCAGGTGTTTCAATAATAAGGAATTAAAAGGATATTTACCTAGCACCTTGCAAAATATGGGTAGTTGTAGACAAAGGGGCGTAGAAATGTTTTTGGGAAAATTCATAAAATGCCTAGGCTCTTACTGTTGAAAAGCTGAAAGTGAGTAGCTGCTGGTAGAATATTTGATTTTTTGGCCCTAGAGATATAATACTCTGGGGAGTTAAATTTTGAAGTCTCTAGAGATTTGGAACTCTGACGAGTTTGTATCAAAGTGACAAAATAGCTTTTTACTTTTAAATTAACTACATACAAGAACAGAGAGTGATATCTTTCAAGCTATTTTGGATTTTTGGAAGCTATAGTTTTGAAATTTTGAATATGATCAAATTTTTTCAGAATTTATTACCAAAACATATATAATATGTATAAACCTATACAGGGTTGCCCATATTCGACGGACCCATCTGGCAACGCCATAACTTTTGACAGAGATGTCAGATCGCCTAATGACATACCGCGTTTGAAGCGTCAGTTCAAGCAGATTTTTACCATGGAACAATACACGCCACGCGAGCGCTCTGAAATAGTTGAAATTTACATTCAACAGAAGAAGTCAATTGTGAAAACTCAACGTGCTTTTAAAAACTTAAAAAATGTGAGAAGTGCGCCTTCTAAGAACACCATTAAGCGTTTATACGAAAAATTTTCGACTGGTGAGGCTCTTTCTAATCCGAAGAGGCCAAATAAAAGTCGACCAAGGCGATCGGCCGAGAATATCGCTGCCGTACGAGCCAGTGTTGAGAGGTCCCCAAGAACATCCCAAAAACGCCGTTCTCAGCAATTGGGCATGGCTCGGTCCACTTTACAACGGATTATTCGCGTTGATTTGCATTTGTTCCCGTACAAAATTCAATTGACGCAAAGATTGTTGCCTGCGGACAAGCCTCGTCGATTGAAATGGGCCCAAAGAGTCATCGAAATGGCCGAAGATGACGAGCAATTTTGGAACAAAATTATCATGTCCGATGAAGCCCATTTCACATTGAATGGGACCGTAAATAAGCAAAATTGCCGTATTTACGCCACTGAAAATCCTCAGGAGATTCAAGAAGTGCCTCTTCATGACGAAAAAGTCACAGTTTGGTGCGGCGTTAGTGCGAAAACGGTCATTGGGCCGTTTTTCTTCCAAAATGAAAATGGTCATGCTGTTACCATCAACCAGGAGCGTTATCGCGACATGATGACCAATTTTGTGATGCCAATTATTCGTCGAAAGCGTATGAGGCAGTTCTGGTTTCAACAAGACGGCGCTCCACCGCACACAAGTCGCATAACAATCGATTTTCTGAAAAATTTGTTTCCGGGCCGTTTGATGTCGAAAAGTGGTGATTTGGACTGGCCACCGCGTTCGCCCGATTTGACGCCGCCTGACTTCTTCTTGTGGGGATATTTGAAGTCAAAGGTTTACGTTAACAAGCCAAGGACCGTAGAAGAGCTCAAGGACAACATTCGTGAAGAAATAGCCGCTATTCCGGCCGAAATGTTGGCGAAAACGATGGAAAATGCTGCAAAAAGGGCACAATACGCCATCAACGCCAGAGGCGGCCATTTGAGAGATATCATATTCCAAAATTGATGTAAACAAATCTACTTGGAACAAATTAAATGATTAAGATTGCCAACCGTCAAATTTTTATTTTTTTCTTTGATTTTTTAACAAAAACATGGGTCCGTCGAATATGGGCAACCCTGTATGTATAAAACATTAAGCAAGGTCATTAACAAATGTCTTCTTCACTAATATCTTGGAGCTTATGCAAGCTTTTGCCTTAAAAATGCTAATAAAGGCATACTAACCATTGCTTAACTATATGGTTAAAATTAAACCATGCAGTGTGTTATCTCTCAAAGATCGCCAACTCTTAAGAAACGATACCTTGGAACATATTGAAGTTATAGACTTAAAATATTGATAGATATAATCGACAAAAAAAAAGTTGGTTATATCGTGGACACACCCATGTTTCTGACTTGACAGTTTATTTTTATCCTTGTCCTTATTCTTTCCTTTGCTCCAAAACTTGATCTCATCCTCATCCTTATTCTGGTATTTGTCCTGATAATTATCCTAATAATTGTCCAACTTCTTATCCAAACTCTTTTTTCAATCCATTTCTATAGTTCTTGTTCGACCTAATCATTGTCCTTATTTTAATTTTAATTTAATTTTTTTATATGTTGTTTAATTTTTTTTTTTTCTTGTTTGTTTCCTTTGCTATTGCATTTTGGTGCACTTAAGAAACTTTAAATGGTTCCCAGATGGGTCTTACAACGCCATTGATTTAGTTTTATTTTTGTTTTTTATCATGGGACCGAAGACCTAAGCTTTATTGTCAATCCATAAAGAAAATTTGAGCTTACGGCCAAGTATGTTGACAACAAGACAACATGAAGACAAAGAAGGCAACAACCAACAACAACAACAACGGCTCTGTATAGAGCAAAGCACACAGCTTGACTATACAGACTGTTTCGTTGACCGCTACACCAACTTATTAGTAGTCCTGTATGACTTTTCACTGTGTAAACTTATTCACTCAAGCTGTAGTGCACTTTTACTCAATATCTGTTACAGGAAAGAAAATGAAAGAAAAAGAGAAAAAGTGTGAATTATTTACAAAGGGTATGTTGTAGCAAAAAATATTCTAAAGTTCATAAAAATGAATACCTGGCAACAAAAAGGGCACCTATAAAATAGTGTTGATAAGTAAGACTAAACTTTCCAGTAGGAAATTAAGCCAATACTCTATATAGAGAGTAATGTATTTAATGCAACTTTTGGCGTCAAAATACATGACTACCTCGATGCACCATTGAGCTCTCAGTGGCACTACAACAGTAATGTCCTCTTAACAAAGAATGTGTCTGCTTATAGTTCGGGTTAGTTTTTAAATTATTAGTACCAGCAAATATCATCTTAAAAATATGGCAAAACAAAATCCTTTATAACTGTAATGTCAGAGATTATAGAATAAAAATAGATATATATAAGAACATATAAATACACAAATAAGCGAGGTGTGTTCCAAAAGTAACGGAAATTTTGAAATATTGTCGACTGTGTTGGATCGACTGATACGAAGTTTTTTATTGTTATGTTGGCAAGCATGTCTAGAAAGTATCTATTAATTCTGCGGCTTTAGCCATCATCAGTTATAATATAAATTTTCTGAGAATGCTTCGGAAGACTGGAAGAATATCCATAATGTTTCAGTTCCCACACTTTCTATATATATAATCTTACTTACTTACTTATCTGGCGCTTACAACCGTAAGTCGGTTTTGGCCTCGTATAAGAAATTGCGCCAGCCATTTCTGTTCTGCGCTTGCTGGCGCCAGTTGGAAACACCAAGCGTGGTCAGGTTATCCAACACCTGATCCTTCCAACGAAGATGTGGGCGTCCTCTTCTGCGTTGACCACCACCGGGCACCGAATCGAATATTTTTTTCGCTGGAGCGTCGTTTTCCATTCGCTCAACATGACCTAGCCAGCGGAGCCGCTCGATTTTAATGCGCTTAACTATGTCGATGTCAGCGTACAGCTCATACAGCTCGTGGTTCCATCGAATTCGGTACTCGCCATTGACGCAGATTGGACCGAAGATTTTACGAAGGATCTTTCTCTCGAAGGCTCCCAGAGTCTTTTCATCAGAACTGCTCAACGTCCAGGTTTGTGCTGCATATAATAGGACGGGCATGATTAGTGACTTATAGAGCGTGAGTTTTGTTCGTCGAGAGAGGGCTCTGCTTCTCAATTGCCTACTCAGCCCAAAGTAACACCTGTTGGCAAGAGTTATCCTTCGTTTTATCTCAATACTAACATCGTTGAAAGAGTTAATGCTGGATCCCAGGTAGACGAAGTCCTTAACAACCTCGAAGGAGATGTTGTCAACAGTGACGTGGTTTCCAAGACGCTGGGACTGTTTATTTGTTGACACTAGGTATTTCGTCTTATCTGCGTTCACTGCAAGACCCATTCGACTCGACTCTTTCGCTAATCTGGAGAATGCTGCACTGACTTCGCGCGTATTATGGCCAATGATATCGATATCATCAGCATACGCCAGCAGCATAATACTTTTGTAGAATATCGTGCCGCTGCGTCTCAAATCAGCAGCTCGGATGATCTTCTCCATCATCAGGTTGAAAAAGTCGCACGATAAGGAATCACCTTGTCTGAAACCTCGTTTGGTATCGAATGGAGGAGTGAGATCCTTCCCGATCTTAACTGTGCTGCTGGTGTTGCTCAGTGTCATTCTGCAAAGACGGATGAGCTTTGCAGGAATACCAAATTCAGACATGGTGGAGTATAGATAATTCCTTATAGGACTGTCGAAGGCGGCTTTATAATCGACAAAAAGATGGTGTGTGTCGATCTGTTTTTCTAGGGTCTTCTCCAAGATTTGTCGTAGCGTAAATATCTGGTCTATGGTGGATTTACCAGGTCTGAAGCCACACTGATAAGGTCCAATCAGCTGGTTTACGATGGGCTTTAGTCTTTCACATAGTACGCTCGACAGGACCTTATATGCGATATTCAGAAGGCTTATCCCACGGTAGTTGGCGCAAATTGTGGGATCGCCTTTCTTGTGGATTGGGCAGAGCACACTGAGGTTCCAATCGTTTGGAATGCATTCTTCCGACCATATTCTGCATAGAAGCTCATGAATGCATTTAAATAGAGCTTCGCCTCCATTCTTGAAGAGCTCAGCCGGTAAGCCATCGGCTCCTGCGGCTTTGTTGTTTTTAAGCCGAGCTATAGCTTTCAAGACTTCACTATGGTCGGGCAGCGGAACTTCAACGCTGTCGTCCACAATTGGGATTTCGGGATATCATCTCTATTGGCGGGATTGTTGTCGTCGTCGCCATTCAGAAGCCTAGAGAAGTGTTCCCTCCACATCATCAGTGTACTCTGGATATCTATCACTAGATTCCCATTTTCATCCTTGCAGGAAGAGGCCCCGGTCTTGAAACCATCGGCCAGGCGTCTTATTTTTTCGAAAAATTTTCGGACTGCATTCCTGTCACCATGCATCTCAATTTTCTCGCACTCACGCATTTCCGCTTCCCTTTTCTTTCGCCTGAAAATGCGTCTCTCTTCCCTCCTCTTCTCTTTGTATCGCTCCTTAGCAGCACGCGTTACAACCAACTGCAGGGTGGCTTTGTAGGCGGCATCTTTTTCTGCAGTGGCGTCGCGACACTCTTGGTCGTGCCACTGGTTTCGGCGAGGGCGGTGATAGCCAATCACCTCTTCGGCAGCCGCACGCATAGAGTGGGAAATATGATTCCACTGTGCGCATATATCGTTGATCGGAGGAGTGCTTTCTTGAAGCAGGAGTGAGAGTCGAGTAGCGAAGTCTTCGGCTGTTTGCTTTGATTGCAGCTTTTCGACGTCTAGCTTTCTCTGTGCTGGATTGCGTGCATTCTTGGTTGCGCACAGGCGTGTACGGATCTTGGCTGCGACAAGATAATGATCCGAGTCTATATTGGCACCACGGATCGTGCGTACATCTAAAACACTGGAAGAGTGCCTTCCGTCAATCAAAACGTGATCAATTTGGTTGCGCGTCTTTTGATCAGGAGACAGCCAAGTTGCTTTATGAATATTGAGGTGCTTGAATCTAGTGCTACTAACGACCATGTTTTGCGCTGCGGCAAAGTCAATCAGCCTCATTCCGTTATCGGAGGTATTGTCGTGGAGGCTGAACTTTCCGACTGTTGGACCAAAGATATTTTCTTTTCCCACCTTGGCGTTGAAGTCACCAAGCACGATTTTTATGTCGTGGCGGGGGCTGCGCTCATAGGCCTCTTCAAGGCGCTCGTAGAAGCTGTCTTTGGCATCATCGTCCTTGTCTTCTGTCGGAGCGTGCGCACAAATCAGGCTTATATTGAAGAATCTTGCCTTGACACGGATTATGGCAAGTCGTTCGTTCACAGGTGTGAATCGCAGGACATGATGCCGTAGTCGCTTGCCAACCACGAATCCGCATCCAAATTCGTGCTTCTCCGCATGGCCGCTGTAGTAGATATCACAGGATGCTTGCCGTAAGCAACCCTGTCCCTTCCATCGCATTTCTTGGATTGCAGTGATATCAGCTTTGTATCTTTCTAAGATATCTATCAGTTGGATAGAGGCACCATCCCAATTAAGGGTTCGGACGTTCCAGGTGCATATCCGTAAATCATTGTCAGTTTTTCGTTTGCGGTAGTCGTCATCAGATTTGGGGATCATTTTTCTCTTATTTCTTATGCGTTTCATTGAAATTTTGTTTTTACGTGGTGGGCTTCAAACCCAACGCACAACACTTTAAAGGCAGGGGGAGCCCGCCGCTCACATTAGCCGTCAAACTAACGGTTGCCAGTTTGCCGTTTCTAGAGGACACCACGCAGAGGTTTGAGTCGACTTGAGACGAGTTCGACATGGATAATGCTGGCCTCACCAGGTTGAGGCAGTCAGACACGTTGCCATGTGAAGATCGCCCCCTTGACCCTCACGCGTTGCCTTGTGAGGATCGTCCCCCCTTATATATAAAGATGATATATATAATCATCTTTACCAAAATTCAAATTTCTATGAACTCGCAAAATATTTTAGTTGATTAAATAAACTTTAAAACATTTCGGATTGTAAATAATCCCGAGCAATGTCGTGTATTCTGCTAGCTATTCAAAAATGAATTTGTTTTAAGCTTTTCAAGCTTGATATTGGAATAATATTTTCTTTTTTGGAGTAGAACTCTGAACCGATATTAATTCTGAGCTCGTTATTGACCATATATTTTATTAGAAACATTTCACCAATCCATCCACCACCCTCTTCTAATTCCCATCATTCGACTTTATAAATGCATGTCACTTTGCTCAATTCGCATTAATTATTTGTAAATGCTACTTCAAAAATAACAAGCAAGCAAGCAGGCAAATCCTGCAGTCTAAATAAAATGTCCTTTAAAGATACGTACATGTCTTTTCTCTCGAGTTGCATGCAACATGTTTTTGCAAGTTTACAAAAAGTAAAAATAAATACAAGAAAAGTATTTATTTTCTTCTCTAGAAAAAAAAAAAAACAAAACAAAAATAAAATAAATATTTTGCACATAAATAGCATAACAAGACACACAGTGGGTATACGCAGAAACACACATGCCATGAGATATAATATGCAAGATACAAGATACAAGATACAAACATGCATATCTAAGCGTTACAATTATCCAAACATGCTGTGTTGTATGGTGTGTGTGTGTGTGTGTGTCTATGTGTCTAGCATGTCACTCAAAAGGATTTAAATAACTTAATGTTGAAATTTAATTGTAGTAAAAAGGTTGAATAAACAATAGCAACAGCACCGGATGAGTACGGATAAAAGAGAAGAAGAAGAAACAAAAATTTAAAACAGTAAAAATAAAATAAGAAATTCAGAAATGAACGCACTCAAATGAATAAAGAACATAAATTAAATGGATGCTTTTATTCATATGTTCTAGACAAACAGAACATAGAGTGGAGAAAAAAAAATTAAATGCGTAGAGAGTATACACTGCACATGCTATAAAAACCAAAGATATAGGAAGACAGTTTTGAAATAAAGAACATTATTTCATAAAATCAAAAAAAAAAAGTAAGAAAAATTTAAATTATATTAGTTTTGAAATAAAGAACATTATTTCATAAAATCAAAAAAAAAAGTTAGAAAAATTTAGATTAAAAAAATGATCCTTTAAGAAATGGAGCATTGAAAGTGAAAATCATGAAAATAACTCCTGAAGTTCAATGGTTCTCTTGTAAGGATCAACATTATGGGTGTAAATAATGACCTACATAATCTACTTTCCATCCATTACAGCTGAGTGCTGAGCGTCAGTTTAGACCCAAGGGACAGACAAGTCCCGATTATGTGCTTAACGTACACACCTGCCTTGTCGGCTCAATTCTACGGTGCCCCTTGACACACAAGGAGTCGAGGATCAAGGAACAGACGTCCACCAGAATAATCTTAAGGAACGTTTATTCAGCAACGTACGGTAATTAACGTCCATCCAAAACAGATGATCTTTCGGACGTTAATAACAGCTACGTTTCATTAACTGGCGTTCTTCCGATCATCTCCTGCACTTCACTGCCTTGACTCTGGATGCGACCAACACCCTATATTTATAGTTTCAATACCGGTGTCACCACCACACTTAGTGCCTATTTAATTTAATTAGTATCGCCTTTGGTCGAAATTCGACCATTTAAAAATTGATTTTTTTTTTTTTATTATCTTGGAAAACATTTTTTTTCTTTCTTCACTCAGGTGCAAATTCAACCGAACTCATACCGCAGCAGGAAATCACAAAATATTAACTCCCATTCGATATAAAAAATTATGCTTATATATGTATGCGGAGCGACATCCCTTTGTCCACTGCCCATCCCAGAACCCAAAATCTCATATTCTACTTTCTAGTAGAAGGATATCACCAAGTGGGAACTCCATATTGAGTTTCATTGTTATACGGCATTTACTTCCAAAGCTATTCAATATAAAAACTTTGAATTGTAAAGGTGGTACTACGCCCCTTGTCTAATGCTCGTTCAATTTTTCCAGTCCAAGAACGACTAAATAGGAAGATCTTACCGAGTTTCATTGATTTTATAGTTCGAAAGTTATATCGAAAATTTGGGCTGTTTGAAAGTGTCACACCCCTCTTGCAACGCCCATAAAATGAATTTAGTGGAATGGTACGTGTGATGTCAGGTTGAATACCGATTTTCGAGGCTGTGTGACCTATAACTCATAAGCTATTCGATATCGCAAATTTGGGTTGTATGGGATATACCACGCCCAACATATATATTCCTTCCTTCGGTGAATTCCTTCTCCCTACTCTTATTGATTTAAAAAAAAAAATTATCAAAATCGGTTGAGAAACAAGGGAGAAACTGGTTCTTAACTGTTCTGTCTACGCATATTTATATATAGATAAATATCCTGTACGGATAACACACTGAAATTGGAACTATAGTACCAATCATGAATGGCCAGTGTTATGGCAAAAACCAGCCACATTTATTGGTAGAAATCGAGACCGATCTAAAAGCTCTGACAATATGAGGGCATTGTTACCCGGTTGTTAACAAGCGCAACTCCATGCTGATCACCATAGACCTGCTTGCGACATTGAGTCACCACAGCCAGCACGAAACTCCCCGAGGAGCCAGCCCTGCGATAGTCTCATAGGCTAAAATTTTTACTCCGACATAGCTCTCACACACACTGATACATAGCACATCACGCATGACTGTAAGGAATATTATTCGACACTTACTACCACCAAGATCAACCTTGAGCCACCAAATAACGTCTAACAGCCTGCCCAGCATCATCAAATTTGCACTACTGCGTTGCTCAACTCTCAACTCAACTCAGTAATTCTCTTCGTGCCCATATCCTCCCTAAACGCTCCGAGACCACTTCAGGATAGGATTTAAGGGATCTCATCACGCCCATACACTCCCAGAACACGCCGAGAGCACCTTAGGATAGGGGACTATGGTGAATCTTTTGATGTCCTTAATGACTCAGATAATACATCAAGCTTGCGCCTTCAGTTTTCTTCACATTATACGCTCTGGATTTACTGGATTTACTCTGGGTTACACCTTTTTAAAACTTCGCAATTCGTTCCAATTTAAATAGATCACACTTTATCAACACAACGCATCGTTCCGAGTTTTATAGCTCACACTATATCGCATACTAAAACTAGGCTGTCAGACTCATCTGGTGGCTCACCATGTATTGCACTAGCAATCCCATAGCTTTGCAGTTATTACTGTCACCCATTTTAAACCATCAATTAACGCACTTTTAAGACATGCTATTGTGCCAATGTATTTGTGTTCTTGTTTCTGCCAGGGTATGGACAGCCCCTGTGCTAACAAATTGTTTTTCGGGTCATTGTTATTCCTTCGTAGACATTAACCCTGCCGATGATCATGCCAACGGTTCAGCCTGCTGCCATTGATGTAGCTAAACCCGCAAGGTTCAAGGTGGGCCTGAAGACCCAAGGGACACTCGGTTTACAAGCACGGTGGTGGCAAGTGAACAAAAGAAAAGCTTGGCAAAGAAAGAAAGTAAAGTAAAGGCCACACATTCAGCAGCAGGGAAGGAGCTAAAGTCAACATAAGCATAAGAAACATCCTAGCAAAACAGCGAAGTCACAGTCGCTTCTAAACAATAAGAACATCACCACCGACCGCGCTGTCAACGTCACCATTAATTGTACTGCCGACGTCATTGCAAACAGCGTAGCTACGTCGCTGCTAACATAGCAGTCGAAGCAATTGCTAGCAGAGAAGCATTACCACTACTTATCTTAGGATATATCACGATAGCGAAGTCCTCACCCTGTTCGTGCTCTACAGAACTTAGTAAGATGTAAAGATTGATCTCTCAGTAAGATGTTTATGCTTAGAATGAGAACATATGAATACGACTCCAAAAGGATTCTACAATTTCACCACTGGATCGGACAACCATCGTAATAAAGGATGCTCCCAAGATCAGGATACAATTCACAACACAACAAAGGATATGGCGATATATACACCGGTAAGCAGGAAGTCGTTACACCTTAAAACATAGAAGTAATATATTTCTTTCTGAAAAAGAAGTTAGACTGGATTTATATCTGTCAAAATATCTATTCCTGTGAAAAGCGATATAAATTGATCAATTGATAAATTGAACGAGTGATAAAAGCTCGATTTGAAACGAGGGTTGCCTTCAAAGCCTTGCGCCTAGCAATGAAAAAAACTGTGGTTCATCAGTGAAAACGTTTTTATTGTTTTTCAAAGTATACTCCAAGATGATCTATACACTTTTGCATTCCTTTGAACCAATTTTCGAAACAGTTTTACCACTCTGAAGTTGGTATCTCCGAAACCAGAGATTTCGGCCTGGACGTTCATTTCGGGAATAGAAAAACGTTCGCCACGCATTTTTTCTTAATGTGAGGGAACGAGAAGAATTCATTGGGTACAAAGTCGCAACTATAAGGTGGATAACCCAACAATTGCACGTTTTGAGTGCTCAAAATTTCTTTGGTTTGAGCTGATGTCTGCGATCTCGCATTGTCGTGTTCGAGGATGATCTTCCTTCGGAGGTTGGTTTTCCTCAATTCTCCATAGACTTTCGGTAAACAAATGATTGTCTTCTATTGCGCATTCACTGTTCTCCGTATTAACTGTTCTCTTTTGCTGAAGTGGTACAGTTGCGACATGGCCGGTTTTTTCTGAAAAAATTGGTACCCATTTGCTGGATGTGCTTCGTCCGCAGACAACTTTTGTCGGATTTTGCTAACTTTGAAATTTGATTGCTGCTATGTTTCGATCTCATAAGAGTAGATTCATGATTCATAGCCTTTCTTTGCATTGTCGTAGGTATGTTTCGAACTACACCCGCTGTATTTTTTCAGCATTTCCTTGCACCAATCGATATGAGCTTTTTTTGAGCAACAGTCAAATTATGGGGTATCCAATGGGAAAAAATCTTTTTGACGCCTAAATGCTCATGTAGAATCGACTGTATACTATGTATTTCCATTAATGCCCAAAGATGACTTGATCTTACGGTATGTCGCATGCAAGTTTACTTCCAACAGTTTACGCACAGCATCGATTTTTTCTGTCTCAGTCGTAAAGCCGTTCTTGGACGAACTTTACGAAATTCGTCTTAGAGAGAGTAACGATCACGCTAGAAGTCATTGAACCAGTGTTTTATAGTCGTTTCTTAGTGGTGCTTTATTAACAACAGTCCAACTAAGTTGATCGATGCATTCTTTTCTTATCAACCCATGTCGAACATCGTAAAAAATCAGCACCCGAAAATGTTCACGTGTTAATTTAATTTTTTTGGTGAAATACATTCTCAAACCACTGTTAACAGCACAAAAAGCGCACATATACATACTAAAACGTTGTGGGCACATTTATGCTAGAAAATGTGAAGTTTTCGAAATCAACTGTCAAAATTCAACTGGTAATGCCTAGTGTTACCAAGGCGTAAGACTTACGCTTCAGAAGTGGCCATGAGTCCGTGAACGATAATGAAAGCAGTGGCAGGCCATCGACATCGAAAACCAACGAAACCATCAAAAAAATCAAAGAATGGATGACCGTAGACCGCAAATTGACCATTAGAGAGATGGTAGAGGAGTTGAGCATTGCTTTTGGATCCGTTCGAGACTTTTTGGTTAATGATTTGGGCCTCAGACGTGTCACTGCAAAGCTGGTGCCGAAAGACCTGAATTTCATGAAAAAAGGGACTGAAATTCTTGACGTCGCAAAAGATATGATTTCCAAGGCCGAATCCGACCCAACATTCATCAAATGGATCATTACTGGAGACGAGAAGTGGATTTATGAGTATGACACGCAATCCAGATATCAAGCGAGTGAATGGCGTGCACCGACAACTACGTCGTTTTCAGTCGTAAAAGAAGGCGATGCTCACAGTCTTCATGGATTATAAGGGTGCTGTGTATCATGAATTCCTTACATAAGACCAAACATTCATCAAGATTATTATTTGGGCGTTATGAGAAGTTTGCGTGAAGCAATTCGCCAAAAAATACCGGATTTGTGGGCAAACAACTCATAAATCTTGCACCACGATAACGCACCGTCGCACAATGCCATCGTTATCCGTGAACATTTGGCTAAAAACGAAACGAATACAACTCAACAACAACCGAATTCACCTGATTTGGCTCCCTGCGACTTTTTCCTATTCGGCCAACTCAAGAAACCGCTCCGCGGAACGCGTTTCAGCACTCAAGATGAGATCATGGAAAAATCGAAGGTGGCTCTGATGGCCATACCACAAACGGAATATAAAAAATGTTTCGAGGATTGGATCAAGCGCTGGGATAAGTGCGTTGCAGTCGATGGGGAGTACTTTGAAGGGGACAATATCGATTTTGATGTGTAATCTTGTATTTTTAATTTCCTGAATAAATTCCGGGAACTTTTTGATCAAGGTGGTTACATAATCCCTTATAATTTCATGTTGGAAAAAAAGCAAAAGTATTAAATCGGATTTTTTGAATTTTCAAATTTAATAGGAGCAGCTACTCAACATAAACTCACATCAAGTACAAAAAAGCTACACGCTTTGTTAAAAACATGAAGAAAACATGAACAGCTCTAATAAAACGCAACAACAACAATAACAACACAAAATTTAAAGCCACATTTCATTAGCTGAACATGGCAGGAACTTCATGTTGAACTGATAAATGGACTAACTTCATTTTCATGTTTTTCCATATGAAAGACATACAATAGACAAAGGAAACAACAACAAGAACAACTCAAAATCATTTCATTTGTAGCACTTACGTAAAAATATGCATCAAGTGTGAAGTAGCTATAAATGTTAGAGTGTGTGCAAACATACATATGTAAGTATATTTGTTTTTTTTTTTTTTTTTGTTTTTGTTTTTTCTCTTCTTCAACATAGGCTTTTTGCAATACGTTACGAAATTACTTCAAGCAAAGCATATGTAACTGCATGAGTGGGTGGCTTATGCCATTGTAAACGTAAATATATGTGTGTGTGTGGATGTGTATTTGTGTTGGGGCCTTTTCTTGTTGCTTTTTGTTTATGTTTTTGCTACACAACAAAACAATTCATATTCTTGCTGCCTAGTAAGCATACGTTTCTGGCACGAAGTTGCCGTTGTTACTAACAAATTAAAAGCAGTTATTTTGCAGTCGTCGCTTTCAACTGTAGCAAGTAGTAGTATATAAATTGTATGAGTGCGCGTATGCTTGTCGGAATGTTTGTGTGTGTGTGTGGGTTTGTGTCAATGTGTCTTTTATTTGTCTTCATGTCATTGCAATGGCTCGGCAAGCATGCTAAAGTAAACATATTGTCTATTTCTGAAATGTACACAGACAGCAACAGACAAGAACCCACACACAAATACACACTCCCACTCACACACTCACACATCAAAGTGGCAGAGAATTCCTGCTAGGTTGAACATTCGTTGTGTTTGTTTTTATTTGTATTTTGATGAAATTGAAAATACATGCTGTTGACTTACTTTAAAGGAATTTACTTTTTTAAGGTTTTTGTAGAATGAAATTGTGTAGCTATGTCTTCTATAAGTAAAAGAGAAAAAATTTCTTAAACTTTTAGGCTACATTGTCCTTAGAGAGTATCTATTGTAGGCTTGATAATAAGAAATTTATAGTTTTGATCCTTTGAGGGTTCTAATATTGATTTCATAAATAAAACTTCAACGTTTTCATGTGAACTTAAAATGTTTGGTGCCTTAAGTGTTAGTAAATTTAGAAAATTGAAAGTGTTTTTCTAACTCTAGAAAAGAAAAATGCGGCAATATGTGTAGATATTATTAAAATTTTTATCTGAAAAGTTTTCTAATCGACAGGGTTCTCCATTTTGTAGTTTCAAGAGTAAATGTAAATAAAAGAGGTATGTAATTAAATTCCTGACGAAATACTAATTTTTGTTTGAAAGTTATGTGCGAAATACTATTTCATTTAAATGGCTGACTCGAAATCTATTGCAAGAGTCGATAATTTTGAGGTCATTTTAATATATTTCGGGAACTATATCGAACATAATTGAACGAATGTTGACTTTTAAGTGCTTTGAAGTTTCAGGTTAATACACATAAAAAGGTCATTTCGCATAATCCGATAAATAAAGACAAAATGGCGTAAAAACGCATGATCTTTGCAGCCAAAACGTAAAAATTATACGTATTAAAAAGTCTTCCGAAAATCGTCGACCTAGTGTTGTATGGCTTGTGGTATAGTCAAAATCAAACCACATATCGTTGAAGGTAGGGTATGCAAAACCGGTTCGAATTATTCGGCGTTTCGGTTTTTTAAAAAATCGCAATTTTCGAATAATTCGAAAACCGGTTTTTTTGGCTCGAATTATTCGCCTGCTCGAATAGTTAAGAAATATATAAATCCACAATTGAAAATTGTAAAATCTTACGTTTTTACATTTCACTAACGTTTTTAACATTTCTTATCTCTGGCTTCTATTTCATTTTGCTTTATTTGAGCTTGTTTAAGCATATGCTTTCATTCCTTTCATTGGTCATTTCTTTTTGCTTTCCTTTGTTAAAACAGCATTTGCAAGCGGCTGGCGTATTTAATGTATGTTAAACATGATTTTTAGTTTATAATGCATTCTTTTTTTAAAAAAATATTGAATTATCAACAGCTTGACATGAACTCAGAAGTCTGGAAGTATTTAAAAAAGATAGGAAA
Source organism: Pherbina coryleti (assembly GCA_943735915.1). Taxonomy (NCBI): domain Eukaryota; kingdom Metazoa; phylum Arthropoda; class Insecta; order Diptera; family Sciomyzidae; genus Pherbina; species Pherbina coryleti. Next base: position 19,630,127 of record OX030948.1, read on the forward strand.
TTCAACAAGGCTTATTGTACGAAATGCCCAAAAAAATCTAAAAGCATAAAGATATAAAACATGTGTTAAAAATATTGAAAGAAAAACTCGAAACATAATTTTATCCAGTGATTCAAAACTACCATTTTCGAATTCATTTATGAACCATTTCGGGTAGAAACGTTCAATTTCTGCACTCATAAATGAAACTTTTTTGAATCATTCTGCGGACTAAAATGTCTCTCAAAAAAAAACCTTTTTTGTTCGGAAATGAGTTTAAAAATAACCATAAATTTTACTGTTTTGTTCGGAAATTACTTAAAAAAGAACCATAGAAAACTAAATAAGTTCTTTATGAATTTCGAAAAAGAAGTTCAGTTTTTATTTTTGGGAAAAATTTTCACGAATTTAATCTTCTATAGCAAGCACTTTTAAGCAACAAAATACAAAATAAAAAATTAAAAAAAAAATTCTAGCCAAACACTTTCGAAAAACTCTCACCTTACGCAAAACCTTCGCTTATAGTTCAGTGGGTAGTACTGCATAAGTACCTTTATTTAATTTATTCAAAAATAGTTGCTACTTTTGTTAAATAGAAACTTCATAGATATATGTATGTAGGTTAAAAAGTAAAACATTTATTAAATTTAGTCGAATTATAAATTCTAGTCGAATAATTCGAAAACCAGTTTTGTAAGAATTGTACTATTCGAAACCGGTTTTTTTATAATGTCGAATATTTGCATACCCTAGTTGAAGGCAAGATTTTCAATCGTAGGCAAAAAAAAAATTGACATTAACTGCAACACCTTCACCGTTTTCTTAAAAATACGACCCAATAAAGCCTTGTCAAATAAGCCTTGATCTTCAATTTGATTTTGAGTTTGATTTTGATTTTGATTTTGATTCTGATTTTGATTTTGATTTTGATTTTGAGTTTGATTTTGATTTTGATTTTGATTTTGATTTTGATTTTGATTTTGATTTTGATTTTGATTTTGATTTTGAATTTGATTTTGATTTTGATTTTGATTTTGATATTGATTTTGATTTTGATTTTGATTTTGATTTTGATTTTGATTTTGATTTTGATTTTGATTTTGATTTTGAGTTTGATTTTGATTTTGATTTTGATTTTGATTTTGCTTTTGAGTTTGATTTTGATTTTGATTTTGATTTTGATTTTGATTTTGATTTTGATTTTGATTTTGATTTTGATTTTGATTTTGATTTTGATTTTGATTTTGATTTTGATTTTGATTTTGATTTTGATTTTGATTTTGATTTTGATTTTGATTTTGATTTTGATTTTGATTTTGATTTTGATTTTGATTTTGATTTTGATTTTGATTTTGATTTTGATTTTGATTTTGATTTTGATTTTGATTTTGATTTTGTTTTTGATTTTGATTTTGATTTTGATTTTGATTTTGATTTTGATTTTGATTTTGATTTTGATTTTGATTTTGATTTTGATTTTGATTTTGATTTTGATTTTGATTTTGATTTTGATTTTGATTTTGATTTTGATTTTGATTTTGATTTTGATTTTGATTTTGATTTTGATTTTGATTTTGGTTTTGATTTTGATTTTGATTTTGATTTTCATTTTGATTTTGATTTTGATTTTGAAAGTATGAAAAATGCTTTATCTTTTTGTTTTTTTTTTTTTTTGTTTTGGTTTGTTCGAAATAAAATTAAAATTAATTCAAACTCTTTGTTTGCTTTCTTAAACATTTTCTTCACTGGTTTAGCAGAAACGTTGTAAAACGTAAATAAGCCCAGCTTTTAATATATTCAAATAATTAACATTTATTCGCAAGGATCATTAAAATAAATTAAATTCAAACAATAAACCGTAAAGAATTCACGCCCATTAGATACAAATTAAAACAATAAAACTTTGCATATCGAGTTCGCATTGTATAGTAAACAGCCAGGACAAGAACCCGGACGGCAAATGTCGCGTTACTGTTGCTATGCAAATAAAATGGAAAACTTAAGTGAACTTTGGAGGCGTGAAGGACCAAACTGCGTCAGTTGAGAATCAGTTTTGAACTCGTTCAGGTCTTGAGCGTGAATAAATACTAATGAAGTAACGTAAGGATGTGCCTGACAGCGCGTCAGCCTGGCTGGTTGTCAGTATCCTTTTAACTACTGGTATTGTTATGGTTGTTATTGTTGTTTGTGTAGGCGTTGTTACTGTATTTGCTTAAGATCTGCATAACTAAGCGTAATAGACAAATAAACAACAAAGTCGGCGATACCCGTTTCAATCATTGTTGCTGTTGTTGTTGTTGTTTCCGAATAGTGCACCTTAAAAAATTCCAGAAGCTGCGGCTGAAACAGCAGCTGTTGCTGCTATTATAATTTTTGCCCTCGCTGTTGATGTTGTTGTTTCTATTGTTTTTGTTGCAATTTTCTGCGCTGTCTATGCGGAATACATTATTTTGTGCTTCATAAACTGTGGGCGGTGTTTGTGTGGGTGTGTCACTATTTTATCTCACTCTATGCTATTTTATGCCTATCCAACTTGTTCCATCCTATGCGCTTCATATTTTCTATTTCTATGGTTGGCAGCGTCATGTTGAAAGCTCATCATGGCGCACAATTTCCGTTACTGATTGGTGACTGCTATTGTTGTGGTTATTGTTTGTGTTGTTGTTGTTCTTGTTGTTGCTGTGTTAGTTGCTGTAAAATATATTCCTTTGTTTTGCTTTTTCAATTTTATTATTATTTTGCTCTTTCTCATTATTGTGGGTGATTTATTTTGTCGGGTTTTTAGAGTTGCCTGGCTGGCAGCTTTCAGCTGCATGCTGTAGAGTGATGCTTTTATTTAACGTTATGCTGAATAATTTTGGCTCTTGGCATAATTTATGCTATGTTATGCAATGCAATGAGATCGAAAACATTTACAATAACAACAACTTCAACGCCAGCTGGGAAGTTTTCCCATGAAGCTCGACTTTTAACTACATTTTCTAACAAATAGTTACTATTTATTTTTCTTGCCTCTAACTACTACTCGTACTACAGCTCATTGCTATGCAACGTTGAATTGCAATAATTTCAACCGACAGTCAATGTCATTGTTGTTGCTTTGGTTGTTGTTGTTGTTGTTGATGCTGTTGGTTGTTGGTAGTAGTTATTTAAACATTTGTATAACGACTGGTTGTAATTAAGCAACGTTTTGTTTGAGCATCTATTCCCTGATGTTGCAGATGCATTGCAAAGTGTTGTAAAATTGTGTTTGTTTATAGATTCTTCCCTTTGTAGACATTATGTAATGATTTCAGAACTTCCTATTTAGTTAATAGAATGTTAATTATAAATATTAAATTAATTTAACAGTCGTCAGTTCAATACTACCCAGTGAACACAAATTATCTTTTATAAATTTATTTAGGAACTATTTTCAATTTTTAGGGTAGCATAATACGTATCCACTCTACTAAATGAAATATTTTGAAGCATTCGCCAGATTAAATTGCTAGTTTAAAATGAACTTTGTTCTCTTGTAAATTAGTTAAAAGCAAAAAATAGAAAATACATTGGATTTTGCATTTAATGCCACGCATCTCGTAATCAACTTAATATCTATTACACCTGTCATTTTTTTTGACAGTGACAGCTCTTGCATCTTAAAGAACGCCTAAAAATACGTTAAATTTGATCTGTCGAACTTAATATTTGGTCATACACACACGTTTTTTATCGCGTTGAAAATGTTGAATGATGTGCCAACAAAACAGCATTTGCGGGAAATTTTACTTTATTGGTTTTATTTAAAGAAAACTGCATATTAACCTCATCGCTTGCTCCTAAAAGCATGCCCTGTATATGTTTCGTCGATTAGAATGTATCAGGAGTGATTTACGTTCCAAAACTGGTGATTTTGACATCGATGACAAAAACGTAAGGCTAGTCGAAAAAGTTCAAAGATAAGGACCCGATGAAGACTGGAAAAGTTTGAAAATTCGCTTGGAGTTGATCAGGCAACCATTTGTCAAGCGTTGGACATGATCAAAAAGCAAGGAAATTGGCTGCGATCTAAAGCCGACGATCTAAGCCCGAGAGATATCGAAGGATGATTTGTCGCATGCGAACAGCAATGGCAAAATCGGAACGGTTTTTTTGCATCGTTTTGTCGGTAGCGATGAAAATTGGATCCATTATGATAATCCAAAGCCTTAAAAATGATATGGTTAGCCCGGCCATGCCTCAACATCTACTGTAAAGCAGAATATCCATGGTGCCTAGCTCATGCTCATGTATTTGATGGAATCAGGTGTTATTTATTATGAGCTATTCCAGCCTAACGGAATAATCACAGGGAGCGCTATCGATCACAATTGATGCCTTTGAGCCGAGTATTGAAGGAAAAAATCCCGCACTTCCAACAAATGACAAAGTGATTCTTCAGCATGACTATGCTCGACCACATGTTGCAAGCCCATTCGTCAAAGTTGTGCGCTTTTTGTTTCCGAAAATAATTTTGTAAAATTTTTTATTTTTTCAAATAAAATCTGCTTTAAATAAATCGGTTAGGTTCTATTAAGTGTTCAGTGCTCAGCTTTTTATAAAATATTGATAATTTTCACACTTATTTTGTTAAACAAACTTTGTTTATGTTAAACAATAATTTAATTGTATTTTCTTTGTTATCATATTATTGGCATTTTAAGTGTTTCTTTTGCTTCCTTCGTTTCTCTGAAGCTTAAGACATCTGTCTAGTTCCAGTGCTTCTTAGACTGTAGAAATATTTATTTCCATATATTTAAAAAACAAAACAAAACTTTGCATACTTTTAGTCACTACTGAATTAATCAGTGTTGCCATATTGCATAGTTCATTTCAAATTGCTATTTTTGCTTTTTATATATTTTTTATTAATTAATTATGCATATTAGTTATTTTTATTTTTTTTTTTTTTGGTTTTTTCTAAAAAAAAATGTTCTGTGCAAGGGTTGGCTGTTTCACTAATGGTAAAACTGAGCGGTTTTATCATGTTGGCTATGTGATAATTCTGTTCACACCAAATGTGCAGGCATAACAGGTCGAGTTGTGGACCATATTAAGGAAGGAAAAGGGTTGCGTTGGTGTTGTGAAAAGTGTAGATTGGCTGACATCAATTTTTACAAGCTTTTCAAGCAGACGAAGCATGTTGTCTCCGAAATATATAGGGAAATTGCTTCGATCTCTGCAAAATTCCTAAAATTCCTAAAATACATTTTGATGAGTATAAATATACCGATGGGCCAATTCTCGCACCCAAGCGTATAAAGGAAATATATGACTTTGTGCAATAAGCCAATAACTGACTCGACACCACCAATACAAACATCTGTTGAACGGGACATTGCAGACGATATGGACATTTGAGCTGATACGGTTGCCCCTACTTCTGTCCCAAATGTGCCAGAGTCTGTTTCCTTGCAAATGTTGGCATCATCCATGCCAGTTAGCGAACCTGTTCATTCTTATGCTCAAGCTGTTTCAATTTCCCCTTCTGTTGTTGAAGCTCAGCGGATGCCGATTATTTCTGTTCCTATTTCGCCTAAACCATTAATTGCAATTCCTCCAACTTAAGCATTCTTTGTCTCACGCTTAGCTGCAGATACAACAGAAAATGATATGAAATTTTTTCGTATCACCTCTTCGATCCAAAAATTCGAATATTTAAATGCGAGACTGACTAATTTTTCAGATTGACTGTCCCGGAAAATTTATTTAATACCCTTGTGGATGTAAACTTACAATTGTAATACAATTGTTTATGAATTTGAATTTAAAAACAAACCACGTGTGTCAAATTTTGTACACTTCCCTCGTTCTTCAAATATTCCTCAATATCATTCAAAACATGCTTGGAAACTTTGAAATGGGATATCCTTCTGTACCCACCGTATTCACCAGATATAGCACTTCCTAGTTTCGATTGATGGCCTGGCTGAGCCGGCCGTTCTTATGAAGATGTCAAAAAATGAATCGATTTGTGGATAGCCTCAAAAGACGTGTTATTTTTTCAAGATGGAATCCGGAAACTACCAGAGAAATGAAGAAAAGCAGTGGCTAGCAATGGATAATACTTTGAATAAAGTACATTGTACCAATTTTTCACAATAAAACAATCATTTTAACAAAAACTGCGCGGATTGAATTGCATACTCCTATAAATTTTTTTACACGTGTATTACGTGTGTTTAAAATATTGGGAAAAATATCTGCTTTGTCATGAACAAGTTACTAAGGATTATTTTTATAAATTATAAAATAAAAAAAAATTCTTCAAAGACTTAAAAGTTCAAATTCCGGCCAAGACTTAACCTTTCTGCGTTTTCTATCTCTGCTACAATCAACTGAAATTGAATAATCATCAAAATTTACGACTTGAAGCTGTAGTTGGTGAAAGAGATCAGATTTCTTTATAACTTGAATTGATGGTAAAGGCATAATACTTTCCTCAAATTTAAATTCATTTATTTCTACAGCTTTATACAATGCTTAAAACATCCTACATATGTTTCATTTGATTGCGCTTTTCTTCCCACTATCACCCCATTTCGAGCCAGGGCAGACTTGACTGATCTAAAAAAAATATTTAAGAAAAACCTGTGTTACAAGTAAATCTTTCCATAAATTAACCATATTGGTTTTCAACAGAAAACTGTGACCTCTAGAATGTACACAAACCACACATGGTAGTCTTATGGTGACCTACCACTCTATTCTGCTTGTTAACATAACAAGGAATTGTAAAGAAGCTCTTGTTAATGTTCTTGTTATGAAAAGTAAATTTTCGTATTCTGGCAAATAATTAATAATTTGAAAGCTCTAAAAAGCTGTTAAAGTTCACCACGCATGGTGAAAATGTAATTACCTAAGAAATAAAGCGTCAGCTGTTTTTTTATTGCTATTTCTTGCTTATTTTGAATGCTTATGTTTATTTTTCTATAAGTAAGATGGAAAATGTTATGAAATAAATAATTTACTGAGTGTTTTCAATTGTTTTAAGTTTCAAGATTAATTTTTTTCGATAGATAAACAATGTTCGAGCGTTTTGCAATCTTTAAAATTTATTGTCTTCCTTTGATCTTCTTCAATATCAACGCTTAAAAAAGTAAGAAGTAAGCATTCATCCATTTTTTTTATATTTTATTTTATTTGCACAGCATTTTTTTGGCTTAACACGGAAGTATCTTTCGTTGTTCAGATGTTTTCTGCCGTTAACAGAAAAGTTAAGAAAGGAGCTTTTAAATTATTACCAGAATGCGCAACCTTAACACTTTGTTAATAGTAACTATTTTGGTAATGTGGTGAGCTTAGTTAAGCTGAAAGAATAGGGCTGCTATATAATACTCCAAAAAAATTACAATAAAAATTTTCTTAAATAGATGTATAAAATATTCCCATATTCTCATAATGTCAATAGATAAGAGACATTCCTTATTTGTAAAAAAATAATGAAAATCAATCAATTTCCCTCCTTAAATATTTTTTTTAAAAAAATTTTTTATTTGCACTAAATAATTTTAATCATGTGATTTGATTAATGTTTCCTCTGAGTGAAAAGTTTTTGATAAAACTTTTGAAATATATAAAAATGTTTACTAATTGAAAAGGAAAACCCTTTAAGCGCGCTTTTTATATAGATTTTCAGTAACTTCAGGTATAGTTTATCGGATTTTTAATATCACTTTAAAAAAGTCCTTTAACATACTCTATTTTGCAACTTCCTAAAAAACACGAATAAAGGAATGCTTTAAAATAGTTAGTTTTTAGTCCTGCTAAATATTTTTAACGCTGCATTAGTTATTTTCAAAATATCTTCGTTGTTGTAAGCTTGAATTTTAAAAATTACTTCTATCTTGCTGCACATTTATAAGCATTTACTTACTTTACTATAAAATTCTCCTTTCCTTAAGCTTTTCTCTTATGTAACAAAATTAATTTTCTGCATTTAGCATAAAATACTTAAGAAGTTTCACTACAAATAGCATCAAAGATTTTTGCCAGGAACTTCTCTTAAGAGCACAAAAGTGAAGCACTTTTTGGCATTGCACTCGCATTTATTGCATTTGCTCTAGTTTATAATGCAAGCCGGCGCGCGCACTTGACTGCACCTCACTTCTTTGGTATCGTATCTTGCAGACATAGCAACGCAGCAGACAGCTGTAGACGAAGTCATCGCCTACATCTCTTCGCCCAACTCGTTGGTCCACAGCAGCTTCTGACTCAACGTGCAACAGTTCGAAAAAGTAATAGAAATGAAACGATGCGCAAGAAAAACCGTTTAGCTGAAGTTCAGTTTAATGACAAATGTCAGCGGAGTGGTGTAGGGTGAGCATAAAACTGTCTGGAGAAAAAGTGTAGGTATTGTATTTTATGCTTAAATTTAAAGTTGAGTTTATTGAATATACTTTTTAAGGCTTTGTCTGTATGGCGCTGGCTTTAATGCGCGGTACATTAAATTAATTAAAGTTGCACATACGCCATGCTGTACGAAATTATCTTAGTTTCCTTGGAAACTTGTTGAGCACTCACAGAATTGTTCAGAACTTGGCAAACAATTTTAGACAAAATGGAATCCTTGGAATTTTATGGCATTACGCGAGGGGTTGTCGGGTGACTTTAGTCACTAAGTGGTTCAGAGTGTGCTAAGACAAAATCATGGTGAAATTTTTTGAGTTTAAATTTTAAGATTTTTACTTCTTTAATAAAAATTTAATGACTTGTAGTTAACATAAAATCAGACGCATGAAAATAATTTTTTATTATTTGGAAAACTTTATTGTGTCAAATTCTATCAAAACTGCTGCACTAGTTACAAGTGGGGTTGGTCGTTGACGAACTCTTTATTATTTAAAATTTTTTTTTACTACATTACTTGTAGCTTGCTTGCTCCACTTGAGTGTCAGCCATCGTCCACTTGTTGTTGGTTTTTGCCATTTGAGGGTCTTTCTTGTATAAATTTTTTATATATTTTATATTTATTTTAGTTTTTTTTTTCTCTCATTGTAGCTCGTTACAGTTTTGCTTACTTTTCATTTATGCTGCACTTCGTTCGGTTTGTGGGTTGCGAGTTTTTGTGGCAACATTTTTTGCTGCATCAACTTTTAAGAGGGTATTTGGTGCATGCATTTAATTTTGAGCAAATAATTTTGAACGACTTGAGCTTTTGCTGGAGGGGCAACAACTTCTAGCTTAAAGGCATTCATAAAGATGTTTTGCGGAAATTAAATGCTGTGTGTGCACACATATATATAAAGAAAAATTGTGTGAATGTTTGTGTCATGATGTTAAACATGCTAAGAGTTTTTGTGTTTGCACTGAAGCTGCAGTTGTAGTGGAGATAAGAAATTTTCTCGTTATTTAATAGAAATTTTTAATCATGGAAAACGTGTAGTACATGGAAGATGGTTCAGATGATTTTCACAGCAAGTGTGAAAAGATTTTAGCAAACTTTTTTTAATGAGTTGCTAGAGTTAAGATGAGATATTTGGATTTTTTTTAATTTAATGGTTTAAACATTCCCATAAAATTTAAGGAAAAATAATATTAAATTTATTTGATGATGACATTGGTGATGTGTTCAATGTAAGATAACTTTGACTATTTGAGCTATATTCGGGTTTTAAAAAGTTTACTTTAATATTAAAGGAAACTAAATTTTTAAATGTAAGATTTTTTTTCTTAAAATCAGCTTTTAAAAATATTCATAAATTATGTTTTCTTGTATATGAGCAATAATTCAATAATTTTAAAATTGATTTCCCCAATAGTTGGCATAAAAGTCAAATGGGTGTTATAAAATAACTTACAATATGGACAGTTGTATACATAAATCCAAGTTGCAACAAAAGTCCACGTCGTTTTTTTAGTCACTGTGCTGACTTTTACGTGCATTCAAAATAATTATTGTTATCACTTTGCTGGTAGCTGCTATTAATTCTGCTGCCATTGAGTGCCAGTATTTTGAGTGTCAACACTTAAAGAGTCGTATTTTATTTACTCGTTTACACGAAAAGCGCAACAAATGCTTTCATTGTCAAATGACAACAACAACAACAACAACAACAACAACAACAACAACAACAACAACAACAACAACAACAACAACAACAACAACAACAACAACAACAACAACAACAACAACAACAACAACAACAACAACAACAATAACAATAACAACAATAACAATATCAACAGCAATGATATTTGATGTCTATGATCATTTCGTCACGAGGTGACACGCTATTAACGTGTTGCATCGTTCGTTATGCTAGAACATTTAATTAAATTGTTTATTTGCAATAATGATAGAAGCACAAAATTAAATTTAATTTAATTTAAGCTCATGCAAATAAAACAAATCTTTGTTTGTTAGAGCAAAGAATGTAAAATATCAAAAAAAAAAAAGTGTATTTTTTCTAGGAATTGTCGACACAACGTGCAGCAACATAAACAAGAGGGTCAACATGTTTTTATTTCATTTTAATGCTGATGCATTTTAATGAAAAATAAACAACTCAGATTTATTCAACTGACAGAATAAGTGGCAACACATGCTAGTTTTCATTATGTCAACAATATATTGAACGTGTGCTTGTATAAGCATAAAAGGACTATTTTTATAAATATTTTAAATATAAATATTTATAAGAACACTTGCATGCAACATTTCGATTTTTAGAAGAGCTTTACGATTTCAAATAAATATTATTTAAATATGATACAATTTTAATTAAAAAAAAACAAGTCCCAAAGGACATTGACAACCTCATCACAAGAGCTTTTTAAATCTTAGAAAATGGTTGGTGGTTTATTGGATGGTTTTGATGGTTATACTGCCTCAACCAATATTCAGTTAACTTACTTGAGTCATTTTGATGCTATGATCTCTTGTACTGTATGTTTAAGTGCGTGATGCGTTAGAAGATTGATACACAAATTGCTCATGATACACAATTGAGGAATATAAGAAGGTTATTGAATTTTATCTATAATTTTAATTGAGAGTTCTTGTAGAGTTTTGAATAAATAATTCTTAGCATCCTCATTTAAGATCTAATCAGTGCAAGGCATGTGGGTAAGTGTGAAAGCGTTAATTTTTTATTTCCATCGTCAGAAATACGATAGTACGTGGTTAAGGTTATTCCAATCTTTTCAGCATATACACCAATGTATCAGAATTCTGTATTGATTCATGTTATTCTAACTTAATCAATTCGGGATCTTGATAGAAACTCTTAAGTGCGGCCTAAGTTGTATGTTAAGCACATATTTCTTGCTCCCATAAAGTTGTTAGTTATCCTCTCCATCTACCAACAGCTATGGCAAAGTACTTACAATCAGTGTTGCCAGTCTAGCCTTTTTGAGGCTAGATCTAGCCTTTTTGTCGTCTAGCCTCGAAAAATACCATCTAGCCTCTAGCCTTTTTTTGATTCGATTAAACCTTTTCTAGCTTTTTTTGATATATTGCTTAAGATGTATGCACCAGAAATCTGCATGAATGGATCCATTTGTTGTTTCAAGTTCCTTAAATTTTTCAACTCCCTGCAAGTCGAGGCAGGGAAACAAAAGTTTGCGCGAATAATAGGCAGCAAGAATTAAGTCGTCAAATATAGAATACTGGAAATGTGGAAACTTGAAATGTCGGGAAAAAGTAATTGTTTTGCCTACAAATCGTTTATTTTCAATTCTGTTTTCGAAGTTCGAGGAAATAACTTCGTGTCGTCAGTGCAAACTTCCTTTCTCGAGTTAGAGCCTGAACAGAATCAAAAATCGTTGCGGCCGCCGGTCTTTGTTGTTGGAAAATACATGCAAAATGTAGAAAAAAACGCAGCTCTTTTTCCGCAACGATTAATCGCACAATTAGAATATATTCTATTTCTTCTCTTGCGACCGACGATTCTCTCTCTGAGTGCCATTAGTGTTGCCATATTTTTGCTAAGAATTGGCTGTATTTCATGAAATATGCTTAGTTTTTTGTTATCTTCTGACATTTCTTTTTTGGGTGTGTTGTATTCACACGATTGAAGAGACCAACACATTGAAATGAAATAGAAAAAATAAATAAAAAAATACTAAATAAAAGCAACCTTGAATCGTTAATCGCAATCACATCATTCTGGACACATTCTCTGCGTTCGACAACCAGAGAGGGTCGTTGGTCGCAACGATTTTTGATTCTGTTCAGGCTCTTAAGAATACAGTTTAACTTAAAAGCATTGGATTGAAGTATGTTTGTGTTCTTTTTGTTGTTTTTTATTTCCTGCACCTTAACAGGAGAGCTTTAGTAGTGCCGGAGAGGGTTAATATGTATGACCGACTCCCATTACTTTTGCAAAAGGAACATTTTTCCCTTGGGGACCTATTTCCTCAGACCACTCCGTAGGGGTTAATTAATTTCGTCACTTTGTACATAAAAGCATAAGTAGACGCTCGTCAGTGGCTTTCTGCGGCAGCGCAGTCGCTTGGACTTGAAAAGTAGAAAGCTTGATTTTTTTCTATCAATTAATGTAGGGTAGAAACAAAATAGAGTCAAGTCTGACTTATGATTCGTTTTTCAGAAGCTAGTCGTGGCTTGTTGGTTAGAAACATATCAAATTTCTACAAGTCAAGTCAAAACTTGATTTTTTTCAAGTTACTTGATTTTCAATTGACTTTTTGCAGATGTCTGGTATGGACCTAGTGCAATGAAACGTTATTTCTGCTGGAAATGGAAAAAACAAATATTCTTTGCAATTCTGGTCTCCATTTACTAGATATTTCAATAAAATTTTTAAATCCATACAAGAAATACGTTAGAAAATAGGTGATTCTAATGATGAAACTGAAAGTACTACCAGCTCCAGCAATGGGGCTTCGTCTGATTAATAAGATTTGAGGAGCCGAGTTCAAGCAAGAAAAATCTGAATAACTCGAAAAATACGGGTTTTACACTTATTATATATATGAGCTTGAAATACTGAATTCAATTTTAATCAATTTCAAATGTGTTTTGTTTTTGGAATTGTTTTATATCATATTCATATAGTATGTAAATATATAAATACGTACGTATATTCACAGAGTAAAAAAATAATGTAAACAAATCTAGGCTTTTTTAGCCCTTTTTTAAGCTATCTGGCCTTTTCTAGCCCTTTTTTAAAGCCCATCTAGCCTTTTTCCCCAAAAATTTCTGGCAACACTGCTGACAATATACTAGAGTGTATCGACTTGTATGGGAAAAATCTGACCCGCAATTTTGAAGGGACGTTCACCTTGTGTAAAAAATAAACTTTTCAGTGAAAAATTTTAATTTTCACCACACAATGCTATTATAAGAACTGGTTTGTGAATTTGATCAAATGAGCTATTGATGTCCTAAGCCAGCTAATTAGTTACGGTGAATTACTTGAGTGTACCGATGTTCACCTTGTGCCAAGAGGAAACTTTTCAGAGGAAAATTTTTATTTTTCACCACACAATGCTATCAATTATAAGCATTATCGTTCGTGAATTTGATGGAATGAGTTATCGATGTCCTAAACCACACGATTTGTTGTGGTGAATTACTCGAATGTAGCTAATTTCACCTTGTGGCAAAAATAAACTTTTCCGTTGTTGTAGTTAGGATAGAAAATAACTAGTTCGCGCATCTCTTATATAACACTATTCTACAAATATTTTATGTGTATATCTACCGATATTTTATATTTTGCCGATTCATATGATGACTTTCTGCTTTTTCAGGATGTTTTCATCTCTTTGATTTTTTCGTCACAGACCCTTTTTATTAATTCACTTTCATTTCCGTACTTTGCCTTTAGTTAGAACTTAATGTATCATAGCATTGCTTTTATTCATCAAAATTTGATTTTTTACTTACGATTACACTTGCAGTCTTCCGTTTTTTGCTGAAATGTCTTAAATTGTTTTATTTTTTACAAATGTAAGTTACTTACATGAACAGAAAGAACATTTTTCTTTTTTAATTTGCTTTTAGCTATTAAAAATAATCAAAAAAATTCTTTTTGCACGATTATTTTGAATAGATTTTAAATGCTGGTAAGGAAACAAAATTGGTTAAAAAATAACTTAGTTATGGACGATAACAACATTGAAGCTACTGAGTTTCTAACCTCAACTGCAGCACAATTTCTGGCCTCAGAATAGCAATTGAAATTTTTGTCAATTTTTGTATCAGCTGTCAAAGTGTTTCATATCTCTCTATCTATCGTTTCAGTACAGTGATTGTACTGTCGCTCCACAGCGACAGTGGAGCGTCCCATTCAACTTAGTCGAAACAATTCATTTTATGATTTTAAATGTAGGGGATTTAAGACAATTAAAAAAATTTTATGAAGAGTCTTATCTTTTTCATAATATAAAGATTTTTAAAATCAGTTGAGCAATGTTATGACATTCCAAGTAAGGCAAGGTACAAACACTTTTATTAACTCATTTTTGAGGTCCTCGACAAAATATTCGAAGTGATACAAAAATTCTGTAAGTGCAGGAATTCATCATATATTACTATTAAATGAAATATATGCGTGGGATGCCTTGTACAGTTTTCGTGTAAAACAGTATAATTATTAAAAGAGATTCATTCATATACTCCATTTTCCTACTGTATATATCTCAAGATAATCGTTTTTAAGGACTAAACTCAAGTCGCGCATCGTTGGTTCTCCTGAAACTTTATTCGGAAAACAAAAATTAGCCTTTTTGCTTGTAAATTTTTATTTTCTTTAGAATGCATACCCAAGTTGAGCAAGAAAATAAAAGTAAAGATCCTGCAAAAGTTTGGGTACAAAAAAAATTTAACTTTTTATTATTATAAAATCTTTTGACCCCAAATATTAAAAATTTGGTCATGTTCACAAACGTGTTTTTTGAATCCCTAAAACAATATATTTTCCATGGTATAATTTTAAGCTTGATGAAAAGATATTGAGCTGGTATTTCAGTTTTATATATCTCATGATGCAATTATGGTTTAAGTTTTAATTGAATAGCAAGAACCGCTCTATTATTAGGTTAAAAAAGGTTTGGAATTCGATTTGAAAGCAAATGGAGGGAAGAGGTCTTTCCCGTTTTTAATTGTGCTGCGGATTTTGCTCAGTGTCATTCTACAAAGACGGATGAGCTTTGCAGGAATATCAAATTAAGACGTTTGATGTTTGATGTTTTAAGATGTTTGAGTTAAAGGTGATTCTTAATGCACTATCGAAAACCGATTCGTTTTCGAAAAAATGATGGTGTGTGACGTATTGTTTCTCAAGGGTTTTCTTTAAGATTTGATAGTCCAAGACAGATAATGTGGCACCAGCTGGCTTGATCGTCGGTCTTCCACATAATACTCATGACAGGATTCTTTAAATGTGATATTAACAAGGTTTATCGCACGGAAGATAGATCAAATAGCAAATTGGGCATATCACTATGAAGTACCAATAGTTTGGAATACATTCTTCGGACCATATTCTGCAGAGAAGCTCATGATTGAATAGACCTTTGCCTCCATTATTTGAAGAGCACGGCTGTTGTGGACACACCTGTAGGTTTTGACGTGACGGTGTTTCTTTATATTCCTATTTCATGTCCAAACTCTTGTTTAAATCCATGACCCAATTTTTGAATTCATCAAATATACCGAATCTTTTTCATAGTTTAGGAAGGTGTATTTAAGGTATGTCTTAATTTTTGTCCTAATTCATGTTATAGTCCTTTTCTGATTTCATAGTCTGGTTTCATTGTGTTATTTTGTTATTTTTGAGCAGTGTTGGTTGCCACGAAAAAAACTGTTGAAATCATAACTAACTAGATTTTTGTTGTTGTTGATGTTGTTGTTTTTGTTTTATATTTTCTTAGGTGCATTAGCTTTACCTTTGCTCAAGCAAAAATCCAGCAAAAGTGATGCATAAGCGTCACATTAGGCGGTTCCCTAAGGACGAGTAATTGACGGCGTAATTTTTTTTTTTTTAATTTCTATCATATGCCCGATGACCTCACCTTCATTTTTGTTCCTTAAAATTTTATATTACGCCAGTAGTCACAGATTAAAAATTCCACGCAACGTTTTTTTATGGTTGTAGCATTTTTACTGCATTATGTGGTTGCCAACCTGAAATCATGATAAGAATTTTTTTTATTTTATTTGTGAGGCGTAAGAACACATATATTCTTAAAGTTGCACGTCTATTGAGTGAGTAATAATTCCATGCAACGATATTACATTTCTGTTACATAAGCTGCTATTTCACGACCTGACGATGTCAGAACTTTGTTTTATTTTTGTAGTAAGGCCAAGTCGTAATCCTTCATTTTTCTTTTCAAACATTTATCGTAGCTTATATACTCAACGAGTAAAAATTCAATGCAACGCCGTTGCATAAATGTTGCATTGTCAATCTTTGAGAGGCTCTCGCTGTGTCCCCATGACATCAGAAATTTTTTTTTTTTTTTTTTTGTGAGGGCTTAAAACAGGCCTTTACTAATCCTAGCACTAATACTCAGCGAGCAATAATTGAATGTAAAATGTAACAAATTTTCAGTTGCGTTGCTTAAGAAGCTCCCACTGCGTCCTGATGACGTTTTGAATTTGTGTTTTGTAGTTATAATGAAGTAAAAAAATTTACCTTTTTTAATCATAGCTTTTATACTCAGCGAGTAACAATTCAATACAACGCAGACGAATTTCGAAAAAATATATTTTTCAACTTTTTTGGAAACCTGCGTGGTAAAACGTAACTTTGGCACGTCAAATAGAAAAAAAAAAAAAATAAACTAAAATACCATTAAATTCTGCACAAAACAATCCTATTAACACTGTCAAACGCAAACTTTTAGAAATTTTCTCTGACACTTATATAAAAAATTGCTAAAATGATTATTTAATCTAGAACATGAAATATTTGAGGCTCTTAACTGCCCAATGCACATATTTGTTACCTTTGTAGGTCACAACATGTATTTCGGAAATAAATAAAAAGACCGAATTTTTATTTTCTTTATTGTTTTTTGATATTAGCTATATTCTAATTTATGGTTAATACATTTTTGCATGCATTCGCACCATTTGTCATAATCCATTCCACTTGAGACACCTCTACTTGAGACATAGTTGTTGAGCACATCAACGGCTTCTTCTGACATCGAATATCATTGTCCACACAATTTGTTTTGTGGGATGTGCGGGAACAAAAAGTAGGCATTGGGTGCCAAAACAAGACTGTATGGCAGATGACAAATTAACTCAATATTTTGAGTGCTCAAAAATGCCTCAAGCTCACATTGTCTTCATGAAGAATACTTCTTCGTCACTTGTTCGTTTTCCTTTTTTCGCGGAATATTTCTTATTTTTCTGTGTTTCTCAAGTGGTGCACCCGTTGCAAAAATTAAAAAATTTGTTGTCTGTTTTTTTTTGCAAAATTCAATAAGATTAGGTCTTCATATTTATTTATTCCCGAAGTATATGTAGTAACCCTCGTTTATATGGGTTGGTGTGAATATTGAAGTACTAATTTAATTATATTGGAAGCTCAAAACGGACGCAGCATATTTTTTAAACTGCGAAATATTTTACTTAATGAAATTTGAGAGTGGAAAAAGAAGAAAAATTGCACATAAAAATATTTTACTTTATTAAAAAATGTAATAACGAAAGCATAGAGCCATATTTGAAATACCAATAAACTTAAATAACGCAGAACAAACAACACCCACCCTCTCCAATAAATGAAATATTGACTTAAAATTTGTAAATATTCCATAACATATTTTTCGACGTAGATAGCATTTCTTAATTAAAAAAAACACATTTACAAGTTTCGTTATTACAACAATAACAACAATATAAATTGTCCTATTTACTCACGCAACAATAAATTCAGCGCAGAAAAATTGCTTTTTACCAGAAACAAATGGAAAATACCAAAGAAAAAAAAACATAAAAAAATCGAAATGAAAATTTCAAAAAACAAAGCAAAAAATAAAAATACAAAAATGGGCAATAAATGAATGCATTTGCGCCTGAGAACCATTTACACAAAATTTATGTAGAGTAACGCTGCGTAATTTACGCCAATTAACACGCCAGCTGCGACAACAAGAAAAACAAAAACAACAACAGCAACATCAACGAGCAGCATCAGCAGCAGCGACAAAAAAGTTTGCAAAACATTTTAAAAACGCATTCAACTGAAATACACGAAAAACACTGAAAACTACACAGCAAAGCAAAAAAGCAAAAATACACTGCGAAAAAACAAAATATTGAAATTTCATTTAGGGATCAATGATGGCGAGCAGCCATAAGCCATAAAAATAGCAAAAACAACAAACATTCAAACAACGAACGAACAAGAAAAAAAAAATAAAAAAAATTCAAATAAAACTGGTGACAAGCTGCAAGTCAATGGAAGGGTGGCATGTTCTGGTTAATGGTGTTGTTGTTGTTGTTGTTGTTATTGCTATTGCGGCTATATGGGGCGTGCTGAGCCTGCTGCTGTCGATCCGGCTGATGCGGCTGTTGGCTGGTGAATGCACAACATGCAGCAAGAGTAAAGCTTGTACGCTTTGAGGCTTTTAATTGATGCTGCATTGAGTTTATGAGTGTGTGAAACGTCGTTTGCACACCCACCCACCGAGCGTCAGCCACTTACAATGACGCGCCCACTAAGCCCACAAATATGTTGTTGTTGTTGTTATTGTTGTCTGCCTTTAACGCTTCGTAGCTCACACTAATAGCGTTCAACATGAAGCACAGCTGGATTTTATGATTGTGCCTCAAACAATAACAACAACAACAAAAACAACAAAACAACAACAACAACAACAATAACAACATGAACAAGAAAAACAAAAACAACAACAACAACAATAACAACAACAGTAACAACAACAACAGGAACCACATCAGCATCAACAACACCAAAAACAAATAACGTACAGCGCCAGCTGCACATGTTTATGTGTGTGTGTGTGTTTGCTTTTTCGTCTTTTTTTTTCTTATTTTTGCTGTCTTTATTTTTGCTATTTTTTTTTTCTTTGTTACGTTTTGGTTGCTCTCCAAGCCCATTATGAAAATGGCTCCGTTTGGACCAAAAGTCCGCTTTCTGGCATAATGTGCCTATAAACGTATCTGGCAACGCCCGCACCTGATATTAAACTTAACTTTATGCTGGCAATTTTGATCATAAAAAACAGCAACAACAGCAAAAAACAAGGTTTTCAACTTTAAATGGCATTCAGCAGGCCGTTAAACAGGCACCGGATCTATGGGCTTTAGAGGTCGGGTGGTATAAGGTGCTCAATCTACAACGTGAGGAGTGGTGTACAGCATCAGCTGGTGTAAACTGATCCGAGTCGTTGTGGCAACTACCCCCATCCACATTGAGGGTCATAAGCGTCATGCTGCTTGCGTTTGCGTGCTGAGCTGAACTGCTCTGCTGCTGCTCTTGCTGCTTTGTATGCACAATTTGCCATGCAACGTGCACGTATATGCATGTGCAGTTGTGTATGTGTGTACGCTCTAGTGCATGTGTTCAACATACAAAAATTAATTGTTGACCTTTGACGTTCAACACTAGGCTCAATAAAGTGCCTGCAATGCGCTGCAGTAACAAAGACAGGTTCGAATATTCTGGACATTATTTCATGGTGTTATGTGTGTGTGTACTATCCTGTTGTTCCTGCTGTTGCAGTTTTGGGGCAAACTTTATTATTGATATGCCTGTGGTGCAACGTGGTGCAGAAAGTTGAAGTTTTCTTTATGTGTGTGCTTCTGATTTGCAACACCTGTTGTATTGTCTGTGTTGGTGCTATAAAATTTATATTTTATATGCACTCGTTCACAAATGTTTGCAAGGAAATAACTATAGAGCAGAGACCAAAAGTTTTCTACCAGGTCAGAATGGATGGCTCTGTGGGATAATTATTTTTGGTAATCAACCCTGGTTTCAGGCTAAAGGTGATGGTCTCACAATATCTGTGCGTCTTAGTTTCAGGTTTTTTCTCTTTAATTTTTATTTTTTATTTTTATTTTATTTTTTTTGTCATGTTTGACATACCTTTAATCATTTTTTTGTTTTTAAGTCAACTAAAAAGCAGATATATTTGACAACAACCGTATAACTCCACTTTTTTTTTTCAAAAAATATTTTGATATAATGAAAAAAGAATCCTCCATAAGTTGGTGTAATGAAAAGGAAACTGAGGTAAAACTCTTGTAAAAACAGTTTTGGAGTTTTCTTTGATTCTCGGTTACTTTATTTTTAAGATTTTTGTTTTTATTTTTCTCAAAAAGTTTAGTTATCCTGTTGTTGACTCTTGTTGCTTCAATCCTTCTTATGTTAGAGTCCATATCAATCAAAAAACTATCGTATTTTTTAAAAACTTCTTGAACATACTTATATACATTCTAGCTTATAAACCCGATATTACTCAGGATTTTTTTCTCCTAGCAGCAATGTCACGACATAAAAAGCATGATTGATTACTTCAATTTCAAAGTAAACAAAGACATCTTTAGTCCGTTAGTCGGTAAATGCATCTTTGATAACAACACCTCCCATATCGGAACGAGGCTAATTGCAGAGCAGAGTAACACTAGATATGTATAAACATCTCTAAGTTGCCTATGAATCAAAAAAATCGGAACCAAATTAATCACATTCTGATTGACGGAGGTACTCTTTTAATGTAGTAAACGTACGCACGATGTGCGGTCTCAACCTAGACTCGGGTCATTATTTTGTCGTATCCAAGATCCATACATATAGTATCTATGTACCGCCAAAAATGCACGTAATCCAACACAGAGCAATGAGACGTTGACAAGCTGCAATTTAAATGTGTATTTCTATTCTATTCTATTCAGCCTTTTCTATTCTATTCTCACTTCTGCTTTAAGAATGTACTCCTCACTTCGATGATATATGCCCGCAATAGACTCACATTTCCACTCAATGTCATAGAAGTATTTGGATTATCTTGCCCTTGTCGAAGCCAGTTGCATTTCTAGAGACAGAAAAGCTTGAGGCAAAGAAAATTGGGATTCATGGCGACAGGAATGAGGATCTAGTGGCGAATGTGAAGATTACATTATTGCTGTGAAGGGAATACTTCTCTTAGCTTTTAAATGCCGACGGTAATAACTGGGACTGTTATAGAGACGATATCCCGAAAACGCTAATACACATGACAGCGTTGAGGAACCAATGGCCTACCGATTGAGCTGTTCAAGCACGGAGATGCAAATCTGACGATTGGAATCGCCCAATAGACACTCTACCCAATAGAGTGTCTCGTCCATGTATGAGAAAACATTTTTTTGAGCAAAAAAAATATGATTGCGTGTCATCTTAAGGGCTCTACCGACTTAATAGTTTTGTAGGTTTGACGTATTTTGCGAACATACACTATATGCCTACAATATTATAAAAATAAAGCTCAAAAGGTATTTTATTATTGAAATTAATTTAAGAAAAGCACAAGAAAACAAATTAAATAAAATACAGCTTTTAGTCAATGACAAAAACATAGAATTTAAACATATTTTTGTGTCTAAAATTTGGCATTTCCGTCGAGATTGCAACCTGGTTCAGTTTCTTTTCGTCCTAGCAATACCTCCAATATTTTTTGAAACTTCTGTCCGGGCTTTAGATACAGCTTTGTGAATCCTTTTTTTTTTATCAATAACCAGAGTTAAATCTTCGGCAAAAACCAAGCCGATGTCGGTCAAAACCGCAGAAGCAACAGTAATGTAAACCGATTTGCCGTTTAAGTCGATACAGTCTCTGTGGAGGGCGTGTTTGTGGGAGATGCCTCTGTTATCGGATATATTTCTGAGGAAGATTCACTTTCCGAATATTCATTACAATTTGCTGAAATGCAATCGTTTTTTTGTGTAGAACATGACTTTTTTGATACCTTTATTGACTCTTCAATTTGTCTCTGCTGTCGTTTCATTCGCCTAGCCGTTTCTTTTTTATCAACAACGATTATAACCGTTTTCCGGTCAATTCTTCGATCCAATAAAACACTTCTCTCATTGATGGAAACTTTCTTAGATTTTGAGAACGAACAAGATTCAAATGAAGTGCATTTACTAGCAACAAGCGTCGAAAAGCTTCTCAGAAGACTCTAAAAAATATTTTAGTTTGTTTTCAAATAAATCTTTTTGCTTGCTTTCGGGTTATCTTTTCAAATTGAGGTACTTTTCGAAATCGGATTTTAGTAATTGAATACCTCGTTCCTTAGTTACAACTGGAATTGAAGCTCTGGTCCAAATATTATTGATCTCTTCAAAAAAATTGAATGTGTACCTGAATTCGATGGATCATTTCCACTATATTTCAATTTCAGGTCGTTTTTGACAAATAAAATGCATTGAATGACGTCCCTTAAGTTGGTAGCTGCCGTCTTTCCAATTCTTTGAATGGTCCCAATATAGCATAAGTAGTCTCACTACGCCTTAGATTTAAAAGCAAATAGCAGATTTTTTTTTGACTCGAGTTTAGCTACCATATTCACTTGCAGGGATGTGAAACCACTAACGGGGCTTCATCGAAGCATGTGGAATTCACTCAAATGTATAAATTGTAGTTAACAAAGTAATTATTATTTATATTTAGTTCAGTAACCAAAATTAAGGATAGCGAAATATCACTATAAAATTTAAAATTTTCCAAAAATTTCAAGATTGGAAGAACCCTTAGGATATAGTTTTTTTTTATTTTTTAAATTATTTTTTAAATTATAATCTCTAATCAATTACGCAAATTTCAAGAGTCCTTGCGTTATGGAAAAAAAAAAAATTATCGGGATACTACTGCCCAATCCATAATAAAGGTAATCCTACCATTTACGCCAACTGTCGTGGGATAAGGCTTCTTAACATCGAATATAAGATCTTATAAATAAAATAAATAACTGGCCATTTCAGCCCTTGAAAGGACTTTGACCTAGCTTCTTATGTTCATTTGTGTTGTGCGTTGTATTAAGTTTGTACACAATTGACCGAGAACCGGAACTACAGGTTTAACGCTGACTCCGAACGGCGATGAACGGAATGTTCTTGTTCTCAAGAAGCTTTACATGGGCATTTTGATTACTCTCTGAGGTTTGCCATTGTCTGCAGAGAGGTGGTGACTGTACAGAAAAATTATTTTAATTCAAATAATTTTCTGTCGCTGTTGGGGTCCGAGCCCGGGTCTCCAGGTTCGTTGGCATAGAGGCCACGCACTTTAACCATCTACGCCACGGACGCCACAACATAGGACGCCACATACAAGGTCTTGTCGAACATAATATGTGAAAGACTGAAGCATATCGTTAATCAGCTCATTGGACACTAAGTGTGGCGGAGAAGATCCTACCATTAACGCCAACTACCGTGGCACAAAAAATAGTACCGGTGTCTGGGAATCTCATGTCACTGTTGACAACACCTCATAGGAAATTTGTAAGGTCTTCGTTGCCTGGGATTAAGCATAAGCTCCTCCAACGATGTGAACATAAATATTAAACATAGAATACTCTTGGCAAACATAGAATACTCTTGGCACTAACAAAACTCACGCTCAATAAGTGATCTATCCTATTATAAAAAGATAAATCGATCATTTAAGTTCACTTGGTTTGAAAGCACTTTGACAGCTTCTTATGATGAAATTGTGTTGTGAGTGTAATTGAATGTTTGCCCACAAAAGATCGAGAACTGAACCTACTAGTTTTAAGTCGATTTCGAACGATTAGTGTACATGTTCTCAAGAAGCTTTACATGACATTATTTACTCTCTGAGATTTGCCATTGTCTGCTGATAGGAGAAAAATTATTTTCAATTGAGGAAATTTCTGATTCAGCTGGGTTCGAACCAGGCCTCGAATTGAAATCGAGTGCTTCACGCACTGTCCAACGCACTCGGCCACGGCCGCCACAAAATTTTATTTTACAAAAGCAAAATAAGGTTCTTTGTTACCTGATAACAAAAATAAAAAAACAAAATAATGTAGCAAGGACACCAAGGAGCCGTTTAATGCACTAAAAATGCACACTTCAAAAAATTTGGATGAAATTACAACTGCATGACTATTGGCGCTACGGTAAATTCTATAGAAAGAGAGAATAGCTGAGATATGACAGAAAAATATGAAAAAAATGAACACTTTAATAAGGAGAAGTATTAAGACAAGAATAAGAATAAGGATTAGAGCATTGCATTGGATAAGAATTAGGCCACAAATTTTGTCAAATACTGGGAAAAAGACTAAGACAAGAATTGTGACAAGGATTTGAACAAAGATTTAGACACGCCCATAAAGCGATTTTAAAGACAAGAATGATAAAAAAAATAATTACAGGCAATGAGACATGAAATATAATAAGGATTAAGACAAACTAAGGAGAAGCTTTCGGGCAAAGATTGTGGAAAATAAGTGAAAAATGGATATGAAAAGGTATTCGAACAAGGATAAGGTCAGGAATTTGAACGTGGATTAAAACAAGAGTTGAACAGAAACTATGAGCAACATATGAATAAGTTTAAGAATGAGGGCAAGTTTGGCAGCAAAGGAAACACGAATAGGGTCAAGAATAAGCATAAGGATAAAGATATGCTGTAGCGTCAAAACTTAAGGGTGTGTCCACAAAACAGACGACTAGCAAAAATAGATAAGAATTCTTCCAAGCCAAAATAAGATTTGTTTATTGTTTGATAAGATTTGTTCCCGTCCAAAAAGAAATAATTTTTCGGTAAATTGTCGGAATAAGTTAAACGAGTGGTTCACAGTGAAAATCACGCAAGATTACTGATGAGTTGGTAAAGTGACCAACTAGACAGCTGTGTGATTATTCTATATGAAGTAGTTCTTGTTGGTTGTTTTCTTCATAAACAAACTTAACCTCGAGCTCAACAATAAGGCTTGACTACTCAGTCATCTTTTGATTTGTAATGATATGAAAATTATCCAAATAGCTGCTCTAAGATATGTCTGAAATGAATGAATAAATATTATTTTAAAAAACCATAAAATAAACTTTAAACCTATTCGTAACTTTGAATCTTAAACTTGCATGTTAATGTATATAAATAACAATGAACATTTTCGCGGTGAATTATAATAACATTGAAGCTCCTCCCATAACCATAAGCTCCTTCCATAAATTATCCTCAAGAAAAATATTACATTTAACCAGCATAAGGCTTCAAAACAATTGTTTGTTTTAAATGCTTCAATAAATTGCTTTTTTAGCATATAAATTGAGTTTATCGCAATTTAAACTGAAACGTGAAACTTTTATTTAAATTGTGGTGTTATTTTAAAAATAATTTTCTTTATATTTCTGAGAATAAAAGAGAATGAAAAACAGAAAATTCTTCTCCAATGACTACTCAATGAGCTCCAATTTCAAACAGAATTTAATTGAGTGAGTTCGTGCGAAAGTTCTCACACCCCACTTCCCCTCCCACCAAAGCCATGATAATTTTTGTGTACTATAGTGGCTTAGAACAATTTTATAACGACTCCCAAAAGTATGCTTAATTTATATTAAACTAATTAAAGCTAATATCAGCGCACTACAGACAGACAGACACACACAACCACCGCCAAACAACCAAAACAAGGACAAGAAGATATTTAAATTAATGCTAGCGATACATTTGCATGTACAGCGCAAACTAAAGACTATCGAAGCGGAAGCTCAAAGTAGCTTGAACTGCTTAAAGGATACAAGAATAACAACAACAACAACAACAACAACAGCAAGAACAACGAAGGATGCGTGCGTAACGTACAAAAGTTTTCAAACGAAACTCATTTCAAAGTAATTATGGGGCGCAAAAGTGAAGATATTCGAGTTGATGCATAACAACACAGAAAACAACAGCAGAAACACAACAACTTGGGGTCATAAAAACAGCAACAACAACAACGATAACAATAACAACAACATGCAATACAAGAAGTTGTAGTAATTTTCCAATTTTATGACTGAAACTCTGTAAAGCTCGCCAAAGTTTGCAGCTTTTGCTGCTGTTGTAACAAATTCAATAAATAACCCAAAAAAAGAGAGGAGAAAAAAACATTAAAATAGCTATAAACAGCAAAATTTTCTTTAAGGATTTTTCCACACAAATACTACTTATAGCAAATCGACTTAAAACTTGAAAAAGGCAAAAAAAAAAAAAAATGTTTATTTCAAATTTTGCAAGAATGTTTTTTTTTCAACGTTACAACCAAAAATAACAACTCAGTTTAAGGATTAGAAAAAGAAACTTGCCAAAGCATCAGTGGTATAAAAGGAAGCGATAGCTGAAGCGGGTGAACCAAAGGCAAAAAGAAAAAGTTTGCTTCTTTTCAAGATACATGTTTTTTTGCAGACTACTCTAAGGTTGTTAAAAGCTAAAGCATAGCCTCAAAGTTAGTTTGACACAAGAGAGTTAAAAAATGCACAGTGAAAAAAATTGAATATTTTTTAATGCAGAAAATATATTTATATTTTTTTTTTAATTTTTACGCTCTTTTTAGAATTACCTATAATATCATTTCTCACGAGACTTTTCAGACTTTATTCAGGTAGCTAATAAAAAAAAACAATATTTCCCAAATTTGACTTTTCTCATCCCACTGTGTTTTACTTCTTTCTAATATTCTCTGAGCTGAGATATTTTTAAGGAAATGCGTAAATTTTTTTTTAGTTGCAGAAGTCGTTAAAACTTTTAACATTTTCTGTAACAGGATGTGTACAACTTTTAATGGCCTTGAGGCAGTATTCAAACCATGCATTTCTCGTTTCAGTTAAAGCCTAAGTGGAGTCATAAATATTATTCTGAAGGAAGCTTTAATGCTAACAGTACGCCTCAAGCTGGTTATTTTCTTTTTTTCACCTTAATAGTTAGTTATAACTTTTTAAATAATTTTTGGACTTGTATATAGTAAATTTTAACATATTTCTCGCATGCTATAATTCTTTTTACAAGTTCACAGAATCTGTCGATATAATCAAAAATATCAAAAGGTTATGCTTGTTTGACCACTTTATGTAAGTTTTTCACTCTTGACAAGACAATGTGTCTTCGCATGCTATATACATATATGTATATATATTTATTTTCCTCGCATGTTATAAGCTTTTTGGATTAGTTCACATTATTTGTCGAAAAAATAAAAATACCATGAACTCAAGCTTGTTTAAGCATTTTCAGCTCAGTTTTGATGCATAGAAATATGTATCTTAAATATTTTTCTCGCATGCTATAAATTATTTAGATAAGTTAACAGAATTTTTCGGGAAAATCGAAAATACTAAAAAGTCAAGCTTGTTAACGCACTTTAAGCACGTTTTTGAAGCATAAGAAGATAATATCTAGCATGCTACTATTTTTCACGCATGTTATAAATTTTGGATAGCTTACAGAATTTGTTGGACAAATCAAAAATACCAAGAACAATTTAAACGCATACATACAAACTATATGTTAATGTATTTTTCTCGCATGCTATAAAATTTTTGGATAAGTTCACAGAATTTGTTGGAAAAATTAAAAATACCAAGAATTCAGGTTTCTTTTAACACTTTAAACGCAATTTTAACGCATACGTATATGTATTTCAATATATTTTTCTCGCATGCTATATTGTTTTGGGAGAAGTTCGCAAAATTTGTCAAAAAAATCCATCCATTCAAAAAAATACCAAAAAGCCAAGCTTTTTTAATCACTTTAAGAACTGTATTAACGCATAAAAAGATAATATCTAGCATGCTACTATTTCTCACGCATGTTATAAAATTTTGGATAGTTCACAGAATTTGTTGGAAAAATCAAAAATACCAAGAAGTCATGTATAAAAAAAAAATTTTTTTTTTGCAAAATCGAAAATACCAAGAAATCAGACTTGTTCAAACACTTTGAGCACAATTTTAACGCATACCTATATGTTTTCAATATATTTTTCGCGCATGCTATAAATGTTTTGGAGAAGTTCGCAAAATTTGTCAAAAAAATCAAAAATACCAAAAAGTCAAGCTTGTTTAATCACTTTAAGAACAGTTTTAACGCATTAGAAGACAATATCTCGCATGCTTTATATTTTACATATATGATTTTTTTAATTCATTTTTCTAGGATGCGTTGCATTTTTTGGATAAGTTCACAGAATTTGTAATAAAAGTCGAAAATAACAAAAAGTCAAGCTTATTAAAGTACTTCAGTCACGGTTTAAATGTAAAAGAGATAATATCTCGCATGGCTAAAACATATATGTATTTTGATATATTTTTCTCGCATGTCACAAATTTTTTGGAAAAGTTCACAGAATTTGTCGGGAAAAACAAAAATACCAAGAAGCCAAGCTTTTTTAACCACTGTGAACGCTTACATATATATATATTTTAATATATTTTTCTCACATGCTATAAATTTTTCTTATAAGTCCACAGAAAGTGTCGGGAAATTAAAAAATTCCAAAAAGTCAAGCTTGTTTAAGTACGGGTTTAATGCATAAGGCAGCAAGCATAATGAAGCATATGAGAAAGCTGTTATCGAATATACGTGTATTCTGTTCTTGTTTGTTTCTTGATAACTTTATTTTGTTATGTTGTTGTATCGAATCACGGTAAACAAACACGATTATATATTTTAAGTAAGTAAGTAAGTAAGTAGACCTCTCTTAAAGGAAAACACATGTTTCGATTTAAAATGGTTGAATTCAATTTATTAAATATTTTTGTGTGGAAGAAATATGGATGCTGGAAAATTACTATCGGCAGTTTTTGTTTGAGTTCCTCTTTGGGATCAGAAATATAAACATTATCACAACAGGATTTTTGTGGATAAATTGTGGAATGAAGTTTCCTAAGAAATTAAAGAAGAAAGTTATTTTAATTAATTTATTGCCTTTAAAGATAGCATAAGAATTAAATGCGTTTATTTCGTTCACTGCCTTTCTTTTTATTTTTATTTTAATTTCTAACAATTTCATATATACATTTTCTTAGAATTTTCAGACTCCGCGACTGAACGCATAGAAGAGCTTCACAGTACGCCCTCAGCCGCTTTGCAAAATGCTTTCAACAGCACAGCAACGAAACGCTCATATGCTTCACTATGAGCGCGGCCTTTGAATATTATATCTCGCATGCTTTACAAATATATGTTTTAATATCCTTAAATGCTTATCAGAAACCGACTAAATAACCATCAACATCCTTACAAGATTATTTTTTGCAGTGAATCAGTTCTACATTTTCTCAATCAACAGGACTAATTTTTATATTAATCGAAGTTTTGATAATATATCTTTTGATCTTGTGTGCACGGCAAGCAGGAGACAGGGAATGGTCTTTATTGTTATAAATACAATATTTACACACAATATGCTGATGAAGAGAAAACTCTAAGTGGGTATCATCAGTGCATCGTATTAATCTAATTAAGTCAGAAATGGGACATCAACTAGCTACTACAGTTCTGTTAAGTCTGTCCTGTTAAGTCTGCATTCCGCATGACGATGTCTACTTTGTTGGAGATAAGAGTATTCACTCAATTTTCAATGGTTTGTATATCTTCGACATCTCTACAACTTTTACAGAAGTCCGGATGGTGAATTTCTAGTGAAAGGATCTCGAGTAGACAATTGTGCTCATAAAACAGTGTTCTGTGAAGACCATAGTGAATTGTATCTTGAACTATAAGACAAAAAATTAAACTAAAAGTTCCAAACAAAGTAATTACACATGCTTCTGTTTCAGTTTAACTCGTTAAGTGTTGGAAATTTTGATTTAAAAAACAACTCTCTCATAGCATAGGTAAGTAGTACAAAATTTGCAAAAATAAAAAAAAAAGTTTTTTTATCTAATGAAATAACAAGTTCATAAAATAATAAACTTAAAGAAGAAACTTTAACGATATTTCGCAGTTTGATCTTATTCAGTAAAGTTACTAAATTCATGTACGTTGACCTTGAAAATCTGCGCAAATATCACAAATCACGGGAAAATTTCGTCTTGATCAATTGCTGACTGAACGTCTACCAAAAGAGCCCAGTTGCAGGATTGATAAAATATCTGTTCTAAATGAAACAAATCGTAATTGAACACTTTTCTGGCACGTAGTGGCAAATATGAAATTTTTTGATTGGTCCAAGGTACACTTCCTTCCACTACATATCTCGAAAAAGTATTCCCTTATTTTTGTCTTACATCAAACATTGAGAAAAATTTTTAAATTATCACCTCCAATCAATTTAAATTAATATTTTTGGCTTAGTTTGAAAATTTTATCGCATGCTATAAATTCTTGAATTCTTATAGTGTGTCGGAAAAACGCAATGATGCAAAATTAAATTTTTTTTTCGTAAAATGCTTTATCTCGTTTGTTGGTTATATCCATTTATTGGTTTTTTTTTCTGAGGTTATTATAATTTATTCAATTATATGTATTATAATAATGCAATATTTTATTAATTATCCCTTAACTTTAAATAATAAATTTCATTAGTTGCAAAATCAATAAAATTAAGGATTGCAATTGGAACCACTTTAAAAGTATTTTGGAGGCATGTTTTATAAATTTTTATGTAACATAAATTATGTGGTTCAGTTAAAAAGTGAATTAAAATATTATAAAAAAATTCGAACAAAGCCACTTTTAATGTTGTTTCAAATAAACAAAATGTTGATGAATTAATCAAAACAATTCTCCCCTGAAAATTTCTTGAACTTTTTATGCACTTGAACGTAGGATATTTATCGCATGTTTTATAATCTCCAATTCTAACATTTTGTCATAAAATCTTAATAACGTCAAATTTGAATGCTTCTAAGCAAATCGAACAAAATCTGTACACGTTTTGAAGCAAAATTTCTCGCATGCTATAATTTCTTAAAAAGCTTTTCGAAAACGTGTTATATTATTTTGCATCAATATTTTATTAACTTAAAAAGGCCTTCACATCAGCTTTTAGTAAACTTCAGAAAAAACGATTATTTACACTTTTGAAGTAGAATTTCTCGCATGATATATGTTCTTTAAAATTCACAGTTTAACGAAAATGTGTTAAATCATTTTGCATCAACATTTAATAAGCTTTAAAAGGCCTTCACAGCAGCTTTTAATAAACTTCAGAAAAAAACATGTTTATTTTACACTTTTTTAAGTAGAATTTCTCGCATGATATATATTCTTGAAAATTCACAGTTTATCGAAAATGTGTTAAATAATTTGCACCATTTGATCAGCTTAAAAAGGCCTTCACAGCAGTTTTTAATAAACTTGCATTAAATCCGTAAACAATTCTTTTCTTTTTCCCCTTAAGTTGGTTCAAAGTTGACGTTAGCCGTTAACGAAAACGGAAAAAACAAAAGAAAACGACATGCAATGCAGCTGGCGCAGTATAAGAACACGTACATATTTACGAAAGCATACAGCTATACATATTAATGTAGACTTACATCATAGAGTCGAATGCATGTACACAAACAAATACACACACACATAAACACATAAACACATACACACATATACATACCAATTCACATAAGTACATTAATGTGAGCAAAAGTGCTGATTTTCAAGTGGATGCAACTGCAAAGTATTCAAAGCTTTGCCTGGGATTTTATGCAACAACAATTTTTGCTTTGTGCAAGTATATATGAGTGCATTGTATGTGTGTATGTATTTTTATATATGCCAATTGTATGTGCTGGCGAGACATTTTATCCTTCGTTAGTAGAAGTTTATGTTGTTCTATAAGGTTGTTGTAGTAGCTCTAGTAGTTGTTGTTTTTTCTTTTTCTTCTTTTTTCACTGCAGCATTTCAAAGCAATTCCAAACGATTCAGCAACTTTTCTAAAACAATCGCATTAATTTTTTTTTTTCTTTAGTTCTTAGCCTTATTTTATTTGGCTTAAGTTTTAAAATAGTTCGCAGCACAAAGATGCTGTTAAAGAAATTGCTGTATAGAGTAGTTGAAGTGGCTTTCGACTGTAAAATAAATAATAATAAACTGTAAAATATTTAAAGAGC
Source organism: Pherbina coryleti (assembly GCA_943735915.1). NCBI lineage: Eukaryota > Metazoa > Arthropoda > Insecta > Diptera > Sciomyzidae > Pherbina > Pherbina coryleti. Next base: position 19,662,126 of record OX030948.1, read on the forward strand.
TGCAGTAGGTATTTAATTCTTGCCTTTCCATTCTATTTTTATCTCTCATGCGACAAGAACTATTGCTTAAAATATAATCAATTTTGATTTTATTTTAAGCTACTTTAGCATCAACTCATGCAAACACTTTCCCATTGAATAACACTTCAATTATTTTGAGTATTGATACATTTTCAAGTTTTTTGTATGTAATGAAAATATATTTCTTAATTTGTTTTTGAAGTTAAGGATGCATTCTCGATATATGTTATAAGTAAAGTATAATTTTTTGGAATAAGCTACAAGGTAGCAAAAACAAGAAAAATATATATATATGTACATATATATATATGTACACCCTGCGCCTGCTGAAAACTGAGTAAATTTAAAGATTATTATAGAGGTTATATGGTGAAGAAATTATTCATCTCACATTCTTCATAATTTTTCAACAATAAGAAATAAATAAAAATAACCATGATACCTGCTTGTCAATACGAAAGCCTCACAAAAACGTATTCAATAAAACAAAAAAAAAAAAAAAAAAAAAATGCGTCGATTAATTTTCAATAAATTGTTTAACCAAAAAAAATAAAGAACATCACTTTAGACTGCTGAGAAAATGATCAGAGTTTTTTTTTAACCAAAAACTAAGAAAAAAAGATACAGTAGTTTCGACTATGTCGTGACACAAGACGTAGAATTAGTCAATTCGCTTTTGATGACATCTTTTTCAAAAACTATTTAGCAAAATATTTATTCCATACACCTGAGCATATGACCTTTAAAAGAGTGCCGGAGAGGGTTAATATGTATGACCGATCCCCATTAGTTTTGTAAAAGGAACATTTTTGCCTTTGACACCAATTCCCTCCGACCACTTCTTAGGGGGGCTCCCATACAAATTTTATGGCTTTTGTTTATTTATTCCATACACCTGAGCATATGACCTTTAAAAGAGTGCCGGAGAGGGTTAATATGTATGACCGATCCCCATAAGTTTTGCAAAAGGAACATTTTTGCGTTTGACACCTATTCCCTCCGACCACTTCTTAGGGGGGCTCCCATACAAATTTTATGGGTTTTGTTTATTTATTCCATACACCTGAGCATATGACCTTTAAAAGAGTGCCGGAAAGTGTTTATGTGTATCACCGACCCCCATTTATTTTGCAAAAGGAACATTTTTGCCTTTGACACCTATTCTTTCAGACCACTCCTTAGGGGGGCTCCCATACAAATTTTATGGTTTTGTCGATAAAACCGGAAACTGTCGATAAATACAAAAATTTATACAAGTTAGAGAGTTCTAACATGAATTTTTGTCGCATTGAGGATCAAGCAGACCAACAAGTGCTAACATCAACATTGAACGATCAGTACTTTAGGCCCACCAAAGGGTCAAAAGTTATATAAATACCGACACCTGATCACTATCAACCACCCTACTTATCTCCGAGAATAACGTATTCTACGTCAAAAATTAAAATTTACTGAAAGAAAAACGCGTTTCAAGTAGGTACAATGTGGACTAATGGCTACTTTAATTCCAGCTTCATACTGTACACCAACTTCCTCTTGTATCTTCGTGTTTTTTATGGTTTTTTGCAATCTCTTGTCAATACTAGCCTTTATTGTGGATTGGATCGATTCTATCTTGGCGTATTTCAAATGGTTAGCAGTTTCTTTTCCTTAAATATTATGCGCTTCAACTCCAATTTTGATGCCTAGTAATTCTAGCATTTGAAAATAACTAAAAGCTCCATCGTTAAATGTCGGTTCTGCAACGCTGACTATAATTTCAACAATTTAACAACTTTCCGCCTTACACTTAGGAGCAAGTTTGCAAATTTTATCATTGTTCTATTATTTTTTTAGACAAATCGACCCAAGTACTACTACTCCCTACTCAATGCTTCCTAGATGGGATTAATTACTCTTTGCAAATTGTTTGCCTCCTCAAAATCTATTGCCAAGGATCTAAATATCAACTGTTACTTATGAAGTAATTTTATAAACGTCTTGGGAAATTTTCGGGTAATATAATAAAGCCAAAATCGGATACTGTCTTGTTGATGGTGACGGATTAAGATGTTAATCTATGTGAAAATTTCCCCTTATGAGCCATGGGATATGCATAATTGCTTAAAATGTTGGGGAACCAAAAACTTCGGTTCTTTAGCCAAATATCTACTGAACATTTTCCAAAAAGAGTACATTACGATGCTGCACAAGCCTTTGCGCATTTATGACGATTTTAGAATCTTTATATTGCTTCACTATCTTTTCAATTGTTTGCACATAAGGATAATGATGAATCGTGAATGATAAATGATAAATGAAATAACCTCTCCTTAAAGCGCAAAAAGTTTCCAGTCAAGATTCACTACTTTTGTTATATCCACTTTCAGCAATGTCGGACAATGACTATAAAATGACGCTTAAAATGACAAGTATGTACATTTGAAATATCATCAATGCCAATACTACGATTTTGAAACCACGCAATGGAAAGCTTTGTGTAAAGGTAATGAGTCATATAACCTTAACATGGAATTTTGTTGACATGCTACTCATACATACTATATAAATACATATGAATATGCCGGAGGCGTCATAGGACCGGACTGTTTTAAAAATGACGACGGAAGAGTCGTAGGGAACAGAGGCATGATTAACATTTTTTGTGTTGTATGGACACAGATAACATCTTCTTTCAACAGTATGGTGCTACGTGTATTTCAAGTTCTCAAAACAATCAAGTTGTTACGCGAAAAGTTCCCAATTACGTAATATCGCCCTTCAGAGATACGAATTAGCCACAAAGATCTTACGATATAGCACCACAAGACTCTTTTTCTTGGAGTCATGTTAAGATTTAGGTCAACGCAAATCATCAACAAACAATTCCAACTGTCAAAGCGAAGATTGAAGTCGCCATCACCGATAAAGAGTCCTTAATATCACAAAGGAATTACCAACAATTTTAAAAAAGGGTTAAGGTCTGCAAGCTTTGCCGAGTTGGCCATATGAATAATTTTGTTTCACTTACTAGTCTTAGAACTCGTACTTTATAACACAACAACTTAAGAAACAATTAAGTAAGAGTAAGAAACTTTCAAACAATTGTTCGTTTTATTACAAAAACAAAAAAAAAGATACAGTAGTTTCGAGAGAGTACCGGAGAGGGTTAATATGTATGACCGACCCCCATTACTTTTGCAAAAGGAACATTTTTGCCTTTGACACCTATTCCCTCCGACCACTCCTTAGGGGGGCTCCCATACAAATTTTGTGGTTTTGTCGATAAAACCGGAAACTGTCCATAAATAGGAAGAAAACTTAAACAAGCAAACAAAATTTGTTCAATGCTAACAAGTTCAACAACCCATGTGTCAAAATTTCACTGTCGATAATATGCCCGGATATTTAATTGGCTGCGGATTTTGACATTTCAATAACAGATTCTGTTAAAAAAGCATGCCCCTCAAAATTACTCAGTATTACTGGGCTACGCGAGTCTGTTAAAAACAACATGCCCCCAAAAGTATGCTTCTTTTTAATTATAAGATTTATATATTCACGCTAGATGGCGCTGTCTTCGCCGTCGAAAAAACCGGAAGCCGTCGATAAATAGGTAGCAAGCTTAAGCAAACAAAAACATCAAATGTTGGCTTTATATTTCATGTAATTGTGTAAAATTTGTATAAGTTAGAGAGTTCTAACATGAATTTTTGTCCCATTGAGGATCGAGCAGACCAACAAGTGCTAACATCAACATTGTACGATCAGTACTTTACGCCCACCAAAGGCTCAAAAAGTAATATAAATACCGACACCTGATCACTATCAACCACCCTACTTACCTCCGAGAATGACGTATTCTACGTCAAAAATAAATAAAAATAAATTCTTATATTTTTACCACCTCTTGTATAACGGGAGAATTATATTTATCGGTTTCCCAAATCTGGAAGCATAAGGGTAATGTAGTAGGAAGAGTATGTATAAATTTATTTCCTAATATATATCGGTTCCAATTCTTTACTACTAAATGTACCTAAGAACAATATAAAAAAAAAAATATTACTTTTGTTTTAAAATCTAGTTGAAAGCGTAAAGTTTTAATTATTAAGTTTTAAAATAATGAAACAAATTTGAGCTTTGGGCCAAGTATGTTGACAACAAGACAACATGAACACAATGAAGGCAATAACCAACAACAACAACAACAACAACAACAACGGCTCTGTATAGACCAAATCAAACAGCAGACTAGACAGTGTGGAAGTGTGGAAAAAAGAATAATAAAAACAAAGCAACACAACCTCAACATGCTCTGATAGCAGTAAACACTGTGATTGAATTTCGAAGATCCACATGACTTAAAGCTATGCCTAAAAGTATGAAACGATCAAGGTTAACCTTGACACAGGGTGCATCATAAGTAGATTAGAACTCAGTTACTGAAGTAAAAGCGTTCTCTCTGTCAAATAAACTTCCGGGTAACTTTATCGGCCTTGTTCCGTATTGTTGCCTTGGTTACATAAAAAAAAAAAAAATATTTTTAATAATTTTGAGAGCGAAATATGAAAAATTTCTTTCATATTATTACCATGGTAGAATAAGAGAATGTAGACGCATTTCAGACTGCTCTCTCTTCCTCTTAGACAAAATTGTCAAAGTCAGCTGAGAATGAAACCAAAAGAAAATAAATGAAAGTTGAATTTCTTCAATTGGATGTGCTTGGAAAAAATTTAATTTGTTGATAAAATTTCAATAATTCAAAAACTTTTCAATAAAAACCAGAAAACAGTCAGCAGATTATCTTTGTTTACATTTTGTTAATTTTCGCTATCTCATCGCTTTCAGATTTTCTATGGGCTGTCAATTTTGATTTGACAGTTGCGGCAGTCTGCCTCTCTAAAAAGCTTCTACCTTCTTTGCATTGTACCATGATTATTACAAGTTTTTTTCAGTGAGACATTTTTTAATATTTAATCAATAACAAATGTTAAAAGCAAGCACATTCATTTCCAAAAAGGCAAACGTGATCACCGCCAATAGATTTGATCTTAAGGCAAAATAAAAATATTAATTTCAGCATTTTAATAGAACTAGTATCATCTTTGGTCGAGATTCGACCATTTAAAAATTGATTTTTTTTTTTTGTGTTTTTTTGAAAACATATTTTTTCTTTCTTCACTCATATGCAAACGTAACCGAACTTAGGCTGCGAACAAAGTAGACGCGAGTTGCTGATCCGAGCCGATTGAAACTCAAAAACGCATTCGCGTAAAAGAGATGCATGACTTGCGTACTGTATTGCTCTAATATGTTTTTCGGCTCGGCTCTATTCGGCACTATGTTCGCAGCCTTATACAGCACCAAACGCACCACCAGCAGGAAATCACAAAACAGTAACTCAATTCTGATTTTACGTGTTCTATGATTTTTACGGATGTATGATTTTTACTTTACCCTAGTAAAAATTCCTAGTACCCTACTTCCCTTATTCTACTTTCTAGTAGAAATGCTTCCAAATCTATTTGATATAACAACTTTGAGTTGTATGAGTGTTTCTACGCATCTTTGTCAAGGAAGGAAGTTCTTACCATGTTTCATTGATTTGTGACTTAAAGCTCAAAAGTTATACCAAAAATTTGGGCTGATGAAAAGTGCCTCGCCTCTATTTCAACGCTCATCAAATGTGACCAGTGGAATGCAACGTCTGATTTGAGGTCGAATTGCCCACCATTGATATTCGGTGCACTCCTTTTCCCTACTCTTATTAATTTAAAAAAAAATTATCAAAATTGGTCGAAAAACACGGGAGAAAATGTTTCTTAACTGTTCTGCGTACACCTATTTATATATAGATATATAATAATAATATGTATAATATATAAAGTAGATAAGGAAATGGCTCAAAACATATATTTGTGTATAGAACTTTGGAGTGGTTTGAAATATCTGAAAAATTTTTTCACAGAAATTATTTTTTTAGCTCTAGAACTTTATAAAAAATACAAAAACAACATTTTGAAAAATGTAATTTTCATCAAAAAAATCATAGGGGTAGTTCATGATTTTCAATGATAGAAACACTTAATTAAATGATGTGTCAAAATGAAGCAATTTTTGCAAATAAATGATATGGTATATGAAAGAGTGTGAGAGAAGAAAATGGAAAAACAAAAATAAAATTACAAAAAAAGAATGTCTGGTCTAATTTTTGAGCAAAAATTGAATATTTTAGAGTTTTTTTGAAAACAACACAAGAAATTGAGTTAGTGAGATAACGGTAAGTCTTTTAATATTTCTCAAAACTTATTTAATGAAAATTTCAGACAAAGAAAATTTAGGGAAAATCGATTGAAAAATGGCTGAAAAATTTGGAATATCAATTGTTTTTTCTCATTCTGAGGCAGCAATGACATTGCTTTAAGAAATGCATTGCATGGAAAAAATCTACAGGTTTCAAAATATCGCAATACTTTTGATATCATAATAACGGGAAATTTTTTTACATACTATTCGTGGGAAAATATTAGCAAAAAAGTTTTCGTATACCGTTATTTTTCTCAACCAACGAATTTCCATACAAAAAACGTTGTACTGAAAACATCTATAGTTTTCGAGATATCACATTAATTTTAATGTCAAAGTAACGAAAATTTTTCAAAATTTACTATTTGTAGGGATTTTTATCATCACAATATATATTGACACTTGTTACATGAAAAAGTGCTTATTGTAGGGTAACCGTAAACGATGGTGAAAAATATTAAATTTTTTTTGCACATCTTATGAATGTCTAAATTTCTCCCTTATATCATGTTTTTCCATCTCGTATAGTTTAGCTTTTATTTAATAAATGCTATTTTCCGCTCATATTTGAGGTCAAAGGTCACCAATCGTATATTCAATCATATTGTGCAGCCAGACCTTTCATCTGATACCACATTCTTCATTCTACCTCTTCCCAGTTCTGAGCTCCCTAACTAAAATTAATATAAACTTTCAACGTTAATATTTCGGGTCAAAGGTCATCAATTTAAAATCTAACATAATTCGGCACATCTATAGTGCAGTACCTTTCGAATGATATACGTTTCATTGTCCTTATTCTAAAATAAATATTGGAAAAGTGTACGACAACATTCGATGTTTGCGTATTAATATATAAGATTTCTTACTGTATTCTCTTTTTTTTTTAATTTGTATTCATATTTAAAACTTACCCTTCAAGTTGACATCAGATCTGAGGTATCTGAAAAAAAGAAAGAAATATATAAAAATTACTACTGGGAACATTTCATAAATTTTTTCTTAATATAAAAACAATTAAATGATCACTAAAATGTCTAAATACTGCTATTTACTAATTATACCTGTATAGACCCAAAAACTGTTCTTATAACGCGGTATCCATTTTCTCCTTTGGAGAGGAAGTAAAGTTAAAAAAAATACACTAAAAATACAGATTTCTATAAAATTTTTATTTCGTTATAATGTTTATACTTTGCCATTATACATGAAATACAATATAATTTTTGAGTTTTTCCAGAAATATACACAGTGCGACAAAATGGAACGAAGTTGAAATACCTGGAGATAATACTATTTTTTGGTAGGCCTTCTTAAGTTAAAGAACGTTCTTTACTTGAAATTTGCCGGACACCCCCAAAATCTGGAGTTATGGTCAAAAAACCGATTTTACCTACCTTTGCCCACTTATAGGCGTATAACTTACCTGATTGCCAACCGATTTTAAAAATTTAACTGGATCCTGAAAGATGATACTTGAACCTTTCTAACAATGTATATATTGTTTGGGACAACTTGAGAAGTCTGTGTGTATTAACTCTGCAAATATAACTTTTTTTCAATTTTTTTGATTTTTTTCAACTTTGACGATTTTTCCATACACTAAATTATATTGAGGCCACACTAGTCCTGTACGGATTCATAGAAAACATTTATTAGAAATTTAAACGCAATTTAGTTTTCAAATGTTGGTCAGTAATTGACAAAGTTATTCAACTTTTCATGAAAAGAGATTTTTTTCAAAAATACATTTTCGGTATGACAACTCAAAAATGTTTGCTTGATCTTTTCTTTTTTTTAAGTCGGCATCATTAGTCGGCATCAAAATGTATTTTCAAAGACGTCAAACCGCACGATCTCGGAGGCCAATTGATATCGCCAAATCTCGAAATTTCTGTTGCATCAAAGCCCTAATTGGTGCTGTTGTGTGGTTTTCGGCCCCATTGTGCTGAGTGCGTTGGACTTTATATGGATTATAATTCTTAGCCGCCAGACAATCCTTAATGCTGACCGCGCTGTTTAATTGACAAATTTGGGTCTTCAGCCACAATTTCTCTAACAGCAGCAATTTATTTTCGGTGATGCGTACATTACGATGATTCGCATGCCTTACAATATCTATGACCGATCCATTTTCTTCAAGTTTTTGCACTATATTGGAAATTGTTCGCTCAGTAATACGATGCTGACGACCATAATCTACTCGTAAAGCGCGGTACGTGTTCTTGGCAGAATCAGCATTTTTGTAGAACAATTTAACAATTTTAACGCCTTGTTTGGTAGTAAAATGTTCCATATTAAAAAATGCTATACCTATGGCTATAGGTACTATCAAACTAGCTTTGATGACATGAAAATAAGACAACTCCCAGCTAGCACAGATTGTGATTTGTAACAAAAATATGTTATTATTCGGTTGTAATCCAGTTCTTTTAAGCAAATTTTTTCATAAGTGGGTTACATTAAAGTTTCGAATAAGCGATTTGAAACAAATCGGATGATTTGTTGGTGCAGTTACACTACGGTTTTAATTTTGTTGCGACCAAAGTTGTTACAAAATATACGTAAAAATTAAGCTGTTTAAGTCCCAACGAAGCTATAGTTGCGCTATATATCTGTATTTGCGACTGCTTTTCGACTCATTTGCGACCCTCTTGTAACTCTTTTGTGCTAGCTGGGCTACCAAATACTATGTTTGGACTGAAACCCGAAATGAACAAACCTATAGGTTATGGCGCAATTAATATTCCTCATACGCCCTGTGGAATCTAAAATTAATTCTCTTACCCCCATTATTACTTTTTGTTCATCTAAACTTAAAAAAACAAAATTAAACATAGATAAAAAAATGTCCATCCTTCTATGCAAATATAAAATTATTTGTCAGAAGCTAGTTTACAACAGCAGTTAATAATATAATCAGAAAGTAAAAAAATAGAAAACAAAAGTAAGCAATTATATTTTATTTTAATTTTAATAAAATAATCATAAAGTAACAAAAAAGTAAACAATTATATTTTATTAAAATTATCTCCTTGCTTTTGTTTCTGTTTTTTTACACTTTGACAACAATTAAGAGGTTTATTTTTTAATTATTGAACTTATTTTGCGTCATTTCTGCTGGTTTTTATAGAACCACATTCGTTTTTTTTTTTAATTCTCTTTTTTAATACCTTTAGTCGACATGAATTTAATATCCATGTCTCACCAACTCATTACACTCACACACAAACATAAAACCATTCTCTTCTCTCCTCTATCGACAAGCAACACCCTGCACCAGCTGCAATTTAATGCTTCACTTGTGAATTTTTTATGTTACACAAGCAGGTTGCACAAATAATGCAAGAGCAGCCAATGAAGCATTCAACCATGCGGTGCATGTTGTGGAAACGACGTACAACTTGCAGGAGGATCTTGCAAGCCAACGAGGCGACATCTGTTGGGAGGACAACGAAAATGTGGCGAAAACATCGAGAGTTGCTGCTGCAAGTTAGTTGTTGCTTAAATTACGAGTATTGCAAAATATGGTTCAAACTGAGTTCGATTTCTGTGTTTGTGCGCTGTTGCTTTACTAGAAGGGTGAAGTAGAAGGGGCGCTTTGACGTTTATGAAGCAATGTAAAGGAAATATAGAAAGATTTTTTTTCCCCCAAAACTACAAGCACACACAAAGTAAGCGTATCGAAAAAAGCAAAGCAGCATGAATAAGCTTTTTAAGCACACGGGCAAATAATAAAAAGAAAATGTACTTGTTGTTGTAAAGTTATGGTGTTATTGCTGTGGTTGCCGTAGGTATTAAATATGCGCTAAAAATTAAAAGCATCCTGTAACAGTTCCAGATGGTCTGAGTTATCGGGTGGGTCTGAGATGAGGTTGAAATGGAAAAATTGCGTGAATAAAGACTGGAGTTGATAAAAAAAAAAATTAATGAGAAAAAACTCACGATATATTTATATGCAAATTTTTTCGGAAAGTGAAATAGTAAACAGGAAAATTGAGAAAACAATTTCATTCAACTTGGGGGTTTCTTGCTTTACTCAAGAAAAAATGCAAAATTTTTATAATGAATAATTGCATGTATACCTTTGAGAAACATTTTAAATCCTAAACAATATCTTGACATAAATTGAGAGATTGATTTGCGCATATTTCTGGGTTGATTTCTTCTCTTAAAGTTGCATTACGTCGCTTCCTTTTACAAATGTTGTTGCATGGCATTATTACTCGCAAGAAGATGTGCTACGATTAAAGTAATGGTTTGAAAATAAAAATCAAAACCAAATTAAAAAACAAAATCAAAATCAAAATCAAACTCAAACTCAAACACAAACTCAAACTCAAACTCAAACTCAAACTCAAACTCAAACTCAAACTCAAACTCAAACTCAAACTCAAACTCAAACTCAAACTCAATCAAAATAAAAATCAAAATCAAAATCAAAATCAAAATCAAAATCAAAATCAAAATCAAAATCAAAATCAAAATCAAAATCAAAATCAAAATCAAAATCAAAATCAAAATCAAAATCAAAATCAAAATCAAAATCAAAATCAAAATCAAAATCAAAATCAAAATCAAAATCAAAATCAAAATCAAAATCAAAATCAAAATCAAAATCAAAATCAAAATCAAAATCAAAATCAAAATCAAAATCAAAATCAAAATCAAAATCAAAATCAAAATCAAAATCAAAATCAAAATAAAAATCAAAATCAAAATCAAAATCAAAATCAAAATCAAAATCAAAATCAAAATCAAAATCAAAATCAAAATCAAAATCAAAATCGAAATCGGAATCTAAATCGAAATCAAAATCAAAATCGGAATCTAAATCGAAATCAAAATCAAAATCAAAATCAAAATCAAAATCAAAATCAAAATCAAAATCAAAATCAAAATCAAAATCAAAATCAAAATCAAAATCAAAATCAAAATCAAAATCAAAATCAAAATCAAAATCAAAATCAAAATCAAAATCAAAATCAAAATCAAAATCAAAATCAAAATCAAAATCAAAATCAAAATCAAAATCAAAATCAAAATCAAAATCAAAATCAAAATCAAAATCAAAATCAAAATCAAAATCAAAATCAAAATCAAAATCAAAATCAAAATCAAAATCAAAATCAAAATCAAAATCAAAATCAAAATCAAAATCAAAATCAAAATCAAAATCAAAATCAAAATCAAAATCAAAATCAAAATCAAAATCAAAATCAAAATTAAAATCAAAATCAAAATCAAAATCAATATCAAAATCAAAATCAAAATCAAAATCAAAATCAAAATCAAAATCAAAATCAAAATCAAAATCAAAATCAAAATCAAAATCAAAATCAAAATCAAAATCAAAATCAAAATCAAAATCAAAATCAAAATCAAAATCAAAATCAAAATCAAATTCAAAATCAAAATTAAAATTAAAATCAAAATCGAAATTTAAAATTGTTCATACATTTTTGATTTAATTTACTTGTATTGATGGCTGTGGCCGAGTTCGTTAAAGTGCGTAGACCATTTCGGGCAAGTTTTGCAAGCTCGAGGTTCGAATCCGACCTGACACTAATTTTAATAAAAATTAAGTTTGCTGACCTTGGCAAACCATAGAACTTACATAATGCCGTGTAAAGTTTCTTGAGAATATGAACATAAGGCGTGTGGATTTAGGATAAAACTAGTAGGTCCATTTCTTAATCCGTTGTCTACAACCAATTCATAACAGGCACAACATATATTGGTTGGCAGAGTACTTTCAAGGGCTGAAATGGCCAATTTGTGTAGTTTTCGTTTGAAATTGACTTTGATTATTAGGTTTCCACAAAATTTGTCTCAAGATGGAATTGTTGTGTAGTTAAAATTTTGATCCAGCCACCATTTTATCAAATTTATTGCAACTTTTTTCTTTACAAAACTGGTTAGTTTCGTTTTTGTCTACTCATTTGAAGTTCTTCCATTGCAAATTCTTTCTCCAACTTGGATTCTTATGAAGAATGCAGACAAGTGCATTTTTGTTTATCATTAACAGTTTATTGTGTGCGATATTCATCATCAGAATGTATGATATAATAGTTTTTCTAGTTTGCTTCATGGTGGTAATTAAAAGCAATATGACATGATTGCTTTAAACACTCACATAAGGGTTTCAATTTTATTTTGCTAAGAAACACTTAAGTTACAAATATTTACATTGAAAAATAATTTCTGATTGAAATTTTTAATAAGGACTCGTTAGCAAAGAGAAATATTTTCATATGAAAGGGTTTCCTTGAACCACTGAAAAATAAAAAATATATCATTTGCAAGTACTAAAAACCAACTTTACAATTTAAATAAATGAAAAAAAAAAACAATATTTATCTTTTAACTATTCACTGGTTAGATTCATCTAGCAAATTGAGGTTTTGATTTAATTAAAGACTGTCAAAAGCAGCTTTATTTCGAGAAAGCATGTAACATTATTTTGCCACAATTCCACTTTATATTTACAATAAACAATTCCCAACAGAAGCAGTTTTTCTCTCAAATACATACATATCTATACATAAACATGTAAATATGTTATTTTGATTGAAACTTGAGGATTATATGTAAATATATAGAATTTAATTACATTTCACATAATCCGTCATTGAAATTGATATCCTTTTGCACTTCTTTGACATATGAGTGACAGCAAAGTCAATATGTGCAAAAACAATGCAGCATAACTGACACGCTGTGAAACACATATAAATACTTCGAATGATTGTTGTTAAATTCTCGTTTGTTAAGATGAAATAGAATTAAATAGAATTAAAAAAATTTGCAAGAAAATATTAAATTTCAAGCTAAGTAATATATATGCTTTAAAGAGAAACCTGCAATGCACAAACCTAGGTTCGGGGCGTATGAGCATCATTTAATTAAATAATGACAAGCAGAGACCAAATTAATGAATGACAGCTTCTAAGTTAAGAACTTTTCAAAATATTTCAAAATTCCTAATTGAAATTGATAGTTAAATTTATAATAGAAAGGAAAGCAGGGAAATTTAAGTTGGAAATAAAATTCAATAAATAAATTGAAATAAAACAAATTGGTATATTGCAAAGATATAATTTGTTAGCCAAATTTGTTATAATTGCAAAAATTTTAGGCATGAATTTTGCATAAAATTTGATGAAAATTTAAGACCAAATTTATTACCTTTTATTTTTTTTAATATTGCAAGCTTAATCGACTGCATATTCTTTAAAAGCAAAATGCAATGAGTTCAACGGCTGCTTAAAAACAACCATTTATTCTTGCGTTTCCAGTGGAATTTCGTTCCTCATTTTTTTTTTTTTTTAATTTTGTATTCATGTTTATGCTATACTGCTACTGCAAACATTTTTTCCAAATATTATCACATTAAAATTGTATATCACAAATTTATCATTTATGTATTCAGTAGCTTGTGTGATGCTTATAAAATTTATACATAATGAAGTACATCATCAAACAAATAGCAGCAGCTGTTGCTGTTGCTGGTGCAGAAACTGTTGCTATTATTTATGAAATTTATGCTCACGGGTGATTTTTCACTTTTATTGAGGGTATGTTGGTGTGTGATGTATATTTGTTTTTTGTCAGTATGTTTGAGCGCAGAATATAGTAAAAATATGCAAGCACCCAGTGGTGCCGTTAAGAAATTATGGGGGCAAGAATGGTTTGAATTCGAATTTTGAAACTATGATTATATTTTGTATAAAATATAGCGCCCATTTTAGATTGAGGTGACCTATAAGTTGCACTGACCATCTGTGATTTGGCTCAAAATTTGTTTTTAGGTTGGTTTTTTTTTAAGAAAACCAATTCCGGAGTTTAAAGTTTCAAAAAATTTGTTTTGTGGAGCCACAGCCATTCGAATGCCAAAATAGGGCCTATTTTTAGACAACGTAGCTCAGTCAATTTAAATCACATTTTATTAACTAAGGAATCATTGGAATAGTTATATCCTCTATTTTAAGGATAAAATATAAAACTTTTAAAAAAATTGTTGTAAATTTACCCATTGTTAATTTCAAAGTTTAATGCCATGCCAACAACAGACGCTCTATTTTTTTTCAGTTTCTTTATTTTGCGTTTTTGTACGTTTCAATACCCTTCCAACGATATAAAATTAAGGTGTGTTCTTGAAGGGTTCAGAAGTTATGGCGTAAAACGTGCAGTGTTAAAGAATTTTCAATACAAATTCAACTACGCATTCAATTTTCATCCTATTTTGTTTTTTCTTAATTTTTTACAAACACAAATATAAAAAGTCGAAAGCTAGTTGAATTTGTATTGAAAATTCTTTAACACTGCACGTTTAACGCCATATCTTCAGAATCTTTCAAGAACACACCTTTATTTTATATTGTTGGAAAGGTATAATAAAGAAACTGAAAAAAAATTATAGCGTCTCTTGTTGGCATGGCATTAAACTTTAAAATTAAGAATGGGCCAACTTAGTGGAATTTTTCCAAAAGTTTTGTATTTTTCCCTTAAAGTAAAGGAAAAAACCTTTCCAATAATATCTTCTTTACGAAAATCGAATTTAAATTGACTGAGCTACGTCTCTTCAAAATACACCATATTTTGGCCTTGAAAAATGGTTCTAAAAATTTATAATTTCGGATTTGGTTTTCTAAGCCATAAACCAATTTAGGAACAAAATTTGAGCCAAATCGGAGATGGTCAGTGCGACTGATAGGTCACCTCAATCTGAAATGGGCGATGGATAAAATATGGACATTTTTCTTAATTTCTGTGCGCTTTGCGGATTTGAATATTTGCGATTTCGGCAAAAAATTATGAGTATACTTCGAAAATATTCGTTTTTAGATTTTTAAAAAATTGTGGGATGAAGCATTTCACCAAAAGAATCTTTCCGTTTTCATGTATAGACTTCAACATAAATCGGTTTAATGGCCTCGGGCAGGCTCCTAAATCAGCAAGAAACTAAAATATTGAATAAAAGTCATCGAATCCAAATTTATTATTAATCGCTAATATCGAGGTCAGTTTCGTCAGGTGTAGTAGCCACAATTGTCCTGTTGCATTTGTTCCAATGAATTGAAAAACGCCAAAAAAACCAATAAAAACGCAGTAAACACACACAAAAACACTAAATACGCATTACAACGGAGTTTCTGGGGTGAATCGTTTCATTTTGAAAACAAGGCTGGCATCACACAACCACTCGATATATATTTCACAAATACTTCATTTTTTTTAAGAACAACATTAAACAACACGACTGATATATTTACCTTGAATTTGTGTTGAGTAGATGGCATAAAACACAATAAATTCACTTGATCAAAAAAATTTTTGAAAAAAAAATGTTACCACTGTTTTGGAAGAGCAACACAAGCTAAGTCTGAACGCTTCGCTGTATCATGAAAAACTCTGCGGCAATGACAGCAACACGTGCCGGTATGGCACTTGGTTATACATATATAAGCGCGCTGTCAAAATTTCACAGGTGAAACGCTTCACCCACCGACGCTTCCCCCCACCGCAACCTACTTAAACTGGAATTTTATCCGTATATTTATAAGGTATATTTATCAACTTCCTTATGCTTGCCCTTGTCCTCGTCTTAATTTCTGTGTGATTCTACTGCCTCTTCTAATCCTTGTTCTAATCCTTATTCAAATCTTTATCCTACTCTTAGTTCAAGTTTTAAACCTTATCCTAAGACTTGTACCAATTCGAGTCCTAGTCCTTATTCGTATATCATTGCATTTTCTAACCTTTATCCTAATCCATGCTCTCATCCTTGTCCTTATCCCCAGCCTTGTACTTATTCTTGTCCTGGCTCTAATCATTATCTTCAACCTATTTCTAATCCTTTTCCTAATACTTATCTAAAAAAGCTTACATACATTTTCATCTTATTCTTAGCTTGGAGAATAAAAGCATTGTTATCCTTTATCTAGTCTTGGTCCAAATCTTAGACTTAGTCTCTGGTCTAATCCTTTTTGCAACTCTTTTCCTTATACTTATAAGAATTCATGACTTAACCCTTGTCTTTATCTTAGGCTTTTTCCTTGTCTTAATCAGTCTCCCTATCCTTGTTCCCTGTACTAATCTTTGTCTTAATTTTTGCCCCAATCCTTATCCCAATCCTTATCTTAAAAGGTAATAGATATAAAAATAAAGATATATAGTAATTGCTATCTTAAGGTCATAATCCTTATCCAAATCCTTTTTCCACATAAGCCTAATCCTTTTTCTATGCCTTGTCTCAATCCTGGTCCTTATCTCTATCACAGACTTAGCCCTTATCCTTGTACTTATATAGCTCTACATAAAAAAATTTTCACAAACAGAAGAAATAGCTTAAATAAGAGCTCATCTTATTATTGTTGTAATAAATGGCAAAGAAATTTTTGGTTGTTGTATTCTTTGTAGTATGCAAAATAAAAAAAAATTGTTTTAAAAAACTTAAAGGGAAAATATCCTGAAAAAAGCTAGCAAATGATAACTATTCTCTGACCTATACAGTTTTAACACAATGGTTTGTGGACTGATAAGTTTTCTTTTCAATTCTTGGGGTCTTCTGGAAAAAAACAAAAAATGCATGCATCTTCCTCAAAGCCTAAAAAGTAAGGCAGTACAGTCCCTAAGCTTGCAAATAATTGTATGTTATGACGCCAATAAAGGCTGTATAAATATTTATGACGCCAGAGAGTAGTAACCATTTTCTAGATAGTTTTGTGATTTATATCGTTAGGTTTGCTAAAACTTCTTTTGTTTACTTTACATACTGTATAGAATGCAACAACAAAAAAATCTTTGCAAATTAGATCCAACAAAGATTATATCCAACTACAATAAAGTAAGCTCTTTCTTTAAAACATGTAAAAATATTATCGATTTGTAAATATTTTTAACTAGGGCTGTATCTAGACTTGGCTTAGTTTTTGTCTTAGTCCTTATCATTATCCTTATCCTTATCCTTATCCTTATCCTTATCCTTATCCTTATCCTTATCCTTATCCTTATCCTTATCCTTATCCTTATCCTTATCCTTATCCTTATCCTTATCCTTATCCTTATCCTTATCCTTATCCTTATCCTTATCCTTATCCTTATCCTTATCCTTATCCTTATCCTTATCCTTATCCTTATCCTTATCCTTATCCTTATCCTTATCCTTATCCTTATCCTTATCCTTATCCTTATCCTTATCCTTATCCTTATCCTTATCCTTATCCTTATCCTTATCCTTATCCTTATCCTTATCCTTATCCTTATCCTTATCCTTATCCTTATCCTTATCCTTATCCTTATCCTTATCCTTATCCTTATCCTTATCCTTATCCTTATCCTTATCCTTATCCTTATCCTTATCCTTATCCTTATCCTTATCCTTATCCTTATCCTTATCCTTATCCTTATCCTTATCCTTATCCTTATCCTTATCCTTATCCTTATCCTCATCCTCATCCGTATCCTTATCCTTATTCTTATCCTTATCCTTATCCTTATCCTTATCCTTATCATTATCCTTATCCTTATCCTTATCCTTATCGCAGACCTTGTCTAAGTTATTGTCAAACCTTTGTTCTCATCTTTGTCTTTATTCTTTTTCTTCTCTTTAGTCCCCGTCCTAACTCTTGTCTCATGCCTTGTCAAAATCTTTTTATAATCTTTATTCTAATCCTTCTTATTCTTCTAATCCTTTTACTTATTGCCTTAGCTTACTTTCTTAATCCTTAACCATCGACCATTAACCATAATATTTACCAATCTTTCGTTGCATCGATACGATGCATTTACAACATGCTAAGCAGCTCTCTTAGCGGCCTGATGAAGTCATATTTTTTTGTTATGAGGCCAAAGCATCCACTTTTACTATTTTGCCATAGAATTGATCTTAGCGTCTAGAGTTACTTAGGAACAATTCCATGCAACGCTTTTGAGTTTTAGTTGCATTTTCGATTCATTTATAATCTCATTAATTTTCGTTATCATTCCAAAGAACCAATTTTTAATGATATAAAATAAAAAAAATTATATCACCCTTATTAAGTGAGATATAATCCCATGCAACGCTTTCGAATTTTTGTTGCATTCTCAATGCTTTGAGCAGTTGCCTACGTGGACTCATTATTTTTGTTTAAATAACCATACCAACAATAAGAGCCAACTTTTAATAACATAAAACTACAACGAGAGTATCACGTGATATATTATTTCATGCAACAAGAATTCAGTATTCAATTTTGAATATGAAAATGCAGAGTCAAAAAAATTTTTCTGATTCGTTGCTTAAAAGGGAGCCACTTCAACGAATGCATGACGTCGTTTTTATTATTATTTTTTTTTGTTTTGGTTTTGATATAAAAAAAAACAAAGAAAATAATAATTACTAACATACGTTTTGAGAGGTAAAATTCCATGCAACGGCGTTGCATTTTAAAAAAAAACATATTTTTCACTTTTTTTTATTTAAAAAAATCTGCGAGGTGACATGTTACGTTGTCACGTCCAAATAAATTAACTTTTTATTCATCTTATTTTTTATACTTAGGAACCTAAAACATATCGCACCTGTTCAACAAAAGGGTAGTAACTCAAAATTTTCTATTTTACAGTAGAGGCAAAAAACTGTTTATGTTAATATTAAAGGTATATTATACAAAAAAAACTATGCCATCGTAAAGATATCTTGTTAACTACAGTACAGCACTCGATTTCTTTTTATTTCGTTTAGTATTTGTAGAGAAATAACCAATTTTCAAGTTACTACCATTTTGTTGAAAATTTTTTGTTTAAGTAGAGATATTATTTCGACTTGTGCCAATTTAACTGAAAATATCGGCGGTGATTAATAACACGATGATAAAATCAAAAATCTTTATTTTTTGTTACTAAAATAATATTTATTTATTCATATGTTGATTATAACAGAAACATAAATAATGGAAAAATGTATTAGGTATAGTTTAGTTAAAAGATAACTATTTCATCTTTACTTTACCTTGATTCACTTAATAACAACACAAAATATATGCTACGTGACTTCTGGTTAACGTTATAACACTAACAAGGGAACAATCCTAAATACTACTCTTTAGTGGAAAACCCGCGATCTAAATGCCTAAAACACGTGCGCGCAACTAAAAATAAATCTGCTTTGTTGATACATAAGTAGTTACTCTGAAGACATGAAGAGTGACATAACGGTATTTTTTCGTGGGTAGAGTTTATCATTATGCATCGTTTTTTAATAGATAGTGAAAATTCCAAAATTTTGAGTTACTACCCTTTTGTTGAACAGGTGCGATATGTATAATACGTAACCCCACTCCATATTATTAGAAACTTTTCTATAGTAGAAGTACTTCAGGGCTTTCGAAATTATCTTGTATTAATAAAAAACACATTAATTTTAAATTTAAAAACATTGAAATTCTTTTAATGATAATAAATTTTCTTTATATATTTATGTAAATTGATCAAAATGGTCATAAGGCAACTAATAAAATGTGCACGGACGTTTTTCATATCATACATTAAATTATTTTTTGCTGTACCTAGGGGGCAATGATGCCCCCATCGTTAACTCAAGCCATGACATAGCTGCTTTATGCAACCTGCCAGCAGTTTCCGTCACGTTGTTGCTCTTTTAAACACACACACACACACACATACATACATACACACCATCACAGTGCTGTCATTTTGACAGGCCTCCCAGGTTGTCACCAGTTGACAGGTGAATAAATAGATGCTTCAGCGCTCTTAGGGTGGTGGGACGATTGAATAGCAGCTGGTTGTTGATAGAAATGGCGCTTGAATATGCGATTCAATCTGTATATAGCAAGCATCTATATGATGAATATGATTAATTTAATAACGTTATCAAGGATGAGTGAGTAGCAAAGGGAAGATGAAGAAGAAGTAGAGTGTCAGTTACCTTAGTAGAAACAGCTTTAATGAATAATGTTAATGAATAATGTGATGTTTAAATATTCATAAGTGGCTTAAAAATAACACTTTATAAGCAATAAATAAAATATAACATTCGACTTGTAGAGCATATGGGCTAGAATAAGAGAGCAACATTGTGACAGCTTTGTTTTGGGGAGCAGTTCAGAAGCATATGTTTGAAAGAAAAAATGGTTTCTTCGCTTGTTGCATGAGAGAAAAAAAAAACAAACAAAATGTAGAATAGCTCCAACACAAATGGGTTTAAAGTTTATAATGCTGCTAAATTTGTTCCAATATTGAACAATCAATACATAAATTTATTAGAAAAATTTGCTGCGCTCTGAAGTCATCGTTATTTTTATATGAAATACACCAACAGCAACGTGGATCAATATAAAAAAGATCAATCAATCACTTTCAAAGGTTATGCCTGCGCAACTGTATCCACATCCGTTTCCGGCCTTTTTATGCCTATTATAAATCACTCTAAGAACCTTGATTTCTGTTTGTTTTTTTTTTGTTTTTTTTTTTGTTTTTGTTTTTGTGCCCGTTTGTTTGCTCCCTTAAGCTAGTGGATGTAAAACTTTTGACTGATAGATAGAGCGTGAAATTTAGAAAACATGGCAAAGAAACAACAAGAATAATAAAACAACCAAAGAAACATATAACTTCTTGAGATAAGAGAACAGTTTGGAGGCAAACTTATTGCAACAGCAAAAAGCGTTGCCAGCACAAAAGATAGCTCAGCTAAACTAAGATTATTTAAGAAAAATACAAAAAAAAAAAAAAAATAGCGTAATTTCGGTGATTTAACGTAAACACCTTAAAGATTATCAGCTGTGTACATTAATGCTTATAACATCATTTATTAAAATAGTAACAAATATAAAAAATAACGAGCTTAATACCGTTATATCTAGAATAATTTATCGAAAAAGTTGCAGAATCGAAAGTTAGCTCAAAGCTGATGCAGCATTAAAAGACTTTTTTGACATTTTTCCATTATTTGTTTCGCAGTTTTTGTTTCACACAGGTAACCACGATTTGATGTGTATGTGTGTGTGTGTGTGTGTGTGTACGTTATGTAACTAAGCTTACCATGGCTTGATATTGAAATATTTTGTGTAATCCAATAAAAGGTGAGCTACGACAGCAGCCAATGATTAATATTGCGCGTTGCCAAGCGAAGCGTTGAAAGTTACAGAAATACAAAAAATGCAAAAAACACCATATAACACACACACATACACAAACGCTATACTAAACCAACATATATCAAGCTCAAAGGTAAGATAAATATCGCAACAAGCAGATAGACAGCCCGATAGGCGAACTGACAGTCGGGACAGCATGAAGTAAAGCTATTTACATGATGAAAGAATTTTTGTTTCTTCCTCATTTCTTTTTTCTTTTATCTTTTTTGATTTTTCTTTTTTTTTTCAAAGTAACACAAAATCAACACAATTTATTAAGCAGCTGTGACCGAAAAAAAAAAGAAACCAAAGAAAAACCTCATGTCTAACAGTAAGTTTCTACCAGTAGGTAATATGCCCTTATATTTGATGATATTAAATTTGCAGCTGTGATTCTTGCCTTTAGCAATAGATATTGAAATAATTGATGACACAAACAGATATGATAGCGTTCCAAGAACTTTAACACAAAGCTTTTACTGAGGCGACAAAGAAGGAAAAAATATACAAAGAACAAAACCAATGGAAACACAAGCTGTTAAGAAAATTTGTGAAAATTTTAGGGAGTCATAAGAAAAATTGCCTAATAATGCTTATAAAAACTAATAGGATCATAAAGTAAGCTCGAAGAAGAGCCACCATAACAACAAGAACATTAAATTAAAAAGTAAATGCACATAATATTAAAATATTCATTGAATGTTAAGTATGATGTCGTGATAACAACACTTGCAGCTAAAATAATGAAAAATACGATCAGTATTTCTTTCACACTTTTTTATAGAAAGCAATTAAAAAAACGCCATATTGATAGCATTCATACTCAATGGGTAAAATTTTTTATAAAAATAAAATACTCAATTTAATACCTTTCGAGTAAGTCATTAATCGACTCTCTAGCTGTTATTCAAGGGAAGTTATTATCATTCGAGTTTTGCTCTTATTAACAAAAAAAAAACTTTAAAAATGCTATAACTTGAGCAATACTTAATTTGAAAGTTTGATATTTTCAGCATTAAGTGTAAACAATAAAATTATTTGATGTAAGAAATTTCGTTGAATTTAAAAGAATGTGTAAAACAAAACAAAAAAAAAAAAAAAAAAAAAAAAAGAAAAGTGAAAAGAGACCTACAGAGTTTTCACGTGTTATGTACATATGTCTGAGAATTTGATAAAGTTTGACTGCTACCCCAGTGGTCCCGGGTTCGAATCCCGGTCAGGTTATGGTTCGACGTTTCAACCTTCCTGTATTTCTTTCCTCATTTCTAATCAACTGAAGTTGATAACTCATCAATATTTATTAATTGAAGTTGTAGTTGTTGGTAAAGAAGTTTGTGGATGAGATTGCTTTATAACTTGAATAGACTGAGGTAAAGCTTTGCACCACACTTGCAACGTCCTACACATGTTTCGCTTGGTTGCCCATTTCTACCCACTAAGCTATTACTTATTTCGAGCCAAGGCTGACTTGACTTGAGAATATTTAAAAAAAAAAGAACAGTAAAAGTATTTTCAATAAAAAAAATCGTTTCTTAGATTTCTTCCCGAAATATTTGTAGCAATCCTCGTATATATATGTCTGACAAAGAATTTTGATATTCGTGTATATTAAAAGTGTTAAATTGTGAGAACTGTAGAAATACTTAAAAGACTGAGGAGAATGCTAGTGTAGTGGCACAAGTCAGCATTTGATTTCAAAAGGCTCAACTTCTCAAAAATTGAAAAGACTGATAGTAGGTACTAAGGGTTGTTTCATATTTATAAAACCACTCAAGATTTGTTGATATTTCCTAAAGGACTGGCTGTAGGGTATTATAATGCTTTACTCAAGTTAACACTTAATTGAGAAAGAACTATTCCCCTCAACTCAACTTCATATTTCACTAACGGTACTTTTGAGAGTACAAAAACAATGTTCGCTTTGTATTATACGTATAAAACCACTTTCAAGTTTGTCATATAACGCGTGGGCTTCAGAGTAGGAGGAGTTGTTTTTAAATTAATCAGTGAAAAATGTATGTGAAAAAAAAAAGTTGTGGAAGAAAAAAAAAAAGATTAATGACCAAGCAGTCCGCCATATTTGGAGAACTGCAAGCAATTCCCAAGCGTTTCCAGATCAACGGTCTGGCGCATTTTGCACACCAACCCCAACTTAAAATTTTCAAAACTAAGATCTGCTCCACGTTTGACGAAACGCCATAAGGATGCAAGGCTACTTTTTGCTCAAAAACGTATGGCAACGAATTGGAAAAATGTGAGGGAAAATTGTTTTGTAAAAAGTTGTTTTTTTTTATACAAAAAAATATTTTCATGAAAAAAATGAAATTTGGATGGTCCACATGAGTTCCAAGGTTATTGGTGCGATTCACGCAAGGAATCCATCTATTTTTCTAAGAGGAACTTCGGCGATGGTAGCGTTATGCTTTGGGGGGCATTTTGCTCATCTGCATGTTTGTAAGTACAGTTAACTTCTAGCAAAATGAATTGCAAAGCGTACACTGATGTATTCCAGATGAGTGTAATGCCATTTCTAAGCAGAAACCATGAAAAAAGCTTCGTCTTCCAACAAGACAACGAATCAATACACGTAAGTCGAGAAACAACAAAAATGGCTTTCAGAGCGAAAATTGGAAATTTTGGATTGGTCGGCTTGCTCACCCAACTTGAACCCCATCGAAAACCTTTGGGGCATTCTGGTCTGTCGGGTTTACAAAGAAAACAGAAAGTACGAGTCGGTGGAATCCTTGAAAAATGCTATTGTCATAGTATGGAGTGAAATTGATCAAAAAAGGGAGGAAGCAACCCTTGAATTTCAGTCAAAAGTAAGCTCTCTGAGCGTTGTGGGAGTTAATTTATTATCATTTCAGTTTAGCACAGATTTCGAATAATATGTCTGCATTGTTTTCTGCAACTTTTAAAATTTTTTTTAGGATCTGCTATTACTGTTCTTAACCCTCTGCAACTAACGTCGTAGTCTGACAGACACCGAAAATCAAAACTTCGTGCGTACAAATATGAAATTCGAAGATAAAAAAATTCGTTTTCATCTCTAAAAAAAAGTATTTTATTTCAAATTTTATTCTTATGTTAGCCTAATAATTATTAGCTGTTATATGGAATAAGGTTAAGAGAGTTACAGTCAGAAACTTCATCATAAAAAATCAGTTTAAAAGTGAGGTCTGCTAGACTCCACGTCAGGAATATTGTTAAATTTGGAGCACGTCAGTTGCAGAGGGTTAAATAAAAATTTATATGGTCATTTTAATTATCAGATATATATTGTATAAATAGACTTTTAAAAAAGAAATCTTAAAAAGGTATTAGTATCTATTAAAAACAAAGTTTTGAAATATGTTTCTTTTCAAATTTAATGTCCTTGAATACATTTTATTTATTTAAGTATGTATCTCAGCTTGACTTTCACTTACATTAAAACATCAAATGATTTATAAGGTTATAGATGACCGTTTTTAATATTTATTTAAAGAGCTTTTATATCAAATTAAGCATCCTTTAAGTATTTTCTGCCGATACAGAGAATTAATTTTAGTGATCACATCGTTAAAATTGACACAAAAACTGCATTATTTGGGGCGTTAATTTAAAGCATCACTCTAAAACCTTTACCACCTCACCACCCTTCCTCAGTTCAACAAAAGCAGCTGTAAAAATGTTTTATCATTGCATATAAAAAATAATAAAGAGCTCATAAACTGATTGAAATTGTAAGCAGTTCATCGTCAAAGCTTCATTTTTATGCAATTGCTTGAGGTTGCACATTATTGCTGTTATTGCTGTTGTTGTTGTTGTTGTTGTTGTTGGTGTTGTTATTTTTGTCATTGCTTGGAGCTCAGCTCTTGCTTTCTATGGTAAGCATGCTTGTTGCATGCCACGCGCCATTTCAATTTTTTTAAACTTTGTCACATCATTCATAAATATAGAAGAGTCCTGGCATGCCTGTGGGTGTGTGTTTGTGCAACCATGATGTGGTGATAATAATTTCACACATTCATGATACTTAAATTTGTCCAACACTCTTTGTAGGATTTTTATTGCATTGCATAAATATGCATACATTGTGTGCTTTAGTTGATGTTGTTGAGCTTTATGAGTTGATTTTCTTTCCTTATTGCTTTAGAAGTACGAACATTTTTATTGGAGAAAATATATATAAATATAGAAATATATGTACATAGAAAATATCTTGGTTTCTAGATTATATTTCTTTACGCAGATAAAAACTTGAAAATTTTATTGATATCTAGGTGATATACCCGGTGTTACTCGGGTGTATTAAATGTAAAGTTTCGATGTTCAGTCCTCGTTTTAATATTTTTTAAAAATCCAAATATTTAAAAATAAGCTGCACGTGAGTTAACAAATCTCATCAATTTCGGTTGTTTTTTTTTTTTATTTTTTTTTTAATTGCTTCCATTCATTTATAAGACTTACTTTTTCGCATTATTACAGTTAATAAATGCAAAAACAAAAATGTTTGCATCAATGTTTGAAAATATACAAAAAATCAACTTTAACAAAAAGTTCTAAAGATAAAAATTTCGTTTGGTTGCAAAAAATATGGTTTCAAAATGTAAGAATTCTAAATTTTTCTTCGTTTAGAATGCCAGGAACAAATTCAAGTTTTCGCCCTTATGTGTATGAAAATATGCAAAAACTAAATTTGCCACCCATAAAAAGTAATAAAGAAAAAAAATCTCAAGATTTATTACGGTTGCTCATATTATAAGTCCATGTTTTTTCATTCGGTTGAAAATAAGAGATACCGAGTGGCCGAGAAAGTGGATTTCTAGTGATGACTTTTGTTTGGAAAAAGATATTTGTATATTTTTTTTTCACATAAATTATCCCTGGAGCTTTACCATTCCATAAAGAGAATAAAAACAACATTTGAAAAAAAAGATACAGTAATTTCGACTATGTTGTAATACAAGACGTAGAATAATTCAATTCGCTTTTGATGACATCTTTTTAAAAAATATTTAGCAAAATATTTATTCCATACACCCGAGCATATGACCTTTAAAAGAGTGCCGGAAAGGGTTAAAATGTATCATTAACCCCCATTACTTTTTCAAAAGGAACATTTTTGCCTTTGACATCTATTCTCTCCGACCACTACTTAGGGGGGCTCACATACAAATTTTATGGTTTTTGTATATTTATTCCATACACCTGAGCATATGACCTTTAAAAGAGTGGCGGAGAGGGTTAATATGTTTGACCGAACCCCATTATTTTTGCAACAGGAACATTTTTGCCTTTAACACCTATTCCCTCCGACCACTCCTTAGGGGGGCAACCATACAAATTTTATGGTTTTTGTATATTTATTCCATACACCTAAGCATATGACCTTTGAAAGAGTACCGGAGAGTGTTAATATGTATCACCGACCCCTTTACTTTTGCAAAAGGAACATTTTTGCCTTTGACACCAATTCCCTCCGACCACTCCTTAAGGGGGCTTCCATACAAATTTTATGGTTTTGTCGATAAAACCGGAAACTGTCGATAAATAGGTAGCAAACTTAAGCAAGCAAACAAAATTTGTTCAATGCTACCAAGTTCAACAACCCATGTGGAGAGTCGAAATGTCAAAATTTCACTGTCGATAATATGCTCGGATATTTAATTGGCTGCGGAATTATGACATTTCAATAACAGATTCTGTTAAAAAAGCATGCCCCTCAAAATTACTCAGAATTACTGAGCTACGCGATTCTGTTAAAAGCAATATGCCTTTATATTTCATGTAATTGTGTAAACTTTATATAAGTTAGAGAGTTCAAATATGAATTTTTCTCCCAGTGAGGATCAAGCAGACCAACAAGTGCTAACATCAACAACATTGCACGATCAGTACTTTAGGAACACCAAAGGCTCAAATTGTGATATAAATACTGTCTGTTCACTATCCCCTAACCATCCTACTTACCTCCGAGAATGACGTATTCTACGTCAAAAATAATTTTTTTCTAAAATCACTAATCACTGGGTTTTTAATGACAAAAACAGTTAAAAAAAATGTTCGTAAAACTGGAACTACTTTTGCTATTAAACGCTTTGTCATGCAAAAAGTAGTCAAAAATGCAATTTTAAGTTTTCATTGTTTCAACGACAAAAACGACTTTTGTGTCATTTTTAGAGTACAGGGTGGGCCATCTAGTGGTTTCCTTTTAAATCTGAGGTTATTTTGACACTGACAGCTGTTTCCCGCTCGAAATCTTGACATAAAGTTGGTATCATACCTCCGCAGAAGGAAATGAGTCGCTTTACGCTTGAACAACTTTGGGAAATATTGAAAACTTATTTCCAAAGTGAGTGCTGTGTAGCCCAAACAGTGCATTATTTGAAAAGAAGTTTTGGCCGAAATGAAGCACCCACCGTGCCTGTTGTACGCAAGTTTGTGCACAAATTCGTGAGACTGGTATGCTAGTGGACAACAGTCATGATCGCCGTCGTTGTACGGTGCGCATAAAAGATAATGTGGCTGCTGTAGCCGAGAGTGTGAGACTCAATTCACGAACATTAACTGGCCATCGATCTCAACAGCTCAACATTTTGCGCACTAGCCTGAGAAGAATTATGCACAAAGATCTCCGATTATTAGCTTACAAGGTCCAATTAACTGAGCAATTGAAGGCACATGACCATCCGCTTGGTTATCGCTTTGCAATTTAGGCCACAGAGCAGCTTGAATTGGACAGATCGATTGGACAACGATTTTGAACGAAAAATCATCTTTTCTGACGAGTAGCATTTTCACCTTGGCTGCTACGTAAACAAACAAAATTGCCACATCTGGGGCTCGGAAAACCCGCATATTATTGTCGAGAAGCCGATGCATCCACAGAGAGTGACAGTTTGGTTTGTGGATTGTGAAGTGGTGGCATCATTGGACCATATTTTAAAAAAAAACTTAAAAATATATATGCTAAGCTAACGATACCCCTTAAATGGTTGTTATTAAGTACTGAAATTGAATTAATGAAAAAAAAAAAAACAAAAATTGAATGGAATATGTTAAAAAACAACAGAGTTATTTTCATCGAAAGTCAAATACACCTAATTCTGTTTTTTCACGGTAGATTGGTTCCAGAAAAAACCATGTATGAAAAAACCGTGTAAAAAAGACATTGATTGTATGCAAATATAGGTGATTGGTTCCTTATCTGTAAAACCAATTAAAAGTAGTGAAAAATAAGGATTTTTTAAGAACAATTATCACATCATATCACACATGTAATGACATATGTATATAATGGGCATTAACCAAAGCAGTGGCGTTCCTAGGGGGGGCGGGGGGGCGGTCCGCCCCGGGTACCACCATTTTAGGGGTGACACCATTTCGTTTTTTTTTTTATTTCTCAAACAGAAAGAAAAAGGTACAAATACATTACGTTAAAAAATTTGTGTCCCATTTTGTCGCATTGAAATTATTTCAACAATTTGTGTATCAGTAGCTTCATACGAAATGAGTTTTTCAAAGCTAAAATTAATTAAGACTTATTTAAGGTCTTCCATGGGAAAACGAGCTTGCAAGTAATAGGGTCAATTGCATACAAAATCCTCATCTGAGAGTAAAATAGTAAAGTTAACGCCGGAAAAAATAAAGCTAGATAAGGAACGAAATGAAGAATATAAATGAAAGCAAAAATAATGGTACCTATGTATGACTTTGACCTCATTTTTGCTTTTTGTGTTTACTTACTGATATCGCCCATTTCACATTGAAGTGATCAGATGTACTGACCATCTCCGATTTCTCTCAAATATTTTTTTTGCATTGGTTTATTGATTTGAAAACCAAATTTGAAGTTATAAATTTTTAGAATAATTGTTCGCGGCCAAAATAGGGTCTATTTTGAGACAACATAGCTCAATCCACTTAAGACCGCTATAACCGGTAATATAGTATCATTGGAAAAGTTATTTCATCTATTTTGAGGAAAAGTACAACATTTTTGAGTACAAATATTGCCATAAGTTGACTCATTCTTAATTTGTTTAAGTTCAATACCATGCCAGCAACACGAGCTATAATTTTTTTTTTTTTTTGTTTATAATTTTAATTTTTTTACGTTTTTACGTTAGGTTATACCTTTCCAATGATATAAAATGAAGATGTGGTTTTAACGGGCTTAGAAGTTATATTGTAAATCGTGAAGTCTTAATAAATTTTCAATACAAATTCAACTAGCTATTGAATTTTTTAATTTTTTGTAAAAAAATAAAGAAAAAAAAATAATTGGATGAACATTTTATGTATAGCTAAATTATATACTTTATATTTACTTTTTTTTTTGTAAAGGAATAAACCTGTTTTTTGTTAAACTCCCAATTTGATTTAAATTATTTGGTTAAGCGCAACAAAATGAATTGAACGTCACAAAATGTATTGAACGTCACTCTGATGTTTTTTCTGAAATGGCTTATTATTTAACAGTTTTTTATTTTTTATTGCTGCAAGTCTACTACTTTGAAAATAACTTCTATGTTGATGTCTTTTTGGAGAAAAATTTTAATTTTTTCCCGTTAAAATTGTAAAATATGTAGGGATTTTTGGTAAAAAATAATTATTTCTGTAACTGAAATGGCGATTTTTGCAAAATCTAATTTAACTGATTAAATAACTTAATAAACATCAGCTTTAATTTACAACATTTTAAAAATTTTTAGTGATTTTTCGCGTATATCTGCTGTGTGACGTTCAATAAGAAATTCGTATAAAAACCATAGAAAAAATGATTTTTTGCAGGGCTTAAAAACAACTTCGAATTCTCTATTAACTTTCACTTAATTTCAACGGGAAAATTTAAAAATCATTAAAAACAAAACATGAAAACCTCTTTGTGTACGTTTTTTTTGCAAATGACCCAATATTGATTTCGATAAGGTTATTTCAAATTTTGGAGCTCTTTAAGTAAGAAAAGGTAGTTTTTAAGACAACGCCATTAATAAGATTTCTTTGTTTAACCTTATACCTACATATACAAAAATGTACCTGAAAATGTAATGTTTTTATTCCGTCAGTTCTTAAGACTGCGAAGTTAATAAGTTTTCTTTTTTACCTTATGCCTACATATCTAAATATGTAGACACCTGAAAATGTAATATTTTTGTTGTTTTTTACAAATTCTTATTGTTTGTTCAATAAAAAAACTTAACCTCATCGAATTGGTTTCTTTTTGTATTTAGAAATTTTTTATAGGGGTGACACCATGAGTATCCGCCCCGGGTGTCACCAAGCCTAGGAACGCCACTGAACCAAAGCATACCAAAGCATAAGTTTAAAAGCAATGTAATAAATTAAATGTATGACAAGTTCAGGAACTTAAAACAATTATGCAAAACAGCTTTGTTGTTAACAAACAATTTATTTAATGTTTATTTAATTTTTGTAGGTAAAAAAATTAAAATGATAATCATAAATACAGGAACATAAAATCGTATAAAAAAAATTAAAATTTTCAAACCGTGTTAAATCAAAACCGTGTAAAAATAGAATTAGGTGTATACTTATTTCTGATAGTTTTTTGTTTTGTTTTTTTTTTGTTTTTTGTTTTTTTTTTTTTTTATCATTCTAAGGAAACGATGTTCTTATGCCTAGTTACAAGATTCCACAATTTTGAAGTGTTTTAGTGTCAAAAAATAGATTTTTTTAATTACCCCGAATCTCCCTACGTACATTTTTTTTGGAATTTCAAAAAGATTTTTTAGGAGCATAATCCTTATCTGTAACATAAAAAATTTGCATCATTGGTTTTTTGATCCTGCACATAGGGTCATCAGAATGTCCTGTTGCCATATGGCAACGCTGGGCAGGCTAGGGTACTGGTTTACCTATATAAGCAAAATTGTTATTTAACTCCTAAAAAAACTTTAGAAATTAGTTTTTGTTAATATTTATTCAAAACAAAGAAATATTTTTTACATTTGTGTTGTCAAAATACAAACAACTTCTTTTTTATTCTTTAAAAAAATTAAAATAACTCAAGGTTTTGTATGATAAGGCTTGAAACATGGCAAACAGAGCCCAACATCGCATTTGCCACAAGCTGTTCTTACGGTAGACTTGCATGTATCTCCTCCACATCGGCGCTTTTTTCAATTGAAGTATCAAGATGATAGGTTCGATCATAGCGAGGAGTATTTTTTATGGAATCCATTCGTTTCTCTAATGGTTTATTAAATTCTTTTGGCTCCTTACCGTAGTGCTTGCAATAGTATATTGCAACTTCTCGCCTTGAATTCCATGAATGTTTTATTTTGACAAGCACTTCGATAAAGGAGCCACCTATTCTGAATGCTCGCATCGATGAGCCACGTAAAAATTCAATGCCACCATTTTGTGCCTCGAAAAGCTATGCGGCTTCCCGAAACATTTTGATCAAATATATTATATATTTGTTGTACTCGGCTACAACATTTTAATTTAATATTTTATGGGCAGTCGGACAACTTTTAGGAATTCGATTTTCTCGAATTGTTCCAGTAGCGTGGTAGCCTCGGTTTCTCAGATATGCTAACAATGGTATACCAGTGAAGAGATTGTCAAAATAAAATGCAAATGGAAGTTTTTTTACATCTTCGGGAAAATCGTCGATCATACACAGAAGTGGAGCTGCGCAGGTTCTGAATCTTTTCTCGTATTTAGGATCAGATCTTGGGTTCTTACCTTGGTATATTTAGTTGATTATGTATCCACTAGATGTGCAATGCATCTAATTTCATTTCATTTATCTAATAAATTTCATCTCAAATTACTCTCCGAAAACCGGATTTTCGACCAGAACCGGGCCATTTTTGACAATTCTTGGACTTTTAAGAGCTCTAATTACTTCATTTGCAACCATCGTGTTTTTCAGGGATCTGTTAGGGGACGTAGTTTCCATAATTTGTCAGGCCTGTCAGAACTATCTTTCGGCATACATAAAGATGATTAGAAGTGTAGCATGAAATTTATCTCTTGGAAACAATTTTTTCGCATAGCATTGAACACCATTCCATTCCGTAGATCATCTTCGGTTTTCCACATGTTTCTAAAAGACCCTGTTTGATTGTAGCCAGTCACAATAAATATGAGTTACAAAAGAAAAAAAAACTTGCTGAGTAAGTTAACCTGTTATTTGTAGCGTTTTTGATGATGAGTAGCATATAAATTTGAACAATTGCAAATATGTTCAAGCAAATCATCATTAAAAAATTTTTCGAATAATTCATGTGGTCTCAGTTCACGGCGGTCTTGGTAATTTGTTTTGGGAAAGATTGGAACAACTGCCCCTGAATTAACTTTGCGCCACGTACATTTGCTGCCTTTGTTAGCT
The DNA here is from genome assembly GCA_943735915.1 of Pherbina coryleti. NCBI lineage: Eukaryota > Metazoa > Arthropoda > Insecta > Diptera > Sciomyzidae > Pherbina > Pherbina coryleti. The sequence continues at coordinate 19,694,925 of OX030948.1, forward strand.
GGTGAAATTGGAACATTAGGCTTCGAAGGATTAACGCGACATATCCTCTTTGATGAACTTGGCAAAGAATCATCAACCATATCAAAAGAAATGGTCTCATTATCGAATCCAGTATCAGAACTAGATTGGATGCCTTCAAAGCGTTCAATTCGTCATCCGTTTTCCAAAATAATTTCGAAACCTGATTTTCACTGCACTGGGTATACATTGTCGGGTATTCCACCATCATCGTCGTCACCATCATCTTCGCCACTTAAATCCCCCTCAATATGAGGTGGCTCGATATACAGTGCTCGCACATTGGTTGGAGCTTCACTTTCTTCTTGAGCACATATTTCTTCTAAAAAGTCCAATGCTTCTTGCAACGAGAGTGGTCTTTGAAAAATTAAAAACAAAAGGGAAAAACAATAAACCACCAACAGATTTCTAACAAACTCAAAGAAAAACAAATAAAACAATCCAAAAAATATATCACCGAAAACCAGTACCCTAGCCTGCCTAGCGTTGCCATATGGACACATGCACAAAAACCTTAAAATAAAGAATACAAAAAACATTTTTTAGATAAAAACACTTATAAAACATTATATTCTCCATCAAACACTGCAAGAAAAATTACGTTTCATTACGCGATCTGGATAAAAAATATATATTTCAGGCTAACTAACTTTTTCATATCAATTTTTTTTGCACTCATCATTTTTTATGCACTTGACGACGCACTAGCTCTTACGCTCAAACACTCACTAACATCCAAACGGTTTTAGTTGGAAATACGAACAATTCCGCGTTCAGTAAAAGCTTAAAAGTAACGGTGGCTGCGTTCTACTGAATGTGATGATCATATAAAAATGTATCTATCGTGCGTTGCCATATGGCAACCACAGGGATATTCGGGTTAATTAAGCGAATATTTTCGTTAAGAAGAAGTACGTTAGTAGTAAGATTTGCAATACTAGTAAAGGGGCGGAAGAGGCGTGTTCAAAACTAAGTATGCAAAAACCTAATCTATCTAGTATTCAAGTAATATGTGCGCCGTATTTTATAAAAAAAAAATATTTTTATTAATATATAGATTAGAGTGGAACGAAATGTATGGAAGCAAAAAATCTTCATGGGCTTCATATATTTTTGAAAACTGCGCTTCATGGGCTTCATATATTTTTGAAAACTGCGCTTAAAAAAATTAATTTCTGCATCTTTAGTTTTTTTCTGCGACATAACTTTTGACTGCGCCCAAGGGTTTATATATTTCATTGTCAGACTTTTTTTTCTGAAACCAAAAAAAAAAAAAATAAGAGCTAATTTTTTTGATGAAAACCTCTGCATTTACTTATTAATAACAACTTGTCATGTATGCGCTAGAAGATATTTAAGTTCAAAGATCACCGAAATCGATCATTTGTTTATATCCCCGCTCTGCTCAAAGTTAATATGAAATTTCTACTTTGCTTTACTCAAACATATCTAGTCGCATAGCGTGGAAACTGTTTGTTTTATGTTAAAACTGTGAAGGGAATTTTTGTAGAGAATTATCTTATCTACAATTTTGTTCTGCGCATATTTTCTGTCCTACAAAGAGGAGCGGAGATATAAGCGAATGACTGATTTCGGTGATCTTTGATCCTGCATATCTCCTAGCGCATACAGGATATCATAGGGAACTCTTGACAAGTTATCATTTATGTGTTAATGAAGAGGTTTGCATTAAAAATTTAGGAACGAATTTAAAAACTAAACTTTGGATTTCAGAAAAACAAAAAAAATAATTCTGGCATGAAATATACAAACCCTCGGGCGCAGTCAAAAGTTATGTCGCAGAAAAAACTAAAGATGCAGAAATTTATGTTTTTACTCGTAGTTTTCAAAAATATATAAAGCCCATGAGGTTAAAAATTCGTTCCACTCTATTATAGATAATAAAAAATAAAAAAAAGACCGATAAAAAATAAGTAAGTTAATTGGCCATTTCAGACTTGAAAGACTTTGACCAAGCTTCTTATGGTAAAATTGTGTTGTCCGTGTTATGAAATGATTGTACAAATTTGATACAAATGTACAAATTTGAGAACTGGATCACCAGTATTGCCGACTCTGAACGACTAATATGCATGTTCTCAAAAAGCTTTAAGTGGTATTACAGTAGAGTCGGGGTGGCGTGAACTAATTTTTGCAAGGGCTGTTCACATTATCCAGGCTGTTCATACTATCGAGGTTGATTTTCAGTTCAGAAAATTATGAGTTTTTTCATTTAAAATACATGATCATTACATGATGATCATATATGATTTTGTGATAACAAATAAGAATTCGATATGAAATAATTCTTAATGCTAAATTGTTTCTTGCAGTTATTGACTGATTTCTGCACTGCTTGATCGAAGAGGCTCTGCAACACTAGAACACTTGGAAAATCGGTGGTATTTGCTTCAGCCCATTCTATTGATTTGTCAAAAATTTGGATGGCCTCAGCTGCGGTTTAGGATTTTTATGTGGAAGTAGGGCGAGTTGCTCATATCATCATTATCAGATACAATAATCTCTTCACAGTCATTTACATCAGGAAAAGACCAAGCCATGCTTGCGATTGCTTGTTGCTACACTTTAAACACGAACTTGACTGATCTTTATTTGTGCTTACATTTTACAAAAAATTAGATGCAAAAGAACCGTAAATAGTGTTAACCGTTAGTTATTTGTTGCGATTCCATTTTCATTTTCATTTTAGAACTCTGTTCACGTTACACAGGTGTGCACTGTTCACGCTATAGAGTACTCAATATAAAAAATTTTACGTTCACCCTAGCGAGATGTTCACGGCACTAGGGGTTTACCCTACCCCGACTCTACTGTATTTACTCTCTGAGTTTTGACATTATCTATAATGAGACCGATCAGAAATCCTAATAAAGGCCAAGACACATAGGAGGCATGCATGCTTCAAGTATCTGACATTTGTAATTGTATATGAAGAGGCTACAATTACAAATAGAGGTTATGAAGAGGCCCACATCAAAAGCATGCACACATGCACGCTTGAAGCATGCCTGAAGTTGGCGAACTTTTAACTTTTTGCAGGCATCAAAGCATTGACAGAAGACATGTGTGAAATAAAAACAATTTCAACACAATTATTAACCATAAAATATCCTCCAATTCAATTTAAATTATTTTTGGTTACTTTTACTACTTTTCCTATATCCTATTATCCTATTATTCCTTTATATATTCAGTTTGACTGTTTGAAAATTTACCACATATGCGATGCATGCTTTCTACGTGTTGTGCGCTTATCAGTTGAGAAAATTGTGTGTAAGCTGAGGTTTGAACCTGGCATCGAAATATCATCGATTAGTCCACGCATTTTTAATACATTAGGCCACGGCCGTCAACAAATATCAAGGTTTTGACAAAAACTCCTATTTGGCTACTTTGGTTGTGGTCTTCCACATAGATAGGCAAATTTGTTGAAGCTCAGATACTCTCAAGGTAAGCTTTCATATAAGCTTTAATTTTTAGGTTGAAAATGAAAATTAGTTTTGGAACTACCCTTTATGTAAATAGATATGTAAAACTACAGGGCGTTGTTTTTTCGATTGGTTTTTTCGATTGTTTGTTTTTTGCCATGGAATATCTGAAAGCAGGTGTTAAATATTCTAAAATGATCCAAAAAAAAAAAGTATGCAAATCGATAGGGTATAAAACATTTGATTGCCACATATATATCTTTCTTTTTTGTGGAAACGCCATCACAAAATTTATTGATAAATTGATGAAACAAAAAAAAACTGCCCAACACACCTCATAAAAAGATTTATCTCATGTAAGGGTCTATATATGACGAACATTAATCATCTGCCGTTGTTTATATGTATTGAAGTGTGAAAGTGTATTTGACGCACTTGTGCTCAACTTAGTTAACTGTCCTTTTCGGTATTTTTTTTTTTAAATACTAAGCACTCGATGTTATCCCAACCTAACGGACAGAGCACGAGAATCATAAAAAAATATGTATATTATATGTAGAGGCTTAAGTGAAAAAACACTAAAAATAAGAAAGACAAAAATATATAAAAACCCTTTCAAAATGCGACAGTAAGACACACACATGCATAAATATCAATGTGTAGAAACAGCCGTAGATAAAAAATGAACATATAAAGGAGCGAAATAACATGATAAAATAAAAGAAAAAAAAAAACAAAAAGAAGTAGCACAAATGTGTGGTATATATGAGTTAGTCGTTAATGTGTGTTTGTTTGCGTGTGTGTGTGTGCTTGGCATGCTGCAAAATGTGTCCGGATGTTTTGACACAATGGACGACAGATCCGGCTAAAGTCGTCATCGTCAGCTACAGCGTGCTGCAGCATGGTTCCTTATTTTGTGCCTGATGCTTGGTAAGCAGGAGGCATCATTAGAAGTGCCTGAAATATATAGTAGATAATGAGGATATTCGTTTGAAGAGGGTGTCAATGGAAGTGAATGAGTGTGAGCGTATGTGTGTGTGTGTGTGTGCCTATATAGTGTTTGGGTTAGGCAGCTGCGTACGTGTGTTTCACGGCAGAAAGAGCCCCACACACCCACCCATACACTTCGCTGCCTTTCTTCCTTTCTTGGCCAGCACGTAGATACATCATTATTTTGCAGCAAGTTGTGACATGCAACACTTTGTTCGCTTTCAGAGTTTCTGACAGTCTTAATTGATTAAAAATAATATATATAAGTTTTTCCTCTTCATTGAATGCTCTCGAACGTCTGTTTGTCTGTCTGTCTGTTTGTCTTTCATACTTGCCATGCTTTCAGCCTTTAGAGCGCTTGTCCTTTGTGCTGGACAACATGAACACTTCCAGCTTTGGTTGTCTTACTTGATTGGTTTCGTCTGCGCCATTCTGTGGGCTGGGAATGGATTTGGTTGGTTTGGGTTCAACTTTCGCTGTGGCTTGTATTGGTTTGATAAGTAGCGACCACATTATTAACACAGCTTAATTGTGTGCTTTTTTTGCTCCAGCTGTTATTGTATTACTCGTTGCTTTATTCTACTCATGCCTTACATCCTTCCTTGAACTGACATCCTTCCTTTTGCCATCGTTAGTTGTTGCTTCTCATCACGAAGTCTGAGTAGAATTATAATTATTGATGTACGTGCTGCTAAGCTCATCATTCTAAGGATTTTCTTCTTAAGATTTAGTGTTTTTCTTCATATCTTTTTTTTCCGCTTTGGCTTAGATTGCATCTTCAAGTTTTCTTCTCGTTGGTTTTTTAATTTGATCTTGTTCGTGTTTTTTTTTTTTTGCTGTGCCCTATAATTTCATCTGTTGTTTTTGTTGTACATAGTTGTTGTAGTTGCTGCTTTTGTTTGGCTGGCCCGTGCTGTTTGGCTGGCTGGCTTAATTGCATAGCCAACTAATCCCAATTGTGGCTTAAACTTTGCTGCCAAAGTTTATTTTTGCCAACATTGATTGGTGTTTTTGTTATTGTTGTTCTTGTTGTTTGTGTTTTTGTAATTTTAGCTATTTTTAATTGCAAAATTCTTGTTTTTTCTCGAAAACTAATTAGAAAGTTTTTTAAGCGCTTTATTGGTTATTTTTTGCTTATTATGATCAAAAATTTTCTTCGTTTCAAAGTAAAAGCTTTTAAAATTATTTTATTTTTAATCCAAAAAACAACTTTTCTCCTCACAAAAATCCATTGAGTAGTGTTCAGCTTAACAGCTTTAATGCTTTAAGCACTTCATATGAACCATGGCAACATATAATCTCACATTCCTTCTCTGACCTCTCATCAGAATCTTCTCGACACATCATCAGCTCGTAGCTATATAAATATACTCTCCTCCTTAAGCTCAGCCAATCCATATCTATATATATATATTTTAACGTATGTCCATCAATGATCAAGCTTATCATGGCTCATTTTTGTTTTTTTTTTATTATTATTTTTATCATTATTTTTATTATTCTTCTTATTATTATTATGCTAAAGGATCTCTGGTTTTCATCCACTTCAATATTGGTTTCTGACAAAAGACAAATAATCCCGCCAAACTAACTGCTCAACATTATTTATTGGCTGCAAGGAAACGGATATGAAACTTTGTATTTGCCGCTTGTTCACTTGTGTTGGTGTCTATCCAACAGTTGCGTTCGTTCGTTCCTTCTTTCCTTCGTTTGTTCGTTTGTATGCCGCAGTGTTTATCTTGATTTTAGATGTACTGCAAAGCAATCTATTACAAATACTCACACATGCACACACACTCACATATGCACACCCACTCACACAAATGCAGAATATTACATATTTATATAGTGTGTATGTTTAAGTTAAACAGTGATCAACGTTCCGGAAACATAAGCATCGACTTATTTAAGTAAGTAAAGAAGAGTTAAAAAAAAAAAAATAAAATAAAAAATGAACATACGTCAAAATGCAAAATGATGTTGCTGCAATGTTACTGAGTTTTGCTGCATTACTGTTAAGATACAAATATTGAGATGTATTTAAAGATATGAACGTCAGAAAGAGTCTTCTTTGGAATCGATTTCTTATTTAAACTGAAAACCTTGCCGAAATTATAACAAAGTAAGCAATTGCTTGGAAGATTATAAGCCATTGCTAGAAGCTCATAAGTAAAAATAATTTTTTCAGTAGCATTGTTTAAACAAAAACCACTTCGTTCTAAAATGAAAAAAATATCCGACAAATAACATAACATAACATAAAATAACATAACATAACAAACATAACATAACATAACATAACATAACATAACATAGCATAATATAATAAAGCATAACATAATATAACACAACACAATATAAGATAACATAACATATCCTTACAAAACATAACATAACATAATTTAACAGAACACAATATAAAAGAAAACATAACATATCCTAACATAACATAAGATAACATAACATAACATAATATAATATAATATAATATAGCATAACATAACATAATATAACAAAAAAATAATAAAACATAACATAACATATCCTAACATAACATAACATAAAATAACCTAACATAACATAACATAACATAACATAACAAACATAACATAACATAACATAACATAACATAACATAGCATAACATAATAAAGCATAACATAATATAACACAACACAATATAAGATAACATAACAAATCATTACATAACATAACATAATATAATAGATAACATAACATATCCATAACATAACATAACATAACATAACATAATATAAGATAATTTAAAATAGCATAACATAACATAATATAACAAAAAAATAATAAAACATAACATAACAAATCCTAACATAACATAACATAACACAACATAAAATATCATAAAATAACACAACATAACATAACAACATAATATAACATAACATAACATAAAATAATGTAACATAACATAACATAACATAATATTACATAACACAATATAAGATAACATAAAATATCCTAACATAACATAACACAACATAACTATACATAACATAACATAACATTAAACATAATATAACATTAAATAACATATCCTAACAGAACATAACATAACATAGCATAACGAAATATAAGATAAGATAACACAACATAACAGTACATAATATAACATAACATAATATAACATAACATAAAATAATATACCATAACATAACATAACAAAATATAAGATATGATAACATATCGTAACATAACATAACACAACATAACATATCCTAACATATCCTTATATAACATAACTTAACTTAACATAACATATATAACAAAACATAATAAAACATAACATAACATATCCTAACATAACATGACATAACATAACATAATATAACATAATATAACATAACATAACATAACGTAACTTAAAATAACATAACATGACATAACATAAGATAGCATAAGCTAACATAATATAACATAACACAATATAAGATAACATAACATAACATAACATACCATAATATAACATAAAGCAATATAAGATAACATAACATATGCTTACATAACATAACATTAAACAACATAACAACATTACATTATATATCCTAACATAGCATAACATAACATAGCATAACACAACTTGTACTACAAAAATGTGTTTGTTTTATGTATGAAAAAAGTAATACTCAACATTTATAATTTTTTTATTTGAATCATTTTCTGCACGAATTCTTCAGATACTTCAGGACTGTATATAATTTAAATTAAGCAATAATAATTTTTTTATTCTCAGGCTTAATTCAAACAATTGTGGCGGCGGCCGTAGACGAACATTTACAAATTATTGGTTTTGGGCCACTGGTGATCAATTCTGAAGAACACTTTGCGAAGAAACAAAATCTAAATTTAAAATTGACTTATTATTTCAAGAATATGAGGTATTTGAGGTTAGATACTACAAAAATTTCTTTTTAGCCTATTTTTATGTTTATCAAGGGTTTTCCATTAAAGAATGGACAATTTTTTTTTAAATAAAACGCAAACCATTTGAGATATTTCAAAAACATTATTATTGGCTTGAAGTACAATTAAAACACATATAAAAGAATCTCGATTATGTTCAAGTGACCACCGCGGGCACGTATGCAGCGGTCGATTCGTTGGACCCAATTTTCGATGACTCGGCCACATATTTCGGCCTAAACGGCCGCTATTTCGCGTTCAATGTTGGCTCTGAGCTCTTCCAACATCGTCGGCTGGTTGGCATAGACCAATGACTTGACGTCGCTCCAGGGAAAATAGTCTAGAGGCGTTAAATTGCACGAACGAGGCGGCCAATCGACTGGCCCATTTCTTGAGATAACACACTCATCAAACTTACTCTTCAATAAATCGATTGTAACGTGTGCTATGTGGCTTGTGGCACCGTCCTGTTGGAACCACATGTCGTCCACGTCCATAGCTTCCAATTCGGTCCAAAAATAATCGGTCATCATGGCGCGATAACGATGGCCATTCACAGTAACGTTACGATCGTTATCGCTGCCGGCATGCAAACCGCACCAAACATTTCTTTTTTGTGAATGAAGTCGTGATTCATGAAGCACATGTGGATTTTCACCTGACCAATAACGCATGTTTTGCTTATTGATGAACGCATTGAGCCAAAAATTAGCTTCGTTACTAAAGATGATTTTGCGATGAAATTCATCATCTTGGAGCATCTTTTCCAGAGCCCAATCAGAGAACGTACGTCGCTTCAAATGGTCCATCGGAATCAATTCTTGAGTCAGCTTGATCTTGTATGGGTGTAAACCAAGATCCTTACGCAAAATTCGCCATAAAGTGGTTTGGGCGATGCCCAGTTCTTGAGAATGCCGTGGAATTGACTGTTTTGTATCGTTTGCTATGGACGCCTGAACGGCAGCGATATTTTCGACACTTCAGCCAACCCGTTGTCACACTGGCACGGCAACATCACACAACGAATATGTAGCCTCAAAATTTGCACTAAACTTGTTATTGTCTATCTACTAGGGCGAGAATTACGACCGAAAATTTTCGGTCGAGAATTATGACTGAAAAAACTCTTAAAGTTGCGATCACCGACTCCGAATTTCGGTAGTAAATTTTTAAAATTTGCAGACGTTGTTCGTTCGTGTACTTTACAAAGATGACAATGTTGAGCTTACTAAATAAATTGAGAGTGACAGTACGATGATTAGTAAAAGGGTGCGTTCAGAAATTTAATTCAAAGTTGTCAAGTCCCTATTGGAAATTCCTGTATATACGACGAACAAACATTTTTAAACTTTTTCCACCAACTCCATCATTTAATGCAATTCCATCGTTTCAAAATGAGTTTCCGAATATTAATCTATGAATATTTTTTATTCTTTCCATAAAAAATAACGGCGATGTTGCAATATCCTTCGTAGAGTATTGATTTTTGATAGAGAAGAAGCGTATTTTTTGAATAGAGAGGAATAGTATTACTACCAAATGATTTAGTTGATAGAATAGCGTTTAAGAAACTCTGTGCGTCCTGTATATAACATTGAAAAAAGCCGGGTACATAACCTCAAGTTTTTTAAATTCCAGATATAATGGAAAAAAAAGTTCATAATCGTAAATAGGATAGCCCGAACATCTTAAATCAACTATAAAATCTGAGAATTGAAAGAAAATTTGGAATTTGATAGTCTACTTTCTTAAAATAATACGCCATTATCCTTCCTCAAAAATTTAAATATTTCTTGAAACTCAAGCAATTTTTATTCTACTAACTGTTGTTCAAATCTTCAAATTATTTACCTTAATCTTCCTAAGAAAACTAAGTATCTATGATAGCCTCTTCATAGTCGTGCTAAAAATAAAAAAACATCAGCGCATTTACCGGCATAGCCATCGTTATCATGACAATAGCGCTATAGTTTGTTCCACTTTGACACCGGATGGATGCTAAGGCCTTTTAAAACAACCTCACAGCATCACACCACCGCTGGACAACGAGTTGCTATATTGTGCTCATCATCAACAGCGCCAGTTCGTAAGTCGTTTTGAAAGTGAGCGATGAGCTGCGAGCAGAGCTGATGAAGTTTCTGATGATTTCAAAGATGATGGTGTTGATGATGAGCTGCTTAAGAAAACAACAGCTTGCTGATTATTATGACTATGATGAAAATGGCGATGATGATAATGGAATGACATGATGATTACTCTTTGCAAGTTCAAGCTGGTTTAAGTGTGTATTTGTGGATGTGTGTGTGTGTGTGTGTGTGTGTGTCGATTATGATTGTGGGCTCATGGTCTTGACTGATAGCTGCAGCAACTGGAAATTTATTTTCAATTGATGTTGGAGCTATTTATATCCACAGCAGCTGGTTTTTTTTTTTTTTTTGTCTTAGTTCAAAATTTCTTTCCATGTAATTTTTTTTCACTTTTACTCAGCGTGCTGGCAACAAACCGTGTCCTTGATGCTAGCAGCAGCAGCTGCGGGCTGCAATTCCGCTTCAGAGAATTTAATGGCGTCCCTGGCGTGCAACTCACACACAAACACACACATATCCAATCATATCTACTGCCAACTAGCGGAAGAAAGTCAAAGACGTAACGTACGTTACGTTGGTTTAGTTGCAATCGAGGGCGATGAGAACGAGTAACGACAAGGACGTCACGAACGACATCTGGTCTAAGGAGCAACAGTGTAATAAATTGACAGACATTTTTGGGGCATACATGTTGTTGTTGTTGTTGTTGTTGTTGTTGTTGTTGTTGTTTTTGTTGTTATAGTTTTTGCTGTAGTTGTGGATGTTGCTGGCATGCTGCTTCGTTGACTAGCGCATCGATGTTGATACTGGCTTTCCTAGCATGCTTTACAAATTGTATGTTGCTGCAATGTAGCTGCTTGTTGTAGGACGGACGTTGGCTGTGACGACATGTGTTGCCAGAGGAAATTGAATTTTTATTAAAGGAAAACATTTTTATTGCGAATTATTTTTTTTAGTTGATTTTGTGCCGTTGTGCTTAGACTGATTGAAAAAATTTTTTAAAATAACTATTCGATATTTTTATAGCTGCATCCCTGCTTAATTGAGCAATTTTTACAATAACTTGTTTGAGTAGATATATATGTATATATATATATATAAGTGTGTGTGTGTGTGCAATATATTTTGGATTTAAGAGTAGTTTTTCAATTAAAGTTTCGTAAAATCTAAAGATTTCTTGAAATAAGTGAAGTGTTCAAGTGGAGCGATTGGTCCTAATATTTTTGTGAAAACTTTATGGTTATGAATAAATAAAAATAAAAACGGTCCTTATTCTCAAATATATGTTGCAACCATCTGAAAAATTTAGCTTTTATTAAAAAAATAATATTCATTAAGATTACAATCTTTCACTGGAAAGACCATTAATTTTTAACAAGAGTCTATTAACTTATTTTCTATACAATTTGTGAAAGCCCGCAACGTCCTTGAAAAAATTGTTCTCAGATCCAATTTAAAAAGTCCACAATTTACTAACTGTTCTTCGGAAAAAATTCTTCATACAGGTTAGGGTCTCTTAAAGATATAAAATGTTCAAAAAGAAACAATCCAAAATATTCAAAAATTTCAACCGATAACAAACCGATGGCAGTTCCATAACTTTCCACCAATACAAATGCCGATTAAAACATGGGACAACAGGTTGGTAACTATTTTTGGACAGATTTTGCACACAGGTTTGGGTCTCATAGAGACATAAAATGTACAAAAAAAAAAAAATTATTCAAAAATTTCAACCGATGCCAATTCCATTACTTTCCATCAATCCCCATGCCGATTAAAACATGGGACACCAGCAAGTACATATATGAGACCATCTCGAAAAAATAAATTTCGCCGCACACCAGCTATCTAAACCATTATTGAGAGAAGGTTTCGAAAAATTTTTTTTTTTAACGAACGTAGGGGTCGCGCATTGACATATTTCTTCATAACTTCAATATTTACATTCCTATCTTAAAGAATGTTATGTCAATGTTTTTGTCTTAGGGAGGTCTATTTTTTGTCTCCAGGACTCATTGACCTCAGTTGACCCTTATAGTACTGACCTACCGGACCACAGTTTTTACCATCTTTAGGAACCATTTTGAATTCAGAAATGAAAATCCCGTAAAAAATCCTTAAACTTTTACTAAAGAAATTTTTCACTATTTCCACTTGAAATATTTAAAAATTTTTTTTTTAATTTTTTTGCAAAACGTAAGGCAAATTTTTAAATTTTTTGTCATATCGCATTATTTTTAACTTAACCATCCTAATCCACCATTCTTATTTACTTATTTTCTTTCTGGTTTTTTGGTATAAACTGGTAGAAACTGGGACCTGGTAGGAAAGCACTACAACGGCATGCCTGACCCAAATGACCCCTAGAGCAAAAAAGTAGGTCTATTTAAGACAACAACATCGATATATTCATTTTTGAAATCGGATTATAAATACCGAATCTATGAAGGAAAATATAAATGCGCGACCCATACAGTCGGTCAAAAAAAAAAATTGTTTCTCTTCAAACCCTGCAAACATGCTTTGGATAAAATAGTGTATGGTGCATTCTGTATAAAAAAACGAACCAGATGACGAAAAAATTAAGAATTACCCTACGTTTTGCAAGAAAAAGTAAAAATATTTTTATTTCAATTATTCTATGAGAAAAATCGGAAAATTTCTTTAGTAAAAGTTTAATGATTTTTTACGATCTTTTCATATCTGAAATTAAAATGGTATTTTTAGATGGTAAAAACTGAGATCCTGTGGGTAAGTACTACGAGGGGTTATTTGAGGTCAATGACTTTAAAGGAAGAAAAGGAGGTCTCTTAGAGACTAAAATACCGACATATCATTTATAAAGATAGGACGGTAAATTCTGAAGGTAGAAAAAATGTAAATGGGTGACCCTACGTTCGGTAAAAAAAAAATTTTTTTTTTCAAATTTTCTTGCAAATATGACTCGGAAAAGAATATCTTAGGTGCATATTTTTTAAAAATAATACAATATGATAGAAAATTTAAAATTTTGCCCTGCGTTTTGCAAAAAAAAAAATCAAAAAAATTATTTTTTTAAAATATTTCCAGTGGAAATACGAATAATTTCTTTATGAAAGTTTAATAATTTTTTACGGGCTTTCCATTTCTGAAATCAAAATGGTACTTTAAGATAATAGAAACTAAAGTCTGGCAAGTCATTGCTATAAGAGGTCAATTGAGGTCAATAAATCCTTGAGATAAAAAATTGGCTTCTCTAAAACAAAAACATAAACATATCATTCTTTAAGATCGAACGGTAAATATTGAAGTTATGCAGAAATGTGTCAATGCGCAACCCCTACGTTCGGTAAAAAAAAATTTTTTTTTTCGAAACTGTCTTTCAATAATGCTTCAGATTAGCTGGTGTGCGGCAACATTTTTTTTTTTTTCCTATAAGGCGAGACCGTCTAATGTAACAGTCCGTTCAAAAAGTCCATACACGGAAGGAAAAAATTTACTATTATTAAGAAGAAAAAAAGCTTAACTGATTTCTACTAGCAACAAGTGGAATTTCATTTATTTTTAGTGGAAACCAGTAATTTGAGTTTCTTGCAACAAGAAAATAATTTACTCAGTTTTCAAAAAATTTTTCCAGTACTATATACATTATGCGAAATCTAAGAAATTATTTTCTTATTGCCAAGTCGAAGCAGTTCACAGTTACAAACACTTCCCTGCAAGACATGCCTAACCCAGCGGGAAAATAAAAAGCGCTCCTAGAAACACAGCATTTTATACGCAGTTTAGGTATGCTTTGAAGATGCGGTCTTCAGAGTTCAGATTCGTGGAGCTCATATTTATACCCCCACGTTTAAAAAACGTAAATGGGGGTATATTAATTTTGTCACTCCGTTTGTAACGCCCATAAGGAGGCGTGGTAGGTAAAGAAAAGTATATACAGGGTGTTTTTTTTAAGAGGTATAGAACTTCGAATTGAAATAAAACACAAGAAAATCGTTTTAATGTCCATCAATTTGACTTTATTGGAAGGATAATTTTATGCCATTAATGTTTAAATATGATTTCGGGCATGTGGCCGCCGCGGCTGGCTCGAATAAAGCCAATTCTACAGGTCCAATTTTTAACCACTTTTTCGAGCATATGGGGCCGTATGTCGGCAATAACGCCACGAATGTTGGCCTCCAAGTCCCCTAACGTTTCTGGTTTGTTGGCGTAGACGAGCGACTTCACATATCCCCAAAGAAAATAATCCAATGGTGTCAAATCACACGATCTTGGTGGCCAATTGACAGGTCCATTCCGCGAAATTATGCGCTCATCGAATGTTTCCTTCAATAAATCGATTGTGACGTGCGCTGTGTGGCATGTAGCGCCGTCTTGTTGGAACCACAACTCATCCACATTCATGCCATCCAATTCGGGAACAAAATAGTCGGTTATCATGGCTCTATACCGGTCTCCATTAACGGTAACTGACTCTCCAGCATTATTTCGGAAGAAGTATGGCCCAATGACTCCACCAGCCCATAGAGCACACCAAACAGTCAGTTTTTGTGGATGTAATGGCGTCTCAAGGATCTCATGTGGATTCTCTTCACTCCAAATGCGGCAATTTTGCTTGTTGACGTAGCCATTCAACCAAAAATGAGCCTCATCACTGAACAAAATTTTGCGATAAAAATCAGCATCGAGATCAATCTCATTTTCGGCCCATACACTAAAATCACGACGCATTGCATGGTCTCGCGGCTTTAATTCTTGCACAAGCTGGATCTTGTAATGTCGCAAGCCAAGATCTTTGCGCAAAATCTTCCATAAAGTTATGGACAAAGCTCCAATTGCTGTGCACGGTGGCGAATCGATTCATTCGGGTCCTCTTCAACATTTTGCTCTACAGCGGCAATTGTTTCTTCGGTGCGCACTCTTTGACGTCTCTGCGGATGCGTATTATCACATAGAGTAAACCTAGTGCGAAAACGACCCATGGTTAACCGAATTAATTGCTCTGATGGACGATTATGTCGACCATAAAATGGACGGAGCTTGCGGTAAACTTCGCGAACTGAACCATTATTTTCGAAATAAATTTGCACGATTTGCAAGCGTTGTTCTTTTGTCAACCTGTTCATGATGAAATGGCAAACCAAACTGAACATAAATGACATTAGAGTTGCCAGATTTGACCACAAAATGCCAGTTTTATCTCTATTCGAAAAACAAACCCCTAAAAAAAACACCCATTATATTCTTGATCAGCATCACCACCCGAGTTGATTTAGCCATGGTCGTCTGTCTGTCCGTCTGTCCGTCTGTGATCACGATTACAGCCGTAATTTTAAAGCTATCATCACGAAATTCAATATTTAAGCTTTAATCTAAAAAATAAAGGTCAAGTTCGAGAATGAGCCAAATCGGATGAAAACCACGCCTACCTCCCATAGAAAGTGACTTTATCAAAACGGTAAAATCTCTTAGAATTCCACAAAAATTAATGTATGGACTTGCAATTTCGTATATGAGTTTTTATGTTTAAAATACACTTTAAGTATGAAGTTCAACCAAATCGGATGAAAACCACGCCTACCTCTCATACAAAGTGACTTTATCAAAAAGGTAAAATCTCTCTAAAATCCACAAAAATTAATATTTGGACTTGAAAATTTGCATATGAACTTTGATATACAACGTGTACTATGTGTATGAAATTCAACCAAATGGAGTGAAAACCACGCCCACCTCCCACGCAAAGTGACTTTATCAAAAAACAAAAGCGAATATTTTCTGTTAAAACTATAACGAAAATGTTTTTACAGATAAACTTTATTGATTGCTTAAGTCTTTGAATATACCTTAGTTCGGACGTGGGGGTATTTTAACTTCGGCCCAGTCGAAGATCATTTCTTAATGGTTTTATATATATTTTGTTCTCAAATAATCAAGCGGGCAAATAGCAGAGCGTTAAGACATTCGATTGTAATGCCAGCAGTCTGAGTTCAATCCCTGCAGGTGATAAAAAGTACAATTTTTTTGCATCTTCATTTGTCGTTTACGAAGCTAACTGCAATCACAAAGCTTCCCAAAGTGAATTTTGATAGCGCAGCAAATATCCATTTGATTTAAGTAGATTTTGGCTGGAATATTTATTTTTTTATTTTGATACATGAGAAAATAATTTACTTGATTTAAGCTTTTATTCGCTGTGTGCTATCTGTGGCCGCAATTTTCTTAATCCCCGCTGAATTTGAGTATATTTTTCTATCCGTGTAGGATGACACATAGATGGTGTAACTAGATTCTTTTGATATGATTTTTATTTTTATGACAACAATCTGACTATTGGTTCGTGACTTGAAGCATTTTGTGTGCAACTTTTGTTATTGAAAAAAAAAAAATGGAAGAAAGTGAATTTCGACTTTTGATAAAGCATTGCTTTTTGATGAAAAAAAAAAAATACAGTGGAAACCAAACAATGGCTTGATAAACATTATCCCGACTCTGCTCCATGGAGACAAATGGTAGAAAAGTGGATTGCTGAATTAAAACCAGCACAAATGAGGCTGTTATTCCAGAAAACATAAAAAAAAATCCACAAATTGATTATGAACGATCACAAATTGAAGGTGCACGAGCTAGCTGACATTGTAAAGATATCAGATGGTAGTGTTTTTACCATTTTAGATGTACATTTGGGTATGCGAAAGCTCTATGCAAAGTGGGTGCCGCGTGAGATCACAGTCGACCAAAAACAACAACGAATTGATGCTTCAGAGAAGTGTTTGGCGCTGTTAAACCGCAATGAAATCGAATTCTATCGTCGATATGTGACAATAGAAGAAACATTACTTCACTATTACACACCAGTATCCAAAAGACAGTCAGCTGAGTGGACAGCAGTTGACGAACTAAATCCAAAAAGAGCAAAGACCCTACAGTCGGCCTATAAGGTGAAGGCGTCTGTATTTTGGAATGCGAAAGGAATAATATTCATCGACTATCTCCAAAAAGGAACCACCATCAACAGCGACTATTACTGTGCACTTTTTGATCGATTGAAGGCTGAAATCGCAAAGAAACGGCAACATTTGTGAAGAAAAAAAGTGTTGTTTCAATAAGACAATGCACCGTGTCACAAATCTATGAAAACGATGGCAAAATTGAATGAATTGGGCTTCGAATTGCTTACCCGCCCACCGTATTCTCTAGATTTAGAACCCAGCGACTTTTTCCTGTTTTTAGATTTTAAGAGAATACTAGCTGGAAAGAAATTCAAGTCCAATGATGAAGTAATCGCTGAAACTGAGGCCTATTTTGACTAGAAAGAGAAATCGTACTATAAAAGTGGTATCAAAAAATTGAAAAAAAAAACCTATACTTGTTGTATCGTTCTCGAAGGCAACTATGTTGAACAATATAATCGAGTTTTATCAAAATTCTTTTTGTTTTCTTACTTTTCAAACGGAATTATTGAATGACCTGTTAAACATATGATATCAACATTTCAGAAGATTCTGTTCTACTTATTTTTGAATCAAAACTTAGGTTTAACTCCAACTTCTAAAAATGCTCATAAATCTGTGACTTAACTGACAAGTTGTTTCTTTAGATAAAGAAAATAACACGTTTTCATTTAAATCGAATTGAAATCCACCCTAGCTCTGATGTCATGATCTGATATTATTTCGGAAGTAGTTTCCTCAAAGATTGCTTTAAGAATAATATACAGAAATATTCAGTCAAGAAAGCTGAAAAAAACAATATTACCGAGCTTCATGATAAAAATGCACTCTCTCCATACTACACTAGATTTCACAAGTTATACCAAAATTTTATATTCATAATAATTTCACTCTATAGCGCTATAAATTTTCATTGAGTTGCCATGAAAACCATTATCGAAAAAAACTACTTCCACACAGACCGTGACTAGACACAGCAGAGCACACATTCAGTCTGAATCCATATTTTGGCACATGACTTCACATGCATATTGTTGTTATTACTTTTTTTTTTCCTAAGATTCAAATTGAAATCCAGGACTTGCTCAAGAGCAGTTAGACAGAGGGAAAGAAGAGAATAAAAAAAAAATAGTGGCTTTTAAAATTACCGCATGTTTCAAAATGGTTGCTAGGAAATGGAAACTTGAATATTGAAAAATTATCGTTTTTCGATTAGGATCATTCTTTATAGCGGAAATTGAAAAGAAATTTATGTGTTTTAGCGAAGCAGAAGAGGGTGAAAATGTTGGCGCCTAAATTTATGAAAATCATACACTATGCATCATTAAATGCTTAAAATATTTCGCTAGAAATGATAAAGCTGCGGATCATTAATTTTAAGTAAATTTAAATTTTCTTACTTCATTTCTTTCTCATATACTTTTTGCCTTGCTTAAAGATTCTTGGCAGCACATTTTACATAAATTTAAAAAATTAAATAATTTTTTTAAGTTCTTAACAAACTACACTAAATTTTGTTGACTCACCTGCTCACTATTCGCCATTTTTATATTCTGAAAAAAGAAAATCGAAAAAAAATTTAGTTAAATCAAAAGTCTTCTTCTTGTTAATGTACATAACATTATAAATATATCAGAGAAAAAAAAAATTGTTATAGAAAAAATATCACACCTAACGGTAATCAAATCCAGACAACGATAAAATTTTCTATTGAACTTAAAAGTTGAAAAATAGCACAAAAAAATTGATGCTTTCAATACACATGCCGCCAGAACGGAAGCAAGTAATAGCACAAAAAAGGAGAAAAAAATAGTAAAAAAGCGTTAAAAATGGCGTCACACAATAAATAAAAAAGCGGCAGTAGAGCTAAAACATTGAAAAAAAAACAAACAATTCACACTTTTATTTGTCATCTGCAACGTGCACTCAATAAACTTTGAACAAATTTGTATTCTTTGTCGCCTTAGCGAGTCCTTCAATGGTCGATCGTTGAATGTGCTCTGAATTTAATATGCGAGTCGTTGGTGTTGGTGTTGGTGTTGGTGTTGGTGTTGGTGCTAGTGTTAGTGTTGGCGCTGTTGTTGGTGTCGGCGTTGGCTATGACGTGGCTAGCTTGAGTACCGAGCTCGTATAGACTAAAGTTTCACTAGTAGCTGCCGGATGTGCCACATCCATATCCGGTTAGTGCTTATGTTTGTCTTTGTTTTGGTTGCTGTAGTGATTGTGATGGCATTTTTTGTTTTTTCTTCTTCTTTGTTTTTTTCTTTTTTTGTGCCATTTCATATTGAAACTTTTCAATAAATATCATAGCGTAAAAATAAGCATAATAAAAAAAAAGTATATTTGTTGGATTTAGAAAGTAGAGTTCATAAATTGTACTCCGTTAGTTTTTGGGTTTGTCCAACTTAGCTTTATGAATTTGTAAAGAATGAAAAATGCACAGTTTATGCAACATTTGTTTCAAATAAATTTTTAAATTTTTGATTGATAACAAATTGCGAACATATATATATCGTCGCTACAATTGTGAAGTTGGGAATCTGAAAAATTACATTTTTCTTTTACTATTTGCATAATATTGCTAAAGGGCCTCCGGGAGTTTTTCGAAAAAAAAATACTCTCTTTTAAAATGTTTTTTTTTAAGCTGTATTTTATTTTAGACCAACATTTTTTTTACATTATTAAAGGTGAGCTATTCAAGACTTATCCCTGACATTTTGGTCCAAAACTATTCGTCGATAAGGTAGAAAACTGCAATCCCGCGAAGGTCCTTAAATTTGCGGTGAGCAAGATATCTGGAGTATGGTTCATATTAGTAAGACATAAATTGTTTGCCCTGCAGCTTGCAGGGTACATGTAAAATCAACATCATTGTTTATGTTTATTAACTATTATTATTGCAATCCTTTGTTTTGTATAAAATGTCGTTCAAAGCTTGTTTTGTGTAATTTTTAGTAATAAAAAAAATTATGTTCTATATACTATGTAATTCGGTAAAAGGTACATAGCTAATGATTACATTTTGAATCCGCCATTTAGAATTTTAAATTTGTGACTTCGGATTCATGATCAGCGACCCCACAAACCCTAGTATACAAATTTTTGCCTCGATTAAACGTTTTTTGCAGAACATAGCTTGTTCATGGCCACCATTTTGAAGCCGCCATTTTGAATTTAAAATTTTTGACTTCATATTCTTCATCAGCGACCCCACAAAACCCTGTATACAACATTTTACTTCCATTAAACGGTTTTTGTAGCAGTTATCTTGTTCATGGCCACCATTTTGAAGCCGCCATTTTTAATTTCAAATTTTTGACTTCAGATTCGTAATCAGCGACCCCACAAACCCCTGTATACAAAATTTTACTTCCATTAAACGGTTTTTGTAGCAGTTATCTTGTTCAAGGCCACCATTTTGAAGCCGCCATTTTGAATTTCAGATTTTTGACTTCAGATTCGTGATCAGGGACCCCAAAAACCCCCAAAGTACAATTTTTTTTTCGATAAGTGGCCCCTGTCAATTAATCGTCACTTTTGGCATAAAATACCCCACTGTGCGACAATCTGCACCAAAGAGTCACTCGTTGTGAATTGATTCGCAACTTCTGAATCACTCATGGGTTTTCGGATTCTCAAAATCAGCAATTCATTTGAAAATTTTTAAAAAGGTCACAACTGTTAATGTGAAATCATTTTCATTTTTGTGAGCTTCCAAAATAATATTTATTAACAAATATCAACATCATCATTCATGTTTACCAAGACCTAATCAGAGAACTTACGGCACTGCTAGTGGTTCGCCGTCTACAGTTCTTGGGTCAATTAGACGCATCTTTTCATCAATAATTTTCGCCAAATTTTTCGTCAATATTCGCTGCAGTGTGAACGTGGAGAAGTGGAGTTCTTGAGCACCGTGACGAATTGCGACGCTTGGGTCATTTTCAAAACTTTTCCTCACTGCGTCGATATTTTCGGTCGAACGTTCACGGCAAAGTGGAACGTCATTTCAGTGTCAGTCATTACGTTGTCCACACACGGGGAAAATTTGTTCGAATTTTTACTTAACCTTCCGTTACTAACATGAATTTCATAACACTTTTTTTATGAAATTCATGTAAATAATTTTTTTTTAATATTATTTACATGAATATGTAAATTAAAATAATTTTTCTGTACGGCCGTCACCTCTCTGCAGACAATGGCAAACCTCAGAGAGTAATCAAAATGCCATGTAAAGCTTCTTGAGAACGAGAACTTTCCGTTCATCGCCGTTCGGAGTCGGCGTTAAACATGTATGTAGGTCCGGTTCTCGGTCAATTGTGTACAAACTTAATAACACGCACAACACAATTGATCATAAGAAGCTAGGTCAAAGTCCTTTCAAGGGCTGAAATGGCCAGTTATTTTTTTTTTTTTATAAATGAGCGTTTATCGTCATAATGCGCTCAAAAAAGACTCTTTTATGAGTACATTTTCGTAGGTTGTGGGCCTCAAAATATGATTCATAATAATGACTGTTTTATACCTCATTTAATCCTAAAAATTAAGACTCTTTTAAGACTCATATATAATACCCTTTTAAGACTCATTTTAAATACTCTTTTAAGACTCATAATAATGAATCTTTTAGAACACATATAAATTAGTCTTTTTGGACTCAAAATTAAGACTCCTTTAAGACTCATTTTAAGTACTCTTTTAAGACTCGTAAAAAAGACTCTTTTATAACTCATATAAATGAGTCGTTTTGGACTAAAAATTAAGACTTTTTTAAGACTCATTTTAAATACTTTTTTAAGATTCATAATAAAGACTTTAAATAAATACTTTTTTAGAACTCATATATGTAAATGTCTTTTGTATATGAGTCTTGCAATTTTCAAGACTCATACTGAGGATTCTTTCAGAACTCATAGAAGTAATTATGATTCATTTAGACCGAAATAAATTTTTAGATTCAAATTTATTTAAAATTTGATAGTTGAAAAAAAAAATGATGAAATTTATTTTTTTAAACATTTCAAATAAAAAGTAATAGTAGAAAAATTCATTTTACAATCATATAAAAGACTCATAAAACACGCATAAAAAATACTATTTTTTGAGTCTTATTTTTGAGCAATCATTTTAGAATCATATCAAAGACTCCTTTATGAGTCTTTTTATTGCGTACTCATAAAACACGCATAAGAAATACTCTACTTAGAGTCTTATTTCTGAGTAATCATTTTAGAATCATATCAAAGACTCCTTTATGAGTCTTTTTATTGCGTACTCATAAAACACGCATAAGAAATACTCTTTTTAGAGTCATTTTTTTGAGGTACTCAGAAAATGTTTGCAGGGTAGTTGTTATTGTATTCAATAGTAAAATAAAAATAACAAAATAGTATAACAAAATTTCATTCAACAAAATATTCTTAAATCACAAAAAGTTGAGTAAATTAATTAATTTTTATATAAGTTTGAAAATTTGAATAAAGATTAATTTTTTATTTAGAATTTTCTCTTCAATATGAAAAAAATTACATAAGAAATATAATTATATGAGAAATTAGTCTTCGTAATCGGCTTGAAATGGACAACTATGGCAAATGGGGACATTATGCTCCAAACACAGGAACCTGCTGCACTCCAAACACTTATACTTCGTTTTTCGGCCTTGCAGCACTTATTTCTGTTACTAAGCACTACTCTTATTAATTTTGGAAATTTCTTGAAGACGCAGCTTACTAATCCTTCCAACGTAATAAATACAAGCTCTCCTCCGTTTCATTATCAAACTCCACCTCGTCATCAGTTACTTTTTCATGAAGTAATCGAAGTAACTAAGCTTAATGTTGTTCGTAATTCATTATCTACATAATCAAGTATTGAGGAGTTATAATTGGCTTGTATCAAAAAATAAATCATAAGTTTACCTGAATTTATAAATTCTCAAAAAGTTACACTTTTACTAACATCGGTGTCACAGACCGAATCACTGAATTAGGAATAAAACACAAGTAAGCACCGATCTTTCTACAATGGCAGAAACAAGAACTCTGATTAACCGAAAGGTATACAAAGAGCGCAAGCACAAAAGCTTAACTCTGGCGTACAGAAAGCTTTAAGTATGTGTTCGGTCTGTGAGACCGCATGTTAGTAACGGAAGGTTAATAACTACGATTGAACACAAATTTTCGTAATAATACGTAATAAATTAATTCTATCTTTCTTTCACAGTGTAGCTTTTAAGATTAATTTTCCGCGTCTAAAAATGAGAAATTTCAACATTTGACAAAGCCAAGCGACAAGCTGTCAAATAATTTGCATTCCTTAATCTCTTGATGATACACCCGTTATAACCTCGACATGAAGTTGTGAGTTAAAAATACTTTAAAATAGTACAGTTTACACATGTTTATTTAAAAAAATAAATTCTCTCCATCCAATATTTTAACAACTGAAGCCGTTGATTATCTGCAATTTTAAGCGCTTGGCAGTTTCAATAAAATTCAGTTTATATGAGTTAGAAAAATTGTAGTTTATCATGAGTCATCTATAAAATTTCAAAAAATTTATTTTATATGCAAGATACTTAATTTACTCGTAAACACACGAAACACGAAAAAAAAATCTGTTTGAGTTCTCTGTTTTCGCACCATTTTTGAGGTACACTAAGGGAAATAACGCATATTAACATTATCCACGCCTGAGTATATATTTCACTTAAATATTTACGTGGATAAATCAAATATTTTCCTTACAACTCGTTTTTTCCCGTATTTAAATTTTATTTATGCCACAAACTGACACACACATTGCATACAGCTGCCAATCAGCCGCCAAGCAGCAGCAGTATCGCACTCTGTTCCTGTGCGATGCTGCTGCAGTTTCTTCGCACCAGCAGTTGCAGGTCTTATAGTTCTCATTTAGTTAATGTTTCAAGGGTAATATATCATGGATATTTGGCAAATATGATTTGTTAGTGCGATGCATGATGAATTCATGTAAGGTGGAGTGACAACTCGGTATTTTCTCAAGAATTTCACTCCACTCTACATGATTTCATCATGCATCACACTCACCACCGGACTCACAAATCATATTTTCACAAAAAGAAAATAAAATATACCACTAAATGGCGTTTGATATGGACGCAGCTCGTGGGAAATATTCAAATAAATTGTTTTTCAATTTCAATATTTTTATATAAATTTTCCTTAAATGCGATAGTTTTATTTTCAAAAAGTAAATATTTGAAAGATATTTAAATATATTCGTGCATAATTTTAATATATTTTTTATTAATTCTGTTTAAATATTTTAATATTTTATTTAATTAAAAAAGTATTTAATTAAATTTTAAATATTTAAATAAATTTTAAATATTTAGGTAGTTGATTTAAGTAAATGCGTTATTGGTGCAAAAATGACTCGCTTTTTGGATAAATTAAAAAAGTTTTTGGATAAATTTAATATTTTTTTCCCTTGGTGTATTCAAAGCAATTAGTATACGATTAGAATATAAAATAGAATTATTATTGATTCTCTCATGAAATGACCCTAAATAATTGAAAATTTTCAATTTATATTCACATGAAACTATCTTAAACTTAAAGACTGCATAAATTAGCCGATAAAGAATAAATTTCTCAAATTGATAGAAGCTATGAGCTAGTAGGGAGGAATATCTATGCATAATAAAATCATACAAAAAATAAGAAAGAAAAAAAAAGCAATCTCAGCCAGCATAAATCAACACATATCAATTTTACAGCGCTATAAATTCTACATAACCTCAAATGCAAAAGAATAAAAAAATTGAAAAAAAGCAGCAGAGAAAATGAAATACAACTACAAATACAGATAACCCAAGATATGGCGATGGACTGGCATGGCCAGAAACGAACCAAGTGCAATTCCAATACAAATGAAGCAAATTGAAAATGGAAACAAAACCTGGAAATAATAGTGAAGCAGAAAAACTGGAGCACGATGTCGAATGGGTTCACCGGAAAAACAAAAAAAAAAAAAAAAAACAATAAAAATTTAAAAAAAAACAACAATATGGCATACAACATGAACAAAATTCAACCATTCAGTGGTTGCAGCCAACATAAAATATCGAAATAATTGCAAAATATCACCAAAGAAAAACAGGCACCTACAGTTGAGTTCAGGTGAAGCATTTGCCACAGTTGCTGAAGCAAGTGCACTATATGGAAAAAATAGAAAAAACTAAAAAAATTAAAAAAAAAACCCACAACACATACAAAGTGGTTTCTTCTGTTGGCACAAAAACGTGAAACATGCTCTGAACAACGTAGACAAGATAAGGATATATCTAGTAGTAGTTGTATAAAAATCACTAGCAAAAGAGTGGAAAATAAAACCAGCTGCAAGAAGGAAGTAGAAATCAACATTATCGACACAGGCAGAGAAATCATGGGCAAGCAAGTGAAGCAGCGCCATGATGTTTATCTACATGTTGGCCCTCAGAGTTATCTAGCAAAGAGTCGAAGCCAAAAACAAATCGATGTGAACATGTTATGCCGACGACGACGACGATGAGGATGAGGATGATATGCATAGCACAGTGACAGCTGCAGCAACAACAATAATGTTAACAACAAAAAATGGCAGACAGCACCTGTGAAAGGATGCCTGCTGCTGCTGCCATAATGGTAACATTCACTACGCAAAAAAGAAAAAAAAAAAAAAACAAGAAAGATAGAAAAACTGACAGCGCAAACGTTTCATCATCATAACCATCATCATCATCATCATCATCATCATCATCATCATCATCATCATTATCATCATCATAGTCATCGTTTTCGTCGTTCTGTTGCTCATTGGAGAAAATTACTTTTTGCAATTTATGCAAAAGTCAAATGTTGATTTGTAGCTTTGCAACGTTACCACAAACACACAGTCACACACACACACACATATACACACACAGAGCCAAGAAAATGCATATGAACATAGATGTATAGTATATACAAAAATAAAAAGCATACATACATTGAAATCAGTTAATTGTGGATATTGAGTAGAGGTTTAAAATTGATGTTTTAAGAACAGACATACTCAACACTCAATAACAACTACTCAATTACACACAAACACACTTACAAAGCCAAAATTGTACCCACTTGCATTTGAGGCCCTACTAAAGCACTTTCACAACCAATATCCACATTATTTATCCTTATCAAAAACACTCAACTCTCCTCTCCACTACAACATTTTGCATCAATCACTTCCTTATATGTATATCTCAATTTCGTTTTTGTTTCGTTCAATGCAAATTCATGATTTTTGATATTCATATTAATTGGCGAAAAGATGCATTTTCAGTCAGACTCGTTTGTAAAATGCAACTGATATTGATTTTAATTATGAAATATTTTCGTATGTTCTCATCTTTGAACACACATACATTAGACCGTACCACCTCCCATGCAAAAAAAAAGTGCGCCGTATACCAGCGAATATGACGCATTTTTGCAAGACAATTACGAAAAAATATTTTTTTTTTCGACCGAACGTAGGGGTCGCGCATTGATATAGTTCTTCATATCTCTGGTGCTTACAGTTCGATTTTGGAGTTTGGTATAACAATGCTTTTTTTTCAAGGAGACCAATATGACCTCTATAGAAAGCATTGACCTCAGGTGTACCGTTCTAGTACTTACCCTCCAGATCTCAGGTCCTACCATACTAATGTGCCACCCTTATATCAAAAAAAATAAAGCTCTTAAAATACAATTAATCATTGACCTGAGGTCAATGATTTTTATAGTCATATTGGTCTCCTTGAAACAAAAACATTGATATACCAAACTTCAAAATCGAACTGTAAACACCAGAGATATGAAGAAATATGTCAATGCGCGACCCCTACGTTCGGTCAAAAAAAAATTTTTTTTTTTCGTAATTGTCTTGCAAAAATGCGTCATACTCGCTGGTATACGGCGTACTTTTTTTTTTGAGGTACGGTCTAACATACATATCGATGTTTGCAGGTTCGTTACATCTGTGTCCACAAGCAATAATCGCTAAAGTTCGATTTTGGTCAGAATTGAGTTTTTAATGTTACTATATTCCTTGAGTATTCTCGATATCACTAGATATAAACAAAATCTGAAGGTTCTACTAAGAATCAAACCAAAGTTATGACACAAAAATCAAAGTAGCTTTCATAGAACTTATATGGCAATTCAAAATTTTGAAGTTTGATTTCTCCAAACATTAATATAAGACTTAAGCTTATACACGCAAAGAAAAAAAACGTTTATCGCCAGTTTGCCGCAAACGAACTTCGTTTGTCGTGCTTGAAATCGTTATTTGCAAACGTTTCAACAGTTGTCATAATAACAGTTCAGTTGCGAGAAACGCGTCATATAGTTGCAGGAAATTAATTTCGTTTGTCATAAACGCGAGTGATTTTTAAATTGCAGCAATTGAAAACTTCGTTTTTCCCAACTGAAAAATTTGTTTATTTTTCCCTTCGTTGTATAAACATAACGCTTATAGTTTTAAGTTACTTTTTGGACAAATTGTTACTATATAAGGAAATTGGTAGTTTGCTTGATACGCGGACGGAGATAGCAACAGAGGTGGAATCCATAAGAAGACGGACGGACATAATGAGAAAGATTATTAATTTAATAAATAATAATGACCGAAATAGCTTGCGGTATATATGTATATAAGATATATTCTTAAGTTATGACAGCTGAATATTCGTTTGCGGCAAATACAGCTCGCAAACGAAGTATAGTTGGTGAATTTTTCAGTTGTGGTAAACGAAAAATTTCTTTGCGTGTAGTGATATTATTTAAGATCGAGTTCTGATAGAATTTCGGTAATTCAGCTCACCATACACATAATTTTGAAACAGAGTGTAACTTCACAGGAATGTAAAAAAACATCTGATAAAGCACAACTTTTTTAATTAATGAATTACAAAATTACTGAATATTTGTGTCAAAGGTTTGTCAACATATCTGTATTAAGCTACTTCTTTTGACAATTTTCTACCTAAAATCTTTTATGCAACAAACCTGGCTCCAACAACTTGATAAAAAGAACATTCCCTTAACTTGCCTGCATAATGACAGCCAAGTAGCAACACTAACAACATCAATAACAGCACGAGCAATTTCAACAACCATTGATGACATCATCAGTTTGATTTGACAGTTTGAAAAGGATACTTCAAAACCTTGCATCCACAATAACAGCAGCTGCCTTGACGGCAGCAGCACTTAAGTTAATGATACCGTGTGTTGTACCTAAAGCAGGATAAGGTTGTTGTTTCCTTTTTATTTTCAAAAAGCAGCTGATGCCACTCAATGGTAATAGGATTCTTATTAAAAATGTAAGGAAAATTACAAAAATTGAAGTATGTTAAAAATGTGAAGTTTGTTCAAAAAGTGTCGCACGTAAATAAGTGTTTCTCTCATTCGTTCGTTCAAAGAGACACACACAAAATGATGAAAAAAGAAAGGCAGAAATGATGCTCCAAAGAAAATGTTTCATATGCAGAAGAGATAAAGGAAAAGTTTTTATAAGCACTAAAGAAAAGTAGCAAGAAAACTTTCTAGTTGTGTGCGTGCGTGTGTGTGTGTGTGTGTGTGTTGAAATTAAGGCGCACTTAAATGCAGACACATTCTTAAGTGAAGAAAC
Organism: Pherbina coryleti; assembly: GCA_943735915.1. NCBI lineage: Eukaryota > Metazoa > Arthropoda > Insecta > Diptera > Sciomyzidae > Pherbina > Pherbina coryleti. The sequence continues at coordinate 19,724,033 of OX030948.1, forward strand.
ACTTGAGCCTGAAAAGTTCTCAAGAGCAAAACGTACACTCATGGCTGTTTGGTGACAAAGAGCAAAAGTACTTTCATTTGCACTAAGAAGATAGTAACGAGATTGTGTCGAGCATGAAGCGTTCAAATTGATTTCTTTAGGCTTTTCTTTAATAAATATCTTTGGCACACACAGGATTAGCGCGCGAAAAAAAAGCTTTTTTTTTCAATATTAAATTTTCTTCTAGATATTATGTTTTATTTGTAGCCTTATGAAAAGGAAAAACTTTTATTTTAAACAGAAATTGTAGACACAACACAGAGCTTGCTTTCGTCTTTATGAACATGGCTAAGAAAACTTTTATGTTCATAAAGTAAAGGAAAAGCAATCTTATCAAGTTACTAGCGGCAACCATTAATAACACGCTTCCTAGAGCCTACTGTTAGCTGCTTACATAGCTGTTGCTTTGACTTTTCTTGAAAAAAAAAACGCAACGAGCCAAACAAAACTTGAGCGTCAAAAGTTTCCTTATAAACTCAGCTGTATTCGAAGAAATTGGGTCGCACTTGAAGGCGCTTCATTTTTATTTCTTGAAAACGTTCAACTATAAAGAGAATATAAGATGAAGTCTGAGCAACAGAAGCAGTAACAGCAGCAACTTTGAATGGCAGCAACAGTTAAGTATTAGTTTACGTTGAAAAGTTCAACTTTTTTACTTTTTTTTTTATAAATTTTAGTTAAAATAAAATTTTGAGTTATGTCTATTTATGATGTCGATGTTTTTGTTGTAGTCGAAAAACAACTTTTTCTTACAGTAACTAAGAAAAAGAGTGCAACTTTTGTTTAAAAAGAAAAAAAAAACTTAACGAACAGCTTTAACAAATTTGTTAAAAGCTAAATTTAAAACTTGCTTCTCGCTTTGCCACTTCAAGGCAAAATTCAATTGCTATGTTTGCATAAATACAGTATTTTTTCTTGTGCGTAATTGTAGGTTAATTTTCCTATTATATTTCATATCATCATTATGCTGCCTGCTGTCTCCCACCACGAACATGAGCAGCACCACCAGCTGTAATCGCTCTTAATAGCGGTTAATGCTTGACCACATCAAAATCACGTTCATTGCATATATAAAATGTCATTTAGGCCAGCATGATTCATCAATTAGCCTATTAATTAAGCTTTAACAAAACTGCTGAATTGTGTGTTTGTCTTAATATATGAGCCTTAATATTTTTTTTTTCTACTTTTATTATTGACATAAATTACTGCTAATTAAACCAAATGACTTGTTCAAAATTCTCTGAGCCTTAACTGCTCTTATAGCCTTATAATCCACTACGTACTTATATCCGGTGCTTACGTTGTTAACATGTAATCAATTAATTAATGAGCGCGTTCCCAAGGTTATCGTCCAAAGCGTTAAGACAAAATATAAACCTGCTTAACTGTATTGATGGCTAGTCAGATTTCTTGGATTTTGAGAAAAATAGCAATTGAGATAGATGTTGACGTGACAACCTTACGTTGTATTGCGCAGATTTCGTAACAATCTGAAGAAAACATTTTTTGAGCCTGGTTAAAGGTCGTGAATTTGAATCTGAGGCAAGTGTTATGCCTTTACCTCAGTCAATTCATAATAAACTTCCATAAACTTCTCTACAACTAAATACAACCTCAAGTCGTAAATATTGATAAGTTTTAAATTTAACTTGATTTAAAATAAGGAAACAAATGCAGAAAGGTTAAAGCGTAGGGCAATGATCTGTCCGGGATACGAACTCGAGACCTCTGGAGTGGCAGTTAAGCACGCTACCTACACTAAGGGAAATAATGCATGTTAGCATTATCCACGCCTCAGTATAAATGTTATTTAAATATTTACGTGGATAAATCAAATGTTTTCCTTACAACTCGTTTTTTTCTCGTATTTGAATTATATTTATACCACACACGTACACACATATTCCACACAAGCAAGCAGCAACAGCATCGCACACGTACACACATATTCCGACAAGCAGCAACAGCATCGCACTGTTCCTGCAGTTTATTTCTTGCATTTGCAGCTTTATAGTTCTCTTTTAGTTTTTGTTGCAAGGATAATATAGCTTGCAAGTTTGGCAAAGAATAGAAATGATGTAGGGTGGAGTGACAAATTGAAATTTCCTCTAAAATATCTAACACCGGTTGTCACTTACCTACATATTTTTTGTACATTACTTTTTCGTTCCCTATTTAATACTATTTTTAACAGTTGGTGCAATATTAGGGCACCAACTGTCAAAAATAGTATAAATTAGAGAACGAAGAAAGTGAAGCGAGAATCAATTATACAGGCAATGGCATTTGATGAACGCAATATGAAGAAAATAATACCATACAATTAATAACATATTGAATTTAAATATGTTGTTTTTTAAATTCAATATTTTTATATAAATTTTCTTTAATTGCGATAGTTTATTTTCAAAAAGTAAATATTTGAAAAATATTTTTAAAAAATTCGTGGATAATTTTTATATATTTTTTATTAATTCTGTTTAAATATTTAAATATTTAATTTAATTAAAAAAGTATTCAAATAAATTTTAAATATTAACGTAGTCGATTTATGCAAACGCGTTATTGGTACACAAATGACTCGCTTTTTGGATAAATTAAAAAAGTTTTTGGATAAATTTAATATTTTTTTCCCTTAGTGTACGTACTCGACTACTGAGGCCGTTATAATTCAAGAACAAATTATGACGTCGTCAGTTCACGCAGGTGGCGATTAATGCAACAAAGTTGCAATATTCTTGCATGCAATTTTTACCCGCTCAGTAGTAATTGCATTTTTTTTTTTTTTTTTTTTTTTGATGAGAAGCTTTTTAAATTTACATATTTTTGTTATCTCATAACGTTAATAAAAGTATTAAGCTTTTTGGCGCAATGATACCATGAAAGCAACTGATTAATGCAGTTAAAATGCAACAAAATAGGAAAAACGTTGCATGGAATTTTAACTCAATGACTATAAGAGCAACATTAAATTTTAAAGATTGAGAGAATAACTATCACATGAAAAAAATAAAAAAAAGTTGATGGCGACATGACGCCCTTCAGAGTACCGCTTAATATAAAGTAAATGCACCATCGTTGCATACATTTATTGCACTACTGTAAATCAAAATCAAAATCAAAATCAAAATCAAAATCAAAATCAAAATCAAAATCAAAATCAAAATCAAAATCAAAATCAAAATCAAAATCAAAATCAAAATCAAAATCAAAATCAAAATCAAAATCAAAATCAAAATCAAAATCAAAATCAAAATCAAAATCAAAATCAAAATCAAAATCAAAATCAAAATCAAAATCAAAATCAAAATCAAAATCAAAATCAAAATCAAAATCAAAATCAAAATCCAATTTAAAATCAAAATCAAAATCAAAATCAAAATCAAAATAAAAATAAAAATCAAAATCAAAATCAAAATCAAAATCAAAATCAAAATCAAAATCAAAATCAAAATCAAAATCAAAATCAAAATCATAATCATTATCAAAATCAAAATCAAAATCAAAATCAAAATCCAAATCAAAATCAAAATAAAAATCAAAATCAAAATCAAAATCAAAATCAAAATCAAAATCAAAATCAAAATCAAAATCAAAATCAAAATCAAAATCAAAATCTAAATCAAAATCAAAATCAAAATCCAAATCAAAATCAAAATCAAAATCAAAATCAAAATCAAAATCAAAATCAAAATCAAAATCAAAATCAAAATCAAAATCAAAATCAAAATCAAAATCAAAATCAAAATCAAAATCAAAATCAAAATCAAAATCAAAATCAAAATCAAAATCAAAATCAAAATCAAAATCAAAATCAAAATCAAAATCAAAATCAAAATCAAAATCAAAATCAAAATCAAAATCAAAATCAAAATCAAAATCAAAATCAAAACCAAAATCAAAACCAAAATCAAAATCAAAACCAAAATCAAAACCAAAATCAAAATCAAAATCAAAATCAAAATCAAATCAAAACCAAAATTAGAATCAAAATCAAAATCAAAATCAAAATCAAAATCAAAATCAAAATCAAAATCAAAATCAAAATCAAAATCAAAATCAAAATCAAAATCAAAATCAAAATCAAAATCAAAATCAAAATCAAAATCAAAATCAAAATCAAAATCAAAATCAAAATCAAAATCAAAATCAAAATCAAAATCAAAATCAAAATCAAAATCAAAATCAAAATCAAAATCAAAATCAAAATCAAAATCAAAATCGGAATCGGAATCGAAATCAAAATCAAAATCAAAATCAAAGTCAAAATCAAAATCAAAATCAAAATCAAAATCAAAATCAAAATCAAAATCAGAATCAAAGTCAAAATCAAAATCAAAATCAAAATCAAAATCAAAATCAAAATCAAAATCAAAATCAAAATCAAAATCAAAATCAAAATCAAAATCAAAATCAAAATCAAAATCAAAATCAAAATCAAAATCAAAATCAAAATCAAAATCAAAATCAAATTCAAAATCAAAATCAAAATCAAAATCAAAATCAAAATCAAAATCAAAATCAATCAAAATCAAAATCAAAATCAAAACCAAAATCAAAATCAAAATCAAAATCAAAATCAAAATCAAAATCAAAATCAAAATCAAAATCAAAGTCAAAATCAAAATCAAAATCAAAATCAAAATCAAAATCAAAATCAAAATCGAAATCAAAATCAAAATCAAAATCAAAATCAAAATCAAAATCAAAATCAAAATCAAAATCAAAATCAAAATCAAAATCAAAATCAAAATCAAAATCAAAATCAAACTCAAACTCAAAATCAAACTCAAAATCAAAATCAAAATCAACCGGGTTAAGAAAAAGGAAGAATACAATGATAAGAAGGATAAAAGAAGAATTTGTTCAAAGTTCAAAGATAAGAATTTGGACAAAATTTAAAACATGACCCGATTGAGAGAAACCGGGATTGCGACAAAAATTGAAGCAATTTGGACATGGATTAAAATATAAATATGGACAAGGATTAGAAAAAGGACGAAAACAAAAATTTGGTCAGGAAAAAGAATTTAGTCATGGATTTAAACAAGAATTTGAACAAGGCGTTAGAAAAAGTAAGGTCAAACTTACGAATAAAGTTAAACCCTTAAATGCACAGTGTATCTTTAAAGAAACAACCATTCAAAAAACTCCTACGGATATATGTTTGGTTTGATTTTATTCAAATCGGTTCTATATTATTTGGAATATTACAAGTCTTAAGCAAAAAAAATAGTTTTTACTTCTATTTGTCATACTTTTAAAAAAAATTATGTACAAAGTCAAAAAAAATTTTTTTTTAATTAAATAAACACTATTTTTAACAGTTTAAGTTCTAGGAACAGATGAATAATTTTGATTGGGAAAAATACTGACTGCTTTCAAAACATGTATTTTAGTGATGAACCACTAAGTGGTTTGAAAAAATTTCGAAAAATGCACCTTACTAGGTCACTTTAGTTGGTTGTATCTTTAAAGATACAGTGTGCAGTCCCTGCAGCTTTTGATAATTTTAACTTTTTAAAATAGATGAATTAATAAAAATTTCATAATACATTTCTTTTATTTTGATATATTTTAATAGGGATTTTAAATGTGGGTAAATTCACATTGTGGCGTCCGTGGCGTAGTTGGTTAAAGTGCTTGGCCGCTATGTCAAAGAACCTGGAGACCCAGGTTCGAACACCAGCAGCGACAGAAAATTATTTGAATTAAAATAATTTTTCTGTACGGCCGCCACCTCTCTGCAGGCAATGGCAAACCTCAGAGAGTAATAAAAATGCCATGTAAAGCTTCTTGAGAACAAGAACATTCTGTTCACCGCCGTTCGGAGTCGGCGTTAAATATGTAGGTCCGGTTCGCGGTCAATTGTGTACAAACTTAATAACACGCACAACACAATTGATCATAAGAAGCTACGTCAAAGTCCTTTCAAGGGCTGAAATGGCCAGTTATTTATTTTATTTTTTTTTTTTACATATAATTTGCAGCATAAAGCGATACAGGTCTACACAGCATCACCGTCTGCGATCGACTGAATTAATTCTCTTCTTTTGTAAGCTTTATGTACATGTGAAAAGTTATGCTCGCAGAGAGCTCAGTGAGCTATGGGGTGCCCTGCGCTGGTTTAAAGCAAATGTTTCTTGAATTTAAATTTTTTTTTTTCTTAATATCATGTATTTTAAATATGCTGAATTATTACTATGCTTGAATTGCGAAATTTACGCTGCAGTGTAAACTGATAGCCTATTTGCTTGATTCAAGCATAGAATGCTTTTTTCTCTCCGTGCTATAATTTTATTTTCTATAGCAAATGAATTTGAAAAGATCTATTAAATGTGTTCACCGGTTACTGAGCTCTTAAATGACCAAAAACGTTGTGTGTCTCCTTTCTGAAAATAGTATTCAGCTAAAAGTAACATAGTTTCCGAAATACGCTTCTTCAGCGCTTGTCGCAAGTTTAATAAAAGCTTTTGTTGTGATTGAGAAGTTTAACCATTTGACACGGTAGATTTCTTAATTTTCACTTCAAAGGAGCAAAATTAAAATTAATTTTTTTGAGCTAAAACTGTAAAACTCGAGCCTTGCATTCATACGAGACGACTTTTTCTAATCAAATGATGTTATTGGCAGAAGATAAATCTGGTATAAAGATACATGTGCAAATAAGTATATCAGTGCGTTTTCGACTTCGGTCTGTTGTAACTGATGACTGTATGCAATGGGCAACATGTTGCATTCTAAATTATTCAACAGAACGACAAGCAATGATAAATATTCTTTCTACACTCGCTCAAACAAACTTCAACTCTTCAGTAAGACAAACTTACTTAGGGGGATTCTTTTGGTTGTGTGTGTGTATGTTATACACATGGTAAGTTTTGTACACATTTGCACACACAAATCGGGAGAAATTCATGTTCATAAAAATATTTGGGTGTTTTTTTTTTTTGTTATTCAAATGTGGTTTTGTGGTTTGGTCTGTTCTTGAAGAGATTTTGTTTTAATATCAAAATTTATTTGCTTTTGAACTTTTACCACATTCTTATTTACACCTACACTTAATTCAGGTTTAAATAACATAGTGTTGTATATACATATGTGTATATATAGTAGTACCACTAGAGTCTGTTGCAAAGAGTTTTTATTCCTTAAAGTTAGTGAAGTTTCTATTATTTTGCTTCTAAATTTCAAGAGTTTTTCATTATTCGTTGCTATTTAAAGCTTAAAGCAAAATATTTTGAATATATAATTTTAATTGAAATAAATTAAAAAAAAAATTTACAACAAAATTAATAAAACCAACTTCATTCTTGTAAACAGGCAATAATGTGAAGTGGTTAGCTACCTTTAATTAAAAATGTAAATTGGCATTAAATTAAGCTATGAAATTATGCAAATTAAATTTTGCACTTAACTTATTTTTACGCACTTTTGAGAGAATATTTTTTTTTTTTTGTTTTTTTGCTTTGTTTTATAAATTTGTATATTTCACATTGTTCAGCCACAATTAATAAATTTAATTAGATTTTTGTGGCCAAAAGTAATACATTTTCATTTGCAGTGAGTAAATATTTTTTGCATTTTTTCATTTTAGTTATTTTTAGGTATGATGGATAATCAGGATATTGCAAAGTTTTTTATATTGACTCAAATAATGATAGAATTAAATTAAATGCAGTGGCAATAAATTGTATGAAATCTAATTTTAAAAAACCTTACGTTTTACAATTTTTTCAATTTTTTTTTGTTTTTTTTTTGTCTTTTTTTTTTTTTGTTTTGTGTTTTGCAATAATATGTTGTAATAATATATAAATCATTAACAAATATGCAAATAAGCGCAACGCATTAATTAACATAATTTATGGCGTATTCATTACAAATATTACAAAACAAATGTGAAGTTACAACACTGAAAAGTAGAAAAAAAAAAATACATATTAATTTATGTATTTTTTTTTTCATCTCCTAGCTATGCATTGTTTTATTTATTGATAGAGAATAAAAAAAAAACAAAACTATTAATTGTTTTAAGCGCTTTTGTGCGCTTATACTACACCTGATGACGCCATTTTGCAGACAATACAAATGACGATGCATGCATATCCGGTTAAACGGAAATGCTTTATCATGCCAAACAACAACAATGTCGACAACAATGAACAAGGTTATAAATAATGTCAACACTTTTGTAAATAACTTTTCTACGCCGTACGCCCTGTAAGTATTGTCATAGTTGTTGTTGTTGTTGTTATTATTGTTATACTCAATCAAAGTCAAGCTTACTCCTTTTTAGTCCCCTCACTCTAACTAACAACATCAACGTGCTATCTTATCGTTCTTTAGAAAATTGGAAAAATTTGTTATGTTTTCAATTTTTTTTTTTATTTTTCATTCTCCCACTCACATGTCTGCCTTTTTATAAATGTTGAAAATGTTACTTTTCAATCAAACTGATTGAGCTACCCTATGCAACAGATATTAAAAACGTATAGCAGATATAGCATAAACGCTTTGGCTCGTATTTAAGCTCTCCAAGTGTGGGTGTACATGTCGAAGTAATGCGTTGAAACCTTTTCAAGCGCCGAGGACATTCATCATGTTTTGCTAAGAAATTTTTCCACAGAATGTTCTGTTTCTTTTTTTTTTCTATTATCCTTGATATGCATATAAAAGCTGAAAACGTGTGGGTTATATTTTCACAATGATTGAGCTTTGTTCGTTTTGCATATGAAATCGTACCCTTAGTGTTAGTAGAGCTATTTTTTTTTTTCTTTTTTTTTTTTGTTATATTCCTTCATTGATTGTCAAGTCATTCTCTCGTTTATGTGTCATTGATTTGTGACAAATTTGACGTAAGTTAAGCCGTAGAGTGACAAAAGAAGGTGGGCCGGTTTTTTTTTTAATAAATAGTTACAAGAACACTCAAGACTTCAGGTATGTAATTAGATATAATAGAAATCTTGGAAGACGGTGACAAGTGTTATAGTTCATAAGAGCAATTTTAATGAAACATTTTGTTATAAAGGCTTGATTTTGTGTTGAAATTCGAATTTACTAACTCATTTTTCTACAATTTAAATTTAGTATTCCTTTGTATATGATACCTTGGTACATATATGCTAAACTATTGATTGCACTAGCCCTTAGCTGTAGATCATTCTGCCCTATTCAATATATTTTCTTTACATTCAACTGGCGAGTCTTACATAAATACTTCACAAAAAGGGACCCTTACTTCTAGCCATGGTTGAATAAATAAGGTTGTCTCGAGGCTGATTGTGCTTCTCCGTACCCATAATTGTCAAAATCAACTTAAAGCAACAACAACAACTTCATCGGCTTTTCATATTATCAATTTTTGCTTTCAGATTGTGTATGAGCTGTCAACTTCGATTTGACATTTATGGAAACTAGCTCTCACCCATGCGACAACCTTATTTATTCAACCATGCTTCCAACAATCTATAACGAGCAATATTCCCTACCCATGGTATAATTATACATGGTAGCATTGACAACTGCTTATTTTCTCTTCAACAGGAAAACATAAACTGTCAAAAACAGCTTTTTGTGGAAATACATCAGCAGCTGCTGTGATTGTTGTTTTTTTTCACTTCAACGTTTTCAACATTGCTTGTGTTTTCAATGGCGGATTGTGAGCGCTCTCTTTTTGAGTATATTTTTTGACAGTGTATGATTTCCCAAGCAACTGTCAATGCTACCTTGTATTATTATACCATGTTCCCTACCCTCGTTAACACTCGTTCTTCGAAACTAATTTTGCGCTCTTCGAAACTTGCCCTCTTATGAAAAAGTCACGCTCATGGCAGAGTTATAAGGTAGAGCCGACTCGCTTGGTGCCCCCACGCATCAACGAAGAGTGAAAATGAAAAAGTTGACTAGTTGTCAAAATGACGAAGTTCGTAGGAACGTCAAATGAATTAAAAATATTTAGGTGCTTCCATGATACAATTATTCCAGGTATTATAAGTCGCTAGGGTTGAACTGTCATTTAAGGCATACAATGTCAAAGTATTATGAAAAACGCAAAACAGTGTTGCCCTCCGTATTATTTTTAATGAAATGAGCGATTTTTTTATTTCGTGCTCTATTGAAAATAATAAATGATTCGAGCAGTATCATTGAGTAATAATTATACTATGAAAAATAAATTAATTATTTTTAATAATTTTATTAATAAAAATTAATAAACCAATAAATAAATAAATTAAACAATAAATAAATTTGGCCTCTTCATACTAAACAAAAAGTTAATAATGGTTTAAATTATTTCTATTCATTAAAGTTTGTTAACAATTTTTAGTAAATGCGTGAGATTATTTTCCTAACCCATATTTTTTATTTTAAAATAAACACAAAATTAATTTAGAGACGAATTTTCAAAAGCTTTTTATTGCCTAAAATTTTATGTTTGAGCTGTTGGTCTCGTAATTTTTTATTTAAATTTTTAATGCGAAAATGCATTCTGCATTTAATAAAAAGCTTCCAGTTGTTTCCAAAGTGATTGGTTGGATGGACCCATATCAGAGACGACAGCAACAATAGGGAATCCAGCATCATTGACCGATTGATTATATTGAATAAGAGACTTTTCGTAATTTTGCAGTCGAAGCCATAAAAAACCGGTTGCTTCCACGATGCCTTAAATCCCCGTACTACCGCCATTTGCACATTGTTGCACGGTGCTCTGACCATGTCTGTCGATGGATCATGCTCGTAAAGCGATGCGACTGCCATTTCATCAAATGCAGCACACAAATCCTCTCGTCTAGTTTCAAATCGTGTCCATATTTCATTGCCGCTATTGAAAATTTTACGACTCCTTCTTCAAATTTAAGTTTTTGAACCCACTTGGCGAGCGAATCCACACATGGCAAGGGAAAGCCTTCTTTATATAGATGCTTATATGCCCTCGACCCTGCAGCTTGCAAAGCAATCGCTTTTGAAATATCCTCCCAGCACCATCGCATAAGTTTTTGTGGATTGCTAAGTTTTAAAAATGTATATAAAAACGTATTTTAAATTTTTTCAATAGGTACTAAAGATGAGACAGATTTTAAGAGGATATATTTATTTTTACCTCATCTTTTTAATTTGACCTGAAGAAAAAACTTTTTTTAAATATTCGTGGAGGTTTTTGTACTCTTCATTTTCTTTCTTTAGAGCAGCAACTTCCGACTCTAATTCGGCAATTTTTTTTTAAGTTCTTTTGTCTTCATCGTTTCAAAGCTTTTCATATATTCATCACTATAATACGATCACAATTCCATCATAAGACATTTGAATTACAATAATTTTTCAATAGTAAAAGAAGCATTGCAATACCATTTATAAGCAAATATAATAACGTTTACAGATCAATCACTTTTTTGTGACAGTGTAATGCATCTTTCATATATTGTTCTTCCAAATTTTCAAAGCAAATATTCGAAAAATTAAAAATTTCTACCCTACTTGTTACACCCGTAATCAAATTTAAAAAATTTGCTCGAAAGTTTGGTGAAGCTCATTATAAAATAACCTTGTTTGCGAGCAGCAGTCCAATCCAGTTCAATAATCGCTGGATTTTTACATGACACCGATGGCGTGGCACCTGGCATAAGTCTCTTCGCTTAGCTTGGACGATAAAATCCGTTGTGAGGAAGTGCTTCTCACAAATCCTTGAGTGATCGCCCAAAACAACACCACTGCTTTTTATCCACCGTTGTCGCTTAAATTCATTTTGAGGTGGAGCGTCTAATTTTATGTTGTTTTCCTTTCCATTTACCGAACATATTGCACAAATGTTATGATTTTGACTTTCCATTTTGAAATTTAACGATATCACAATTAAAAATGGCGAGCGAGAAAATGTTAGGCACGGTTTTCTTATTGGAAAATATTGTAAGTACTTACCTACTATAAAACAGTGAACGAGAGCACCAGTAGCTACAAAAAAATCCCTTTACTCACTTAAATACAAAGACAAATAAGCTCAAGAGCACTGAAAGCGAAATCAAAAAATCCCTTTTTCATTTTGAATGTGCTTACACTACTTGTATATGACACTTGATGCCTTAGTCTTGGCAGCGCAGTCGTAATTTATAATACCTGAAATAATTGTATCATGGGTGCTTCATGTCACTTCGTAAGCTCATATTTCGTAAAAACTTACGAACCGTCAAAAGTATTTCATATGAAATTTGAGGTACGAATATTTTTCAAACATATTCGATGTCAGTCAGCTTCTGTAAACTTATTTTATTTGTTATTTTAAAACAAAAAAAAAATTAATTTGATGGAAAAATTTTTTTGTATCCGCATTTTTCTGAAGATTCAATTTTCAAAAATCATGCTCTCGGAATGCGGGTTCTCTTCCTGATTACCTTCCAGAAGAAGCTGTCATCATAGCTGACCCAAATAAAACTCGCCGTATCGTTTGGATCAGGGAGTCTTGATGCAGTTTCATTAAAGCTGTTTCTGATGTTAGATCCCGTTGGCCGCTTTTCAACAGAAACAACCGGACCAAACAACCATATTTAAAAAAAAAAAACCAAACCATATTTTTTTCAGTGGTTCACATGTTATTTAATTTAAAATATACCTCTTGTTACAGAGAATTTATTGAACCCTTCAATATATATCAACTTTGATGGTTTCTGTACAATAATCCTGTAAAGATTTCACCAAGACCTTTTGGAAACTTGCTAATTGGACAATTCTTAAAAAATAAAAAATTTTATATCGGCCATAGGAAGCCATCAATTTTCTTATTTGAATCCACTTTTAAACCACAGTGCATGGTGATGACTGCATGTTTATTGATAAGTGCCTCGGAATTGATCTTGGTGTAAATAGTGACGAATTAAATGTTGTTACAATCATGTGTGTGATCAATCATTAGTGACAATCATTAGTGGTGAGATGCTGTATCAAGGTTAAACTGTTTAGCCTATCACAGGGGTGGCCTTTTGGGGAGTATCGTGCTGCTGTGAGCTGTGCTAGCTCAACGTTTCGAGCAGATAAGCTTTGGTCGCAGTGGAGTCGCGCATTGACTGGTTGGCAATACCCAAATATTGTCAGAGATTTTAGATGGGTCTCGACTTCGACCTATAAATGTGGATGGTGATAAACTTTAGCTATCCATACATTGGCACTATCAATACTGGTAAGTATCCATACAGTTTATTTATTAAATTTAATGGACAACCAAGTGTGGTGTGTATCCGGTATTAAACTACTATAATAGGACGAGAGGTAGCCAGACGACAAGACGGACATGACTAAATCGATTCAGGAGGTGATGCTGATCAAGAATATATATATACTTTTCTATTCCTGCTAGGCACCTTCTTTTGGGCGTTTCAAAAGGAATGACACAATTAATATGCCCTTTTCGTAGCTTAAATGATTTGAACCCGAAAAATTTGTCGAACAATATAATAAACACAATACCTTAAGGAAATTAACATATCCTTTTGATATGTTATGTTACATGCAATTAAAAGCATGTAAACGAACATTCAACTTTATTTCATTATGAATTTCATCAGTTAAAATTACGTTCGAAGACACGAAATGAGTTCTTACCAAAAAATGTACACTCAATCTTTCTCTAGTATGTCTCTATTGCAATTGCTTCGTTTCTATTATAAAGATATTCTTAAAAAACTCCTAAGCTCTTTTACCACTTAAGTCTCCATAAATATTTTTACTTATCGTCCAGTCGTTTGAGCGATTTAAAAAAAAAATTAATCGCAGCAATAATAATTAAAAACCTTCTTCCCCGTATTTAGAGCAAGGTGTGTTCCGGCTAAATCCTCTATAATGGCGTAGAAATAAATGACAGCTCATGGAATGTATTGTTTTTGTCGAAAATAAATAAATAAATGTTATCTTGATTTAAACTATAACTTTTGCTTAAGCAAAATAAAAAAAAAATACAAAAATCCTGTCATTCGGCGATGCCGTTTACTTAACCGACACAACGCCCCAAGCTTCACATGGGTTCTGATTTATGACGCCTGAGCTGGTCGGCTTAAATAAATATTATTTTAACACGATATCAGCACCACAGGCAGAGAAAAAGCAAAGCAAATGCTTTTTGATTAAAGATAAGGCCAAGTCAAGCACTAATTTTGTGACACCCTCGTTCTACACCCATCGTGACACCCACTGCTACGCATCAGTGTGTGTTTTGTTGATTTTTACTTGACCGACATAGCTAGGATGGGCCGCACCTCCTGCTACTGCCATTACTCTACTCCACTGTTCCAATGCGACTCTACCCCTCTGCCACTCTGCCTACCCATTAATACCAGCACAACAAAGGTTTGGCTTCGAGTGCCTGCGAGTTATTGTTTAGCTTTTATTTTTAGAAACCTTAAAAAAAAAAAACAAAACAAATGCCATCAAATTCGTAATAAAGAAAACAAACAAACAAAAAGCGCAAAAATTGATATTTGCATTTGTTTGGTTTTTGTTTTTGTTTTTGTTTTTTCTTTCCGTTACCATTTTCCCTAATGGGTTCCGAATTGCCGAAATTAATTCGAGCGCAGCGTGTCTAACAACAATGGTTGTTCTCCATGGTTGTTTTTGTTATTATTGTGTATGTCATTTGTTGTTATTCTTGTTGTTGTTTTTGTTTGTGTTTTGTCAATTTCGCCACCATTTTCAAATTCATTTAAATGTCATTTGCGCGCATGTTTTTGAATTGGCATCGCATTGAAATTCAATTGAAGCGAATTTGAATTTTTGCATAAACTGATGAACCGCGAAGTGAAAATAAATCAAATTTTAGATAAATAAAGTTGATATAAAAAAATAAAACAAAAATAAAACTAAAAAGAAACACCAACATGGCAACCATATTAGAAACATGGCATAAAAAGCATTTTCACAAAATGCTGTGTAGAGTATTTTTGGCATTTATTATTTTGACAATTTCGGATTTAATTTAAATCCACTAAATTTAAATACCAACAGAGCTGATTTATATTGAAAGGCTCAGATTAAAAAGCTGTTGTTTTTGTTCCGATTGAAAAAAAGTGTGTTTTATTTTCTGTTGTTTTGTTTGAAAATAAATCCCTTTAAAATAATATATCATCAATAGACAAAACAAGCCAATTCTATATGAATACAAGGGGTTTTTGAATAGACGGAAGTAGTTTTTTTTATATATATATTTTTGAACCATATATTTCAGATATTATACCTACTCAGTCTAGTCTACCTTGGCTTGAAATGGGGTGATATCATATGTTAGTGGAAAGGAAGGGGCAATCAGGCAGAACATGTCTAGGATGTTCTAAATGTGGCCGGAAGCCTTAAAAATATTTGAATTTGAATCTGAGGCAAGTGCTTTTGCCTCACTCAAATCTAGTTATAAAACAATCCCGCCCACATACTTCTCAACCAATAACTACAACTTTTCAACTACAACTACAATTGACTGTTTCGTTTCGAGAAATTCGCCAAAACACATTCGCCAAATATTTCCTTTCGTAAGTCGATTGCTTGCCGCGCTGTATGACATGTGGTACTGTACTGTGGGAAAAATATGTCTTCAATAAACATTTTTTTCAACTGGGTGCACAAAATAGTCGCGCTCTCCTCGCAGAGTAGATTCAACTCATACAAAGTTGATGACATTTTTCACACTATCTGAAGGTAACAGTCAAAAAATTCAAAATAGCAAATTTGGATCAAACTGCGGCCAGAGGACTGAGCACAGGAGACAGAGAATTCTTCAAATGTTTCTTAAAAGTCGGCAAATAAATAATATTTATTAAAAAATTAAATTAAGTCCCCTATCACAAGACAACGTATGTACAACTCATACAACTGAATAATGACTTATATCCACAGTATTTTTCATAAATTTTAATGTGACTTTTCATTATTTATATTGAAAACAAATTTGAGCTTTAGGCCAAGTATGTTCACAACAAGTCTACATTTAGACTATGAAGGCAACAATCAACAACAACAACAATGGTTCTGTATAGAGCAAATCACACAGCGGACTAGAGAGACTGTTTCGTTGCCCACTACACCAACTCATCAGTAGTCTTGCTTGACTTTTCATTGTGATCCACTCAAGCTAATTAGGTCCTACTTATACTGCCAATATACGGACAAAGTTACCCGGAAATTTATTTCGACAGAGAGAAACAGTCTGTCTAGTCTGCTGTGTAATTTTCTCTATACAGAGTCGTTGCGCTTATTAGCTTTTCAAAGTTAGTGGACTGCTAAAAGCAAAGAGACTACTGATGAGTCGGAGTAGCGTTCAACGAAACCATGGTCTAGTCTGCTCGGTTTGTTCTGCAAAGAAATTTTTGTTGTTATTTTGTTGAATTATTTGGCATAAAGCTCAAAATATAATTCTTAAAAAATATGTTTTTAAGAATTATAAAATTTAATAGTAATATTTTATTCTACTTCAAATAAATAATATACATAAAAACCTATAAACTTTTATATCAACAACAATAAGAACAAAGCGCACGGTTCTTGACACATTTTTATATCAAATACAAGGAGAAAAAGTGATCAGTTCTCGCCACATTTTTATATCAAATACAAATAGAACAAAGCGCTCGGTTCTCGTCATGATACAATTACAAGGTAAGCTCATTTCAATATGGCTGCTCAAATGTGAAATTTTGCAAAACTAAAGCTTTAGGAGCTACAAACGTCAAACGGCAAAAGCAACAACAACAATTAGGAAAACTCTAAATTTCCCGCTGATTTTGACAACTAGCTCGCCCTGCTCTCCAATATGAGCCTACCTTGCAATCATGGTATAATAATACAAGGTAGCATTGACAGTTGCTTGGGAAACCATCTCCTGTCAAAAAATATGCTCAAAGAGAGAGCGCTCACAATCGGCCATTAAAAACACACACAATGTTGAAAACGTTGAAGTGAAAAAAACAACAACCTCAGCAGCCGCAGATGCATTTTCGCAAAAAGCTGTTTTTGACAGTTTATGTTTTCTTGTAGAAGAGAAAATAAACAGTTGGCAAAGCTACCTTGTATTATTATACCATGCCTTGTAATTGTATCATGGGTTCTCGCTACGTTTTAGTTCAAATTGCAAGTGGAACGAAGCGCTCGGCTCTCGCTACGATTTCATATTTGCTTCAGCGAGAGCCGACGGCATACATCTTATGACATGCCTATGTTAAAAAATGCACTATATGCAAGGAGAATGGAGCGCTCAACTGTTTTTTGGAGCGCTTCAGATGCACCCATGGAGCGCTCGGCTAGGAATCAAAAATAAAATATGTTAGATATTTTGAAAAATGTGTTTAAAGAAATATTTTTCCCAAACGCTAAAAACCAAAAAATTTACAACAATAAAATTGTTCAAAATAATGATTTTAAAGGATTATAAAATCCACAAATACCTATTCTTTTTTTTTAGACTGATAATTTTGATCCAATTTATTTGAAGTATTTTCTTTACAATGAAAACCATTTTGCTGGGGTTTAAACCAAAAACGTTTTTGATTTTCGTCCACTACACGATCTACTGTGCACCAGTCTCATTTTTAAGTAAGTACCAATGATTTACCGGCCTTTAAAGCGCACCAAATAGTGATTTTTTTTTGTGAATACCTCTGGGATCTCTTGTATGAAAATTGTTTGTTTTTTATATATATATTAAATGCCCAATGAGCCTCAAACTAGCCTCAAACAAATTTGCACAATTTACAAGCGTTATTCTGGTGTTGGTCTATTAATTACAAAATGGCAAACCAAATGGATCACAAATGACAATTGAGTTCTCAGATCTGCCCACCGTACGATATAATAGTTTGATCCTTATCGAAAATTGGAACCTTTAAAATAACATTATTTATTTTAAAATTTTATTATGATACTGACAAAATTCATTAGTTTTAAAAATTTAAAACACAACAGAGCTTATTAAACCTCTTTTTCAAAAAACATGCCCATCCGGCCATGAACATATCTGTTTTTCTATAGCAGAAAATAAATACAGCAACTACTTGTACTCATCCTAAGGAAAGACCTGAATTGAACATCCTGTAAACTTTATAAAACCAAGAAAAAAAAACAATAGAATTCACATCTGTTCTTTTGGAGGCATAAAAGGTGTTGGGCATGAATATTTAATGGCAAACATTGAAGAAGCTAACAGGAAAAGAAAAGGGTAGCTAAGACAAACAAACAAACAAACAAAACAAAAAAAAAATAAAAAAATATAAATAAAAGAAAAACAAAGAAAGTAAAGGTTTTTTAACACAATTTGCTGAAGTATTGTATTTGTTCGCGGCTAGGTTGAATGATCCAATTATGTATAAAATAAACAATATGATGAATAGCAAAAGGTTTAAGTTCAAAGAAAGTGGTTTCAGCATGAATTGATGATGTTATTTGCAGTAGGGTGAAAACAAAATTTCAACAAAGAAAGTAGGTTGAAAAATGTGAACTTTCTGTTCAAATTTAAAGCTGAAAAGTTAAGAAAAAAAAAAACAAACTTTAAAGTCATTGAAAATTCAACAGGTGTACTTTAAGCGATTTCAATTCAACAAAGAACTGCCTTACAACTTTTTCATTAGCAAAGAAAAATCTACAAATTGTTTGCGCTAAATTAAAAAGAAATGGAATTAGTGAAAGAAATGGAGAAATTTTGACTTTATGACAAAAATAAAAAAAAAAAATATAAAATTATTTACGTTTTCCCGAAGCGCAGGGTGCTGCTTAAGCAACCCAACTGAAAACTTGTTACATAGAATTATAACACGCTTTGTGAAGATGCTAAGGTAAAAATTATTATATGTCAGTTAAGGTTGGTCCTTATGACAAAAATAGACAATATAATCATGGCGTGATGAGACCGCGGAGAGAGCCACAACTAAATCGCAAATGCATCAAGCATCCAACAGTGTTGCATGGAATTATTACGCGGTGAGCATATGCGGCAGGGTAAATATAATTAAACAAAAATTAAATATTTATGCTAGGCCTTAAAAAAAAATAAAAAAAAAATATGACTCCGTCAGGTCGCGGATGTTTGCTTATGCAACAAAAATGCAATATTGTTGCATGGAATTATTATTCTTGCGTATTAGACAGCAAAGATGACCTCATAGCAACAATAAAAACAAAAATTTTTGCGCCATAATAATATGGAGGTAACCGCTTAATGCAAGAACAATGAAAAAGTGTTGCATCGAATTATAGCTTCGTGACCATTGGCGCTATGGTCAAACGACAATAAGAGTGAGATTTTCGGTTACATGATAAAAATACAAAAAAAAAAAAAATATAAAATAAAATAAAATTCGATGGTGTCATGAGGCTCCACAGAGAATTGCTCGATGTAACGTAAAAGCTCTATTTTTGGATGGATTTATTACATGGCGTTAAAGAAAATTTGACTGTACCAAAGCAAAAGCAAAATAAAAATCTAAACTATTTTTTTTTTCACAAGGATCCAAGGATAAGGATCCACTATTTTTAGTTACAAGGATCCAGATATTATAACAGGGATGCAAATCCAAACGAGTATTAAAACAAGGATTAGAAAAAGGGCTAGAAGGATTTGTACAACTATTTAGACCAGGAAATAGGGATTAAGACAAGGGATTTGACAAAGGCCGAGAACAAGGATTAGGGAAATAATTCAGTCATGGACTCAGAG
Organism: Pherbina coryleti; assembly: GCA_943735915.1. Lineage (NCBI taxonomy): Eukaryota > Metazoa > Arthropoda > Insecta > Diptera > Sciomyzidae > Pherbina > Pherbina coryleti. The sequence continues at coordinate 19,743,753 of OX030948.1, forward strand.
AAAGATTTTGACAAGGATTGGGAAAAGAATTTAGATAAGAAAAATTACAAGAATTAGGAAAAAGATTGCGACAAGGATTACGAGAAGAAGTGGAAACGAGTACTATAAAATGGATTCGGAAAAAACTAGGACAAGGATTTGGATATGGATTCAAAGAAGAATTTGATCAAAAATCAAGGAAAGGAGTAAGACAAGTATAAGGTTAAACGTATAAACAAAGGTAAGATGGAGTCGAGTTTAATAGCCCATTCACTTTAAGCTAATTTGCTCATTTCGGCCAAAAAACACAAATGAGATGCGTAATGAGCTCATTTCCCATAGAAATATTCCAACTCATTACAACTCATTTCAACGAAAAATTTTATCAAAACAAAATATGAAAATACAACAAAAACAACCGTCAAACAAAATGAGATTTATAAGTGTGAACACTTTTTAATGAGCTATTCAAATTTGCTCATTTGGCTTAGGTGTGAACGTATTATAAAGACAAGGGAACGAGTAGGGACGAAAACAGAGATACGTTGTCACATCAAAATCGACGGGTGTGTCCTTAACACAGCCAACTGCATCCTCATTTTTATTTTGATTGGGTACACATACCAAATAAATTAGCTGTGTCTTGTAGGTTTACGGATCCTACTCACAGTGAGATTTTTTTTTTTTTTTTTAGCTTAAAAAAGTACTTTTTTTCTCAGAATACTGCTCCGCGAAATAACCCCCAAATGAAATAACACAAAAAAAAAATAAATAAGCCCCAAAACATTTACGTACATATTTGGGTGTTCATTTCATATGAATTTTTGGGGACTATTTCACAAATTTTGGGTGAAATTTATTTTTTTTTTCTTGGGTCTTGTTTCATTATGAAATAAATCCCAAATTTCATTATGAATTTTCCTTAACGCCGACTCCGAACGGCGATAAGCGGAAATGTTCTTGTTCTCAAGAAGCTTTACATGGCATTTTGATTACACTCTGAGGTTTGCCATTGTCTGCAGAGAGGTGACAGCCGTACAGAAAAATTATTTTAATTCAAATAATTTTCTGTAGATGCTGGGGTTCGAACACGGGTCTCCAGGTTCGTTGACATAGAGGCCACGCACTTTAACCAAATACGTCACGAACGCCACGATATTTTCCTTACAACTCGTTTTTTGCCCGTATTTTATTCCATACAGCTATTCCATACAGCTAAAATAGCCAACAAGCAGCAACAACATCGCACTCTGTTCCTGCAGTTATCCATGAGGTCTTAGAATTAAGATTCTTGCTTTCGGTTTTTTATAGTTCTCGTTTGGTTTTTGTTACGAATATATATAGCCGAGATGTTTAGCCAAGATGCTTCGCGACTGCGGTTGGTGCGGTTTTGTGTGGAACCGAGCTCCTCTCACCAATGGTATATAATATATATATAATTCGTTATAAGAAATAATAATATAGTGTAAGAAATAATATGTCAACAGACTGGAAAAATGTGGCTGCGCCTTTAAAGTGTTTCTTTAAAGTGTTTCAATAATCCATGACATCCTCTTTCCTTTTTTAAGATTATTTAAACGGATCGAAAAAATTAAATTTGTATGGTTGAATCCTAATGGATTCAAGTCTTACTTGAGGGATTTATGTAAAGAGCCGCAATTTTGGAATTAGGGACCTTGGAATTAACTTTTCCGAGTACCCAAATGAATTCTGCTGAATACATTCAGAAACAAGCAAATGATCTACCTTTCCTAGAAAAAAAGATAAGCTCAAAATTAATTTCTCAGTAGGACAACGTGTCCATACACAAATGTCAAGAGACACAAAAATGAATGCAAATTAAAAAAATTAAATGTTTAGACTGGCGTGCCTTGGAGAGTACTTACTAAACGTGCTTACGCCGAACACACTCAATACAACACTATTGTATTACTTAAAGTGGGATCCATTTGAAATTAATCAGTTACGAGATCTCGTTATTTCTATGCCTACTCGAATTTTTAAAATAACTCAACAAGGTGGAGGATCCACACATTATAAAACTCAAAAAGATTTTTTCGTTGTGCACTTCAAAATAGTTTAGTTTTTCTTAAGGGGGGGGGGTAAGGTCTGACAACTTTTTTTTTCATTTTTTTTTTATTTTCTTTTTTCTGAAAGTACAACATCTGAAGAAATTGTATTAAATTTTTAGTTCATTCGGAGCAAAACTAACGAAGTTACAGTAGGTTAAATGACCGTATCTCCAACTAGTGTTGCTTTGTGCACAAAACTTTTAATCGATTTTCCCAACCATGTAATTTTTATAGTCGGTGACCAGCCTATAAAAAAAACTACTAAACCGATTGTTTTGAAATTTTTTACACATATTCTACATGTAAGTAGCTCTCAAGTGACGTCGAGTTTTTGAATTACTAACAATTTTACAATAACAAATAGGTAGATTTTTTCGTCACAAATCGTCGAGGAGAAAGACTTTTTTTTGAGGTACCTGCGGAGATCTTCAATAAATCCGTTATTTCTCTCTATTTTTTAACAAAACTTTTTTTTAATATTATTAAAATATTGTACTTTTATATAATAATAAGTAAAATAAGCCTACTGTTATAGTTTTTTCTAAAAAAATTCATGAAAAAAGGTATTTTTAGACGAAACAAACCTTACCCCGCCCTTAAAAGAAGGATAATCATATTGTTCTAATAGTTATGCACCAGTTTTTTTTTTTAATAATTTTAGTCGCCAGTTTGTCGGTTTTCAATATATTTTTTTTAACCGGGTTTTTTTATTTTCTTTTATTTCCCATCCATAGTTTCCTCAAATATTTTGGCAATTATATTGAAAAAGACGCTGTTCTTATAGTTATGCACCACAGTGTATATTATTCAGCATACAAATAATTCTATTGAAAATAAATCCATCAACTCGTATTACCTCTTAGCTTTTATCATCGTACACTTTCACAGATAGACAGACATTCCAGGGGCAACTGCAAAGAAAAAGCAATACCACATTTAAAACAATTATTTTCTTTTATTACAACTTTTTTTTATTTTTTTCTTATATATAATAAAGCATAATTGCAACACTCCGTAATTAGCTCTAATTAATTTTCTATTATAGGGTTTCATTTATTTTTGTTCGTTTTGTTTTTTTTTCTTCTTCTTCTTTATAATTTGCCAACAAACAATTCGTTCTTTCCACCTCATTATAATTACTTAGGTTTCAAAATGCCTTCATAATATTTCCTTTCAACCGTGCTGACTTTGCTGCTCATAATAATTATTTCACATTTCTTTCATGTTACTTTGGAAGTGAAAGAGAGTGTGTGGGTGTGTATTTTTGTGTGTGTTTGTGTGTGTGTGTGTGTGTGTGTGTGCTAAGCCTATAAACACCCAATGTAATGAAACAAAAAAAAAAGTTTTCTCGAAAATTGTCTGAACATCATATTAACTAATTACACAGTAACGATAAATGTTTTTCTTTTGATGTTTTGAGAAGAGTATTGAAATCCAACATATTTAAGGAAACAAAGTGGAAGTTTCTCGGGTTATTTGTACTAACCGCAAATTGCTTGAGCTACCGAATTTAATTCTAAGCATATTGGCTTTCACAATTTTTTTTTTAAGGCCTACACAACATCACTATGTTGTATGGTGATCAAAAAGTGACTTTTGCTTAAATAATTCAAAATTAAATAGAAAGATTAATAAACAGTTTTATAATAAGGAAAAAACATTTTTAGTGTATTGCATAGATCAATTTTTAAAAATATTGCATAAAAAAAAACATTGGTAACCTGCCAACAACGTTTTTGCTTACGAACCAACGCTTATATGGTTGTTTTTAATTCCCAACTTTGCTGTTCTTAAAAAACAAGTGTTTCGTAAAAATATTTCTAAAGCATCATGTCCAATTGTATTCATAAACACTCTGTTTTCGTAGAGACCTTTGGTAACAGCTGAAACCTTAGTTTTTTTAAGTGCTTTATAAAATGTTGGTTAACTCCAAAAATATAGCTTCGATTTGAAAAATTTTTTCTGTTTCAAGCTGGATAAATTTGTTATAAAAACTATTTATTAACATTACAAACCTAACACAAACAGTTTTTGAGATAACGAAACTGAAGTTCTGACATGAGCACTCAGATTTCTTATATCGTCATGTTAATAGCTTAAAACTGTATAAAGATTAAATTTAAAATGATGTTAAAAGTAATTTCAAATTATTACCAACTTTTTTTCGTAAACGGAGTTGATAAACGTTTTTGAGAGAAATCAAACACTATTTTTTATTTTCCTTATATGTACCTACATTACGGACGAATCGAAAAATTTAGATCATGTTCTAAGAGGTCACAAAAGTTGCAAGGGTTGTAAAGATCACAAAAAAAAAAAAAAAAAAAAAAATTACAAGTGTCCTGTGAAGGAAGATTGTGATAAAAATAGTTAGTGGCATGTTTATGGCACGATTTTGTAAGATTTTTTCAACAATCAAAGCATTTGAAGATCTTTTTTTTTACTGTTTTACTCAAAAAACAACTTTGTTCTTGCTGGAGAGGAAGACATCTTTTTTTTCTATTTGTTTTTTTATTTTTTTTTTTTTGAACTTGACAACCCCATTTAACTTAAATACCTCTTTGAAAGTGAAATTTAATAAGAAAAAATTGTAATGCGAGACGCTCTAATGTACAAATATATATTAGGGTAATTCACGATCTCATTGCATCGTTGCAAATGCAAAATTAGCTGCTTTTAAAAAAACAAAAAGCATTGATATGCATTTGCAATATATTTGCATTTGCAATAACAAGAGCCTGTTGCGTGTGAAAATCCAATAAGATTGCAAGACTCTATTGTGAATGAATTGCATAATATTGCATTGAACACAACCACTTTTTTGTTTTGACAACCGCTGATTGAGCAGCTGTTTCTTCATCTAAACATGACTATGGCGACTTGCAGTTAAAAAGGAATTTGTTTTGATGAATGGACCTTGTTGAACTCTTCATCACTGGATACCAGGCTAAATACCCATCAAATCTTCAACAGCATTATTAAGCAAAACGTCTATAATCCTTTATTTTTGCGATTTTTTCGGCATTTCATTAAAACTCAACTTTCACAAACGAATGATGAAAAAATTTAAAACAAAAAACAGCTGTTGTAAGGCATTTGCAACATCATAATAATGGAAGTGTGTTCACAAAAATCGTCTCTTGCAAAAACGCATTTGCAACGATGCAACAAGATCGTGATTTACCCGATTTTGTTTTATAAGAATTCATTCGCAAAATATTTTTGAATAAATAAAATAAAGTAAATTATTTGAATTTTTAATTTTTTTTTTTTTTAGATAAACATTTTTTTATCAAAACTCTACTAAATCACAAGAAAGTTCCTGCCATCATCTAAAGCTTGCCTTTGCTCTGTTGTTTGAAAAGTCACTTATTTTTGTTATATTAAAGCCTGAAGCTTAAAAATACAATTTTATGCGCTCAAATAGTGTAAAATTACGCTAAACTTGTCACAAGCGAACTTGCCAAAGCGTCAGCCAGCAAATAACAGTAGCGTATCCAAAAAGCAGCAAAACAGAAGTTCAGAGGATCAAATGTCCCTGGAGACATGTCGATAACGTTGACAACAGAATTGATGCCATAACAGCGTCAGCGGCAAACTAACGTAACAGCAAAAGCAACAACGACAACAACATACCACCAACACATTAACAAAAAGCAACAAAAACAAGAACATAACTACATAGTTTGAAAAGTTTGACATGTTGGCGCAGAGAACAACAACGCCAAAAATGCTGAAATCAACAAATAAACAAAAAAGCCCACATTCAGTCACACACACACACACACACACACACACACACACACACTCCCACAAACTAAAAGCCAGTTTAGGTATATAAAGCAACTTGCTGCTAACTGCAGTTAAAAATAAATTATCAGCAATTTTTGCTGCCTCCTTCACATCCAGAACAGAACAGAACAGAACAAAAAATATGAGCTTCGTGTAAATGTTCGTCATAATCATGGAAAAAATATTGACAAACTTTTTTGTTGCTTTCGTTTCTTTCATTTTTTTTGGAAAATTTTTGCTTGGAAACGAATGCGCAGGAGAACCTGTAACTTTGCAGAATCTGATAGTAGTAAAAAAGCTACTAAAAATGGTAGTAAAAGAAGACTCAGGGCAGGATAAATGAGCTAGTTAAACTAGATTTGGGCATGACAAAAAGATACAAATCATGGTATTTGTGAAGCTTAAATGGTTTTTAGGCACAGATTTGGACACAATGAAAGTTTAAGTGTAAAGTGTACTTTGCAAAACTACAACAAAAAAAAAAGGTAGTAAAACCTCTGAGCTTAGAGCGGCTTGAAAAAGATGACTCAAATAGATTGGCAGACATAGAATGGAGAACATAAAACCGATATGAAGTAAGTCAATAAAATAGTTATAAGATATAAATCACGGAATTGAAACAATTTTAAGGGCCTGATTTTATTTTAGCGACTGAGATACTAAAAAATAATAGTTGGGAAAACGAGCCCCACAACTTTGTTGGCATGAAATTAATGGAGGTTTTGATATAATGATGGCGTCACTTTATATGGGAGATAAGGCGTGGTTTTTATCCAATTTCCAAATTTCAAATTTAGAGTACATTTAGAAATTTTAATTAAGTAAATAATACAGTTAAAAAAAACTTTTTACCAAAAAAAAAAAAAAACCGACTTTAAAATCACTACAAAGTAAAAAATAATTTTAAATAACTTTTCCCATTCATTTCTTGGTCATATTTGAAAAGCTATTTATATGTATTATAATATTGGAAATCTTATCATTTTCATTTTTTCTATTTTGTTTTATTATCATCAATATATTAATTGCTTTATGTACATAAAAGCTTTGAAGTCGGCGCTTATCTTACTATGTCGAAATCTTTTTATTTTAGTTTTTTTCTAATTTGTTTTATCATAAAAATATTATTAACTTTATGAATATAAAAGCCTCTTAGCGATTTTTTAACGTAGAATACGTTATACGGGGGTTTTAATCTGGAGCACAAAATTTTGAGAAAATGTTTGTCACTTTCATTATAGGTAAGTTTTTAATACTTTATGCATGCATTGAAGAAAATTCAAGTATGGTCTAAACATATTTAATATGTCTTCTTTTGATTTGTATTTAAATAATCATTTTGCTACATATAATTTTTTTGATTCTATAAGTAAATCAAAATTTAACTCCTTCAAATTTTGTATTAATTTTCATATGCTCTGTATTTTATGTATAATAACATCATGTGTAAGAGCAGTATGATTATCTGTGTGTTCATCACAGAACCAGTGTGAGAAAGAGAAGAAGTATAATGACCAAGTAGGGAACGACAACCATGATAAATACAACCATGATTTTTGTTTGGCTTTTCTTTTAATATCAAAGACATGCTCCATATGCGCCCTTTGCAGCATTTTTTTATGCGGCGGCCATTGTAAATCCATAGAAATTCTTGATTTTTGTAGAGATTTTCTATAGTTCAGACACAAACCTTACAATCAAAAAGCCTGGTATGCTGTAGAAACGAAAATTTCTTGGCATATAATTCTACACCCGAAATATTAGTGTAGAGTCAAAAATGTTTGTGTGGAGAAAAAAGCAACTACAGTACGACCTAGCTCAATGCAACTAATAGAAATTCGGTCAGTTGACGTAGTTAATGTTGAAGAAACGCAATTTAACTTCTAAACATAAACCTTTATGGCTCTGAATCCTAGATATTGTGGTTTTATGTATTAAGATATGCACTTTGTTTTCTTAAATATTGTTTTAAGAGATTTTTCGTACATCAAAAATGTATTTTACAAGAAAAGAAGAACTCAAAGTAAATAATATAAAAGTTTATGGAAGTGTACGCAAATGGAAGTTGCGATAATTGTGCACTTTTTTTTTTAAGTTGCGTTTACTGAGTCAACAATGTAAATTTTTGAGTATTGTGATTATCGAGTGTTGCGTAAAGCGAAGTCGAACTGTTTTCTTATTGAAATGTCAAAATTCTGGTGCCAATTAAATGCCCGGACATATAATCGACAGCGAAATTTTTACATTTCAACTCTCCACATGGTTGTTGTACTTGCTAGCATTGAACAAATTTTTCACCTCTACAGCGTACTAAGTAGCGAAAAAAAATTCCGCTGCCTTTTCGCTGTCAAAAACTCAATGCATTCCATATGGAAAGTTTCTTTCCGCTTCTACAGCATACTAGGCTTAAGCAGAAATTGAAAAAATGTTTATGAATAACAATGTTAGCAAGGTTGCATAGAAGCTGCGTAAAGCCTTAAACAGTGCGTAACTAAACAAGCGTTTAAAGGTTGTTTAAGGAAATCTATTGAATAAGGCTGTTAATGACTAACGTATTCTACGTCTGACCTAAGCGCCCGTGTTATCTAACACAGGCTTGAGTTTTTTTTCTTTCAGTTTGCAATTTTTGAGTACGCTGAATGCAGCCAATGTGTTCCATGCATTATTTGTGCAGCTGTTACACACTATTTCATATTCAATATGAGCTTTACAAGCTCACCCTACAAGCTCAGTTTAGTGAGAATTTTAATGTGTACAAAGCTTTTAAAATTACTACAGTGTCACCAAGGCACCAAATAGTGCACACGGATGATAAAAGATCATGATTGTGTGTCAAAGATGAGCGCCGACTTCAAAGCTTTTATGTTCATAAAGCAATTAATATATTGATGATAATAAAACAAAATAGAAAAAATGAATATGATAAGATTTCCAATATTATAATACATATAAATAGCTTGTAAAATATGACCAAGAAATGAATGGGAAAACTTATTTAAAATTATTTCTTACTTTGTAGTGATTTTTAGGTCGGTTTTTTTTTTTTTTTGTTAAAAAGTTTTTATTTCTTCCTTTTTAGATAATATGAAATATTTAATGTAATAGTATTTATTCTTGAGGAAAATTTTAAACATGAAACTTTGTTCTTAACAAATTTGATTTATTTATTCCTGAGAGTTTGTTGGGTATTTTCCATTTCTGCTTCTTTACAATTTGTAGTGCCACGCCCTTTCTCTAATCCCGCCTACTTTATTTACCGTACCTTATAATGATTCTACGTAGCCCTGTGCCAAATTTCAGTTTCCAAGTATCAATATTAACCGTAATATTGTACTTTCCTTAAAGTGCCACACTCTGTGTACAATTTCGCTCACTTTTTTAATGATTCTACCTACCCACTTACCTGCATACGAAATATTAGTACGCTAGTCTCAATATTAACTAAGATATAGTATTTTTATAATATTGACACGCCCCTTTGTTGAATAACGCCCACTTTTTTGGCAGTAATTCGTAGTAATTTTACCTACCAATGTACTAAATTTCAGCATCCTAGTGTCAATATTATTCGACATATAGTATGATTCTAATATTGCCAAACCCATTTGTCGAATAACGCCCACTTCATTTAAAGAAATTTTTAAAAATTGTGTCTACTCCTGTACTAAATTTCAGTACCCTAGTGTCAATACTATTCGAGATACAGTGTTTTCCAATATTGCCACACCCCTTTGTCAAATAACGCCTACTTAATTGACTGTAATTTGTAATAACTATGCCTACCCATGCACTACATTTCAGCACCCTAGTGTCAATATTATTCGATATATAGTGTGTTTCTAATATTGCCACACCTCTTTGTCGAATAACGCCCACTTTATTTACAGTAATTTTTAAAAATTGTGTCTACCCCTGTACTAAATTTCAGTACCCTAGTGGCAATAGTATTTGAGATAGTGTTTTTTTAATATGACCACACCCGTTTGTCAAATACCGCCCACTTTATTGACCGTAATTTGTAATAATTGTGCCTACCCCAGTATTTTACTGTAAATTTCAGTACCCTAGTGTCAATATTAACTGAAATACAGTGTTTTTCTTATATTGACACGCCCCTTTGTCGAATATCGCCCACTTTTTTAACAAAGGACCTCCGCGTTCATGGTATCTATCTGTTGACAAAAAATTACGGAAATTACGGGCAAGTGCTTTAGGAGTTATCGATGTACATACATTTAAAAAAAAAAAAAAAAAAAAAACGGACAAACCAACGAAATTTAGAACCTCCTCCTTTTTGAAGTCGGTTAAAAAATTAAGGACTTTTTGAATGCAACGAAGTAACAACACAGTATATATCTGTAGTGGAATTCTCAAAAAGTTAACCATACGAAATCGATATGGTTAACTAACGACGTTTGTAGTTTGCAATAACGAATGTTGTATTCTCAAATCAGTACTTAGCGACAAAATTGTTAAAATGTTAAATTCACAATATAATCTCCAAACATCGTTAAAGAAATCAAAAATATGGCAGTACTGTGCTTTTTTAACAGTTAAGATAGGCTTTTTCGATATATACATGCTGAATCAGCCAAGCAGCAGACAGCTGCATCGCAGCAATTAGCAGAGGCAGCGCTAATGCAAGTAATTGCTTGCGACCGAATTGTTTCTGCGCTTAAGAGGCAGTCGATTTCGTTTGAGCGATTGCCTTCAACGAACTTATAATTGTTATAACTTTTTTATTATTTTTACTTTTATTATTATTTTTTATTATTAATGCTCTGAAATGTGCCTTATTATCGGTTAATTTGTTTTTATTTAGTTTAAAAACTTTTCTTTATTTTTTTAAACTTTATATAAAAGCTATTGGAAATAAAGTTAATATAGAACTATTTTTATTTTGATTTTTTAACCATGATGGTTAACATATGCCTCGTCGTGTTGTGGCCATTTTATGCATATTATTTATGTTTTATAAAATCACAATCGCATGTAAAACAGTCGCTTGACGTTGTTTTTTAAGTTAGCGACGCTAAAATATTCGTGGTTAAGCTATCTACAAATAACGTTAAAAAACTGTCAAAATTAAGGACAAAAAAAACTAACATAGATGTTGGGAATACCAGTTAACGATAATTATAGCAAAGGCCAGTTAACGATAACTATAAACGTCGTTAACACGTTTGGGAATTCCGCTACTGAAAGAGAAGTCATACAGTGCTTTGCGCTCATAGAAATTTTTTAATTATTTTTTAATTTTTTTTTTATTAAGAGTGCCCCTATGATAATAAAATTTTGAATGTCTAGTAAGTTTAAGCTGCCAAAGAAAAATTTCAAAAATTTTTGAAATCGGTCAGTTCCTACAGGTATCTCCACTGGACCTACATTAATTTTTTTACAAGATTTTGTGTGAGTGGTTTATACAAAAGATGAACGATCTTAACTAAACTCGGTCAGAAAGTTACCCAACAAAATAATAGATGTTCTCTGAAAATGGTTCAAATCGGTTTGTCCTTAGGGGTACCTATTTTGAACCTATATAAATTTTAAACACATGAATTTATATGGGAGGTACAAGCAAAAAAGTTCACCGATCTTAATGAAACTCGATCAGAAGGATAAGCAAGTAGAATAATAGATGTGTACTAAAAATAGTCGAAATTAGTTAGGCCCTGGGGTACCTAAGACATATAATTATTGGAGCGACCAAAATTCTATTTTTCATTTTTTTCAAAATTGAAAAACATTGACATATTAGCCATGAACTGAATTTTTCCTTAAGTTTTTGTTTCTTACGCCCACAGGTGAGTTATTTTTTTTTTTTTTTTTTTGGAAATGTCAGAATTAAATCATCGTAATTTTCGTTTAAGCAGTTCAGCATCGAAGCATCTATCGAAAATCAACTCCTTAGCAAAATTATAATATGCCGTGTATCTTTGGGTAAAGCTTAGATCTTCCTACGAAACCAGCGCACTATGGGGTATTTGATCGATTTAAGCGACCAAAATTTTGATTGGGTAAACAGTTTCTAATCATTTATGCTTTTAGATTTCTGACATCATTAACCATGTACCATCATTCGGTCGTACATGACTCATTTAAATTTTTTTTTTGAAGCGAATATTAAATTTGTTTTGTTGAAAAGAGAGTATTACATTATGTCTGCTTACTGATTTCTTTTTATCCTTAACCTTGAGCGATCGATGGGGCATATATTACCCCCCTCTGCCCACCTAGTTTTGATTTTGCGAGAAAGAAGTATTCAGCGATGTCTGTTTTCTGAATTTGTCTTGGGTCATATATGAACATCTTTATTTTTTCCATTAAAAATTTAAATTAAGTTATTGAGTGCGTAGCAATCAAACATGTCTTTTTTAATTATTACACAGTGCGACACGAAAAAATAACTTCAAATATCTCAATGGCTTATAATAGTGGATGGTCTATATATTAGGCCCTCATACTCAGTTTTATCGGATTAGGTCAAATAAGAGAGAAATTCAAGGTCAAACTTCACCTTTCAGTCACAAATTTTTTCTTATAACTCTTAAACTAAATTCAAATTCTATGTAGTAACTGCATCTATATATTTGCAATGGATGATTCTTTACATTTTTAAACCATTTTTTGCTCAAAAAGTTACTACGTAAGGGGTTTAATATTTTCTTCGAAAACAGGGCTTTTTTTTAAAAAAAAATAAAATTTTCAATAGTTCATTTACTATGTATTTGTCTTCAAAAACAATCAGATTATGCTGAATTTTTGCAAACACCTTAAATAAAATGAAATAAACCACATGTGAAAAGATCACAACAATTACATGTGTGCATCCAAAGATAATCGGATTCAAAGATTACCAACGGTGGTAACTTCGTTAATGTAAGCCCTAGCGTAAAATCATTCAAATGAAACTTATAGACCCAACAATTTTCTTCAATACTGTCCTTAACATTTTAACCGAAAGAGTTACCGTTTTAAAGATATGCGCGTAAATGTGTAATTACAACATATATGAAAAATATATGAACTTTGAAATAGAATATATGAAGAAGAAATAGAAATAAAAAAAAAAATTATTTTAACCGTTTTAATTTTTGTTAAATAGGCGCAAGAGCAATAAAACCAAAGCGGAATTATAGAAGCGCTATACTTTATCAAAGCAATGTTTTTCTACTCTTTTGTTAGTCGCAAAATTTCAAAAAGTTGACTGCAGTGATTCTGCAAAGAAGCAACCTGTTGCTTCATGAATTATTTGGCATAAAGCTCTTAATATAATTCTTAAAAAATATGTTTTTTAAGAATTATAAAAATTAAGTTAACATATAAAAATGCCACAATTTTGTAACTCATAAAAGTTATTGTTTATGTACATAGATATATCTTTTAGAATTGGCAAATGAGAATTTATCACTTGTATCGTGTGGTCGTAGGCACACACCGTCTTTTATTTAATTTTGGTGTTTATTCATATTTGTTTTCAATTAAAACGAAGTTATGTTTTTTTTTTTAAATTTCATAATAAATTTATGTTTTTTTTGGTTGAGCCATCTTATTTGCCCCATCCAGTAGCTCTGCGGCCAAAATAAAAATTACTTCCGGCGCCTCTGATGATTGTTTATCATTTTTTCTTAACCTTTATAACGGTTTAATTCGATAAAATTGTTCACACTGTGGCCTTACCAGCAATAACGGTTTATTTCGAAAAAATTTTTCACCATGTGGCTTTACCAGCAATAACGGTTTAATTCGAAAAAATTGTTCACCCTGTGGCTTTACCAGGCAAACTATTAATGATATAAGACCAAAATAAATGAGCACTTACGGGTACTCGTAACTGATGTTTAAAATAGTTGGGAAAAAGTTAAAACAAGTGCCTTGTTACCCGCTGGAGCTGATAGATGCACAAAGTGTAGCAGCTGGCTTCAGTAGACTCTGTTATACGTTTTTTAAATGTAAAAGTTCTCGTTATTATTAACTTCTTTGATATAAGCGACAACAAAACAAGAAAAAAAAAATTTTCTGCATATGTTGCGGCGTAATTATGTCACAACAACGCTAGAACAGCATTTTTTCTGCTATTAAGAAAAAAAGAGGCAGCAGAAAAAAGAAAATAAACAGGCAGCTTATAAACTAGCTTTTCGACAACCTTCACGAAAACTTTATCTTTAATAGCGTATTTGTGTGTGTGTGTGTGTGTTTGCATTTTCCAGGCGAACGTGTGCTCCCGAAGCTCACATGTGGCTGTGTGCGCAACATCCACAACATGGCGTAATGTCTCTGTGTGTGTGTGTGTTTTTCTATATAAGTGAACATCTTTGCAATATTAATTTTGTGTCCCTGCAGCTGTTGCCCTAAGTTCAAGTTATGAAAAAAAAATTGTCAGTTTTAAAAAATTGTCTACTACTAGCTGTTATCTGCCTTGCTATACGTGTGTGCGTGTTTGGGTATGTAAGTGCACATGTGCTAGTAATTGTGCTAGTGTTGTGTCTCATAATTTAATTACAAAGTTAGCACCATTAATTTAAAGTTTATAGAACAAAAAATCAACGAACGTGGTAGAAACAAACTTATTTCATCTCCAGCATGAAAGCAGATGTCGCCGAAGTAGCAATTTACGTGGTGAGCTTCAAAATAAACTCATACGTGCGAGTATGTGCGAGTTTGTCTGTGGATGTCTGGGGATGTCTGCGAGGAAGGACAAGTTTTGCCAATAGTTTTAAAATTTTTTACCTAAATGCCCATGCATGGCAACCATGCTTCAACGATTCCAATTTTTCAATTAGTTTTTTTTTAATTTATTAACTTTGTACATCGACTGGTTGATCATCGATCGACTATAGGTTTTTGTTGTTAACCCTTTTGCTACACTCAGAAAAAAATCTGATAAAAAAAGCATCATATTAAGAGAAAAATGGTAAAGAGTTTGCTGCAGAAAACGTTTTCTCTAAATGTGATACCAAAAATTCCCTAAAAATGGTCAAAAGCTTCTATGAAAAATATATCGTTCTTAGAGAAAAAGACTTTTATTTTTGAAAAAGAATTTGTTTTTATTGAAGAAAATACTTCGCATAGTGAATTGTTTATCTAAAATAGAGAAAACTTATCACTTTCCGGAAATTTTTGTCTATAAATGAGAATTTTTTAGTGCGAGAAAAGTACTTATCATTATTAGAGACTTGAAATATTTCCATGTCCGACAAATGAAGAAATATTTCTTCGAATAGCGTAACCGATACAATTATTGACACTGCACAATTTCGGTATAGTTATTGACACCATCTAATTTCACAAGGTTTGCTGCAATTGCATGATACACAATATCAAAAGTAACATTTTCTCTTCTACTTCTTATTCCCTCTCTCCAAAATTTCGTTTGTATCTATGAAAAAAATTCCATTTGTGTTTTTGATTTGGAGATGTAAACATCGATGATTTACCGCGCCTGATTTCCCGCCAAAAATAGTGTACATCGTTAAGGAATTTGCACATATAGGTAACTATTCTAACTAAATTAAAGACAAGTTGAAGCAAAGTGTTGATTTATTATTAAAGATAAAAGTGTAAATTTGATGATAATGTGTACAAATTATACTCTTTGTGGATAATTAATTAAATAAATTGTGTGTCAACTATTGTATTAAACTTTTTCTCATTCGTATTATTGACACCATGGTGTCAATTACTGTCTTCTATTGGAATACAGTAGTTGACACTGTGTCAATAGTTATACTTTTGGAAGAGTGTCAATTATTATTCATTTCCTTTTTTCATTGAAAGCCCTATCTAGCAACGATACGAAATGTCACAAGGAACTCGGAAATACAGCGAAAATGATGTCCAAAAAGCAGTTGATGCTGTACGGACGCTTTCAATGTCGAAAAAAGCCGCAGCTAAATTATATGGTATCCCTCGAACCACACTTTTGTTCCGATTAAGTGACAAGTTTGTCAAAGTAAGGAAAGGTCCTCAAACCGTGTTGTCCAGTGCCGAAGAGCTGACTCTAGAAGAGTGGATAATCACGTCTCAGCGAAAAGGTTTTCCTAAAAGAAAAGAGGATGTGCTTAATGCTGTTAAGGAGTTTCTCGACGCGGAAGAAAGGGATCATCCATTTGGTGCAGAAAATAGACCAGGAAACGGTTGGTTTAAGGCGTTTTTGAAACGACACCCTTTAATTTCATTAAGAACGCCAGATCCTGTAACATCGGCAAGTGCAACAGTTGCAGCGTCGGATATAAAATCGTGGTTTGTGCAAATTGAAAATTTTTTGAAGGATCAGGATTCCAATTTGCTGAATATTCTAAATGATGGTAGCCGAATATTTAATGGTGACGAAACCAATTTTTTGTTATGCCCGAAAACTAAAACTGTGCTAGCAAAAGGCGCACGAAATATATACGAAATCGACCGAGGACTTACTAAGTCAAACTTAACCGTTATGTTCTCATTCTCTGCGTCAGGCGTATTGGTTCCACCTATGGTTATATATCCATATAAACGAATTCCGGAAGAAATAAGAAAATCGATGCCTGATAGATGGGGTTTAGGTATAAGTGACAACGGTTGGATGACTAAGCAAGTTTTTTATGAGTACATCTCAAAGGTTTTTCATCCATATCGCGTCAGCATTGGAACAAATTTTCCCGTGATATTTTTCGTCGATGGCCATGCAACTCACCTAACTTTACCAGTTAGTAAACTGTGTGTCCAATTAGGAATAATACTGATCGCATTATATCCAAATGCTACACGCATTTTACAGCCAGCGGATGTGTCAGCATTTAAACCTTTAAAAATTGGCTGGAATAAGAAAGTTGCAGAGTGGCGTCGCCAAAACATTGGCCAATCCCTTACAAGGCAAAAGTTTGCTCCTTTGCTTAATGAAGCTGTCGTTTCATCCATATCGCCTGAAATTATCAAAAATGGTTTCAGAGCGTGCGGGCTTTTTCCTTGGAATGTAAACGCAATTGATTTCTCCAGGTGTCTAGGAAAATCTTCAAAAAAGCAAATAAGCGAAGAAGCCACCCAACCGCAAACTTCCACCAATAATGTCATCACATATGAACATTTTGCTGCATTGGTCGGAGCTGAGAAAGTGGAAGAGTTTGAAGATATTGATAACGGTATTGGCGATGCCCTGAACCGTTCGGAGGATTGGAAAATTCTTTTTAAAATATTTCAAAAACTTAAGCCAAACAGTCAACCTTGTCAGGAATCAATAATACCTGTTGATGATCCAATAATGTCCTGCAATATCATTGATGAAATTGATATCAATAATATTGAACAATTTATATATTTAGACAATGAGCAGATTTTAAATGAAGAGATACAAAATATTCCACATCAGATGTCTGCTGGCATAGAAAATTACTTGGATTGGCCTATCACACCAGAGCGACAGGGTGTTAGACCTGTAACTCAGAAGAGGCCGTTCGTTATAACGGACTCATTATGGATAGAAGCTGAACAAACCAAAAAAGAAGCTAAAATAAAAGAAACCATGCTTAAAGAAGAAAAAAAAATTCAAAGAATTAACAAAAAAATCATGAAGGTTTCAAATAAAAAAGGAGTTACCAAAAAACTATCAAATGTAAAACAAAGAAAATCTCGTCGCAAGGAACCATTAACTGAAGTTTCCGTTGACTTAAATATGGACACAACGAACCACTTTTTGGAAAAGTAAGGAACTTTTGGTTTATTCTATACTTGCTTAAATATTAATTAATATGTATTTCTCTATTAGCTGTTTGCCTAATACTACAGACGTATTGAGCCCTGCAATGCCTAAAACGGACCATATAAGAAATCTGTTCACCGAAAATGAAAACATCGGGGAAAACCTAATTGCAGTTGGTGCGATGTGCTATGAAAGCACATTACCAATGAAAAAAAACTCAGGACTGAAATGTCATAAATGTATTAGAGAATTGCATATCTCATGCATAATAAAACTCAATCTTGAATACATCCCTATATTTAGATGCCTAAAGTGCCTGAACCAAATATAATTTAATATAATAATGATAATAATTATAATATAATAATATATTATAATGATATAGCTTACTATGAAGAATGTGATTTTTGTTTAACAATGAACTTTTTTTTTTAATTATTCCTTTTTTTTATGAACTAATTTATAATTTTATAATTATAATGAACAATGTGATTTTTGTTTAAAAATGAACTTTTTTTTATTATTCCTTTTTTTTATGAACTAATTTTTCATTTTATAATTATAATTAAGAATGTGATTTTTGTTTAACAATGAACTTTTTTTTAGTTATTCCTTTTTTTATGAACTAATTTATCATTTTAAATTTATAATTAAGAATGTGATTTTTGTTTAACAATGAATTTTTTTTTTTTTTAATTATTCCTTTTTTTTATGAAACAATTTATAATTTTTTATGTTAACAATTTTCTGAAATAATGACACTAAAGGCAGAACAACCTTTTTTTAATAGTATTAAAATTTTGAGTACCGTGTCAATAACTATATGATATAGTGATGTCAATAAATGTACTTGGGTGTCAACAAATATATAAAATTGTGATGGCAATAATTGTACTTGAGTGTCAATAACTATACATTTCTGTTAAGTTTTAGAAAATTAACAATTTACCCATATCCTACTTATTTTCTTACCTCGATATAATATCCAAACTATAAAAAACCCTCTAACATCAGTAAAAACGGCTTCCTTATATAAAGGAAATACACCAATTTTTTTTTACAGCAGCATCTTCTACAAATTTCCTTATGAGTGTCAACAACTGTATCGCTTACGCTATGTGAAAATTTATTCTAATTGAAGGAAATTTTATTTGGAAAAGAGAAAAAAACATGGATATTTTTTTTATCACAAAAAGATATGGTTTTTTTCTGAGTGTACACAAAAAAAATCGTCAAAAAACAAAACAAAAAAAAAAATTCGGTGGATTTGCTAGAAATTTTCACAATTGCTCCTAATAGTATGATAGTTCATATAAAAAAAAAAATTCGCAAACAAAATTTTTAAGGCAAAAGGTGGGCTTAATTTAACCCTTTCGCTACAACTTTTTATTGGATAGCTTTAAAAATCCAATTCGTTCAACTTTTACTCTTATTGGCCCTATGAACATCAAGCATGGTTTAATTTATAAAATTTCGTACCCTAAATGTGTTTTTTGAAATGTATACATAAGGACACAAAAGTCGTATATGGTAAAGGAAAATGCTAAGATTTGATTTTGTTTTATATATGAGTTTTTATTTGTTTCAGATGTTTCAATACATAAAATTTGATTTTTTTCATAAAAATAAGTAAATAAGGCATACATATGTAAACTTAAAATTATACACTTCAAATTCATATAATTTATAATAAATAAAGACAAAAAAATGATACTTAGAATCTAAAAAGAAAAACAAAATTAAAACTAATGATCTTACCAATAATTTATATATTTGATATGTAATGAAAATCCTTGAAGCAATTTCTTGATCCATTAGGAATGCACAGGAAAGTATCACACTTCGAACACTTGTATCTGGTTGGTCTTTTACATCCTTTGATTTTGCATCTACCTTTATCATTTGTATGCTCCGGCCAATGATGATTTCCGTCATATCGAATAGAAGTTGATGGTGTAGCCTTTCGTCTCTTCCCGGAGGTCGTTGGACTGATTGTAATATCCTCATTTAAGCATGATGATGGGCGTCCTAGCTTACGAGAACATGCCTGTTGATTGGACTGAGCTAATAGTCCATTCGCAATATCATTACGAAAGCTTAATAAATCCATATACTTATTTTTGTTCTTATTGTTTTTTTGATCCATTGGTTATTCTAACCATGAATTGCATACTGCTAAGTCAATAAAGTGGTCAAATATCTTCAAAGTCCACTTTTTAGATCTTATGAAAATCCTATACAAGGAGAGAAGAAAATCCATTTTGTCTACTCCTCCCATATTTTTATTGTACTATGCGACTATATTTGGTGGAGTTATTTCAATATTTTTCTTTTTTTCAGCACAAAATCTCAGCGCTACATTTAGGGATTCATGGCCATGGATTGATGACACGAGTTGTACAATTCCTCCATCAAGCCATCTGAGAAGAAAAATATTGTCTTCTCTTTCTAAACGGTAGTCAAAACTTTCACGGCCTTCTTTTTGCAACTCTTTGACAGTTTTGAAATCAATTTTTCCAAATCTATTTCCTCTGATAGTGCCTGTAGCCCAAATTCATTTTTGGCGTAAATACAATAATAAATTCAGAGTCGAGAAATAATTATCGAAATAGATTTTATGATTTTTTTCTTAAGGAATAGTTTTTGATAGGTGAATTACAATGTCAGAGCAAAAGCCTAATTTTGAGCCAGTTAATATTATACATTTTCCTTGATAGATTTCAAAATCGTATACTATGCCTTCGTATACTATGCCTTCGTATACTATGCATACGCAAAACATTTTCATTCCCCATTTGATTGGTTACTTGGGCATATATTGCCTCAACGTGGTTCTCCCTTTAAAAGGAACCATCATCTCATCCACACAAAGGTTTTCATCTTTTGGAAGAGTGTACATTTTTTGTGTAAACATATTAATTATTGGGCGAATTAAGTACAGCTTATAACTTTGGGATGAATTTGTAGTCAACTTTAAATTATTTCGCAAAGAATGGAATCTGTGCCTTGACATATTTTCAGGGAATGATGGTATAACGGTACCTACTGTCCAATACATTTCCAAAAGCGGATAACCAATGGTACCAATCATTATCTCTAGAGCTAGAAATTTCAAAAGTTCTTCGGTAGTTAGATTGATCGATTTTCAATTTTTGATCATTGATGTCTGGTTGGTTGATGATACAACTTGCTGAAGAAAGTCTTCTGTAAAGTATTCTAAAAAATACTCTTTAGGTAATTTTACACAATTCTTTGAGTACGTTTCAGTAAAAATAGTGTCTAGACTGGTCCAAGGAGCTTTTTTCCAACGAAATTGATCAGGTTTTTTGAATGGAACATTTGGAGTTTCAAAAATTGCCAAACACTGAACTTTCCCATCAACTGAAGTACTCTCTACTATATCAATATCCCCAGAACCCTCATCATCGTTAACAACATCTATATCTTGTATGTTTATTTCATAAGGACCTTCTCGAGAAAGCACTTTAAAAAAAAACTGTTATTGTTCTCGAAAGCATCTAATAAGTTGTTAGCAATGTCAGAATCTTCCTGTTCATCTTCTATGTCGGAAACATCGGAATCAACGAAACTTGTTAAAATTTGTTTAATTTCAGGGTCTTTAATTTTCTAGACATTTTTTTAAATTAAATGTTAATGTCAGTAGAGCTAAAAATAAACGTTTGCACTATATGAGCCTCAAACGCAAAATGATTTTATTCGCCTTATAGGTGCACCCTTTATAGCCAAAAATTTCGTTTGCATCCATATGGATATATGAAATGTTTAAAAAATCCGTAAGATTTTAATAGTTATTAAATTAAAAAACATTTAATGCATAATGTTAAAATGATAGTTTCTCTCCATATTTTACATGTTATTAAAAAAATATATGGTTACATAAATATGTATTTTAAATAACAAAACCTCATTTTCATAAAAAGAAAAACTCAAAAAGGGCCTTCTTTTAAAAATTTCATATTTCCTCAGTTTCTAAATAATCTTTAATATTTTTACTGTAAATAATTACTAGCACCTTAGAAAGCCATTATAAGTTAAAAATCAAATTGTTTTTCTGGAGTGGAGATTGTTAGATGGTCATAAAGTTGAGTGTATCCATATGGATACAATATAGCGAAAGGGTTAAAAAAATCAAGTCAAATAATTTATTAATTATCACTAATTCCAACGGGCCGACGAAGTCAATTCTTTAAGTTACTTACACACAAGAAAATATTGAAGTCGTACACAGAAAAAAAAGAGGAGAACTTTTACCTAAAAATGTAGTGAATTCAGCTAAAGTAATCCGGTGATTTTCAGTCAACGAATTTGATTAGGTGCGCTACCAATTTCTAAATGTTAATTATATGCAATTATATTGGTTAGTTTAACTGCGAGAGTAGATAAAGAACCTAAATATTTAGGTGTACCTTCAACCATAAAATAGATAAGACACATAATTTATTAGAAGAATAAGCTAATTTTTTTTAAACTATGACCACTTCAGATTAGGCAAGCCACCTAGTAAGTGTAGAAAAATCATCTAATTATTTAGATAGCATTCCCACTTAAGAGTGGGAATGCCGTGCAAAAAATATGCAAAAAATATGTTTTTTGTTTTGCAATTTCTATTTTGAAGTGAAACTTTCCTTAGGTGACTACTTCATTTCGTCACATGATAGAGAAGAAAGATTTGTTTTATAGTAGATAGAATGAGAGAGATATATACATTGTATACATAAATGACTGAAAAAATTTCTTTGCCACCGCTGAGAGTCGAACCTGTGATCTCAAGATTTCAACAACCAACGCCTTATCTATTGAGCTAAATTTCCAATACAGGAATTTTCTCTAAGAAATAAAAAAATAAATAACTGGCCATTTCAGCCCTTGAAAGGACTTTGACCTAGCTTCTTATGATCAATTGTGTAGTGCGTGTTATTAAGTTTGTACACAATTGACCGAGAACCGGACCTACATGCTTAACGCCGACTCCGAACGGCGATGAACGGAAAGTTCTCGTTCTCAAGAAGCATTACATGGCATTTTGATTACTCTCTGAGGTCATTGTCTGCAGAGAAGTGGCGGCCGTACAGAAAAATTATTTTAATTCAAATAATTTTCTGTCGCTGCTGGGGTTCGAACCTGGGTTTCCAAAGTTCTTTGACATAGCGGCCACGCACTTTAACCAACTACGCCACGGACGCCAACTCCGTTGGCATTTTCTCTACATACCAATTAATCAAATTGCTGTAGATGCCCAGTGGAAAAATAATTTCAGAGTTGTGGACCTCATATTTTTATATACATTGTGTTCACAAGTTATCAAACGGCGTAACAGCACAGCGGTAAAGCGTTTGACTATAACGCAAGCGGTCCGAGTTCAATTCTCGCATGAGACTTTACTTTTTGTAAAATTTTCTGACTTTGTTTTTATTTATGTTTTTTATAGGAGAGCGCTGTGCTCCTATAAAATTCAAATACGGGAAAAAAACAAGTTGTAAGGAAAGCATTTGATGTGTCCACGTAAATATTTATATAAAATTTATACTGAGGCGTGGATAATGCTAATATGCGTTATTTCCCTAGTGTACGAACAAATCGACAACTTGCATTAGGTAAAATAACTAGAAGAATTAGATGATTTAATAACCAAAATTTTAGTTGAATTAACTAATTTTAATTAGGTGAATTACCTAATGCATGATTGTTAAATTAACTGTGTAAGTAGAAAATTTGTTGAAAAGATTAGGTGAAATAGAAACTTTCACATTAGCTTAACTAGTTTAGGTAATAAATCAATTCTTTTATTTTCTGTGTAGACTATCGGTGATTACAAATTTTTGATAATTTATTTGAGATATTTTTGATAAATTAGATAGTTTTGAGATATTAATACTCACAGTTTGACAATTAAAAGCTACCTTAACTTCCCCATTTAAAAGACATGATAGGTAGATATGGTTTTCTTTCTTTAAGGCGGTAGAGTTTAATAGTCGGATTTAATAGTCGACTTAAATCCGATTGTAAAATGCTGAAAACATGCCTGGGCCATATTACCATCCTTAATCTGAAAACCGATAAAATTTACCCAAACGTCTATGTTTAGCTCTCCTAAAAAATTTGGTCTGGGAAGACAAGTAGCCTTTTCTTGTAAAGCATAACTATTACACTGTGTGATTGATTCGACCTTTAAAAAAGTTTCAGTCAAAATTCTTTGAAATTCCGAGAGAGGGACATCTTGTTATTATATCGCGACTTGTCTGACCTCTCAATTCAATTACAATTTTTTTTTCATTTTTAAAGATAAAAAGTAAGAATTCTGGTATTCCGACTTTTAACAATTTTTTACATATGCTTAGGTTGTGAGAGTTTAAAAACAAATTCCACATTTTGTTCAATAGAATTAAACGTAAAATTTAACAGTGCCGAAAGATTTAAAAAGAAAAAAAAAATTATAATGTGCGTTTTCTTAATGGGTTTTCTCAATCAATTTTTCAAAAATTTTGTAC
Source organism: Pherbina coryleti (assembly GCA_943735915.1). Lineage (NCBI taxonomy): Eukaryota > Metazoa > Arthropoda > Insecta > Diptera > Sciomyzidae > Pherbina > Pherbina coryleti. The sequence goes on from OX030948.1 coordinate 19,767,782, forward strand.
AAATGCTAGTTCTTCTTTTTTTTTTAAAAAAATAGTAACCAACAAAAATTATGTCCCGATACAATCACTATATGTCCCTCTCTCGGAATTTCTAAGAATTTTGGGTGAAATTTTTCGGTGGTCTCACCGTTCTATTAAAGGAATCGCCAAACGTATTCATTGTAATCATGATCGTATAGGCTTTCAAAGATTTTTTTTACAAAAAAACTTTTAACTAAAAACTTTTATATGTTATAGGTTTTACTTGAAAATAGGTTTCAAACCTTCAAAAAATTACATGTTTAAAAATTTTAATTGTACTTCATTTTTGCTTTTAAGCACCGAGTTACATAATCTTGTACTACCTTATACATTTTTTTTTTTTTTTTTTTTTGCAAATTATTTGTGTTTTTATTCTCAGTTTTTTATTTAATTTTAGAAATCCGTTATAATAATCCATAAATAAATTTTACTTTTATAACTGCTGAATATAAATCGATAAAAATTCTTGCAATTCTCAAAACTCAAGCTTGTGATCGCCGACTGTGCCCACGATTGTTACAGCGGAAATAGTTTTTAATCCTTGCACAATAATTGTGCCTTTGACAATAACTAAACCACCACAACTTAACAGCAAAAGTTTTTTTCAAGCCTTTTGCCGCAGCAGAAGCAGCTTTTCAGCTGTTCTAATAATCTTGAAATCCTTGCTCTAATCCTATCACAAAGTTTTGCCCGGCTCTTTTTCTTGTTTTTAATAATTTCTGTTCTATGTAGCTCGCCGTCGATGCTTCTCTTTTAGAGTTAATAATTAATCCAAAGGATTTACAAACAAAACTTAGAACAAATAGATTTTACAAACAGTTTGGGGCAGAAAAATAAACCCAGCAAGAAAGCTGCTTGTTTTACTTGTAATCTTAAGCATAGAAGCCATAGATTTGAGGCAAGGATTGAGTTTCTGGCAAGATTTTCGAAGCGAACTGCTAGTAGTTATTTAACCGCACTGAAATGATGCTGATGCTGATGCAGATGATGATGATGTTGATGCTGATGATGTGGACGACGATGAAGATGCCGATAGAGATCAGGCAAATGCGGTTGGTCTTTGGCAGCAGTTATTTTAAATATCCTGCTTAGTAGCACTTTCTGTAAACTGTGGTTGAAGCGTAAGCCCGACAAGTTGTTGTCATAAATTGTACGTGCCAGGATTATGCAGGCAACTGATAAGCAAAGACTTACTTACCACATCATGGTAAGGAATGGGAGTTGGCATTGAAAAAGGAATATCTTAGGTTTGAAAAAGCTTTGCCGGTTATTTTTTTAATTGGGTTTTGAGTACGAAACCACATGATTATTTCCATCAATTATGCTTAAGATATTTCCTACTTTAAAAATTTTCTCACATTCGAATGGGTGACAGTTGAAAAAAAAAGTTTGTTAAAATTTTCATCTTTTCTTTTTTTTTTCAATTTTAAATAAGTCCCAATATTTGCTTATTTAAGAAAAATATTTTCAGAGCAACTTAACTGTTCTATAGTGTAAAGTTTCTGCCTTCACATTCTCATTCTTGTTTTTGTTCTTGTTGTTGTTGTTGTTGTTCTTGTTGTTGTTGTTGTAGTTGTTGTTGCTATTGTTGTCGTTTGCAATTAAGTCTTGAAAAAGTTTTCCCTTTAAGAAAAAACAAAAACAAGCTGACAACAGCTCCTTCATTAAACTACTAGCGCTCATTCCTTGCCTCCACCACACACAATCCTTGTTTATTCTTTCGCTTTTATTTTCTTGTTTTTCATACAAAATTAAACGTTTTTAAGTGCTTTCGCGGTGCTGTTTTATTCATTCATCTGTGTTTTCATAACTTTTACTTTCATTTCTTTTTTTATTTTTTGTTTTTGTTTTTTTTTTTTTGCTGACGCGCTACTTCAACTACTTCTCTGGTGCTTGTGTTTCTTAAAAACGTACTTGACAACCTTCCTTCTTGCTATTTCGATTTTAATCCTTTTAAGTTTTTTCACTTCTTGCTGCTTGCCGTTCCCCTCTCTCCACAGCATTCTGTCGAGTCCTTCGTTGTGCAGCTTTAATTATGCTATGCGTTACATTATAGCTTTTCATCTTTAATCCTTTATGCATCCTTGCGCATGGCATTCAGCATAAGTTTTCTACGCGGCTTAAGCGATTTTATTCCATCGCAAAATGCACCATGATGTTAATGACGATGATGAAGATGAGAATGAGGATGTGCATGATGATGGCGACAACGAATGAAAGCATTGAAATAATCTATTTAATTGCCTGCATAATGCGTCATAAATAAAATCTTAAAAACCACTTTGACGGATTTAATATTAATTACAATGTTGCGCAAGAGCGAAAAGTTACAGTTAAGTGGTGGTTGTTGTTTTTGTTGTTGTGTACACATTGATTGGGCCATCTATGCATGGGGATTAAAACAAAATAATTGGCATTAATATAAATGAACTTGTATTGAGTATCCTTCGATGAAGCGTGCATCGTCGTAGTATTCGTGGAAAATTTAAAAAAACCCTAATTAATTTTCGTAAGGATTTATTGGGTCTTTGATGGGCGGAAAGCTGATTGAAAAGATAACTACTTCTTTGATTGCGATTGACGAAAATTTGCAAAATATAATAAACGATCTTATTATAATAAAGCAATGATATGTCCTTTTGATATGTTCTGAATAATTTCAAAATATATGCATGAATATATGTTATGAATAATGGCAAGGTATATTCATAAATGTACGGAAAGGAGACTCCTATTACGTACTTCATAAATCAAAAGAAGTTTAAGAAAAAGAACCCATCCTTGACTCTTAAATAAATTTATGGTCATCATTTTGCAATAAATTTACTAAAATATTATTAGAGAATACGAAAATAATTAAATTAGTGAATGTGTTTTTTTTTTTAAATTCCACAGTACAATCTTAGATTTCAAAAGTTTGAAAATTGTGAACATGATTCTTCTTAGACTAACCCAACGCTCAGGGCCCCCTATAAATGCGAAAGCAGTGTGTTGATTCGGAAGAAAGTTGATAGTTAGTTGGAGGGATGAAAGATGAAATAGTGTCGGTGAAGGCTTCCCAACTTGCCAAAAAGCTTAAAACAAGCTTAGAAGCATAAGCTTCATTTTTAGGAAAAGCTTGAGATTATTTAATACTGAAGGCTTATAAGTAATTGTAGAATAAACGAAATAATATTGAGAATAGGTTTTTAAAAAAGCTTTATGCAAGTTTTTTAAACAATTAGAAGTAAGTATTTAATAAGCTTAATAATAAGTAATTTAATAAGTTTTTTGACAATTGGAAGTATTTAAGTAAGTAATTTCGGTCATTATTATATATTATATTAATTATCTCTCTCTTTCTACTATTATTATTCATTATGTCATTATGAATTATTATTTATATATTTATATATTATTTTGATAAGGTTTTTCTTGTGAGAGTCGCTGAGGGAAAACGGCTACATGTATAAATATTATTGAGATGTCAAAATGAGGGGGGATATCATGTAGATGTGCTAACTTTCGAGAAAATGTTCATATTTTCAAAACCGTGGTTAGAATGGCTGCATTTCTCTATAGAGCTATCCAAGCGATTATTTGGCGATTTTTTTTGATATAAAATATCATTGGGAAACCTTTTTCAACATACGAAAAGAGTAGCTAAAGTTTTTTTTTTTTTTTTTTTGAAAAATAAAGTGATTGAAGTTATAAAATTTAAAATAACAAAGCAAAAAAATGTCACATGAAAAAAAAAACACAAAAAAATATGTTCTATGTACATAAGTACATATCGTCACATAAAATGCAAAAAAACGTATGATCAAAAAATTCGAAATTATGTTTTTTATTGATTACGATTCATTACATTATATTACATGTGTGTTATGAATTTTAAACTTCTGCCACCAAAAATAACCTAGTTATGTATTTGATTTGAAAATTTCGTTTCAATATCTCAAGTTGTTTGAATTTTATATCGTTTTTTGCTTCTCCTGTAAGCTTATCAAAAGTGATGTTACGTTATTTTGCATTTTAGGTGACGATATGTATGTATGTATGTAGTATATGAAAACGGTGAATGATTTTGATGTGAACTACTAATGTTTTGGTCAAGGTTGGAAAATGGATCGAGGCATCTTCCACAAATTTTGGAGTTTTAGTGAAACAATTGATTTCAAGCTTGCTAAACGAACCACATATGCAAATATGAACCGCTGAATCACTGAAATGTTTTGACCAAGGTAGAAAAACGGGCATCTCCCACAATATTTTGAGTTTCGGTGAAACAAGTGGTAGCAAGCTTACCACCGTTCAATACCATGCCCCAAACGAGTAACTATTCTATTTTACAAATAAACAGCATTTCACACAAGACACAAAGATAAAAATAAATAAATAACTGGCCATTTCAGCTCTTGAAAGGACTTTGACCTAGCTTCTTATGATCAATTGTGTTGTGCGTGTTATTAAGTTTGTACACAATTGACCGAGAACCGGACCTACATGCTTAACGCCGACTCCGAACGGCGATGAACGCAATGTTCTCGTTCTCAAGAAGCTTTACATGGCATTTTGATTACTCTCTGAGGTTTGCCATTGTCTGCAGAGAGGTGGCGGCCGTACAGAAAAATTATTTTAATTCAAATAATTTTCCGTCGCTGCTGGGATTCGAACCTGGGTCTCCAAAGTTCTTTGACATAGCGGCCACGCACTTTAACCAACTACGCCACGGACGCCACAAGACACAAAGATGGTTGCCAGAATTTTCGATAGTAAAACTAAAAGAGTTGAATTGGCTGAGGTAAAGGCATAATACTTGCAACAAATTTTGTATGGTTTTACTGATTTACTCAAAATATCCAACAAATGCCTGATTTAGTTTCCCCTTTCCATTCCTACTTAAATTTCATCCAATGAACCAAGACCAAGCCCAAGACGAATTTTCGAACTAGAGTTAAATCAAACGATATAACATTTAAATTTATTGCTTTAAGTCATTAAAAAAGGCCCGGTCAAAACGAAGAAAATTACAAACATCCCTCTTAGACTTGGATTAGTCCTTCATAGTTCATGGATTTTGAAACTATCCCGTTTGTGTTTGAATAACTATAAAAGTCCAAAAGATTTTCTTTATGTAGTTTTTTTTATAAAAATCAAAGCATTTTAAGATCGTTATTTTTAACTGTTTTCCTGAAAAAACAATTTTGTCCTTCTGGGAGAGAAAGACATCCTTTTTTTCCCTAATTTTTTTTTTGGGTGATCTTGACAACCCCATGCAACTTTTGAGACCCCTTAGAATGTTAAATTCGAAAAAAAATTTTAAATCGATACGCCCTATCGTATAGTGAGCCTTCGAAGGTACAATTATCCTAACAGTATACTCAATACCTACTAAATATTATTTAATTACGTTAATTACGTAGTCTGGAAGGGGTATGGAGAGGAAAAGATTTTTTTTTATGTACAAATTTTTGGGGCAGACAAATAAATTGATATTTAAAAAAAACTGTAGAAAATAGACCAGTCAAAACTGAAGTATATTTAAAAAAAACTGTAGAAAATAGACCAGTCAAAACTGAAGTATATCTCTAAAGAAGACACAAAAAGTTACCTAAATTTCCCTGTTGAAGGACTTTTACTAATTTAGCTTTTTATTTTCTAATTAAAAACAAAAAACAAAAGAAAAGTCGATTTCGACGGGGAACACGTTAGTTATTTAATATGATAATTATCTCTCTCTCTCTTTATGTACATTTATCTTTTTATGATTTCACCCCCAGAATGCATCGCATATCCGTTCTTATCATCGTCCTCATCCTAAGTGAATTACCCATTTTCCTAAAATAGTAACAAGTTGTCCAAAAAGTACCTCTGAACTATAAGCGTTGTGTTAAGCGTGTTTTCTCATATGCAAGACTTTGAACAGTTTCAAAACTATTGCATTTGTTAGCGTTTTTCAAGTATGATCAAAAGGTTGTTTTTGTGTTCTACGCAAATGTTTTTCAAGCATGCTTAAGAGGCTGATATATGTCTGATTGGGAATTGACTCTTGTTTTATCACTTTTGTATTTATTTTTTTTTTTATATGAATTATATGCGGGTAAAGTTCATACTCATCGTGCGCAACTACTCAACATAGTTAGCTTTATGTAAAGAGATTGTAAGTGATCATCGCAAAAATTATAGAAACAAGATAACGCGTTCCGCAGTACCGTTATATTATGCTCTCTTTCCCAATTGACTGCGTGACTTCACGGAGCGTTTCTCCATAACAAAAACTAATTGAAATGTGCGATCTCTTAGGCAAAGTTGACGAAATTGAAAATAAATTCTTGTAGAAAAGTGAAGTAAAATTTAAGTGCGTGGAAAAAACTTAAAACTATAAAAAATATTGAAAATAAAGTTAGTTTCTTTTTGTTTCAAAAAAAAAAAAAAAAAACACAAAGTCTTAAAGCAATGACTGAATTTTTTTAGAAACAATCAACCTTTTTAAAAAAAAAAATCAGTATTTTCATGGAATATTTAAAAAATTACGGTATTCAAGGAGGCATGCATTTTTAAATGGGTGAGCTTAATTTGATATGTATGTATATTGTTACTAGCTGAACCCTCTGTCGACTGGAATTGTTCCATCACCAATTTTCAACAATTGCTTTAAAAATTGTGTGCTCTTACATTTTTCCACAGACTTTAAGATTTCAAGCATGCGTTTATTTAATAGACAGTAGTTGATTTAGGAATGAATAGTAACATTTGTCTAAAGCAGTGATGCTCAAACGCACACAACTAAACTTGATTGGATGTGTGTGTAACACTTAAAGCTTCTCACTGAAAGAAATCTAATGTTAAAGCAATTTGAAAGCTTTCCGAAAGCTTTATGTTCATAAATAGAATTAAATCGACGCAAATCGAAAAACTATGAAATTATTTGTAATAGATTATTTGCTTATAATATATTTCATATTATATTGTTTTTGGATTTTTTATTATTATATATGAATATATATCGTATGGGTATATTTTGAATACTTTGAATATGTGCAGTGCCTTTGTTTGCTTCTTATAATGTTAATATTTCTGGAAAAAATATTAAAATTAAGACGGGGTCAAATAACATGAAAACGATATGAAAAAAACCGATTTCAAACTGATTTTGAAAAGTTTTTTCCTGAAATTTTCTGACATACTTTTGACATGATAACAAATCAACCAATTGTTGTTGATTTTTTATATCCACGGCCGCCAAATATGTTTATTAGTGTTGTTATTATTATTGTTTTTGGTATTATTATTTTTATTATTAAAATCTTTGATTATTTCGTCAAAATCTACATCGTCATTGGAAATTTTTATGCGCATCAAATCTTGCAGATGATTGTCCGATAAGCGATTTCGGTGTTTGTTTTTTATTATTTTCATCAATGAAAAAGAGCTTTCGCAAATATATGTTGTTCCAAACATCGAATAAAGTTTATATATAGCATTTTTTATTGTTGGATAAAGGGACTCATCAACATTTTTCCAAAATTCACATCCGTCTGCAATAGGTAACATTAAATCTTCTTGCAAAATTTTTAACTCGCTTTGGATCGATGGGCTTTGTTTTTCTATATTGCATTTTAGAGGATTGTTATGTAGCTCAATTAAATCAGATATTTTTTGGAAATCTTGAAATCTTTTAGAACAGTTGGTTTCTAATGTATCAAAGACTTCAAAAAAACGGTTCATGCTGACTTCATTACAACACGCAGTGTAAGCCTCTGCAGTTCTTGTTAAATTTTCTAGGTTGCCGTTTTTAAATTTAGTAGATAAAATAGTAAGCTGTCGTTGGAATTCTACAACGGCTGAAACCAAATCAAAGATCATTTTTTGCTTCCCTTGTAATACTAGATTTAATTTATTGAAAAATTCAGATATGTCCGTTAAAAATGCCAAGTCCAAGTTAAAAATAGGATCTTTTAAAGAGTTAACTAATAAATCCGAGCCAGGAGAGGGGTTAAGCTCAAAAAATGACAAAACTTCAAAACGCAGATGAAATAATCTTTTGAGGCTATTTCCTCGACTCAACCATCGTACTTCAGTAAAAAGTAGCAAATCACCATAATCGGCCTCCAGTTCTTCCAAAAATGTTTTGAATTTTCTATGATTTAAAGAGTTGTGACCACCTCGAATTTTATTGATAATTTTAATGGATATTTTCATTGTTTCCAATAAATTTAATGATTTGGCAAACAAAGCTTGTTGATGTATTATACAGTGAAATACGGGTACATCAATTTGGTTCTTTAATAAATAACCTATAAGCCCTTCTTTTTTCCCCGTCATAACGTGAGCTCCATCGGTACAAACCGAAGATAATTTATTTATGTCTGCAAATGAAAAGATTTTACTATTTAAAACATCATAAATTGTTTTGCCCTTCACGTTTCCATGCATAGACTCAACTATTAGCATTTCTTCTGAGCAATGAAAATTTTCATTCACAGTTTTTACACAAATTAATAGTTGACAACAATCATTAACGTCAGTGCTCTCGTCTAAGCAAATAGAAAAGTACTTGCAATCACGCATTCTTTTTTGAGTTTTTGAAAATAAGTATTCGCTCAAAGTTTCAGTCCGACGAGTGATTGTTGACCTCGATAAAGCTAGGCTTTCAAAAATGTCTTTAAACTCTCTACCTTTTTCACCAAAACACTCAAAAACTTCTTTGGCTAAGTCTTTAAAGAATATTCCATCTTCGAATGGCCTGCACCTCTTCCCTAAAGCAAGACTTATAACATAAGAAGCTTTTAATTGGACAAAATTTATATCGGTTACCGACTGACTTATTACTGCGTTTTTCTTCTTATTGGTGTTAAATTCATTGAATTTTTCAAAAAACATACGTTTTAAGTCAATAAGTATTTCCTGTCTCTCCCCTCCCACTACATTATGGAATTCAGCATGTTGTGTAATGTAATGCCTCTTGATATTGGATATTTTCACCTGAGCCAACACCTTAAAGCATACTAAGCACTGAGCTTCGCTTAAACTATTTTTTATAAAAAAATAATCTTTTACCCACCTTTCTAAAAACATTTTTTCACAGTTCTAAAATCAATTTTTTTAAAATAATCTTAATGCGGAGCAAAGTAAACGAAAATCAACTGGTCTGAATGAAATCTAAAATCACAGTGAAGATTTGTTAGATAGACATGATTTATATATGAAGATATCATCACCCAAAATCCAAAAAGCCGCAGCAACATTTTTTTATATTTTCTTAGGAAAAGACGAAAACTTTATAAAAAGACACATATTTCAGATTGAACAACCACTCCTTCTTATGCATTTTGTTGATTAACAAGCTAATCAATAAATATTAGTATAGAATTCAGTAAGACAGGTTTCTTTAATTAAATTTATTTTGAAAAGTCAATAATTCGATTTTTTTTGTAGTTATGACTTTTTCAATTATAGGCGACAATATGATTCAGTTTATCAGAATTTGAATTGACTAAATATAGGTCTACAAATGCTGAAACAAGTATGTTGGTGAAGAGGCGATCTTATTCTTCGAATTGAAAAAATATTCAATTTTATTTTTAAGTCCTTTGCGGCAAGCAAGTAAACACTTTCATCTAAAAGAAAATTTGGAAAGAGTAAAAACCTTGTATTTAGGCGAACATTAAATTTATGAATTGCACTAACCTTATTTTTCATCCCAATTTTTTTTATTTTGCATTTACAAGTTCTTTTTTGCTGACAGCTATTTCTTAATTGAAAACAGCAAAAGTGTGCTGAATTATTTACATATATTAAATATACATACGTAAATAGCAACATTTTTCGGTATTAACTAGAAACAAAATAAATATAAAATTGCATACAATCATCGCTTACATTACAAAGTGTTGCGTTTCCGAAGAATCATAGTTAACTGAACTGTGCTTTGCTTCTTAATGTTTTCTTTTCGGTGTACAAAAATTGCGTAATTATAATCAAATTAAGCGAACAAAGTGACGTGACCCTTTCTGCTTGGAGTCTGCCTGCAGACTGAAAGCTTTTTAGCAGCGCAAAATTTTATATACCTATACGTTGCAGAAAAAGCTGTTAGCTCTCGAGCTAATTTTGATCGACACTGGTCTAAAGCAGTCTAAAGCAGTGGTCATCAAACTCTATACAAGCATACTTTGTTTATGTATAAAAGCTCATTGAAAGCTTTGCACTGAAAAAAATACTACTTGTGTCTCAGTCCAGCTTTCATGCAAGACGATGGTTCGCTTGTTTGATTATTCAGTGGCGCCGGAAAAATTTTCATCTGGTGTATTTCAAATCTATGGGAGAGGCGTGAGGGGGAAACTTTCATCAACCGTTCTAATATTAATAATTCACTGGCATACGTCATTGATGTCTGTGCTCTAATCTAAACATAAAGAATAAAATATGCATTCAGATATTTTTGATTTAAGTTCTAAAGCTACTTATTATATTTGTGCGTCGTGCTATTGTTGAAGGTGACAGAGGGATCGTTTTAATAATTTCAACAAATTCCTTAACTTTTTCGCCAAAACAATTCATAACATCTTGCGTCAATTCCTTAAAAAATAAACCATCTTGGTTAAGCCGGAAATGTTTTGCCAGAGCTAAACTTACTATATATGATGCTTTCTCAACATTTGAATGCACAAACATTGGATAACTGTGCATTGGCTCAGTAGCCAGTTTGCTATTTTCTTTTTCAATAAACGCTTTTTTTAAACGAATCGCTAGTTCTTTACGATCAGTTTCACTCAAACTTTTGTTTGTTAAACTATGACAAGCGTTAATGCCTTTCAATGTTAGTTTTTTTTACGAGCAGAAACAGTCCGGTGGTACGCCATGCATTGAGGTTCAAAAAAAATATTTTCTGCAAAAAAGAATGGCAACTCACATTCAAGTAAAGAAATTTTGCATAGAAATAGAAAAAACGGATATTTTTATGAGTGTAGCATAAGCAACGTATGAGCAGCAAAAAAAAACAATCTAACAAGCATGCATGTGCCGCAGGTATGTTCTGCATGAAATTTCAATAGATACTGACGCAGTTCAGTGCTCGTCGGTGAGTTAATATGTATACAGAAAGCTTTTAAGCACAAAAGCTTAAATGCCCGCGGGCATAGGCTTTGATGATCACTGGTCTAAAGCAGTGTCGATCAAAATTAGCTCGAGAGCTAACAGCTTTTTCTGCAACGTATAGGCATGAACCAAGAAATAAAGATCATGCAAACAAAAGAGCCGCCATATTGTAAACAAAACAAAGCTGATAGGTCTGACGTCATCGGTCACAAATTCTTTTGTTTACGTGTAGCGATTGGATGTGAAAAATTATTTCTTGAAGTTTTAAAGAATTATTAGTGTTTATAATTCAGTAATTTTTTGTGTTTTTTATAAAAATGAAGTGTGCTGTACCGACGTGCAATAATTTCAACAGCAAAAAAAAAATTCTTTAATTTTCGTTAATGCATTAAAATATAAACAAACAAGGTATTCAAAAACTCTTTCGCAAATTAAACTTGTTAATTTTATAATTTTCCGCTTTTATCTAAGTTTTGCATGAAAAACGTATGCAATATAGCTTTTTTTGTGACCGATGACGTAGCACGAAAAATATACTTTTTTCTCGCACTCAGTGTTGCCATGTGGGCAGATAAAACTTGTTTTGCCAGTTTTTTGAGAGGGTAGAAAGTTTTCAAGTTTTTTCCTAAAAAAATAAAGTTTTATTTTATTTTACCCAGTTTTTCAAGTTTTTACGATTAATATACCCAGCGGCTGAAGAAAAAAGGTCATGTTTGTGCATTTTTTTAAGGAAACCTAAAATAAATGAAATATATTATTAAACTAGATACTTGAAACTCGTACTTGTCATAGCCGATTTTGAAAATATGGATTTTTCACAAAATGGCGGACTTCCGAACGTAAAGAAACGATTTTCGACCAAAAATTTGTCATTATTTTGCCTATAAAAAATGAATGAAGCTACCAAAAAAAGAAATCCTATGACAAGTACGAGATTATTATGAATAAAACAAGCCTGCAAAAAAATCAAAACGATCGGTTCACTGAGCTTCGAGAAATCTTGGTCACCGACTTTGAAAACATGGTTTCAAGAAAAACGCGTTTGAAAATAAGGGCCAGCACTGCACCCTCTAGAAGGCGGTTTACTCACTAGGCTATAACTTTGTTATTTTTTGAGATATCGACTTAAAATTTTCACCACATATTTTTGAGATCTAAAGCTTTAAGAAATGTAAATGTAATTTTTTGAAAAAAAAAAGTTCTGGGTATATTTCCCCCCTTAAAACGATGCTTTCTATTTTAGTGAATCTATGAATCAAATAGATAAACTAAATTGTATGTTACTACAAAAACATAAGTATCATTTGAAGCTGCTACTACTAATTTTCACTTTTTTTCAAAGTTTATTTTTATGGCAGCGCTGTTGCTTTTATTGTTGCTGTCATTGCTTCTGTTCTTTTGTCTCGGTTTCCCTTCATCGAGTCTTGGCGGTCAATTTTTGGGATTCCTTTTTAAACTTTACGCTTCAGTTTACATATATTCAGAGTTGAGAAATGAAGTGGCATACATATATTTTCTTGAGAAATGAAGTGGCCAAAATAACGGGACAACGAGATAACAAAGCGAATTGCCCAAAATTTTAAAGCACACATTTGAAAAATACATGTTTTAGTTAATTTTTAATGTCAAGTTTTTACACCAAAAATCAAGTTTTTTTTCTGGACATTAAAGATTTTTTTAAAAAAAATATGGCAACACTGCTCGCACTGCTGATTGCTTGATCTTGTCTTGTTGGTTCATGACGTATAGGTATATAAAATTTTGCGCTGCTAAAAAGCTTTCAGTCTGCAGGCAGACTCCAAGCAGAAAGGGTCACGTCACTTTGTTCGCTTAATTTGATTATAATTACGCAATTTTTGTACACCGAAAAGAAAACATTAAGAAGCAAAGCACAGTTCAGTTAACTATGATTCTTCGGAAACGCAACACTTTGTAATGTAAGCGATGATTGTATGCAATTTTATATTTATTTTGTTTCTAGTTAATACCGAAAAATGTTGCTATTTACGTATGTATATTTAATATATGTAAATAATTCAGCACACTTTTGCTGTTTTCAATTAAGAAATAGCTGTCAGCAAAAAAGAACTTGTAAATGCAAAATAAAAAAAATTGGGATGAAAAATAAGGTTAGTGCAATTCATAAATTTAATGTTCGCCTAAATACAAGGTTTTTACTCTTTCCAAATTTTCTTTTAGATGAAAGTGTTTACTTGCTTGCCGCAAAGGACTTAAAAATAAAATTGAATATTTTTTCAATTCGAAGAATAAGATCGCCTCTTCACCAACATACTTGTTTCAGCATTTGTAGACCTATATTTAGTCAATTCAAATTCTGATAAACTGAATCATATTGTCGCCTATAATTGAAAAAGTCATAACTACAAAAAAAATCGAATTATTGACTTTTCAAAATAAATTTAATTAAAGAAACCTGTCTTACTGAATTCTATACTAATATTTATTGATTAGCTTGTTAATCAACAAAATGCATAAGAAGGAGTGGTTGTTCAATCTGAAATATGTGTCTTTTTATAAAGTTTTCGTCTTTTCCTAAGAAAATATAAAAAAATGTTGCTGCGGCTTTTTGGATTTTGGGTGATGATATCTTCATATATAAATCATGTCTATCTAACAAATCTTCACTGTGATTTTAGATTTCATTCAGACCAGTTGATTTTCGTTTACTTTGCTCCGCATTAAGATTATTTTAAAAAAATTGATTTTAGAACTGTGAAAAAATGTTTTTAGAAAGGTGGGTAAAAGATTATTTTTTTATAAAAAATAGTTTAAGCGAAGCTCAGTGCTTAGTATGCTTTAAGGTGTTGGCTCAGGTGAAAATATCCAATATCAAGAGGCATTACATTACACAACATGCTGAATTCCATAATGTAGTGGGAGGGGAGAGACAGGAAATACTTATTGACTTAAAACGTATGTTTTTTGAAAAATTCAATGAATTTAACACCAATAAGAAGAAAAACGCAGTAATAAGTCAGTCGGTAACCGATATAAATTTTGTCCAATTAAAAGCTTCTTATGTTATAAGTCTTGCTTTAGGGAAGAGGTGCAGGCCATTCGAAGATGGAATATTCTTTAAAGACTTAGCCAAAGAAGTTTTTGAGTGTTTTGGTGAAAAAGGTAGAGAGTTTAAAGACATTTTTGAAAGCCTAGCTTTATCGAGGTCAACAATCACTCGTCGGACTGAAACTTTGAGCGAATACTTATTTTCAAAAACTCAAAAAAGAATGCGTGATTGCAAGTACTTTTCTATTTGCTTAGACGAGAGCACTGACGTTAATGATTGTTGTCAACTATTAATTTGTGTAAAAACTGTGAATGAAAATTTTCATTGCTCAGAAGAAATGCTAATAGTTGAGTCTATGCATGGAAACGTGAAGGGCAAAACAATTTATGATGTTTTAAATAGTAAAATCTTTTCATTTGCAGACATAAATAAATTATCTTCGGTTTGTACCGATGGAGCTCACGTTATGACGGGGAAAAAAGAAGGGCTTATAGGTTATTTATTAAAGAACCAAATTGATGTACCCGTATTTCACTGTATAATACATCAACAAGCTTTGTTTGCCAAATCATTAAATTTATTGGAAACAATGAAAATATCCATTAAAATTATCAATAAAATTCGAGGTGGTCACAACTCTTTAAATCATAGAAAATTCAAAACATTTTTGGAAGAACTGGAGGCCGATTATGGTGATTTGCTACTTTTTACTGAAGTACGATGGTTGAGTCGAGGAAATAGCCTCAAAAGATTATTTCATCTGCGTTTTGAAGTTTTGTCATTTTTTGAGCTTAACCCCTCTCCTGGCTCGGATTTATTAGTTAACTCTTTAAAAGATCCTATTTTTAACTTGGACTTGGCATTTTTAACGGACATATCTGAATTTTTCAATAAATTAAATCTAGTATTACAAGGGAAGCAAAAAATGATCTTTGATTTGGTTTCAGCCGTTGTAGAATTCCAACGACAGCTTACTATTTTATCTACTAAATTTAAAAACGGCAACCTAGAAAATTTAACAAGAACTGCAGAGGCTTACACTGCGTGTTGTAATGAAGTCAGCATGAACCGTTTTTTTGAAGTCTTTGATACATTAGAAACCAACTGTTCTAAAAGATTTCAAGATTTCCAAAAAATATCTGATTTAATTGAGCTACATAACAATCCTCTAAAATGCAATATAGAAAAACAAAGCCCATCGATCCAAAGCGAGTTAAAAATTTTGCAAGAAGATTTAATGTTACCTATTGCAGACGGATGTGAATTTTGGAAAAATGTTGATGAGTCCCTTTATCCAACAATAAAAAATGCTATATATAAACTTTATTCGATGTTTGGAACAACATATATTTGCGAAAGCTCTTTTTCATTGATGAAAATAATAAAAAACAAACACCGAAATCGCTTATCGGACAATCATCTGCAAGATTTGATGCGCATAAAAATTTCCAATGACGATGTAGATTTTGACGAAATAATCAAAGATTTTAATAATAAAAATAATAATACCAAAAACAATAATAATAACAACACTAATAAACATATTTGGCGGCCGTGGATATAAAAAATCAACAACAATTGGTTGATTTGTTATCATGTCAAAAGTATGTCAGAAAATTTCAGGAAAAAACTTTTCAAAATCAGTTTGAAATCGGTTTTTTTCATATCGTTTTCATGTTATTTGACCCCGTCTTAATTTTAATATTTTTTCCAGAAATATTAACATTATAAGAAGCAAACAAAGGCACTGCACATATTCAAAGTATTCAAAATATACCCATACGATATATATTCATATATAATAATAAAAAATCCAAAAACAATATAATATGAAATATATTATAAGCAAATAATCTATTACAAATAATTTCATAGTTTTTCGATTTGCGTCGATTTAATTCTATTTATGAACATAAAGCTTTCGGAAAGATTTCAAATTGCTTTAACATTAGATTTCTTTCAGTGAGAAGCTTTAAGTGTTACACACACATCCAATCAAGTTTAGTTGTGTGCGTTTGAGCATCACTGGTCTAAAGTCTCCAGCTAACAGTATCAAAGCACCGCCAATCAAATCTTGATTTGCTCGTAGATCTTTCATTGTTCTATACAATGCTTTTAATGATATTTTATTAGCCACTGGACATTCATCCCAAAAGAATATAGATTATTTTATTTAATTTCTCTTTAGCTTTTTTTAAAAATGTTTTTGAATGTTTTTTAAATTTTCTTACTTGTTACCTTCGTACCGTAATTATCTACATTTTAAAAAAACAAAACACCAACTGCATTGTTTAAAAATTACGGGCAGCAGAGGGACACAGACGCTATTCGCCACTTTTTTTTATATATATAGACGAAAAAAACTTAGATGGCAACCCTATGACGGATTCGGACTCAGTGACACATGTTTACTTACAGTTCGTCCTAGCACCGAATTCGTAAAAAGAAACAATTTTAGATGGTAACTCTATGGAAAAAATTACGTTACTTTTAAATTTTGACGTTGGATTCGGATTCAGCGAGCCAATTTTAGCTTATGTTCCAAATTTTTAGAAATTTGTAAAACTTTAAAAATTAAGGTGGCACGCCTATGACAAAAACATTGTAACAGCGGATTTGAATTCAGCAACTAAATTTTACCTACTGTTCGGTCAGCCCCAAATTCGTAGAAAAAAATTAGGTGCAACCTTATCATTAATTTTTTAGCTTATAATCTTCGCATCATAATTATCTATATTAAAAAAAAAATCAATTAAATTGGTTGAAAATTACGCATAGCAGAGAGCCATAATATTGCACCAACTGTCAAAAATAGTATAAATTAGAGAAAGAAAAAAGTAAAAATAATAATAAAATATGCAGGCAAATACCATTTGATGGATGCAGCTCGTACAATATGAAAAGCTGTTACTCCTATTAGCCCGAACACAATACGCGTGACGAGCGACGAGCAGCATGTCTCCACTCTGTCGTTGTAGAGAAATGTTGAGCGACTTGATTATAATAAACGCGACAGCAACAAACTTCAGCAGCAAACCTATTAAACAAAAAACAATGTCTGCATTCGGCCGACTCAACAGTTGCCGTTTAGAATAACAACACAGTCAGAGCAGAAAACGGAATCCATTAAATTTGATTTTATTTTCAAAAAGATGAATGACTGAATAAAGAAATAAGAAACCATTTAATGAATGCAAAACTCATTCATAAATAAAAATGTTTTTATTATGTTAATTTTAAAAAATTGATTAATTATTCGTTTCATTTATATTAATAAGCAATGAATAACAAATGAATCATGAATAACAAATGAATAAAGAATACAATATGAATAATGGATAAAAGAAGAATAATTAAAAATTCTAAAATTCTTTGTGAATTGCATTCTTTGTGTATAGTAGTGTCCGACCGAATATTCGGCTTCGGATTCGGTATTCGGCCGAATACTTCCACTTCGCCGAACAAGTGGCTTCTGCCAAAATTTCACATTCGGTCGGACACTAGTGCATAGCATTCATATGAATAAAAAATTTATTTATTATTATTAACAACAAAAATGATTAATTGAAATGAATAACTAATCAAATTTTTAAAATTAAATGTGAATTGAAAAATGTATTTATAAATTAATTTTGCATTCATTTATGGATTCTTACATTCACCTGTAATTAAAATTCTGAATATGAATGCAGATTTTACAGCTCTGATTACAGTTCCAGTAAAACATCCTTCACTAAGATATCGCTGCCATAAATTTCACAACAGTTCAGTTTGCTGAATGTGACCAGTAATAGCAAATGTAAGCAATGGCAGAAACTTGCTTTTGCTGGCTGTCAAATTAGAACAGAGATGGGCACACCACTCACCGACATTATGTCAATGTATGTGTCGCACTCAGCTTGACACACTGAAACCTATTTATAAAAAAGCGAAACAGACGAACGCGATGTTGCCTGCTTGAAGTTTCGTAGCATCTCTGCTGATCAACGCTGACTGCTGTATGTGTATACAGAAATGTTACGTCATTCCTCAAATTTGAGGTTCGTGCCCTTCTCTGAATTAGAATAAAATTGAAGCCAACGGCAAAGTCGGGCGACAATGTTGAGCGACAAGTCTCTAAAATACGTCCCATAAGAAATACATGTAAATGAAAATTTACAATTGGCGCTTGCCGCTCGTCGCGCGTATTGTGTTCGGGCTATATCTTGTATAACTAATGGGTGTTTTTTTTAGGGGTTTGTTTTTCGAATAGAGATAAAACTGGCATTTTGTGGTCAAATCTGGCAACTCTAATGTCATTTATGTTCAGTTTGGTTTGCCATTTCATCATGAACAGGTTGACAAAAGAACAACGCTTTCAAATCGTGCAAATTTATTTCGAAAATAATGGTTCAGTTCGCGAAGTTTACCGCAAGCTCCGTCCATTTTATGGTCGACATAATCGTCCATCAGAGCAAAATTAATTCGGTTAACCATGGGTCGTTTTCGCACTACGTTTACTCTACGTGATAATACGCATCCGCAGAGACGTAGAACAGTGCGCACCGAAGAAACAATTGCCGCTGTAGAGCAAAATGTTGAAGAGGACCCGAATGAATCGATTCGCCACCGTGCACAGCAATTGGAGCTTTGTCCATCAACTTTATGGAAGATTTTGCGCAAAGATCTTGGCTTGCGACCTTACAAGATCCAGCTTGTGCAAGAATTAAAGCCGCGAGACCATGCAATGCGTCGTGATTTTGGTGTATGGGCCGAAAATGAGATTGATCTCGATGCTGATTTTCATCGCAAAATTTTGTTCAGTGATGAGGCTCATTTTTGGTTGAATGGCTCATGGTCAACAAGCAAAATTGTCGCATTTGGAGTGAAGAGAATCCACATGAGATCCTTGAGACGCCATTACATCCACAAAAACTGACTGTTTGGTGTGCTCTATGGTCTGGTGGAGTCATTGGGCCATACTTCTTCCGAAATAATGCTGGAGAGTCAGTTACCGTTAATGGAGACCGGTATAGAGCCATGATAACCGACTATTTTGTTCCCGAATTGGATGGCATGAATGTGGATGAGTTGTGGTTCCAACAAGACGGCGCTACATGCCACACAGCGCACGTCACAATCGATTTATTGAAGGAAACATTCGATGAGCGCATAATTTCGCGGAATGGACCTGTCAATTGGCCACCAAGATCGTGTGATTTGACACCATTGGATTATTTTCTTTGGGGATATATGAAGTCGCTCGTCTACGCCAACAAACCAGAAACGTTAGGGGACTTGGAGGCCAACATTCGTGGCGTTATTGCCGACATACGGCCCCATATGCTCGAAAAAGTGGTTGAAAATTGGACCTGTAGAATTGGCTTTATTCGAGCCAGCCGCGGCGGCCACATGCCCGAAATCATATTTAAACATTAATGGCATAAAATTATCCTTCCAATAAAGCCAAATTGATGGACATTAAAACGATTTTCTTGTGTTTTATTTCAATTCGAAGTTCTATACCTCTAAAAAAAACACCCTGTATATCACGGGTGGGCGGAGTTCGGATTTCAAATGATGATCTGAATACAATTATTAAAAATTAATTCCTGGTTTTCATCACTTATTACTCAATACTTAGCATCGAGAGACAAAAACTATTTTTAATTCCATTTCATTTAGATCATTACTCATCAACCTTTATCGTTATTTTTCTCAATGTGGGAAAATCATTTTTGTTCAGCTAGCTCGTGGAGAGCTCATGTAGAGCACGATTCAGTGCACAAAAAAATTGAAAAATATATTAAGCGACAAAATCGTCAAGGACTAGAACATTGATGGAGTCCAGAGAAAAAAGTCCCTTAAAAGTTTAAAAAAACTTTTATAATATATTGCTTAGTATGACATTTACTATTTAATATTTAATAATATTTAATATTTTGTAAAAAAAGTGAATCATTTCTAAGACAAGACTGCATCTCGCTGAGTGATCACGAGGGATCTGCAGAGCATCAGCTAAACAAAGCAAAGTAATTACAAAAAGAAACGTATTTTTAAAAACATTTGCATAGCCAAATGTAGAACTTCATTTAATTTTATTTATTTTATTTTTTTTTTCTTTTTTTAATAAATTCAATTAAACACAAAATTTGTGTATTTTTTCAATTAAGTGAGAATCAAAAATTTTAACGATGAAGCTGGCTACTGTGCTATTAATAGAATTTGTAGCTAAATTATTTCTTTATTTCTCTTTTATATAGACAATAAAAAAAGAAGAAAAAAAACTCAAAATACACAATTCTTATATACAATATTGCAAACGCAAATTCCGGCAAACTCTTTCAAGTATTCTTTTTGTTTTATAAGAATACTTTTTCATAATCAACCGAATTGTTTTAAACTTTTTTACTGTTTGAATTTTTTTTTTGTTGGTATTTTTTTTTTTTTGTATTTTTTTTTTTTTTTTTTTTTTGTATTTTTTGTTTTTTTTTTCTATATCTAAACCCTTCCTACAACTCATTATAAAGCACTTTACTACTGAGTACGTTCTTATTTTTTTAATCCCTAAATACAAACCTTGGTGGAATTTAATGACTAGCAATTAAATAAATTGGAAGGGAAAAAATAAAGCCATTTTTATGCAAAGCTAATGAAACCAAAAAAATAAAAAACAAAAAAAAAAACAAATGAAATCTACATTTCCTTTTTTTCTAATCTTATTTGGGATCAATGCTATGCTACAACCGAGTTGTCATAACTTTTCTAACTCTTCACAACTTTGTTGTAGTGACAATAAGAGAAAAAGAAAGAGAGAGAGAGAGATAGAGTGATAGAGAGATAGAGAGTGACTGAGGGTAAAACAGTGAAATCTACAATTTAATGGCAAAACAACATTAATGTCAATAAAAACAACATAACATAACTTAAACACGCTTAAGGATGCGTTGAAAATTTTAATTAAAAACTAATGTTCCGAAAATATGAGCGTAATTAAGTTGCAGATTGAGTGAAGGGTTCAGTAATTTTTCAAAATAAAAATAAAAAAAAAAATTTAAAAAGGAAAAAGGGAAAGCTAACAACACTGGCTAGCATAGATATGCAAAACGGCTATGCACCCACACTTACACAAACTTGTACTGCAAAAAATAATAGCAACAGCATTTGTGGTTGTGTGTGTTGTGGCGGTTGTTACAGTGGTTGTTGGTATAGTGGTAGTAGCAGTAGTAGTAGTAGTAGTCGTCTTAGTTGTGGAAGTAAAAGTACTCAAAAGTGGCAACAAAGAAACATTGTTTCCGCCCCCAAAAGAGGGCCAAGTAAATTACTCCTAATTGCAAGTGTTTAATTATGCACTACTTTTATTTAATAGTCTTGGTTGTGTATGTGAGTGTGTGTGTGTGTTTGAAATTACCCACCCATATACTCTCGCACACTCTGATTCTGACACAAACACAAACACATACCAGCTCACAAGTGCTATAAAGTTCCTCAGTGTGAGGGTGTTACTTGAAGGATTTGAAGAGTTCGTTTGAATATAAAGACGTTAGATAAGCTTTGGCAAAAATAACAAAAGCAACAAAATAACAACACATAAAAAAAATTGCACAATAAAAGTGTTACTTAAGGACGTACGCAAGGATATGTTATTTCTTGGGTGGTTTAGGATGCTGCTAAATGCGCAAAATATACGCTACAACCGCAAGAAGCTGAGGCTGCGAAATTTTCCACAACATAAAGTGTGTCATTGCCGTTGTTGTTATTGTTGTTGTTGTTGTTCCTTTTGTTGTTGCTGTTGCTGTGGCTGTTGATATTTGTTTGCTGGCTTGCTATTTAATTGTTTTTGCTGCATAAAGCTTTTGAGTAGCGGCTTAAAATTGAGTGAAAGTATTTTGCTGCTTAACACGAGTTTCAGCTTAATTCTGAGACAATTCTGCTTTCAATTAAAGAAAAAAAAAAAAAAAATTTAAATAAAAAAATCTTTATAATGGCTGTTTAGAGAGTGTACAGAGAATATTTAAGCCTACACTTCTTCTATTCTGATATTTTTTGTGACATCTATTTTTAATAACCAGCTGGTACATTAACTGTTTTACTCAAAGCTTTATCGTAATTAAATGACATGAGCTGTATTTTGATGTGTGAATCCCTTGGTGGCTGCTGTGAATAGATATGTTTTTTTTTCTGTGTCTCGCACAAGGACGCCTGTTTGTTGTTACAGTATATTTACAATGAAATTGTACCGTTATATCTGTTTTTATTGTGTGCTTTTATTTCTCAAATACAATATGAAACAAAGCAAGTTTTTTTTTTCTTAATTCCACACTCACACGTGTAAGCTATTTTGTTGCTTTTATGTGTATTACACGCATACATGTGCACAGGTGTTGTTGTTTTTTTTTTAACATGCTTTTGTCATTTTTAATTAGACTTTTGAGCTGAAATTTTATTATCTTCTGTCTTGTTTTATGCTTATTTAACTCTGTAAGTCATAAAATCCTTTTTCCTTCAATCTTCCTTTTTTAATATTTTTTAACAAATATTCCAGCTTCCTTTGACGAGTGGCAATAAGATAAACAAAAGTTTTTTTCAGCTTTAAGGCACGTGCTTTTCATTCAGAGATTATGTATTTTAATAAAGTCTAACTTTGAGTCACCCTGTCGCAAAGTTGCCAAAAACAAATATTTGATCTGTCAAAGTTGCCGATGACAACTAACAAATTAATTTGCTAAATGTCAAAAAGTTGCCGTGATTATTTATGGTGTGGAAACTTTTGTCTTAACTTTGAGACAAAACTTAATAAAACCCCAGGAACAGAAGAATGTTTCTTTTTGAAGCAGCAAACCAAATAAAATACCTATCTGGGTGCTGCATAGTTTATGATTAAACCAGAAAATATATGTTACAAAATTAAATCAGAAAATATAAGAGTTAACTAAGATGCAACAATTGGTAAACATGACATAAACTGTCAATTTAGTGTTTTTTTTTCTTTTAAAGAGCGTTCAACAACTTACTGAGTGATTCTCAATATAGTCTCATAATTAATCAATAGTCATAAGTTAATTTAGTTATAATTTTAACAAGAATAACTTATCACACCTCAAAGGATAAACTTTAACAAATTATTACCATTTAAGTTCAGGTCCCATTGATTTGTCTTTAAATGTAAAAAGATCCATCTAGCCAACTAGAATATTTTGGGAATATTTCAAACCGAGATTAATTAAATTTTATCTCAAACCAAAATTAATTTTAGAACTGTTTTCTCACTTACTATCTTCTATATATATAAAAATAAGTTGCATTGTGTATGGAATTGATGTTCTCGGTAATACGTGAACCAATTTTGTTTCTGGATTTTCCATGAAAGGTGACGTCAATACGAAGGTTTTTTTGTATAAATGGTCCATGTATGTGTATTGGTTCATGAACTATAGGCATTTTAGTGAACTTATCAACAATACAGGTGTGAAAAATACAGGTGCGCAAATATCGACGGTTCCTACGAAGACTATCTCTTCTTTAAACGCGATCAAACGGCGACAAAAATCTGTTTTTACAAAATGCGGCGAAGAAAATCCGTTTTTTTGAAATTCGGCGAAGAAAATCTCTTTTTATGAAATGCGAAAGAAAATCTCTTTTCAGAGTGTGACGTTAAAAACGCTGCATTTTTTAAGGAGTGGGAACAATTTTTCTGAAAAAAATTATACTTTCATATAATTATTTCTATTTTTTATTTCATCTTTATAATTCCTTACAGTACTCTATAAAATGATTTTTCTATAATAGTGATTTTTTTCGCCGCATTTTGATAAAAGTGATTTTTTCCGCCGCATTTTGAATAAAGAGATTTTCTTCGGCGCAATTTTCTGTCGGAAGATTTTTTTCGTAAGCACCGTCGATATGGTGTATATGGGGAAATATTTGCAAGGGTAATTGGAAATAAATGGAATATTGGAATAATTTGGCAAGTCTCACTTTAGTTTGCATTTGCGCGAAAAATATAGGCATTGTAAAAATTTTCCATACCCCTTTTTTTCCATACCCCATTTTTTCCATACCCCCTTTACCGCCTACAAATCAATAAAAATACTACATTTAAGACTTTTTTGGTCGTATTAGACTAAAATTTGGTAAATAATTTCGTATTGTTACTGTCGCCAACTATACTAAAACTGGGCGTGGTCTAACTATGTATACGCCCACTTTTAGAAATCATTATTATTCCTGAGTTGTACATGTTTTGATAGTGGAACTTGATATGTAGACGTTATGGGCCCAAGAGGTAGTTATTGTATATTTGAGCGAACATTAGACAAGGGGGAATTTGGCCACACAGACCAATTTTATGATATCGAATTGCTTTGGAACTAAATGTCGTATGTAACTATGCAATAGACTCCTAAACTACTCATCCGATTAGCATGAACATTTGTGTATAGAAGTTTTTTAGTACGGTGTGTGTTTGTTGGCTATCAATTTTTATCCACCTTGAACACCAGAGGGCGCTGTAGCACAAAGTTTTTACAAAACTGCCTTAAACTCACAAACCTCTCATGTGATTGGGATGAAAATTGTTATATAATAGTTTTCATGTACGTTCATTGTTTTTCTGCTATCTTTTTTGACCCAATTTGAACAACAGAGGGCGCTGTAGTACAACTTTTTTGCAAAACCACCTAAAAATCCCAAACCGCTCATGCGATTAGAATGAAAATTGGTACATACGGGCTTTCAGATACGATGAGTTTTTCAGATCTATTTGATCCACCTTGGACACTAGACGGTCCTGTAGCACAAATTTCTACAAAATCGCATATTTTTAATTGGTTTTCTTAAGTTACATATGCAAATATTTACAAAATAAAAAATATTTCTTAAATTTAGTAAAATGAAAAAAATTCCGTTAATTTGACAAACATGAACATATCTTGAAAACTATGAAAAATTTTACTACAACGATATATATTTAATGCAACATCGTGCTCAAAAATGAGAAAAACACAATCAGAAATTTAATTTTGTGACTTTCGATTCAAATATCTCCGCTGCTATAAAAACCTTATTGCAGAAATACCGTTAGTTGAGTATATATATTTTAAATATTTTTTTCAAAGAGAGTTTTCCTCAAAAAAAAGCCCAAAATTTGTTTTTGTTGTAAAAATAATTTAAATTCAAATTCGTAAATTTTTAATTCTATTTAAAAGCTACAACATTTATTGGCAAAAGTTATTTCATTTTACGCAAAAATTAAAAACCTTTTTGTGATTAAAAAACAAGGCCCTTGATTTTTTCGAACAAATTTTTTTTTCCAATATTGTGTTTTTATATTTTTGAAAATATAAACAAGCTTAAACATTAATTTTTTAGAAAAAATTATCTTAGTATCTCTTACCAATCAAAAGTTATAGCCAATAATCTTTATCCAAAATATATATACAAAAAACAAAACGCTGTCTGTGTGTTGGCTGGAAACTCCAAAATTACTGAGCCGATAGAGCTGAAATTTTGGCAGTACATTTTTTTCAAGTACGAGATGGTTTAAATTTCTGTCACACCCCCTTTAACCGCCCACAAAGCAATAAAAATGCTATATTTCCTACGGTTTTTGTCGATTTGGCTACATTTTGATAATTTAGTTTGTATGCTCACTGTCGGCAACTGAACTAAAACTGGGCAATGTCCATCTACTACTAGTGTGGCTCCGCCCATACAATTAAAATTTGTATTATCGAATAGCTTGGAAAGTAAAAGTAGCAGTACTTACATACAAACTCAAAATGGAGTTACTTTTTGGTGATCTCCTGCTACTGGGAAACTGTAACAGGCAGTGGAAAATGACAGTGGTGTCAAACTAACATATGAGTCAAAGAAAAGTTTTAAATACACCTATTATGTTCCCATATAGTTGCAGGGTGCAGCAACGCGCGCCGGGAAAAGGCTAGTTCTCTATATTTTCTTCTCACTTTCCATTGTTCATATTTCTCCATAAAAAAGAGAGAGCTTCATGTCAATAAGGTGAGTTTATGACTGTCGAAAGCGTTACCGAGTGCACAGAATACCAATTCTTAAGACCGGTAACGAGTTTCGGTAACGAGTTTCGGTAACAATATTGCTGTTACCGGCAACGTACAGAATCGAACTGTAAGATAATGAAGGCAACAACCAACAACAACAACGGCTCTGTATAGACAAATCACACAGCAGACTAAACAGACTGTTTCGTTGGCCGCTACACCAAATCATCAGAAGTCTTGCATGACTTTTCACTGTGATCCACTCAAGCTACTTGGGTCCTACATATACTGCCAATATGCGGACAAAGCTACCCAGAAGTTTATTTTGACAGAGAGAACGCTTTTACATTAATAACTAAGTTCTTTCGCATAAAATAGAGTGAGAGTATGTTTACATACGAGAGCTTTGGAAAAAAGGTCAGTGTAAGCTTTTTATCCGACATCAATCGATTGTATTTGAGTAGGCAAAAAGCATACTCATGCAGGGCTCTAGTGCCTTAGTCATACATAAGGGGTCGTTCATAAATTACGTTACCGATTTTCAACTATTTTTTATCCCCCCTCCCCCTCCGTTACTCTTCGTAGAGCATTTAAAAACCCCTCCCCTCCCCCATAAAGTAACGTAGTGTATGAAGTAAAAAACTGAATTGATTAAAAAATATTTGAAAATATATTTAAAAAATATTACTACCTTGACTAGCTCTTGGTATGTGTGCTATCATGACTAGAAATATTTAAGAAAATATTTTAAAAGTCAATTATTTTCATCGATAAAAACTATTCTATCTTCAATTTTTGAGTCGATGCTATCAATTACTGGAATTGAAGAAGCTAGAAAATTTGAGGACTCTTCGGAATACAATTCTTCAACGGATTCTATGTCGACCCATCTTATGCAAGGAAATTCGCCTGGTATTTGAGAGAGTAAAGGCTGCACCTGTAGACCACCAAGTTCAGTGTTTTTTATGAATATTTCTTCCTTAAAATTGATTTATTTAAATAGTATGTATTGCTTATACCAATTTATTTTAAATTAAATAAAACTCACTTATGATAAGCGAAATACAATCCGCAATACAAATATAGGACACAATCTTGAACTGATTTAAATTTTTTCAAATTTTTTTTTTTTTTTTTTACTATATCTGAGACGCCCCTCCACCCCTATGGTTACTTATTATAGTACATTTTAAAACCCCTCCACCCCCCTAAATTGGTAACGTAATTTATGAACGACCCCTAAGTTGATCGTGTCGTACTTTTAGGCATACATAGTGCATATACTACTTAGTAGTATAGACACTATGCCTATACTTAGTACTTATGTACTTAGAATTTAGTTCAAACGAATACTTAAGTGTATTGATCAACCTGGAAAATACTTTGAAAAACAGTTAAAGCATTTCCACTGATTAACCATTGTTTTTTCAAAGTTAGGCGCAAGACTTAAAAGGCAACCCTCGTAGAAAACAAAAAACAAGAACGCTCAGGGGGACAGTTGTAGATAATTTGGTTTGGGATCAACCGACAAAGTGCAAACAATAGTGAAGTTATTTTTGGACAAAGTAACCATTCATTTTGATTTTTCAACAACTCAACATATTTTACATATTTACATATTTTACTCAAATATTTATATTATTCCCATTCCAGCCTCTTTTGCCTCATTCAATCGTAACAACTTTTCCGTATCTGCCAATTTTACAGTAGGTCCTAAATATTATATATAGTATACATTTCACACATATACAGTACAGAGAAAAAATTTGGCAGTATAAATAAAACCTTTTTAAATTACCTTTTAACTTAACCTTAAAGGAGAATAACTCTAAAAGTAGAATAACTCTATGTTTATATTTTCATGAACTTGGAACCATTTTATTCCTTACTTCATTTCTTACTTACGTGCAGAGCAAAACGAAAGAGAAAAACATGCAGATGAATAAATATTTATTTTTTGAAAGCAACACGCTTGCATAATCAACATTATGGCCATTATTATAATTTCAGCAAATTTACATAAATTTCTTCTGGCAAAATAAATAAAGTGGTTAAAAAATACATCTGACCCTTTTAAAAATTTCCGCCACACGAATGAAAAGATGGAGTACGGCGGGGAGGAGAAACGTTGCCTACGGGCTCTCTGATCAAAATTGCATAAACCAATTTGTTGGTGTTGATGTTGGTTTTGTGTTGAAAGTCACTTGAGTGTGTGCGGGAACGATGAAAAGTTTAATTATTTCTTGTTAATTTTTAATGGGCTCGGTTCGTTCATTCATACCAAGAATTTTCAATATGGAATTTCACCAAGTCTCTGGTGTAAAACACGATTTATTTAAAAATTTGTTTATGAAGTTATATGCGCCTGTGGCTTTACAAAGTGAAAAGTGAAAACTTCAAGGCACTTTGATGTAAATGCTTACAATATATATGGATAAATATGTAATATATGTGTTAATCAAAGAAAATTGATATCTTTAAAAACGTTTCACGGGATATTACAAATGGTATTGAAGAAGGTGTTTTAGGAATTTGAAGAAAAAACAACACAAGTCTATGAAAAAAATTAATTAAATTGAAAAATTTCATTTCATATATACATATAATCATATATCTAAAAAAAAAAAAAAACGGTTGTGGCGAAAAGCTTCAAAAGAAAAACCAGGCTTAACTATAAAAAAATAATCTACCGTTTTGACTTGATTAATTGAAATACACAAAACGATATTTGGAATTGTTTGGAAAAAATTCTATAAAATCTGCAAATCATTTTAACTATTTACAGACCTATTCTGGCGAGTTGACAAAGTTCAACACATTAACAATAGTAAATATATTGACAACTGTAAATATTTCCTATTCTCATTCAATTCTAAGAGCTCTTTTCTTGACACTGTTGTTAATAGCAAAAGATGTGCTCACAGTACATTTTTTATTTAGAAATCCAGCTTACGCTGGTATATTCACTCATATTTTTCTCGCCAAATAAAATAAATGATTATAAATGTATAATAATATATAATATATATTGATAAAACAACAATAACTGAAAAATAAAAGTAAAAAACAATAAGGATACAAATTTTTCATCCATTTTCTTGAAATAATAAACACTATCAAAACAAAGTGTTGCCTCCTATAAACAGTATTGATCAAATATGTTGTGGGGGATAATTGAAGTACAAAATGAAATTTTAAAATTTTTTGTTTCTTAAAATATTTGTAAATAATTTAAAATATTTTTCATTTACGTTTAAAAAGATTGTGAAAAGAAAAAGTGTAGTTCTCTTTTGATGTAGAATATATAGTGGTTAAAAGTTCCATCTTAAAAAGTGTGCTATCTCTGAAAGTTTCGAAGATATTTCATCACAGCTGGTATAATTGAAAAGGTATATTGATTGCCTTTATTATACTTGTTAAAATTTTTACTAAATTTCTTCATGGTTTTTCAGACATAACGATTTTACTTTTTTAGAAGATTTGTTCTTTCAATAAACTTATTTTAAAGAAAAAAATTCATTATTATGGAAGTCTTTTATTATTATAATAAAAAAGTCATATTTTTATCCTTTAATTTGATGTATAGTTTTTTATAGTAACTGTTAAACTATCCGAGTTATCACACTTTTAAGAAATAACTTTGAACCAATATAACTTCTAAAAGAAAAGAGAAAAACATTTTTTTGTGCCATTGTTTTAAAGGTTTCCATATTTAAATATATAATATCAAAAGAACTAACAAATTCTCAACGATAAATTCATATTTTCATTTTAAAAAAGTAGCTTAACAAAATTGGGGTAATTTTTTCAATAAAAGTGTAACACTTAACAGCTGCTTTCTGACAACATGCTTTTCACCTTCCTGTGGTGAATAAATAAAGGTTTTTATTTGTCAAGTGTTCGCCTGAATAGGTTTTACAAGTCAGGTTGACAAAATTTTGACAAATTATTTCTTGTAAATTGACAGCCAGAATAGGTCTGTTAATCAAAATTTAATCTTAATATTTGTATACGACCTTTTCATTATTTATATTGAAAACAAATTTTTCGAGCTCTAGGCCAAGCATACTGACAACAAGACAACATGAAGAACAAAGAAGGCAACAACCAACAACAACAACAACAACGGCTCTGTATAGAGCAAATCACACAGCTTGACTATACAGACTGTTTCATTGGCCGCTACACCAACTCATCAGTAGCCTTTGTATGACTTTACACTGTGATCCACTCAAGCTACTTAGGTTCTACATATACTGCCAATATGCCGAGAAAGTTACCCGGAATTTATTTTTGGAATTACGCTGGAATTTTTGTAACTGAGTTTTTATCTACTTTTTGATTCATACTGTACCAAGGTTAACCTAGATCGTATCAGGCATAAAGCATACAAGCTCATTTGCAAAATTTCAAGTCCATATATTAATTTTTGTGCAATTCTAAGAGATTTTACCGTTTTGATAAAGTCACTCTGTATGGGCGGTAGGCGTGGTTTTCATCTGAGTTGGCTCATTTTCGAACTTGATCATTATTTTGTAGATAAAAGCTTAAACTTCGAATTTCGTGTTGATAACTTGAAAATTACGACTGTAATCGTGATCACAGACAGACAGACGGACAGACGGACATGGTTAAATCGATTCGGGCGGTGATACTGATCAAGAATAAATATACTTTTCTATACCTGCCAAGACAAAATTAATATACCCAAAATTAATATTTACGTTTTTTAAACGTGGGGAATAAAAAGATTTTTAATTTTTTTTTTTTTTTGTTCATATCGTGATAAATATTGGTGCAGTTTGTTCGTTTTGGTGTTTTATACCAAAATTCGCCACATTCAGACTATAGCTTCAGCTCAAACACGTAACACCTGTTTCGAACTACATGTGTTCACGAAAGTTCGAACTCCGTGTAGTTCGTTCTTAAAAACGTGAACTTGAACTACACGTGTATTTTATTCACGAACAACACATGAAGTAGTTAAAGTTCGTATTCACGTGATTTTGCATTCAGGTGAATAGTCTTCATGTATTTTAGAAATAAACATTCATCACTTTTTCTTTTGAGTTCCTAAGAACAAAAGATACCTATACGATTTGTAAAGTAGCTGGAAGTCCAATAGCAATCTTTTGTTTTCAGAAACTCAAAAGAAATAATTTAGTTTCCTTTTGCCTAAAATATGTGAATGCTATTCACGTGAATGCTGTTCATGTGAATGCAAAATCCCGTGAATACGAACTTAAACAACTTTGCGTGCAGTTCGTGAATAAAATATACGTGTAATATAGGTTCGTGACTTTCACGCATTTTTTAAAAAATGCAAGTTCACGTGAAATTGAAAGGTCTAATTTAAAATTATTATTTTATGTATAAAAAATACTAAGAAAATGTTCAATTTTGTTGTTTTTTTTTAAATATACCTTCGATTTCACCAAAATTAATGAAGCTTAGAATCTGTTTTATCATTCTACTTTATCGTATTTATAAGTTATTTTTTGTACTAAGCGAATATTTGCACGCTGCTATAACTCATGAATAATTATGAAGAATGAGGAATTGTTATGGGCTTAAAGACATAATTTGAAGTCTTAAAGGCTTCAAAAGAAAAAAAAATTTTTAAATTCCGGAATTTTACGCCCGATGAACTTACGCCCAAAAAAAAAAAAAATTGAAAAAAGCCCGAAATTCTCCATACAAAATCGGGCATTAATTCCTAGGAAAAAATGGCCGAAATTTCGGGCGATTATGTTATGTTTAAATATGTGGCGTCCGTGGCGTAGTTGGTTAGAGTGCGTGGCCGCTATGTCAACGAACCTGGAGACCCAGGTTCGAACCCCAGCAGCGACAGAAAATTATTTGAATAAAAATGATTTTTCTGTACGGACGCCACCTCTCTGCAGACAATGGCAAACCTCAGAGAGTAATCAAAATGCCATGTAAAGCTTCTTGAGAACAAGAACATTCTGTTCATCGCCGTTCGGAGTCGGCGTTAAGCATGTAGGTCCGGTTCTCGGTCAATTGTGTACAAACTTAATAACACGCACAACACAATTGATCATAAGAAGCTAGATCAAAGTCCTTTCAAGGGCTGAAATGGCCAGTTATTTATTTTTTTTTTTTTTTAAAACGTTATCGTTTTAGTTGGGTAAAATTTTGGTTTTTTTTGAGCCCATTAATTTACTACTTAAATCAGTTGTGTAATATTTTAATGGCGTCCGTGGCGTAGTTGGTTAAAGTGCGTGGCCGCTATGTCAACGAACTTGGAGACCCAGGTTCGAACCCAGCAGCGACAGAAAATTATTTGAATTAAAATAATTTTTCTGTACGGCCGCCACCTCCTTGCAGACAATGGCAAACCTCAGAGAGTATTCAAAATACCATGTAAAGCTTCTTGAGAACAAGAACATTCCGTTCATCGCCGTTCGGAGTCGGCGTTAAACATGTAGGTCCGGTTCTCGGTTAATTGTGTACAAACTTAATAACACGCACAACACAATTGATCATAAGAAGCTAGGTCAAAGTCCTTTCAAGGTCTGATATGGCCATTTATTTTTATACCCCCACGTTTAAAAAACGTAAATGGGGGTATATTAATTTTGTCACTCCGTTTGTAACGCCCATAAAGAGGCGTGGTAGGTATAGAAAAGTATATATATTCTTGATCAGCATCACCACCCGAGTTGATTTAGCCATGTCCGTCTGTCTGTCCGTCTGTCCGTCTGTCTGTGATCACGATTACAGCCGTAATTTTAAAGCTATCATAACGAAATTCAATATTTAAGCTTTTATCTAAAAAATGAAGGTCAAGTTCGTAAATGAGCCAAATCGGATGAAAACCACGCCTACCTCCCATACAAAGTGACTTTATAAAAACGGTAAAATATCTTAGAATTCCACAAAAATGAACATATCAACTTGCAATTTTCCATATGAGTTTTGATGTTAAAAATACACTATAAGTATGAAATTCAACCAAATCGGATTAAAACCACGCCTACCTCCCATACAAAGTGACTTTATCAAAAAGGTAAAATTTCTCTAAAATCCACAAAAATTAATGTATGGACTTGAAATTTTGCATATACACTTTGATATATAACAAATTGAGTGAAAACCACGCCCACCTCCCATACAAAGCGACTTTATCAAAAAACAAAAGCGAATATTTTCTGTTAAAAATATAACGAAAACGTTTTTACAGATAAACATTTTATTGATTGCTTAAGACTTAAAAAAAAAAACTTTGGTTCGGCCGTGGGGGTATTTTAACTTCGGCCCAGTCGAAGATCATTTCTTACTAGTTTTATTTTATTTTTATAATATTTTAATAATTTTATATTTAATCTGAAATTGCTATGAAATTAATATATTTTAGGTATTATATACGTGTAACAACCAAAAACAGGAAGCTGTTTTCAAAAAATTTTTTTTGATATCAGGAGTTATTATTTTTTTTTTAATTTATACAGGTAATGTACATAAAAAATACCTTATAAAAATTTTTTTTTTTATATAAAGTTCTGGATTTTATAAAGATAGACGGCGCTGAAATTGGCATTGAAAAAAAAAACATCCAAAACGGTTCGATGGATATGGCCTTTCCCATGTATCGGAAATAAAAAATTCAAATAACATTTAAAAGCATATACCATATATTAAGCATCCCCCCTACGCAAGACCACCGGGGTCTCTTTTTTTAATTATGGCGGAAGTTGAAGTAAAAAGTTCAAAAAATAGATACATTTTCGCGCGCTTTTTTGTTTATATAAAAAAAAAACAAAAAAAATAGATTCTTGAATTTAGGGGGGATGCTTAAAGAACAAAATAAAAAACAATATGCAAACAAAAACCATTGAAATCGAACCAATGGATTTTGAGTTATCTATTGAACTATTTTAAAAAAACTAGTTTCGAGGAAATCGTGTTTAAAGTTTTTTATTTGTTGTATGGAGCTTAGACATAGGTTAACGAAAACCGTTATAACTTCTGTTTTTTTTTTTAAATATTGATTTAAAAATATGTATGTATATTCTTAAAACTATAAAGTACACATTAAACAAAAAAACATTTTTTTTTTTTTTTGAAAAATTTACACGTATATTATACTTTAATCACGGAAATTGTTCCCGAAAAAATTTTGAAATAAAGCCCGAAACAGTGCTCAAAATTTCGGGCGTAATTTCCACAATTTTTTATTTTTTTTTAAATTTTCCAACCATTCGGGTGTAATTTGCTTCTTTCGGGTTCAATTGCCATTTCTAATTTGGTCGTTTTTTGCAAAATGCGATGCTATGAAAAATTGATTTTTTTTGTCATTTCTTTTTTGGAACGTAAGTTCTGGGAGCCCGTTTTAAATCACTATTTTTAAATAATTACTCTATGGGTAATATTAATGGCACACTAAACTACTAATGGCACACTTACCTTAAAATTTTCTAAATCTCATGGACTTTATGAAAATTAATTTAAAATATTACCTTTCTAATGGCCAGCGTTTTCTTCCCAACTATCCCAAAAATTATGGTATCATGCCTTTAATGTACATATATAATTATATATGTATATATGTATATGTTAATTATATACAATGTAAAAATTATAACTTTCGTTGGCTTCATGCCACATCAATAAGACAAATATATGTTTTGTAATCGGATTTTCCCTACAAACTACTACGAAGGTACGATTTTTATTTTGATTAGAACACAAATATCTGTGTGTAAATCAACTCAGTTTTAAGAGTTTTTTTACTTTCGATTAGTAGCATTTTAATGTAGCAACTTATGAAATGGAAATCAAGGGGAAAAATGTGTTCCATGTATTCTGAGTAGATGCTCATATAAAACTTTTACTTAACTTAAGAAGAATGGAAGTTATTGACACGGTTATACCAAAGTCATAGAGGTTAAAATATTTTGGGAATTGCCTATATACATTTTTGATTTCCGTCAGTTTGTACCATATCCCAAGATGTTGTTCTTCAAATCCATCATGTCATTATTTAATCAATCTTAAATATTACAAAATATGAACTTACTATGAAAAAAAAAAATTTTTCAACCTTGATTTTGACCCTTGAGCTTCTTATGATCAAATTATTTTGTGAGTATTATTATATGTTTGCACAGAAATTATTATTATTTATTTGTATTTTTTTTTTTTTTTTTTTTTTTTTGCTAAATTATTATTATTTTTCTGTGTCAACTGAGATTCGAAGCTTGGATCTCCTGGTTCGTTAAATTGGCATCGAAAGGTTAACGAACTTTTTAACGCGTTCAGCCACGGCCGTCACTGGCAATAATTTAATTAAATAATTAAAAAATTTGAACCTATGTATCAAATGTTGAACATAGTATTTTGAACTATATTTGCTGGTTCATCATCTCTAATTAATACTTATAAAGGTATTATTTTGTTTAAGACAAATATTTTGTAACGAGACAGAAATGAACCAATCTTTTTCTTAGTTAACCAATATTTTTGAGCTCCAACAATTCATTTAAAAATGAACAATGTTTGGTTCAAGTTCTCACCCAACTAAAGCTAAAATAAACAGTAATAACCGTGATAAAGTAATAACAGTTTTGGATAAAAATTTCTTCAAAATTCTCAATTTTCTGTTTGCAATATGAATTCCATGAGAGCTTAATTGGTTTTTATGCTATAATTTTGGCTAAGATCATACTGAAAGCTACGGGATTCAGTGTGAATGTGGAGCTATACGCATTGAACATAGATTTATTAATAACTCAGTTTCACCATAGGACAACTTAACCCTTTGACGACCATTGGGACACCGGTGACCCTTTTACTTTCTAAATTTTCCTGGAAAAACTATGCAAACGATTTTTTTTTACAAGGTATCATTCAACAGGGAATGAATGTGGCTTCCAGAAAGTACTTAATTTTCAAGGGCAGATTCATCCCTTTGCCTACCAGACCACCCCAAAGTCGAAAAATCTTTACTTTTTCTCCCCTTTCTTCTTGCTGCAATATTTTAGTGGTGGGAGGAGCTATTGGTAAACAGTTTTTGGGGAAGTTGCGGGCAACCTTCCATTTTTATACAAAAAATAGCAAAAAAAGATAGTCCACTTGGGCTATCCACGCGACACCAAATCTGACGTGACCTATATGTCCCAATGGTCGCCAACGGTAAAAATCTAAGACATATTTAATTTTGTTAAAAAGTTGATTTATTTGAAATAAAAATAAATTTGTTTGCACTTTGATCAATGCATGGAATCTTCATTTCCATATGATGAAATTTGAAGTTATTTCGATCATTGGTGAAGCAAAATGGTTTTTTGCAAAAGACAC
Source organism: Pherbina coryleti (assembly GCA_943735915.1). Lineage (NCBI taxonomy): Eukaryota > Metazoa > Arthropoda > Insecta > Diptera > Sciomyzidae > Pherbina > Pherbina coryleti. The sequence continues at coordinate 19,804,226 of OX030948.1, forward strand.
AAATAGTATTTATTCGATGGCCTTATTGTTGTTTTGAAAATACATCAATACGCCCCGTTTCACTTTTGCAGAATTATCGGACAGGGAAGTGATATCCGCAAGTTTAAATATCTTAGGTACCTGTCTTACAACTTCGCGGTTGGTGACCGTATTGATCATTTGAGTAGTCAGTTCCCCGCGGACTTCCAATGCAGATATAGAAAATGCATCATTATTTGAAGTAGAAATTTTTTTGTAACCACAGTGCACAGCGGCGGATTTACATACGTATTGAAAAGGCTTTAGCCGCCATCCCTCTTGAAGAATTTTTTGCGTGGGAAAAAAATTGAAAAAAGTGCTAAAAGCCGTTTCAGCCTCTCCTTTGGACTATAAAACTGTTAGTTCAGTCCTTCCTCCCTCTGGTGAATCCTAGATCTGCAACTGATTGTGCACACTCAAATCAAAGCGATCGCAGAAAAGACGCAAGTAGAATTTGGTCTTTGATTTGCGATCGTGTTTGTAGTAATACTGAAGTAAAAACACAAAATCAAAAGTGTAACTTTTTTTCTAATGGTGGTACTTTGGCCACTCTACGACCATTGGTCCAAAAGATATTTCCAAAATAGGTCAAAGATTCGTTAAATAATCCCAACAATTTTTTGTTACGGAGTTTTGTTTTGCATCAAATCAAAGATCCTATTTTTTGGAGAATTTAATCTATTTTGTGATATTTTGAATAGTCGTAAAGAGGTCAAAGTACCACCATTAGAAAGTTTATTTTTCAACCTTTCATTGGATGTCAAACATTACGCCCTACATTACATAGAAGGCCAAATGTTACGATAGAATTTTGGGGTTTTTTTAATAATCTTTTTAAATATTTTGGGAGTATCTCCTAAACCAATAGTCATAGTCATCATAGTACATAGAGGTCAAAGTACTAACATTGCAAAGGTTATTTTTTAAACTTTCACTGGTAAAGTTTCTTAACAGATTAAAAACAACGAGTTCTCATGAAGTAAATCAAAATTCAACCTCAATCTTTTCGATTGCATACTGTCAACGAGAGAAAATAGTGGTATACATTTTTACCGTTGACGACCATTGGGACACATAGGGCCCATGATTTTTCACACTTTTGCAGGTAAAAAAAAATTTTTTTTGCGACACTTTTGTTTAGTAATATAGAGACACTTAACACGAAGCCGTTGTCGGATTAACGAATTTTCCAGCGGTTCAGGAGCGGTCGTCAAAGGGTTAAACGATTATTGTTTCTTAGCGCAGAATTATAATTGTAAATAAAAATTTATTGATTTTTAGTCATGAAACCTAACAAATGTTAAATAAAATGTTAAATTATTCCCAAACGGACAAAGCTATAACTGTCGCTTGGTAAAAATATGTGTAACCATTCTTGTCATGTTATATAATAGTCACGAAATTGTTTGATTCGAGTGTATAATTCAAGGAGGCGTTGGATATGGTCTACAAAATAAAGATATTTTCTAAGGTTTCTACTTTTGAATTGAAAAATATAAAAAAAAAACATTTGAATTATTTGCATTTTTCAAGTAGAACAGATTTGGATTGTCTCCAGATTTTAAAAAGCTACAGATATTGTCTTGGATAACGGCTGTGGAGAAGATACAATCCGAAAGATACTTGATGGGACTTTAAAAAAAAAACCATTCTATATAAAAATTTTTAAATTCAAGGAAATCCTATTTTTATTAGAAAAAAATATAAATGGGTAGTTCTCAAACGAGGGAATTTGCCATTTTTTGCAAAGTTCTAAAATATCAGAAATGTTTCTTTTTTAATTTTAACTTATATTTCGACAAATTCTAAGCACTTTTTGTTTTATAAAATTTTTCCCTAAAGTTCCTTATTTTTGAATAACACATCGTTAAAGTTTGAACATTAAACATTTTAGAAAAATTTTTTAGAAAAATGTACACTTTAAAAAATATTTTTAGGTAAGAAACAAGATTCTATTATTAAATAGAAAAAAAAAAATAACCTAAGCCAATTTTCTCAACGTTTCCTTTTTTTCCGTAGTAATTTTTGTCCAAAAAAGTGGTCAAAACACCTTTAAATTATAAAAAACCAGCCTTTTCCCGGCGCGCGTTGCTGCACCCTGCAACTATATGGGAACATAATAGGTGTATTCAAAACTTTTATTAGACTCAACGTTTGACACCACTGTCATTTTCCACTGCCCGTTACAGTTTCCCAGTAGCAAGAGATCACCAAATAGTGACTCCATTTTGAGTTTGTATGTAAGTACTGCTACTTTTACTTTCAAAGCTATTCGATAATAGAAATTTTAATTGTATGGGCGGAGCCACACTCACTTATATACTGCCCATCCCAGTTTTCAAGTAGATGGACATTACCCAGTTTCAGTACAGATGCCGACAGTGAGCATACAAACTAAATTATCAAAATGTAGCCAAATCGACGAAAACCGTACGAAATATAGCATTTTTATTGATTTGTGGGCGGTAAAAGGGGGTGTGACAGAAATTTAAGCCATCTCGTACTTGAAAAAAATGTACTGCCAAAATTTCAGCTCTATCGGCTCAGTAATTTGAAGTTTCCAGCCATCACACAGACAGCGTCTTGCTTTTTGTATATATATTTTGGATAAAGATTATTGGCTATAACTTTTGATTGGTAAGAGATACTAAGATAATTTTTTCTAAAAAATTAATGTTTTAGCTTGTTTATTTTTTCAAAAATATAAAAACACAATATTGGAAAAAAAATTTTGTTCGAAAAAATCAAGCCTTATTTTTTTAATCACAAAAATGGTTTTTAATTTTTGCGTAAAATTGAAATAATTTTTGCTTATAAATGGTATAACTTTTAAATAGAGTTAAAAATATATATATATATTTGAATTAAAATTATTTTTACAAAAAAAAACAAATTTTGAGCCTTTTTTTTTGAGGAAAACTCCAAAATTTCGAAACCTTTTTGAAAAAAATATTTAAAATATATATGCTCAACTAACGGGTTTTTTGCAATAAGATTTTTATAGTACTTTGATAAAGCTTTAAGACCAAAAAAAATTTAACAAAGTGTATAAAAAAGAAGCGGACATATTTAAATCGATAGTGACAAAATTAAATTTTTGTTTCTGTTTTTCTCATTTTTGAGCACGATGTTGCATAAAATATATCGTTGTAGTAAAATTTTCCATAGTTTTCAAGAAATATTCATGTTTTTGATGTAAAAATAACGGATATTTTTCAATTTTACTAAATATTTGCACATGTAACAACTAATAATATGCGATTTTGTAAAAAATTTGTACTACAGCACCATCTGGTGTCCAAGGTGGTTCAAAGAAGATATTGTCAAAAAACTCATCGTACCTGAAAACTACTGTATACCAATTTTCATTCTAATCGCATAAGCGGTTTGTGAGTTTTAGGCAGTCTTGTAAAAAATTTGTACTACAGCGCCCTCTGGTATTCAAGGTCGATAAAAATTGATAGCCCACAAACACGTACCGTACCAAAAAACTTCTATACACAAATTTTCATGCTAATCGGATGAGTAGGTTAGGAGTCTATTGCATGTATACATACGACATTTAGTTCCAAAGCAATTCGATATCATAAATTTGGCCTGTGTGGCCAAATTCCTCCTAATGTTCGCTCAAATATATAATAACTACCTCTTGGGCCCATAACGTCTACATCTCAAGTTCCACTATCAAAACATGTACACGCAAAGAAAAAAACGTTTATCGCCAGTTTGCCGCAAACGAACTTCGTTTGTCGTGCTTGAAATCGTTTATTGCAAACGTTTCAACAGTTATCATAAACGTTGAACGAAAAATAAACAAAATTTTCAGTTGTGAGAAACGAGTCATTTAGTTGCAGGAAATGAATTTCGTTTGTCATAAACGCGAGTGATTTTTAAATTGCAGCAATTGAAAACTTCGTTTTTCCCAACTGAAAATTTTGTTTATTTTTCCCTTCGTTGTATAAACATAACGCTTATAGTTTAGAGTTACTTTTTGGACAAATTGTTACTATATAAGGAAATTGGTAGTTTGCTTAATACGCGAACGAAGATAGCAACAGAGGTGGAATCCTTAAGAAGACGGAAGGACATAATGAGAAAGATTATTAATATAATAAATAATAATGACCGAAATAGCTTGCGGTTTATATATATAAGATATATTTAATATTCGTTTGCGGCAAATACAGCTCGCAAACGAAGTATAGTTGGTGAATTTTTCAGTTGTGGTAAACGAAAAATTTCTTTGCGTGTACAACTCAGGAATAATAATGATTTCTAAAAAGTGGGCGTATATATAGTTAGACCACGCCCAGTTTTAGTATAGTTGCCGACAGTAACAATACGAAGTTAATAACCAAATTTTAGTCTAATACGACCAAAAAACTCTTAAATACTATGCCTATAATTTTCGTGCAAAAGCAAACTAAAGTGAGACTTGCCAAATTATTCCAATATTCCATTTATTTCCAATTACCCTTGCAAATATTTCCCCATATACACCATATGTGCGCACCTGTATTTTTTCACACCTGTATTGTTGATAAGTTCACTAAAATGCCTATAATTCATGAACCAATACACATACAAGGACCATTTATACAAACAAAACCTTCGTATTGACGTCACCTTTCATGGGAAATTTCCAGAAACAAAATCGGTTCACGCATTACCGAGAACATCTATTTCATACACAATGCAACTTATTTTTATATAAATATATAGATTTCAAGAGCGCTAAAAGGTGGCAAAAAATATAGATTTCAAGTAAAATTTTAAGCCGCCGTGAAGCACGTTATCTCAAAAATACAGACGTTTAGGTGAGGTAGCCAAATTGATAAAGAATGCCCCATATATATTTATTTTTTTTTAAATTTTTTAAAATTTTTGGTAGGAGTATTATTGAAATATGAATTATTTATAAACAACAAATATTTTTGCAGAAATTAATGACCATTTAGCTCAAGGAAATAATTAAATTTATGTTACATACTGCACCTAAAAATTTAAAATATACAATATACTTAGAAACTCATGTTTTCCCCTTAGAATCACCCAATACATTTTTTTTAATTTAAATTTTTAACTTTTCTAGGTCTATCTGAAGTTTTCCGATCGGAGCCAAAATTTACTTTTTTTTTTTAACCTTTAAGGTAAAATTAACCTGCTTTTTTACCTATCTATGGTTTAAAAAAAAAAAACAAAAAAAAAACTAATTCATTCATTCATAAAAAACTAGTTTGTTTTAATGATTTCTAAAAATATTCATTGCATATTTAATTGAAATTTGCTTTTCAACAAAACATCATACAAATTAAAAACCACATTTAGATAAATTTGAATAAAAATCAAAATGATTCAATTCAATTAATTATTCTACAAAACTCACCACAATAAATACAACAACTGCGAACCGCCTGTGGTTGATTATCTTCTCAAAGGGCAATTAAATGTTTTTAATTACAGACGCCTGCATACAGCTGTCTATGTGTGTGTGTGTGTGTGTTCGCGTGGGAGTAAGTGTCAAATTGTGCATCATGGGTGTGTGCGTGCTTGTCAGATTGCATGAATTTCGTTAATTATAAATATATTGTACGGGATTTTTTTTTTCTCCAGCTGCCTTTCAACTGTATTAAATACTGTTTTATTCAATTTGCACACTAGACCGGAAGCGGAAATGTTTTTGTTACACTTTGCACAATGACACGCACACACTCACATACACACACAAGCACAAACGCACACACACCAATACATGTTAGCATTCATGCAGAAAATAGCACACGCACATTAGTTGGCATACATAGAATTGCGTTAGAGGCAAACGCACACATTGTCAATTAATTATTTTGAACTTAAGACGCACGCAAGTTGACGAGACACACGCAACATTATATAAATTTTAACTCGTACAGTGGAACAAAAAGAACAAACAGGATAAAAAAAAATAAAATCATCATTAAGCACAACACGTCTGGCAGCTCACAATTAGTATAAAAGGCACAATATGTGAATGTTGTAGTGTTTGTGTATTTCTGCACATTGAGACAGTTTTTCTTACGGCCAGTCAACCAGTCAGTCACTGAGTCAGTCACTCCATAGCCGAGTCAACGTAGTAACACACATTTCACCGTTAAACGCTTAAAGTAAACTGAACCAGCAAAATGATTTTCAAAATTCCATCACCATCAGCAACGGTTGCCACCATCAGGTCGTAGCAGCAACACCAACAGCAGCAGTAGCAGCAGCACTAGAAGCAGCAACGACAGCCAGCAGAACAAGAGCAGCAGGATATAAGCGCGCTGTCACACACAAATACCACCCGACCACCTACAACAAGCAATGACGACTGAGCTCACGAATTCGCAGTGACCGAGCAAAAGGATCAAAAAACCAATACCAACAAAATGTCCTTTGCAAGGCTGGCCCAAAACAAAATGGAAAATGAAACTAGAAACTGGAGTAACCAAAACGACCGAAAGAGCCAACGAACGACAGAACGAACGAACGAAAGTACGTAGAAGCCAATGTACGAGCCCGAAAGCACGAGCCAAAAAAAAATAAAACACAAACTGTGCAAAACGAAAGGACGCAACGAGTACAGATTGAAACGTACGAACAAGTGAACGACCGACTGACTGTGCGTTCATCGCCAACATACCGCTCGATAGCAGCAGCAACGCGATAGTAAAATTCAATCAAAGTCCTGAAACGGTTCGGAGTCACCGACTAGAGCAGCGAAAGCTGGATTTGGTGAAAAGTACTCCAGAGGCAAAATACGAACTATATTAAAGGATATACGAAATGCTGAAACGCCGAACATAAGCGTTCTGCTGACGCATATAACTAAGGCAAGGATGCACTGCCTCCTAAGTAGAGAGAGATTAAAAAAAAAGTAGTTAACTCTCCCAATTTTCACCACAGTTATACGTTAAATTTTGCTAGTTGTCCCGACTGAAAACTTCGTAGCAAGTAAAAACCGGTGTCCCAACCGAAAAGTATGGAAGGAATAAAACAGCCTTTACGAGCCTCGCTTACTTTGCTATGTATGCGAATATTAAGGAAAAATTGAGGTTATAAGGCAAAAAAGCACAGCCTACTCTTAAGTTTCACTCAGTGTGCGCTCACATGTTGAAGAGCACTAAAGCGGCCAATGTGAGAAAATCGCCTAAAACTCGTTAATGAGCAACACTTGTAATTTGAGTATCCAATTGTGAGGTATTTGCAACACTTTAGGTGACTTACGACCGACTTAACAAAGTGGCGCCAGCTCTAGTTGTAAAAAAGGTTTTAAAAGGAAAACTTGATAAGAGGACTTCCTCAACAAAATTCCTTTTTAAAATTATGACACAATTTATATTTTTTAAAATACTGTCCAAGTATTTTTGAAATATTTTAAATAGCAAAAAAATTGTGTGCTTCTTATGTTGCAACCAAGATTTCCTGACCAGACGTCTCTGTATGAACCTCGCCTTGCTTAAACACCACTAAGGCGCAGCTTTCTGCTCAATCTTAAATGGCTCTCATTTTTGTTGGAAGAGCATAACAAAGAAAAAAAAAAAAAAACAAAATAAAAATAAACATACGTCAGCGGATGCTGATGCTGCTCTAAATTCTCTAAGCCACAAAAGAATTTGTGACACATTTTGTTCTTTGCTCTACTACATAGTGCAACTTGACGTGCCCGCACATTTTATGCAACGGAATTTATCCTTGGCAGGATACTGTGCTAGTTTTCTCATATACACAAATAACTCTCTCTCTTACTCTCTATTACTCTTTGGAATGACATGAAAAAATGAAACAGTAAAAAGCTCAAATTTGTTTCATACACATTTCGAAGAGCTTGAGAATAAGCGAAAAGAATTTTAGACAGTTTGAGGAGAGTTTATGTTAAAGCTCTTCCCATGTACAGCCAGGGCCTATGAACTTAAGATGGTAATGATTAAGGAAGGCGTTACTATAGCGTCAGCTTTCAGAACTAAAATGTTTGCCATAAGTTATTAAACCTTTTACGTACATTTCTGTAAAAATGGGAAGGGGAAAATGTGATAACAACCATATCTAACGTGGAGTTTGCCGAACTTATAGAATCTATTGAGGCATTTATAAATAAATATGACTGGAAGTACATAGCTACAATTATCCAAAATTTTTTTTAAAGAAAACTGTTTTATTTAATACAAATAAACATACATTTTCAAATTTTATGCATTTAGATCGCTTATTAATGTGTGAATAGTTGGATATTACTGCTCTAATTTAATGCCAAAAAAAATCACTTACGAAGCATTGCACCTTGGTTAAACATCTAGGCTATATAATTTTCATTGAAAAAACTAAACCAGAATTATAACCAGCAGGGGGTATTCAGCGATAAATTTTGTTCATACCATTTTGATAAAGTGTCAAAGTTTTCGGTGTTTACCTACACTATTGGTAAAAATGTTATATACTTGCCTTGGGGAAATCAAAAATTTTTTACTGACAGGGTATCGAAGGATTTGCTTTCAAAGCAATTTATTAAACAATATATTACTTTGGTGAATAACCATAAAAAAATACCATAAGTTGAATAACCATAAGTTTCTTTTTCCATACAATTTTCTTTACCCAAGCCGGCTTAGGTAATCTTAATTTTGCTTTTTTTCTCGGTGTATATCTAGTTTTTGCAAAAATATTAAATTATTTTTATTCTTTCAATTCACCCCATCATATTTATTAAACCCCATCATATCTGATATAGAGCTAGCTTTTATAATCTGTCACTACATTTTTTTTTTTTTAAACAAAAATGTGACTTTTATGAAAAAATCTAAATTTCAACTTTTAATTTCCATTTTCATTTAATGTTGCCTCGTCGAAATTGTGTAGGAATTCCTAAATATATCTGCTCCGGCAGACCCTAACTTCACATTCGAAAGGCGGTTCCGTTTTTGTAACTTATTTTACTTATGTACATATATATGTATATTTCCAAAGCCAAAAACTAGATTGCTCTGAACCCAACCATCTAGTCGATGGTTTTTCCATTTAGATTTTTTTTTTTTTGAGTTGTTATTTTTACGAAAAAATCTCCAAAGGCCCAAAAATGTTAGATTTAAAAACAAATTCGACAGATAAATACCTTTTACAAACAAAAGCCTGTTGCGACACCTCTTGTTCCTGTTCGATCGAACTCATGTGTGAAGTTAATTACTTTTACGAGTAACGGACATTTTTAGTGGATATGGGACCTTTAAAAATGTGAAAGTCGACTCACCGACTTTTGAACCTTTAGTAAGCGACTTTTCTACTTTTTCTGACTTTTTTACCGCTTTTGTTTGGCAGCTAAGAATCAAATGATTCAATTAAAAATTTTTTAATTCAAGGTTTGATGAGCAGCCATACTACCTGTATGAACCCTTGTGAACCAGGTGGGGATGCGGAAGAAGTTACGGTAAGAAAAGTTAATAATTGTTAAACAGTTTAATGACTCCCTTGAATTTCTTAAATTAAAAATATTTTGGAATGTAAATGTGGCAAAGTTAAAGCTGAAACAATGAAGAATTTCTAAAATATACGTTAAAAATTCTTATCTTCCACCAATTTATTTTTAGCAGATGTTGTAGGTAATAATTATTTTTAAAATTTTTAAACCAAAAAATCATAGTGAAAAAATTGTCGTACCGCTTTTTTTAAGACACCTTTACAATCCTCTCACATTGCAGAACCTGATTTTCTACAAACTTTAAAAATTTCGACTTTTAAAATTTTGAGCAAAAAAAAAATATCCGATTATTTTTGCTTTTTATATTATCAGGCAAAATAGAAATCAATATTTCAAACTTAACCTCTTCCTTCTTCGTTATCTATAAAAATTTTCTTCATCTTCTAATAATTCATTTATTATAACAGCTGCTACTAAAATGTTGGACTTTTTGTCTATACAAAATATTTTAGCCTAATGAGGTTTGACAACATGTGAGATCGTTTTGTAGCAAAGCTTAATTTGCAGTTATTCGGTCATCATAGCAGGCTTGACAACTTGTTGTATCGTCTGAATCCCCTAGTAACATTAGGATTTTGTTTCGTCCAAAATAAGAAAAGTCGTAAGTAAAAGTCGACTATCGACTCTTTTTCAATATTAGAAAGTCGATGGCCTAAAGTCGAAAATTATCAAGCAAAAGTCGGTTTTTGACTTATTTCGACTTCAACTTGCACATCCCTAGGTGTCCCGCAACATATTATGATTAAGGACCTCCTTCATTTTGATTCATAGAATTGTATGTCTAACAGTGAATTCTTAGGTACTTATTACATATTTATAATGTTAAATTTAAGAAACGTCACTGTTTTTCTGCTAAAAACAGAACTGTACAACTTCTGGTTATCAATACGACACTCTTCGCTTTACACGCGTTGCTCTTTAAATGGTTACGGTTATAAAGAAATTTCACAGCGCATGACAGAGCGTCAGACCAAAGAGAATAACACTAAATAAAGGATAAAAACACTGTCACTTACTAAATTCAGTATAGCTGGCAGAGTCCTGTAAGTTTCTAGTCACTATTCTTACCAAACAGAAGCCTTAATTCGAAGGAAGAGCCTGAAAAAATATGATTATCATAGATCTCAAAATTATCATAATAAAATCATAATGATTTTATGTAATTAAGTTCAGATTTTCAATTAAAAATAAGTATAATTTTCATCGCTTTAACACGATACATACACTAAGGGAAAAAATATTAAATTTATCCAAAAACTTTTTTAATTTATCCAAAAAGCGAGTCATTTTTGCACCAATAACGCATTTGCATAAATCGACTACGTAAATATTTAAAATTTATTTGAATACTTTTTTAGTTAAATAAAATATTTATATATTTAAACAGAATTAATAAAATATATATTAAAATTATATATTTTACGTGGCGTCCGTGGCGTAGTTGGTTAAAGTGCGTGGCCGCTATGTCAAAGAACCTTGGAGACGCAGGTTCGAACCCCAGCAGCGACAGAAAATTATTTGAATTAAAATAATTTTTCTGTACGGCCGCCACCTCTCTGCAGACAATGGCAAACCTCAGAGAGTAATCAAAATGCCATGTAAAGCTTCTTGAGAACGAGAACATTCCGTTCATCGCCGTTCGGAGTCGGCGTTAAGCATGTAGGTCCGGTTCTTGGTCAATTGTGTACAAACTTAATAACACGCACAACACAATTGATCATAAGAAGCTAGGTCAAAGTCCTTTCAAGGGCTGAAATGGCCAGTTATTTATTTATTTTATTTTAACGTAGAATACGTTATACGGGGGTGTTAATCTGGAGCACAAAATTTTGAGAAAATGTTTGTCACTTTCATTATAAGTTTTTAATACTTTATGCATGCATTGAAGAAAATTCAAGTATAGTCGTAACATATTTAATATGTCTTCTTTTGATTTGTATTTAAATAATCATATTGCTACAAATAATTTTTTTGATTCTATAAGTAAATCAAAATTTAACTCCTTCAAATTTTGTATTAATTTTCATATGCTTTGTATTTTATGTATTATAACATCATGTGTAAGAGCAGTACGATTACACTGAGTTACAAAATGACACTTTATAAAAGGTGCAGAGTTCTCGATAGTCAATCCCGAATGCATTTTGGCTGCTAATTTCAAATATGGACTCCGTTTTTCTCCATCAGCTCGAGTTTTTGAGTTATTGGCAAAAACATGAAAATCAGTTCTTTTTCTGATAATTTTGCTATATCAATTACACTGATCTACCGATTTGTATTTGTTCTTTATGACAAGAGCTACAACTTTGCCTCAGAGAGTAAATCGAAATTCTGAACGGTTTGCAAGATAAGAGCCCGAGAAAATTATCACTTTTTTGCGAAAATGATACCGAGGCCCCAAATCTTTGGCGGCCCATAAACAAAAAAGTGCATGACTTTGGGAAAATTTGGGAGACACGGGTCTTTTTTTTTAGTCTTTTCTCACGTAGTGGTGTCCGTATATGGTTATTTTTTTTTTCGTGTTGCACTGTGTTATCCACGTAAATATTTGAATAAAATTTATACTCAGGCGTGGATAATGCTAATATGCGTTATTTCCCTTAGTGTAGTTTTAATATCAACTGATAATGACAAGTTCGAAATACCTTCTGATCAAAAAAATACTCGGAATTCTGCAATTAATAAGTAATATTCATACATATATTATGAATATTAATAATAATTATTAATATTCATACACATTCATTATTATTACCTTCAAAGTAATCTGCATTGCAAGGATTACACATATTCCAACGCTTCCTCCAATCTTGAAAACACTTTACATAGCCTGATTTTGAAAGCGCCATTTGCTCCTTCTGCGAATTCGCCTTTATAGCCACAAACGTCTCAAAACGCTTTCCGCGAAGTGGTTATTTGACTCGTCGTAATAGGAAACAATCACAAGAGATATGTGAGCCAGTGCGTTGTCATGATGAAGAAACCACGAGTTTTCTCTACGTACAGGATATTTTGTTAGTAACACAAACTTTCAGACAAACTCTTTTTTAACTAAATTCGACATCGCGTAATTCGCAGAATACCACAAACATTGACTTGTTTACAAAGCTATCACGCACACACTGCCGCACAAAATGGCGCTCAAACAGATATTTTTTTGGCACCAGATGTAGATGACAGATGTACCAACCCAAGCAAAAAATAATAATTTGACAATATCTCAAGCGAGGTTTCTTTGAATATGAAATTCCGAGTATTTTTTGATTAGAAGATATTTCTTACTTGAAAAAGAAGTTTTTATTTAAATTTAGTTTTTAACTATCTTAACATCCTTTGAAGCATTGTATACAATTGTATACAACTACTGGATGAAAACTTTGCGTAACTCCAACTTGCTTTATATCCTTAAATATTCATACGTGACTATTTCTACAGAATAAACAGCTCTCCGCAAAATCGCCCAAAAAAAAAGGAAAATTCACCCAAATGAAAAATGACCCAAAAATTTATGAAAAATCGCCCAAAACGAAAAAACGAAATTTTACCCAAGAAAACGAAAAAAAGCCCAAAAATTTTTGGAAAAATTACCCAAAAACAAAAACGAAAATTCACCCAAAAAAATGAAAAATCGCCCAATATTTTACATTGTGTTCCCACACGATATACGAAATTCCCTTGTACGAAATGAGCATTTTCAAGGCCAGTATTTTTTTTTTTTAAGTCTATTTTAATTCAATCATTTGATGATATAAATACTTTTTATGTGGATATTATATTATAATACTATTTATGTAGGAAGTGCGTTAAATTTAAAAATTTAATTCATTTTAATTTTATATAATCTCATACTTAAAAATCTATAAAAACATTTCGTACAAGGGAAAAATACTGATTCTTTTTCAAAACAACAAGTTTCTTTGGTTATCAAAAAATTTCAAAAAGAAAAAATGACGGCGGAGGTGGTGGGGGGGAGCAGGGCGGGTCGACGGGTGGCGCGTGCGATCTGTCGCACTACGCGTAATCCGCCGCGCCGCGATACGCGCGATCTGCCGCGTCGCGATGCGCGGGCGCGAAACTAAATATTTCCTTTGACTTGACCAAGCAAACTCAAGCAAAGAAGAACCGCTGCTTTTACTTTAATACCGTTATCTTTAAGAACTGATTGACGTTTCTTATTTAACCCTTAAATGCACCGTGTATCTTTGGCTTACGGCCTTATTTTTGGTTTGATTTTTTTCAAATCGGTTCTATATTATTTAGAATATTATAAGTCTTAAATAAAAATATAGTTTTTACTTCTATTTGTCATACTTTTTTTAAAAAAATTATGTACAAAGTCAAAAAATAAATCAATAGTTTTTTTTTAACTAAATAAACACTATTTTTAACAGTTTAACTTTTAGGAATAGATAAATAATTTTGATTAGGAAAAAATACTAACTGCTTTCAAAACATGTCCTTTAGTGATCGAAAAAATTTCGATCTAAAACTAAAAGAATTTTCGATCTAAATAGAAAACTAAAAAAAATTTTCAAAACTAAAAACGACGTTTTTATTTTAACTCAATTTTACATAAAATATATTTTTTCGGTAAAAATCGGGGTCCTTGTGCATTTAAGGTTTAATATTGAAAACGAAAGATCACCCAAAGAAAACGAAAAGTGAAATTTCGCCCAATATATTTGGGTGAAATTTCGCCCAAAAGCAAAAAACGAAATTTTACCCAACAAAAATGCAAAATCGCCCAATTTTTTTGGGAAATTCGTATGGAAAAAAATTGGGTGATTTTCCATTATTTTTTTTGGGCGATTTTTCCTTGGGCGATTTTGCGGAGAGCTGAATAAACATTTAAATGTGTGTTTACGAAATATGCAAACTCTAGCACAGAAAACTTTAATTTGTCTCATCATTATCATCTTCATCATCATTATTACCGACATCACCTACATCATTAGAGTCCACATCATTACATTAGCGTTATCATTCCAATTAACATCATCATACTCCCCATTGACATCATAATCATCATCATCATCATCGGCAACGTCATCATTATTATTACACTTAATATGCACCTCGAATGCTTTCTTTACTCATTTCATGCCGGGTCGTTGAGTGACCGAGGCAATATAGAAGCTGAGAAGCGGTCACTTAAAGCTGTTGACCAACATTATTCACACCATCCTTGGCACCCTATGCCCGATCACTCACATTTACATGACCACTATCCATCCACCCACCAGCTACCTACCTTTGTTAGTTGGTTTTCGTTTATATTTTATTTCTCTTTTTTATTCAGTATTTTTCTCACTCTACCATTTTTTTTTTTTTGGTCACGCAGTTATTTTTACATTTTTCATGCTCGCATAGTTGTGACATGATGTCCTTGCGAGAGACCGCAATTTTCACATTATTCGTTACGTTCTATTTGTTTTTTTTTTATTTTGTTTTGGTTCTGCTTGTTTTCTTATAATTTTTTTTTTTGTTTCTTTAGCTTTTTTTTTTTTTTTGTTTTCTTTAAGGACTTAATGATTTATTTTATTTGGTGCTGGAATCTCATTATTTCCTTGCATTTTCCTTGGCAGTTTTTTCACTGTGACGGTTCCGCTCTGTGCAGCCAACCGTGTGTGTCGGAGTTGAAATGAAAATAAATAAAATTTATGGAATTTTTAAAAATTTCTCATTTGACGAATGGTGTCGGATAGAAATGCTCTCAAGAAAATATTTATTTATTTGCATTTTTTCTTTTTTTTAATAAAATTTTTTAATTAAAAGTTTAAATTTTAAATTTTTTTGTTTTACGTTGAGCTTTATTAGTTAGTCTGAAAGATTCCTTAAATGAAACAGAGCAAGTCCCGCTGATTCGATACTTTGTTGTGATGCTAAAAGTTCGACATTTATTATGAAATTATGCCACGATAGCACTCCTGACTCCTTATAAGGAAGGATTTTACCTTAAAGTAGACGTAGTTACCTTTTCAATGATATCCTATTTAGGAAAATCGGATTTAAATTGACTGAGCTATATTGTCTCAAAATATACCCCATTTTGGATGCGACAAATAACTCTAAAAATTAATAACTTCGGATTTGGTTTTCTAAACAACAAACCAATCCAAGAAAAAAATTTGAGACAAATCGAAGATGGTCAGTGCAACTGATATTACACTTCAATGTGAAATGGGCGATACCCATTTTCGAATTTCAATGACATTTTTTAAAATCTCTCTTAAGATTCTAAACAACAAAAAACATATAGATTAGGTAAGTCAAGGTTAAGTCAGAACAGGTTTAGTCAGGATAGGTCAGTATAGGTTAGGTTAGGTTAGGTTAGGTCAGGTTAGGTTAGGTTAGGTTAGGTTAGGTTTGGCTAGGTTAGGTTAAGGAAGGTAAAAGTTAAAAAAAAGGGTGCAAAACAATACTCTGTCTCGTGGCAACGCCTTTAACTCCGCAACTGGGGAATATAATGATCATATAATTGTACGCAACGCCTTAAGAATATAATGGGAGAGAATATAATGGAAGCGCTAACAGAATTTGGAATTCCACGCAACCACTCTAGGATAATAGCGAACTGCTTTGATAGAAAAGTACTGCGCTACACAACAACGAGGGCATCAAGATGTATAATGTCTCCGGTTGTGTCCCTCAGGGGCCGGTCCTAGGGCCCCTGCTATGAAACGTCATGTACGACGGCATTGTCAGACGCACAGTTCCCACAGGCGTCAATATGGTAGGCTTTGCGGACGACCTAGCGGTTGTGGCAACTGCAAAACACCTCGAAGAAGTCGAGGCACTCAGTAGTGTTGCAATTGACACTATCTATAGCTGGCTTATATCAGTGAGGCTTTGCCTAGCTGAGCATAAAAAGGAGGCGGTGCTCATAAGTAGCCGCAAAAAGATGGAAGTTGCAAGCGTCAATGTTAACGGGACGGTGGTGCAAACAAATGCATTTATTAAACACCTTGATGGAATGATTGACTCCCGATTTACATTTAAACAGCATCTCCAGTATGCCCACAAAAACGCATCCGACGCATGAATGACTCTATCGAGGATAATGCTTAATACTAATCGTTAGTGTAGAACGATCCATCGTGATGTATAGGTCAACGGTATGAGCCACAACAATGAAGACAAAGTCTTAACTGTAAGGAATGAACCTGTTTACAGACTCGATGCACTCAGAGTATGTTGCGTCTTCAGAAAAGTTCCCGAGGATGCAGCATTATTCCTAGCAAGCTCGATACCCATCGACCTTCTAGTAGATAAGACGCTTCTGACTACCAACAGCAACACATCCATTTGCAAGAAAGTTGCTAGAGAAAGAAGCATGCTGAAGTGGCAAGACTGCTGAAATATATCTCCGAAGGGTTTCGCTGGACATACCAGCTCATTCCGAACATAGCCGATTGGTGCGGAAGAAGGCACGGCTCAGCGAACTTTTATCTGACACAGATATTTTTTTTTTAGCTTTAAACCAAGGATTTCAGGTGGAATACCTATTCAGTCAAGTCTGCCTTGGTTCAAAATGGGGTGATAGATTAGTGGGAAGGAAAGGTTAATCAAGTGATGCCTTTACCTCAGTCAATTCAAGTTATAAGGCAATCTTATCCACAAACTTCTCTACCATCAACTACAACTTCAAGTCGTAAATATTGATGAATTTTCAATTTCAGTTGATTAGAAAAGAGGTCAGAAAATTGCAAATGCCAAAGGCTTAAAGCGTAGGACCTTGGCCTGGCCGGGAATTGAACATGGGTTCTCTGAGGTAGCAGTCGAGCACGCTACCTACTCGACTACCGAGGCCACCCATGAGTGCTTCAGAGCATACTTCTTCGAATATAAGCACACGGTTAATCCATACTGCTCACACTGTCCGTCAAATACAATTGAAAATGCAAACCATGCTTTATTTGAGTTTCCCAAGTTTAATAAAGCCCACCTTGAGGCTTTGAACAAAACTTGACACAACAAAACTTGATGTCCCTAATACTGAAAAGTGAAGAGAACTGGTCAGTATTTAGTACCCTCACTAAAACTAGGGGAAAGGTAAGGAAAGGTAAGGAAAGGTAAGGAAAGGTAAGGAAAGGTAAGGAAAGGTAAGGAAAGGTAAGGAAAGGTAAGGAAAGGTAAGGAAAGGTAAAGAAATGTAAGGAAAGGTAAGGAAAGGTAAGGAAAGGAAAGGAAAGGAAAGGAAAGAAAAGGAAAGGAAAGGAAAGGAAAGGAAAGGAAAGGAAAGGAAAGGAAAGGAAAGGAAAGGAAAGGAAAGGAAAGGAAAGGAAAGGAAAGGAAAGGAAAGGAAAGGAAAGGAAAGGAAAGGAAAGGAAAGGTCAGGTCAGTTCAGTTCAGTTCAGGTAAGGTAAGGTAAGGTAAGGTAAGGTAAGGTAAGGTAAGGTAAGGTACGGTACGGTAAGGTAAGGTAAGGTAAGGTAAGGTACGTTATGTTAAGGTAAGGTAAGGTTACGTAAGGTAAGGTAAGGTAAGGTAAGGTAAGGTAAGGTAAAGAAAAGTAAAGTAAAGTAAGGTAAGGTAAATTAAAGTAAGAAAAGGTAATATAAGTTTGAATAAGCTTGGGTAAGGCTAGGTAAGGTTAGTTAAAGTTAAGTAAGGTATGTTCAGGACAGCTTAGTTAAGTCTAGGTAAGTTAAAATAAGATAAGGTTAAAGAAGAGATAGGCTGCTAAATCTATTTACTTCGAAAAGATGATTAGTCCCAGCTTATACCATTAAAATCTACTCCACAACTCAATAGAACTGCCATGAAACCATCTAGTGCTCCCAATTTATCTAAGTATACGCTAACGTCTACACCTTCAATACCCTATAAAAGTCACAGGCAACGAGTTTGTCATATCCTCTATTAATGAGAAGGGACTACCCAGATCCTGGAGTTGGTCGCCCAGTCTGGGGAGTAGGTGAACCGTTTGACTAGATCAACGATAGCGTATGCCTACGAGGGAATAGCATTGATTCATTAATATTGTTAGCACGGGGATAGTCGTTACGCTCGACAGACGTACTGCCACAGTCTCCACCGGCACGGCACATTGGCCTTGTGCTCTCTGGATAGTCTTAAAAAGGCTGGTAAAAACGATGTTTATATGATGCATAAAATATTGTATAAAGAGGTGTCAAATTTGGGTACTCCGAGTGTGGAAAGTATATCTTAATACCCTCGGAGTACCAGTTTGAAAAAAGGGACGAGTTCAAGAAGTGTCAAATTGGGTGCTGCAAGTGTGAAAAGTTTATCTTGGTAGCCTTGGAGTACCAGTTTTGAGACGGAGGAAAATAGTGGTGACCGTGTGTCACACACAATCAAGTGCGATGGGGTCTACTCTGTAGCACGTCCAATAGTGGTGGTTTCTTCCTTCACAGTCATGAGTGATGAATGCAGATGTGTTGGTGTTGTGATTGGTGCGTATAAATCCCTTTTGCCCGGGGAGACTATCGATGGGCTGTCCCTTCTGGGAGTATAGTGCTGGCTGTGGTAGTTCAATGTCGTGAATAGATGTGTGATCGGCGTGGAGTTGTGCTAAACAACCGGGTGGCAATGCCCTACATTGTCAGAGATGTCAGATGGGTCTCGATTTCCACCAATAAATGTGGATGATGACCCAACTAATCATCCATAATTGGTTGCGTTCCAGAATTGTTGCTATCCATACAGTATATTTATTAATTTAAATATACACTTAAGTATGGTGTGCGACCGGTGTTGAAACTACTATGACAGGGAGGTGGTCGCGTCTGGAGTCATGGAAGTGAAGCCTAGGAGAGGTATGACGGAAGTCGTATATTCATTAGCATGCGTCCTGAAGATTTATCTCTTGGGCATCAATTCCATGAACCTCGACCCCATTGCCATGGGGCAAAGTGGAATTAAGCCTATACGGCAGGTGTCTGGTTTCATTAAATGGAAACACCTATTTCTATTCTCCTTCTTTCTTGTAATTCCTACAAAAATGGCTGGCATTAACCCGTATTCTTACGGCATGCCTATCTTTAGACAATGTCCTTTTATAACTCCTTCCATTTTTGTAACATCTTCCCTTTCCATCTGTGCAAGCTTCGTTGTACGATATCAAATAATATTATACACTTTCTTTCTATTATTTCAACTAGAGTTTTTAAAATGAAAAAGGCTAAAAACGATAAAATATTCTTACACAAAAGTGGGTATTGCTCCATCCTCACTTGCCCACCCTAACATATTAAATTAAAATAAAATTGTAAACATAGAAACTTTTCAACAATTTTAAAATGCCTCAGCTGTACAAGCGTTACTTGGGAAAACTTCAAAACAAACAAACATTGCCAAAAAGACAGACAACGAAACATAAAAAACTCGTCAATTACTGTCATGTTGTAGAAAATAAAATCTTACGAGCGAAATAAAAAGTCCCCAAACTCTTATTTTTAACTTAATTTATATTTTAGAATTTAACTTAAAACTTTTTTTTTCGTAGCCGCTACCCTAAACTCGAACTTGGAAGTGTTCAAAAATGCCGTTTGATTGAAATGGTCTGACAGGCAGGCCGCTACGAAAATTACTACTAGACCTTTTCAAGTGTATTAGTCCTTGTTAAAGATAACCTAACAAATTTAAGGTCATCAATAAAAAATCTGAAAGTTGGCGCACATGATGTAAGCAAAGAGCTGATGCACTTAAGATGACACGCCCCTTTTGGGTGGTCATTTTTATTATGCTCATTTCTAAACACTCCCTGTGGCGTTGCAGGGTAAGTAAACCTACCTACTTTATAACAAGTACTTAACCGCTATTTCTTCATACATTTTTATTTCTTCTACCATATTTTTTTTTTCACTTTTCTTTTAAATGTCAAAATGTACCGTAGTGAATTTTACGTGTCACACAATATCAACAACAATGAATTCGCTCTACACCAACCTGAAAGTATGACCAACGAGTACGTATGAATGAACCAACACACTGGCACTAATGTGATTGTGGTCGGTCAGCCAGTGTGTTGGCTGAAGGTTAAGAGAGTTGGGGCAATTCGGTGCAGGTTCGGTTTATTATGATGACTTCTGCTGCTGCTATAGCTGCTGGCATTGACCAACATCAGTGTGTTAAGCCACGACGTTGTTAAATAAAAGCATTCTTAACAAATTGTAGCAACTTATTTTGAGCTGTTTCTGGGGAACACGCTGCTTCATGACCATGTTGTTTTTGTTATTGTTACTGGTATTGTACTTATTCCAGCTTGACTGCTGTGTGTTTCCTGCGGCTATGGTACTCCATAAAAATAGCAGCTGTGAACAAATAAAATAATAAAATAAATTGCCATACTTTAACGCGAACAGCTGATTGATTTGTGTTGAGTTCTTTTGATGTATCCAACAAATAAGTAGGTATATTTTATGGTTACATATTAAATGTGCAGGACTATTTGTAGAGGTTTCAGTTGAAAGATAAAAAAAACAAAACCGCATGAAATGGTTTATTAATTCTTTTTACTGCTTGCCTCCTCGTTGCAATTCGTGGTTATATTTTTTGTAAATCATTTATTCATAAGCAGCAGTTTCCGGTAAAAATCTCAAAAAATGACAACGGAGATAACTAGGAAGAAAGTTAATTGAAGCTTCCTACCAGCTTGTATCTTATATCTTCAGCAACTCATCCAACTTACAATCGGTGCAGCAAAATATATACAAATAAATATTTGTTGCCAACTTTCAACGCTAGAAATGTTCATCTTTTGCCTTGTTCTGCTCTATGCTATGTTGGCAGGAAACCGCCAAACAGTTATTTATAGCGTGTCGTTAATCATAATCGGCACATAATAAAAAATAAAACAGACTCGCACTAATTTATGTGGAAATGACTTAATTTCCTTATGCTAGCTGGCTGGCTGAGCTTTTCTTGTTGATTTTCATCATGTTCTTCTGAATTTACAGCAACAATGCGAGCTGCTATTCAGCTGTTGGTAAGGCTGCATAATAAACAGTCAACAGTAGATGAATTATTTATTAACAATATATATTGTATATTTTAGTCTTGAATGCTAACTGTTATTTTCCAGTTTTTCTGTCATTGTTTTTTTTTTCTTTATTTCTTTTGTACAATCTCACAACTCATTTATCATTTAATAGAAACTAACAGCAGGGAAATAGAAGACATTTTGTCATTTAAAAAAAAAAAAAAAACAAAAAAGAGGAACAGGAGAACATTCTATATTTTTTGGCAAAAATATTTTTTAAAGTCTTGCGCCTTAAAAAGAAAAAAACAGTGGTTAATCCTGAAAATGCTTTTATTGTTTTTCAAAGTATTCTCTACAATGATCAATACACTTTTGCATTTATTTGAAACCAGTGGCGGAACTACATACGGGCTGAAAGGGCCCTCCAAGGGGGGTGGCTAAACCTTGGAGAATTTTTTGTATGGGAAAAAACGAAAAAAGTCAAAAAAGACGTTTCAGCCCCCCCCCCCCCTTGGCAAACAAAAGAATAGTTTCAGCCCCCTTTGGCGAATCCTAGATCCGCCACTGTTTGAAACGATTTTCGAAATAGTTTTGTCACTCTGAAGTTTGTTCCCCGAAACCAGGTTGTTGAAGGCCTCAACGGTCTTTTCGGGCGAAGAAAAACGCTCACCACGCATTTGTTTCTTCATGTGAAGGAAGAAGAAGAATATGTAATTGGATGTCTTGGATAAAGTCAGGACTGTTATACCATGTCTACACAGAGAGTTTAGTTTGAGTTTACTTTGAATTCAACCATAGCTGTTTACACAGAGTTGCGTCGGCAGAATTGTATTTAGCGTGTCATTTCTTTGTTTACTTTTGTGTTCTGCCACCATCGTTACATCAACTCAACTTGAGGATAAGTCTGGAGCCATCCCTGCGTACACTTGCGAGTGCTTCCTGGCATTACTCAAATCGGAATTTTTATCGGTCCATACTGATATAAAGATCTCAGCTTTTACACTTGCCCAAGTTTTATTCTTCGCTTTTTTGTTCATTTTTTTCAAATTAAATTTCACAATTTTAGAACAGCTGTTTTTGACATTTCTCACCACAAAATTGTACAGGTTGCATCTGATTGTGCCTTTTTTAAGAACATTTGCATACTTTTAGATATTTCTAAAAATTGAGTTTTGTTAAACACAGGAACAAAATTGAGTTTGGTTGAGTTTAATCTTGCAAAATTGAACTGGAGAACTCAAGAGGTTATTTTGCGTTCAATAGAAAAACTCGACTTTGTACTGGAAACTCAAACTAAACTCGCTGCGTAGACATGGCATAAGGCGGTCATATTTACGAATTTATTTTTTTTTTTTTTTTTTTTAAATACATATCTCCTTTTAATCGTTATTTTTATTTCAGCGATTATCAATATTTTGAAATTTTTTGTAATAGGGGTATTCTTTATGCACAATAGAGTGTCCCTTATTTTGCGATTTTTGTAAATGTCAAGGGGCTGAAAGGTTTTTTATGCGTTTTTATATTCTAAGAACGAAACTAAAATAAATTTTTTTTACGACAACGTTTACCCGTGCCAATTGGGCCCGAAAGTTTCAAAAAAATGTATGCAAGAAAATTATTCTTGCGGCTATCCTTTCCCAGACCTTATGCCTCTCCACTTAATTTATGTAAATTCTCGTACAGCACCAATTAATTTTTAAAAATATTTCGCTCATTGTAAAAAATTGTATGAGAATATGGAATAAACAAAAATATAAAAGTAAGCAGACTAATCTGCACAGCTATTGTTGACGAGTTGAGACGCTAAAAGTTCGGTTCTTACGAACTAAACGTCTTGTCAAACTGTTTCGTTTAGTTTCGATGAGTTTACGTTTGTTTATTTTGGGTTCCAATATTGAAATTAATCCAAGCGAACATTTTCCTCTTCACTCGTTACGGAGCAATTCATCTATTTTGGTCAGGCCTTTAGAACAACATTCGACAAATGGCCGCCCAGACTCTGTTGATAGAAGTTCGTTTTTTTAAGAAATTTTCTATGACGTTTTGGCATAATTCCAGATATATTATTGCAATGGCTCGTTAAATTTATTTCCTTTAGATAAAAAATGGTCTCCGAGTTATTGTTAAACACGTTATCTCTCAAAAAAATCCCAGACTAAATAATCCAGTGGTGTCAAATCGCACGAGCTCGGTGGGAGATTAAAAAAAAAAAATAAATAACTGGCCATTTCAGCCCTTGAAAGGACTTTGACCTAGCTTCTTATGATCAATTGTGTTGTGCGTGTTATTAAGTTTGTACACAATTGACCAAGAACCGGACCTACATGCTTAACGCCGACTCCGAACGGCGATGAACGGAAAGTTCTCGTTCTCAAGAAGCTTTACATGGCATTTTGATTACTCTCTGAGGTTTGCCATTGTCTGCAGAGAGGTGGCGGCCGTACAGAAAAATTATTTTAATTCAAAATTAAAATAATTCAAATAATTTTCTGTCGCTGCTGGGGTTCGAACCTGGGTTTCCAAAGTTCTTTGACATAGCGGCCACGCACTTTAACCAACTACGCCACGGACGCCACTACGGTGGGAGATTGATGAAAGATAATACCACGATGACACTTCCTATGGAATCAATTAATCTTGCGTCCATTGTGTGACAAGTTGTGCAGTTCTATTGAAAACAAATGTCTTTCACATCCATGCCAACCAGTTCATTCTATATCTATCATACCACGATATCTACCATGATTTCTACCGTACCATTTTCACTCATCTAAATAAGGTTCAATATCTTTTATGGAAAATTAGAAATCTCGATTGCAGATGTGTCAAAATTAAGCTTCTATTTAGAAGAGAAGTATTAAGCCTTAATACCCAGCCAATTGTTTTAAAAAAGTAATGTTGAATAGTAATGGAAAGAGAAATGCTTACCAAAATAAAGTTAAACTGAAAAACAAAAACCAAAAAAAAAACTGTTATTGATTTACTTTCCACAAATGCCTTACATATAGCCCTTTACACGAACCACGAACAAATAATAAAGCATGCCAACTTTTGCAATATCCAAAGTTTTTATAACCGAGAAAAAAATAACATCATTTCCAATGCTCTTGAAGGCGTTTTGCCCCTTCCATATCAAACCGCCACTTGTTACGCGCACAAATATTTAATCGTTTGACAGCAAAATTAGCAAAACGTCAAATACAACAAACAGTTTAACAGGCGAGTGACAAACGGCATCCAGCTAGCACGACGACGACAACGACGATAAGAACAGGAATGACGACAAGGACGAATGACAGCTGCACAAATGATCATTTGTTTTGTCACTTCGCCGACTTAACGTAAACAAAATGTCTGCGTTCTCGTCCAGTGTGAAACAACAAATACACAAAGTCGGCCACTCTTGGCCAGAACGACAGGCATAAAGTTAAAGCTATGGAAACGGAAGTGCAATAATACAATTATAATAGTGCGGCAGGCTGGCGAGGGGGTGGCTCAAAAGCAAAGCAGCATAAAAACTTCTAATGAAAATATAAACACTTGAATATATTGACGCATCCAATAAGTTGTCACTTGTAGCTGCCATTTGTCCGTCTGTCTGTGCGTTTGTCTATCTGTTTATGTCACTTTTATGATGATGATGACACTCTTTTATAATAATCGACAGCTTGGCAGACGTTGTGCTTTGTGCTGCAATAGCTTCAAGTAATTGGGGAGCAATAGAAGAGCGTGCGTAGAAGGAAATTCCACTTTTCTGATTTTCTATTTTTTTTTTTTCCTTAATTCACAGCATGTGATGAGTGATGGACGAACGCACGTGATATCATTAAAAGTGCAAAGCATCAAACTTGTCAAAAATTTATCATCATAACATAACATCACATCATATCATTCACAGTGGCAAATGTCAAGACGTCAAAGAGCAGCCAACAACAAATATAACGAGTTGAACACACAGTGCTTCTTATTTTTGTTGTTGTTGTTGCAATTATTATGTACGCTACGTTGCGTTTCGCATAATTCGTGATTATCAAAGCTGCGACATGTCAGCAGCAAAAGCAACAGCAACATTGACAGCACTATTATCGACAACAACCACAACAATAACGACATCAGCATCTTCTCAACTTCATGTTCATTGTGGCTTTTCCTACCCGCGTCAATTATTGCAACACCAGGTTTTCCCATAAAACAACCCGATTCTCCATCATAAGAAGAACTCATCATAATTTATATATGAATATGTATGTATGTATGCAGCGCTTAGCAACAGTTCTCAGATGCGTTACACATACTTACAACAACATCAAAAGCATTCTTCTCATCATCATCACCATCATCATCATTATCAACATCACCAGCAGCAGCAGCAGTGGCATTTGTGCAACATCAAATATAGCAGTAATTTCCACCGGATGCTGATGCGTGACACAATGAGACGGAAGCCAACGCCGTTGCCTGGTCTGGACAAGTCAGTGAAAACTATTTGCATTTCAATGGCTGACATTTACACCGTTATGCGGTAAATCAAATAAATTCATTGCACTACAAGTTCAATCGAGCGATGTTGAATCAATCGAGCATTGATAAATAAATCGATGCAGCACATTTGGGCAGCCTGTCAGGAAGTAGTATACAATGTACGGAGATGAAATGCAGTCAGAAAAGCTGCTCAAACTTTGTATTAGAAGAAAGTTACATTCACTAAAAGTGTTGAAGTTATACTTTATAAAACGCCGGAGTCAATTTTATTAACATTGTTAACTTAGTTACTTTTCCCATTGTAAAGGGCCATTTTCTAGCCTATCCACTATGGTCCCAATGACAAGGTTTTGAGGCAATAAATCACAGGAACCAGCTAGATCTTTGAAATTTCGTACAGATGATTATAACGTGTTTTTAAGTTTTCAGTAAAAAATTCAAGTCAATCGAGCAGTGCCACGCCCATTTCCAGTAGGTTGATTATAGTGACACTGCGGTTGAAAATCACGGGGAATTTATTATTGTCTAATTTTCAATTAACGCACTATAATTCTCACCAATAATTTTTGTAAACATTTCAAGTCAATCCGCCTACTGCCACGCCCACCTCCAGTGAGAGCTCTCTTTGAAATTTAGCGAAAATTGTATCATTCTGTTTGATATGACATATATTTAGCAACTAACTTAAAATCACAAAATAATTCGTTAAAACATTTCAGAAATTTACTTAAAAAAGAATGGTGTTTGGATTGTAAAGGTATCATGAATCAATCTAAAAAGAGAAAATTTAATTAATACGTACAAAAAACTGGCTTTTGTAATAAATTCTTACCTGACACTTTTCTGATTCATCAACTTCTAATTCGAAATTAAAATAAAATGATTCCTCTTCGTCCTCTTCAGAATATGAAATAGCTTTATTTATAGCTGCATTTGACGTACTTGGCAGTTGATACTCATGGATTTCAGGAATCTTAAGAAGAGAAATAACTTCTCTTGGCAACTGCAAACTTCTCTTTTTTGAAAGACGATTTTTCAGATATATACTTGATAATAATGGGTTAGAAGAATCCAGGGCCCTGTTAAAAACATCCATTATATTATGCTCCCTAGAATCCTTTCGTGCGTGCTCCATGCGGTCTTTTTTATAAAATTTGTTTCTCGCCTCAGAAGCATGTTCACCAGCACATCCGAGAGGTACGATTGACGCTTGCAATATTTGATAAGAATGTGCTAAAATTTTATGTAATGTCGCTGACATTGGGTACCATTCATAATTTTTAAAATAAATATCTGCAGTCTCACCGCAAAATTTTTTTAAGTGGTCGCCACTTATTTCAAATTCAGAGTTAATGGTGATAAGAATTATATGTAAATGTTTTAAAAAGTCGATATTAATGTTGGTTATAGAAGAAAATAGTTCCGGATTAGAAAATGCTTTTCGTGCCGTATTGCCGTCGTTTGTGGAGCCACTCCCATTAGTTTTTGGCTTATGGACATGAAGGCCCATGTTTTGCCAAAATTGTTCTTGAATTTCACTCTTTCTCTTTAGCATAAGAAGTTTATCCTCAGCACTCCGAATTTGCCATTTTTTAATATTAAGTCTATATGAAAGATTAAGGACAAATTCGAAGCATCGAATCCAGGCGTGTAATGGGCTTATACCATATTTTAATGTATTCGATTTTGGCTGAAACACCGATGAGCTTAAATCTTTTATCGACAAAAACTGTTTCGGATTTCCACCGCATATTGGACACGACTGAGTACTCTTTGTTCCCGTTAGTACGTTCAACACTTTTCCATCAATTAAACTCATAATAAGCTCGTAGTTTACAGTGATCTTTCTACTGTTTACCATATAATATTCCATAGGCTTAATATTTGATATTTCCACATCAAGATTTGCTTTTTCTTTCAATATATGCTCTTTAGTTTCCTTTATAAATTCAATTTTAAGTGGTCGGCAAAAACGGACTGATTGAGGAGTACGGTTATTCCAAACGACTGCATTACTTGATGTGACTATTTTTAATGGTATAACTGACGTTACAAAGAGCGAGTTATCTAAACTTTCCGGGGAATTGCTGGTAAATATTTGTTTGAATGCACTCTGTCCTGTGGAACCGTCAAAACCGTAACTTAAAACAAAATTTATTTCATTGACTTCATCCATTTGCAGCAGAACTTCTTCCTGGCATGACAAAATTCTTTTTGCTGTATGATCAACTAAACTTTGGAGAGGAATATATGCTGATGAATCCGTTACCGTTAATCCATCGGGTCTGCATGCCAACTTGCTCTCTAGAATACTATTGTAACTGGGGAAAATATCACAGTTTCTTGACTTGCACATCTGTCTTATGTTAGTATATTGCTGTTTTGTTAAACTATTCTCTAGCAAAAAGCTTAATGCTTCTTCAGGGGAGAGCGGTAATGGCATTTTCTCGTTAGAAGTTATTTTTTTTCTCATTCTAGTTGCTTCTAATGGAGACGAGGCAGCTTTCTTTAAAATAAAATTTAAATCATTTTCTTTTGCTAAATTAGCAGAAATAGAAGCAGCATGAATCAAAAGCATGGCATCATTTCCCTGTTCGGACGACACTTCTGAAGCCATTTTTCTTTTTTGTCACTCACTTCCCTCACCATAACCCACATAAGGACGGCCTTTTTTCTTTGCACCATCCCTTTCTAATAGTTTGAACACAGTCTCACGAGATAACCACACTCTTTCATTTTCCAGAAAACGCTTCGTGGTCCTCCGGTTTTTAACCCACTTTTGTTTAGCATGTGCGCAGAAATTATTAATTTGATTTTTCACTGTCGTCATACAGTTGTCATTGACACTTCTATTAAATTTCGCAGAAATCCAGTTGATAACATTATTGGGTTTTCTATCATTTTCCAACCAAAAGTTAAAAATATCCAAATTTTTAAGTTTTACATTATCTGGAAATAGATTTTTATAAAAAACGGCAGATTGGGGCAGATCGTTTTTCTAAAAACTTTTAGTACATATTATTACCTTTCCCCACACATAAATTTTTTCACGGATACTCTCCGATAAACATAGTTCTACTCCAAAGAACCTATGGACGACAACATAAACTGCACAAAAAATACAACACATGTTGATACAAACTATTATTTACCACATATTTTTTTGTTTCAATTTTTAATAACATTTTAATTTGCATACCTTCACAAGTGTTTTCCATTTTACAAAATTATTATAATCTTCACAGTGCTTGTTTGGTGAGCCAAATTCCTTTGTTGTTTGTTTATGATTGAATGTCAGAAAATGTAACAAAGAAATCATGACAACTTTGACAACTCGGCATGTCGTCAAGGGTTGCCACCTGACTCTAATATTTAACAGTTGAGTGTTTCAAAGTGTTAAATATAAAATTCCGTTATTATTTTTTTCAAATGATTGACTTTGAAAATTGACTTTTTGCCTCAAAAACCTGTCATTGGGACCATAGTGCTATCGAACATATATGAATTTTAGGGCTTAAGCACGGTACAACATATTGGATAGACATGGCAAGTCTAATGACATGTGGGATCAGCGAAAGCTAATGGAAAATCAAAAATTTTTGATTTGTTTGATAACTTGGTAGGTAGTCAGAAACTTTTTGGTAGAAGTGTACCTTTTTGAAAATTTCGAGTTTGAGTATTTTTACGAAAAATATTCCCAAAATTCAAACTTCAAAAACAAAAAAAAAAAACATCACGGACTTTTTCTTTAGCTATTTGTACAAAAAATTACTAAAACCAAAATACGGATAAAAAAATTATGGCTGCTGGAATTTCACATTTTTTCAAAATGCCTCGTAGTTTCTATTTCTGGCATTTCGAACACAAAACCAAAAAAACAAAAAACAAATCATAAGAACTGGAGAAAACGTTATTTCTCATTTGAAATGACTTACGAATCTGAAGACAAAATTTGAAATTATATAAATCCAAGATGGCGAATCCAATATGGTGTACCCATTTTTCTGCTAAAGTATGCTTTTTCACAATTTTTAGATCAGTAATCATTCTTTAGGGGTTTTTTAATAGTAGATTACGAATCTGAAGTCAAACTTTGAAATTATATAAATCCAAGATGGCGGATCCAATATGGCGGACCACTATCTGGCTAAAGTTTGCTTTTACAAAATTTTTAGGTCCGTATTCATTTTTATATTTGTGAATAGTACACTAAGAATTCTATAGAACAAATTTCAAAAAAAAAATGGAGCCAATGGTCCGCTATATTAGATCCGACATTTTAAATTTTCAAAATTTACAAAAACTAACTTCAGATTTGCGACTCCAATAACCCATACATATACATTATAGCCACTATAATACAAATCTAATAGAAAATGGACACTAGTGGTACCCAATATTGAATCCGTCATTTTGAATTTTCAGATTTTTCTAGATGTGACCTCAAATTTGTAATCAGTAACCCCGAGTAAGAAAATTCAGACAAAAATATTCAGTAGAAAAATGTATGACTCAAAGGGTTAAAAAAAATATTATATATTTAAAAATTTTTTTTTCAGTTTTAATTTTTGGATTTTTGGTCTATTATTTTTTTTCATTCACTCTTAACATAAAAATGCATAAGCATAGGTATCTTCAGGGAGAGTAAAGAGGGAAAAGGCCAGGCCTCCTGGTCTTCAGAAAAATGGAAAACCCTATATTATTGTATGAAAAAATTAAAATACCAGTAATAATAAGAACTTCTCCCCCTGGCATAAAATTCTGGGGACGTAATGTGGAATTTGGCATCAGTTGTGGCAAAAACTGTCATGCATTTATAAAAAAACGTTGGTTCCACGCGTATTATTCTCGCAAACAAAAATGTATAGGAAGCCACGCGCGAGGGAAGAACCCTGAGAAAACAGAGGCAAGTTGAAATTTTTGACTCAACAATTGATGATGAGGGTATCTTATATGGTCTGGGAATAGATGATACTATATAAGTTGAAACAAATTAATATATACCTAAATAAACTACTTTTAAAACTTTTAACGCGTTTTTCTCAAAAAGGCTGTTTAAAACCGGTGGACAGCATTACTCGAAAACTATGCTAAGAATCGCTACCAAATTTATTTCACTTATTAAGTAAATATGACTGGTACTTTTGATTGTTCAATATTTATTTTGGAAAAATGCTCTTATTTTTATGACCTAAAAAAAATACTTTTTTTAGTCAAAAATCAGTTTTTTACCTACCATTTTGGAAAAAATCAACATTTTCGCTTAAAAAACTTTAGTAGGCCCTTAAAGTAATTAAACAATTTTTCGTAATTGTGTTATGTGTTGCTTCAGAAAGTATTTTAACAACATTTCAGACATTTTTTCAAATTTATACGATTTTTTTTTTAATACAAAAATAAAAGAAATAAAATTTTTTTTTAATACAACTTTTTTAATACAACTGGGTGGCGTCCATGGCGTAGTTGGTTAAAGTGCGTGGCCTCTATGTCAACGAACCTGGAGACCCGGGTTCGAACCCCAGCAGCGACAGTAAATTATTTGAATTAAATTAATTTTTCTGTACGGCCGCCACCTCTCTGCAGACAATGGCAAGCCTCAGAGAGTAATAAAAATGCCATGTAAAGCTTCTTGAGAATAAGAACATTCCGTTCATCGCCGTTCGGAGTCGGCGTTACGCCTGTAGGTCCATTTCTCGGTCAATTGTGTACAAACTTAATAACACGCACCACACAGTTGATCATAAGAAGCTAGGTCAAAGTCCTTTCAAGGGCTGAAATGGCCAGTTATTTATTTTTTGTTTTTTTTAGAAAGAAAATGGAATTTTTTTTTTCGAAAAGTAAAATATCACTAATCTGATAATTTTCATCCGATTCTTAAATTTACAGCTCATTTTAATAAACAATTCAATGAAGAACGAAGTGCATCCCGAGTTGTTTAAAAAAAAAAATATACTTCAATTGTTGTTTTTATTACTTTTTTGATTAAATACTAAGAAAAACTCTTGTAAAACACTTTTCCAACTATCGGGCTCTTGAGCGAGTTCTTAAAATTCATCAATTTATAGATTTTAGTTTTATATCAAATCGAATATTTTTGCCCTATGGCTTCAACATAAATAAAACTTTTGTAAATTAGGCCTATTAAGATGGGCCTTTATATACTTAATATATATATTTTTTTTTTTTTTTTTTATTATATTATTTTTATATTTATTCAGCACAAATGCGTCCGATGATGGTTTTTTCTGCCCTCTGATCGGCTTATTGTGGAAATGGAATTATCATGTGAACATTTTCGTGCGATAATTTTGTACAGCTTTTGAAGTGACAAGAGTGGATCGGTGAGCTCAATACGATTTTCACCAATGAAGCTCAATCAAAAGCCTCTGTTTATCGGTGGTACACAAAATTCAAGCAGGACCGTACTTCGTTCACTGACGAAATTCGTGAATAGCGAATGATAACGAATTGATAACGTTTAATCTTTATGTTACATACCAATGTAACTTCATGTTACAATTGAAGCATATCTGGACATTAATTCTACCAGCATACATACCATTTTGCATGAACGCATAGATGTGAAAAAGATTTATTCACATTGGATTCCACATAATTTGGGACTCGCTCAAAAGGAGGCTTTTATTGAATGGTGCTAAGAAATATTTCAGAAATACAATCTCGGTGCTTCAAAAGATTATATAAAATAGTGACTGGTGGCAAATAAGGGATATATGAAGTATGATACTGAAAGTAAACAGCAGTCGGCTGTATAGGCCTTTCAAGTTGAACCAAATCCAACAAAAGTTGTTCGAGTTCGAAGCCCTGCTTAGGAAATGGGCGCCTGTTTCTTACAAAAAACTGGTCATGTGGCCACGGTACCACTTCAGATACGTAAAACGGTCAATAGTACATTCGGAATAGTACATAGCCATTTGCTTGCCAAAAGAGTTACTTGTAATAAGGTAAACAAACAAGCGCCGAAGAGTTATTCTTCATCAAGACAATGCGAAGCTCTCACACTTCAGCTCAAACAAGAGCGTTTTAAAGTGCTCAAAACATGGAATTAATACATCATCTACCATAAAGTCCTGATTTGACATCCATTGACTTCATTTTGTTCCCGCATATTAAGGAAACACTGCATGGACAACTATTTTCAACGCCAGAAGAAATCGTTGATGCGTTCAAAAAATATGGTTTAAAGAGGAACTATGGAATGAAATAAATATTTTGACAAATGATTCGAACGCATTCAAAAATGTATTAATCATAAAGGAAAAAATATTTCGAAAAATAATAAAACTATTTTCAATGAAAAAAAATCGTTCTTTATATTTGTTCCCGAAATATATGTAGCAATCCTCGTAAGAGTTGAAGTGCCAATTTGACAAAGTAGAGATGAAAATGTTCTTGCTAGTTTTTATAGTTTTTCTTCTTATTTTTTTTTTTATTTTTATTTTTTATTGTTTTTTTTTTTTTTTTTTTTTTTTTTGAGCATTAAGTATGTACTCAAACAACTAACTTTTGAACTAAAATGCACTTATGCATATATTATTTTTAACGCATGTAACAAAAATTAAAAAAAACATATTTTTTTGAATTCATGCAGAACGATCATAGAACACATCTGCATATTTTAAGCATCTTAAAAAAATTTATGGACAATAAGCAAATTTTCTAATTTTCAAATTTTTCACGCAGCATGGATAGAAAGTTTTAACTAAAGGTCATGCAAATATCAAGTTGTTTCCCCGGTGGTCATTGAACGTCCAATATAAGAAAATATATGCATTATTCTTCTTTTTTCATTACTTTAAAACATTGTTTAACCTTAAAACCATAAAATCTTAAATTAAAAATTTACCTTTACACGAACATCATTACGGTAGCTCTGATGTTTCCACGTGTTCTCTTTAACGCTGTTATCAAAACCAAAACAAAATCAGGCAAAAAAAAAAAACAAACATCATCATTATATTCAATGTTTCCCACACGTTAAATACACCCAAAGGATAAACGCATTAAACACATCATAAAATGTAAATTAAATGTGCATTAAAACAACACCAACAACAAGGCTATCACCGCAAACAATACAAGACAATGGTAGTAAACAACATTTTTACTGCAACACAGATGCGGCAACATAAACATAAAATGATGCTTACACTGATAGATGGTAACATGGCACGTTGCTGATGATGAAGATTGGCAGTTAATATGAATAATGTGTGCAAATGAAACCGAAATTTGAAACATAGAAAATAATTAATAATAATTTATATGCGGCAAGGACATTAGAATAGGATAATTGTAGAAATTTAGAAGACACGCTATTGCCAGCGGCAGTGTTTGCAAGTGACTTTAACCCTGCAGTAGTCGCGCGGATTACATATGTAATCCAGTCATGCAACATTATGAATTTCACAATTGTCTGCAATCGATATTCATTGATTTTACGTACTATAAGAATTATGTTTATGTTGTTTTTTTAAATAAATATAATATAAAATAAAGTAATAATAAAAATTAAAACAAATAACTAAGCATTTTCAAATTGCCATCTCTTATTTTAAACTTTAAAAAACGGATTACATATGTAATCCGCGCGACCACTCTCGTCACATTTAGGTACGCGACTACTGCAGGGTTAAACTACTTTATAAATAAATTCGAGCACAATATTTGATAATATTTTGTGCAAAATTCCCATCACTTCAATGCAATACTTCCAACATTATTCCACTTCGCTCCTAAGGCAGTCAACAACGTGGCAACTTTATTCACAGTCTGCATGCGATCTTATGCTGCCAATTGTGCTGCTGTTGCTATTCTGATGTTGCTACTGTTGCTGCTGTTCTTGTTGCTGATGTGAAGAAATTTTTCATTTCTCTCCACGGAGAGTAGATTTGCACTAAAGTTTTCATCTTCATCGCCAGAGCTAATTTATAAAAGTAAATTCGAGAGCTTGAGCAGCAAACGAATTGGCTGTTCCGCAGGGAGTTGCTGCAGTTGTACACAAGGCTTCTTTTGGTGGACACAACTACGTTGACTTATTTTATACACATACATATTTGTGCCTTGAGCAAAAATGGCAAAGAAAAGGTGTGACGTCGACGGTTCTTGTTGGTGAGGCAGCATTGCTTGAGGCAGAGGATTGGTGAAGTGTGGTGGAAAGTGTCAGCAAGTGAAACTGCAAAACTTTGCTCATAAATTTCAAGTAATTTATTCATGGAACTGACTTATCACCGTGCACTTCAAGACAAAAACGATATCTTCTGTTTGCTAAGATGAAACAGACAGTCGACATACTAGACGACCAGTGGAAGGACTCTGATGGAAGTATAAAGCCAATGAAAAATCTTTGTTTAAATAAAAATGTATGAGATGCTCGTACAGACATGAATGTCATAATAAAAATATATCAGAATTATTGTGGCGAGCATCTTCTGAATAATCAAGCATTATTTCTGAAAATTCTATGAATATTCTTCAAAATTTATTCTCATCATATTTTAGTACGTATTTTATTATATATTTTATTATAATTTTTTTTTTTTTTAATACGTAACCTTAAAAAAATCATTTCATAATTCAAGTTGTAAGAAAAAACAAATCCTAAGAAGTCAAAATAAAATATATTTTAATGAGCGACACACAAAGCAATATTTTTGATGAAACGAAATTATTTGAACCTGAAATTAAAATCGAAGAATTATTTAAAAATTTTCTAATTTTCATTTTGAAAATTGATATGAAAATTTGTCTTCATAAGTCTTACACATTTCCCGCTTTTGGAGTGACAACTTTACGTATTTCCGCACAGGTTTCCAAAAAGGTTGAAAAGGACATTTTTCCAAAATGCATCAACGTTGCATGGAATTTTTACTCAATGAGTAAAGGTGTTATGATAAAACTAATGGAACGAAAGTAACGTTTAATTTCTTGAGTATATGACAAGAATAATACGTACATTAGAGACGTCATCTGGATACACAGGAAGCTACTTAAGCAACAAAACTTGAAATTTTTTACATAGATGTGTAAGGCGCTACGTAAAGGTGGTACTGTAAAAAATTGAACACGCCAGTAAATTTTAGTTCTTAGCCTTCATGGTAAAAAAAAGACAAAAAAGGCATTACGTCATAACGCCATAACGACGCGGAGAAAGCCACTCCAAGATGAAAAATACATCAGTCATGCAACGGCGTTGCATGGAATTATTACTCGGTGAGTAACGACACAATAAATGCTACAAAGCAGAAATGAAGGATTTATAATTGGTCTTATGACAAAAATAAAAATATTAATTATGATGTTATCAAGTCTCGTAGGTAGCAGCTCATGCAACAAAAATGCAATATTGTTTCTTAGAATTATTAAGCACTCTGTAGAAGATCTACGCTAAGTTATCTGTAACGATAACAATAAATTTTCTAAGCTAAGTTTTCTGTTCTTATAACAAAAAATTATATTTTGACCTCATAACAAAAAAGAAAATAAAATTGTTGAATGCAGTTAAAATGCAACAACAATGAAAAAACGTTGCATGGAATTATCATAACGTGACCATGGGTGTCAAATTAAATTTTATGGAACGATATATCCTATAGGAAAGCTGAGGTTCTCAGTCACATGATCAAAATAAAGCATAAATGAATGGCATCATAGACCTCATAGGGAACTTCTTAAAGTAACCCACATGCGCCAAATGCAATACAAAAAGCAAAAATAAAAAATTCGAAATAAAACAAACAAATTAAAACTTAAATGAAAATAAAATTAGGACATGAATTTAGATAAGGATAAGGACCAGAATTATAAAGAGGGAAGAGAACAAGGTTTTGGACAGAGATGAGGACCAGAAAAACATAAGGAGTAGAATAATGATTAGAGCACAAGAATTTAAACAAGGATTCGAAAAAGTACTAGGACTAAGATTGCGACAAGGATTGCAGAAGAAGTAGGAATATTATTAGGAAAAATATAAGAATAATGTAAGGTTGAGGACGAGATTGGGAACAAAGGAAAGGATAGGTTTGAGTGTTCATGAATGGGAGACAAAAATAAATTTTGCGTTATCAAACTAGAATGCAGCAAAAGGCAAAGAGAAGATACAAACCAGTTTATGACATAAAAAAAAAGAGTTGGCTGTGTCGTGGACACACCCATAGGTTTTGACGTTACGAAGTTTCTTGTTTGTGGTAGGTGTTGTTGTTGATGTTGATGTTGATGTTGATGTTGATGTTGATTTTGATGTTGGTGTTGGTGTTGGTGTTGGTGTTGGTGTTGGTGTTGGTGTTGGTGCTGGTGTTGATTTTGGTGTTGGTGTTGGTGTTGGTGTTGGTGTTGGTGTTGGTGTTGGTGTTAGTGTTGGTGTT
Source organism: Pherbina coryleti (assembly GCA_943735915.1). NCBI lineage: Eukaryota > Metazoa > Arthropoda > Insecta > Diptera > Sciomyzidae > Pherbina > Pherbina coryleti. Next base: position 19,841,541 of record OX030948.1, read on the forward strand.
GGTGTTGGTGTTGATGTTGGTGTTGGTGTTGGTGTTGGTGTTGGTATTGGGGTTGGTGTTGGTGTTGGTGTTGGTGTTGGTGTTGGTGTTGGTGTTGGTGTTGGTGTTGGTGTTGGTGTTGGTGTTGGTGTTGGTGTTGGTGTTGGTGTTGGTGTTGGTGTTGATGTTGGTGTTGGTGTTGGTGTTGGTGTTGGTATTGGGGTTGGTGTTGGTCTTGGTGTTGGTGTTGGTGTTGGTGTTGGTGTTGATGTTGGTGTTGGTGTTGGTGTTGGTGTTGGTGTTGGTGTTGGTGTTGGTGTTGGTGTTGCTGTTGGTGTTGGTGCTGGTGCTGGTGTTGGTGTTGGTGTTGGTGTTGGTGTTGGTGTTGGTGTTGGTATTGGTGTTGGTGTTGGTGTTGGTGTTGGTGTTGGTGTTGGTGTTGGTGTTGGTGTTGGTGTTGGTGTTGGTGTGAGGGTTGGTATTGGTGTTGGTGTTTGTGTTGGTGTTGGTATTGGTGTTTGTGTTGATGTTGCTTTTGCTTGTTTTTTATTTGCTTCTCCATTTGTTGTGCTTTTCCTAGGTGCATTAATCTTGCCTTAGCTAAATGCAATTAATCCAGCAAAAGTGATGCATATGCGTCACAATAGGCAGTTCCCTGAGGGGCCTCATGACGCCCTCAATTTTTTTTGTTAATTTTATCATGTGCCCGAAGTCATCATCATCATTTTCGATGTTTTTACATGCTTCTAGCATTATTACTGCATTATATGGTTGCCACCCTGAAATCATGATGTCAAGAATTTTTTTTGTAATTAAGTCTTGAGGTGTAGTAACACATATTTAATTCAAATAATTTTCTGTCGCTGCTGGGGTTCGAACCTGGGTCTCCAAAGTTCGTTGACATAGCGGCCACGCACTTTAACCAACTACGCCACGGTCGCCACAAACCACGTCAAAGCAAGTCAAAAATCAAGGTCATGTTGACAGTTTTCTTCGATTATTGTGGTGTGGTGCATTATGAATTGCTTCCAACCAGCCAAACTGTCAACAAAGAATACTACTTGGATGTATGCGTCATTTACGTAGTGCTGTGCATCAAAATAGACCGGATTTGTGGAGAGACAATTCTTGGTTTTTACATCACAATAATGCATCATCTTACACTGCACTCGAAATTCGTGATCATTACGCCAAAAACTCGACCCTTATCGTTCTGCAACCAACGTATTCGCCTGACTTAGCACCATGTGATTTCTGGATATGCGCTTAACTCAAGAGACCGCTCCGTGGACACCGTTTTGAATCGAAAGAAGGGATAGAATCCAAAATGAAGAAGGAATCGAAGGCTATTTACAAAAGGACGCGTATCTCAAACACTAATAAATATTTTGACGTGTAATTTGGCACAGATTTCAGTGATAGTTGTGCCAACTTAAAAATAAAAACATTTGTCCCTATCGGGATTATTTATTTTTGGGGACTCCGGTATGTTTTGCCCACAGTAGTATATGATGAGAAAAATAAGATAAGTAGAAATGTCAGGTTGATTTTTTTTATTATTTTTTCTTTTTGTTTAAAATTCAAGGTCATGAATTTCCTAAAATAACTTTTGTTTACTAGTTTTAAATTTAAATTTTTAACGAAGAAGTATGTGAATTAAGTGATACATCTATGCAATCAATTCTGTTTTAATATAAAACGGATGCGGGACAAATGGAATATGAGAAGATTTATGAGTTTGGAAAACTATTGAAAATGTGCAGGGAATTTTATTCAAATCGAAAAATTTTATCCAATGGCCTATTAATGATTTGAAAAGTTTAAAGATATTGAATGATTTTTCTTTCAGGTTAATTATAATTTTTAATCCCTTTTGCACAAAACTTCTTATATTCTATTTGGCTTGAAAAACAAAAACAAAATCGGTTATTAAAAAAACAAACGTTACTGCAAATAACAAATAATTAGGAAACAAATTCATTAATTTTCCCATTACCTCTGTATCGGTTGAGCTATAATTTTTTCAAGTCGAAATTAGATTCACCTAAATTTGTGCTTTCCCCAAAAGCAGCGTTACATACAAGGGGCATTTCACATGTAGCGTTCATATATTACCTATAGACTTTAAGAAGCGAATTTGTGCTCTAATTGATTTATCTCTTAAACTAATTAAGATCCCATTCTGCAATTTTTATGGTAAAATTTATAAATGTTAAGCTTTATTTTACCGTTAAACAAATATAAATAAAAATGGTCGAAGCTGTCAAAAAAAATATTTGAAATACTTACTTCCGGTTTAAAACTGGAAAAAAAAAGCTCAAGCCTGTGTTAGATAACACGGACGCATAGGTCAGGCGTAGAATACGTAAGTCATTAACAGCCTTATTCAATAGATTTCCTTAAACAACCTTTAAACGCTTGTTTAGTTACGCACTGTTTAAGGCTTTACGCAGCTTCTATGCAACCTTGCTAACATTGTTATTCATAAAAATTTTTTCATTTTCTGCTTATGATTGTAAGGTTTGTGTCAGAACTATAGAAAATCACTACAAAAGTTAAGAATTCCTATGGATTTACAATGGCCGCCGCATAAAAAAATGCTGCAAAGGGCGCATATGGAGCATGTCTTTGATATTAAAAGAAAAGACAAACAAAAATCATGGTTGTATTTACGTAACCTTTAAACGCCAATTTCGGCGTTTAAGTTACGCAACTCTTAAACAACTACGAAAAATGTTTATGAATAACGTTTTCTTGTTTAAAGTTACGCTGCCTCTAAAATGTGTTTATGAATAAGGCTGTAAGACATTGAGGATGTCTTAAAGACGTGGCCAACTGGGTAAGCACAATTTTGTTTCTCTGCTTCGCTTATCAATTTTGTGTATGTACACTAGAGTGTCCCTTATTTTGCGATTTTTAGAAATGTCAAGGGGCTGAAAGGTTTTTTTATGCGTTTTTTTATTCTAAGAACGAAACTAAAAAAAATTTTTTTTTACGACAACGTTTACCCGTGCCAATCGGGCCCGAAAGTTTCGAAAAAATGCCCATATTAGACCATATTTGCACAAATTAAAAAAAAAATCTTTTCTCTGCTTTTTATAAATGTTTTCCATTTTTTGGAACACATACATAAGAAATATGATATCCACAAAGTTTTTTTTATGGTGGGCGTGGTTACCGCCCCTGCTGCGTCGAAATTTCTCGCGCAGCCTTTTCCCACTTTTTCATGAAATTAGTGCAATTTAGGTATTAATATCAACAATAAATAAATAAATTTTTATTATGCTAAAAGTATGATTACATTTCATTAAATTAACATTATGTACTTACAAAAATTAACAATATATTAAAAAACTAGTATTTTAATATGTGGCGGGCGCGCAACAAGCTAATACCTACAAGCAGTCTTATTGCGGCTTTTCAACCGAAATCATAGTTTTTTTTATAAATAAAAAATATCAAAAACCAAAAATATATGCCCCCTGAAGGGTTAAATTTTAATAAGAAGTATTGTTTTTTTTTTTTTTTTTTTTGATAGTTCGAGTATATTTTTCGAGTATTTTGGGCCACAAAAGTAGGTTTTGTAGCTGCGCTTCTGATTTTGTAAGCTCGAGAAATTCTTGAGCAAGTTGTACCCCACGCTCCGCAACATCATTTACAATACAAAGATCTTTAAAATAATTTTTTACTCTCTGGTATTCTTCATCTTTTTCCCATTCGTCAGAATCATATTTTAAAAAATTGCATGTCAAACTAAACCTACGAAATAGATTTGTTGTTCGACAAGATGCAAAACAATCTAAATCTTTTTTGTCCATGCATTTAAAGAATTTGGGTTTGCGATTGGATGATTACATGGAAACTTCTGAGCTTGCAATGCTGTCACCATACTGCGTTTTCTCTCAATAGAAACTGCATGATCGAAAAAAGCGAGTGCTACAAGTTCTTCGCCAAGGTACCAAAGATGCCGACCAAATTTTTGACTTGCAGCAATGGATATTTTTTGTTAATTGTCTTGTATGTGACCAAATCTTTTAAAAAAGACAGATTCTGATTTGGAGCTTTTATGATATTAGTAGCTTCAAACCAGACTTTGATGTATAGTAGAACTACAAAAATACAGACTTGACGGATTCCGATAATAATGAATAGCATAAAAGCTCCAAATAAGGCTCTGTCTTTTTTAATTAATTTGTATTTCTTATTATAATTTAACCCTCAAGGGGCATACATTTTTGGTTTTTGATATCTTTTATTTATAAAAAAAAACTATGATTTCGGTTGAAACGCCGCAATAAGACTGCTTGTAGGTCTTAGCTTGTTGCGCGCCCGCCGCAGGTTAAAATACTAGTTTTTTAATTTATTGTTAATTTTTGTAAGTACATAATGTGGATTTAATGAAATGTAATCATACTTTTAGCATAATAAAAATTTATTTATTTATTGTTGATATTAATAACGAAATTGCACTAATTTCATGAAAAGGTGGGAAAAGGCTGCGGGAGAAATTTCGACGCAGCAGGGGCGGTAACCATGCCCACCATAAAAAAACTTTGTGGATATCATATTTCTTATGTATGTGTTCCAAAAAATGGAAAACATTTATAAAAAGCAGAGAAAAGATTTTTGTTTTAATTTGTGCAAATATGGTCTAATATGGGCATTTTTTCGAAACTTTTGGGCCCGATTGGCACGGGTAAACGTTGTCGTAAAAAAAAATTTTTTTAGTTTCGTTTTTAGAATATAAAAACGCATAAAAAAACCTTTCAGCACCTTGACATTTCCAAAAATCGCAAAATAAGGGACACTCTAATGTACACCATGGTATAATAATACAAGGTAGCATTGACAGTTGCTTGGGAAATCATCTACTGTCAAAAAATATACTCAAAAAGAGAGCGCTCACAATCCGCCATTGAAAACACAAGCAATGTTGAAAACGTTGAAGTGAAAAAAAACAACAACCACAGCAGCTGCTGATGTATTTCCACAAAAAGCTGTTTTTGACAGTTTATGTTTTCCTGTTGAAGAGAAAACAAGCAGTTGTCAATGCTACCATGTACTATTATACCATGTATGCACACATCGTTCGCTACTTGGTCATTATACTTCTTCTCTTTCTCACACTGGTTCTGTGATGAACACACAGATAATCGTACTGCTCTTACACATGATGTTATAATACATAAAATACAAAGCATATGAAAATTAATACAAAATTTGAAGGAGTTAAATTTTGATTTACTTATAGAATCAAACAAATTATATGTAGCAATATGATTATTTAAATACAAATCAAAAGAAGACATATTAAGTATGTTACGACCATACTTGAATTTTCTTCAATGCATGCATAAAGTATTAAAAACTTATAATGAAAGTGACAAACATTTTCTCAAAATTTTGTGCTCCAGATCAACACCCCCGTATAACGTATTCTACGTTAAAATAAAATTTTAAATCTGTGTAGAAATTCAAAAAGATCAGTAAATTTCCTATAAAAAAAATTACTTTCTTTATTTTATATTAATTATCTTCAATATGAAAATAAAATTAAAAAAAAACCCTTCCGTCAATCAGGTGAGTTCTATAGAATCTCATGTCTTAACAGGTAAACCTCAAATAATAAAAATATTATGTGAACACCTAGAAGAACAAATATGCCCAATATGAACGAATTTCAGAACCCCACTTTTTTTTCGTTGTCCGCTTCACGTGGAATGCCCCATATTTCATTATTGAATTCATTCATCTTATGCGATGATAAACATATAAAATTAAGTTTTCAAAACACTAAAAATAAATATAGTATTAATAGTAAATCATTTCATTCACGGATTTTATCGAGCGCCTTAGCGACATTGTTTCCAAAAATACTTACAAAGAAAAAAAAAAGAAAAAATTGTAATAACAATAAAAATAAATAAATGTATGTGGGTGCCAGTAAATAAATTCATGCTAAATTCCATAAAATTCAACAGAGCAGCAGGATTGGCTTTATAAAAGAAATCACGTTGTTTTTATTGCTTTGCGAATATTTTTCCAACTTAATGCAATGCGCCGAAAAGTCGTTATATATATAAATATTCCGGGTATATGAATAAATGAGCTTGTGTGGGTGAATATGTCACACTCTGTGTGTCAGTGTGTGTGTGTGTATTATTGTTGTGGTAGTTGCAAACATGTTGAAATTAAGATTTACAGAAGCAGCACCAAAAACCACGACTTTTACTGCAGACAACCGACAAGTCGACATCCAATGCTTTCGAACCCAAGCATCCACCTTCGACCACAGACAGCGGGTGCTGCTGGTGTTTCATCTTCTTCTGCCAGTGTTGCCAGTGTTGACAACGGTGTGTGGTGTCGTGTAACAACGTGTTGGATGCTTGTTCTGTCGCTGTGTCAACGCGCGTCGCATAATGGTGCGTATACGCAATATTTAAACATTTGACTTTGGCTGTTGCTGTTGTTGTTATTGTCGTTATAATCTTGGTCTTGCTGCTGGTTCCCGTTGTGTTTACCACTCTTGCTGTCGCGTTCCTTGTTGTCGCTACCTTGCTGCGGTCTACCGTTATCTGTCTGGGAAGCCATTAATTTTCAAGATTGATCCGGTATGCAAATTACATACACACGTGCATCCATACATACACCATTACACACACGCCAAGTACTAGCTACTTGTACAATGTACATACGAGTACATGATATTCTTGTGCTTCACGCTATCTATTGTTTACTTCTCTTTGGAAATACAAGATGAAACGAAATCTCGCAGTCGGCAGGTGCTTCTCTAAAGAAGTACGTTGTTGTATATGTTGGCCACTGTCTTCCTGTGCCATTGCCTGTGTGTGTGTGTTTATCCTTGAGTGTGTGTGTCATTGTGCATGTGAGCTCTGTGGATCCTTCGTGGGTTCCAGATAATATCGTTATCGTGGAGTATATTTAATTCGAATATTAAAGTCAACATCAAAACAAGCAAATGTTGACACTAGCTGCTGAAATGTAAGCACAGACAATAAGATAAACATTGTTTGTTACAATGCACTGTAAGAAAATAGAGGACAATAGAAAAAAAAATTTTTTTTTTTTCAAACAAAATTAAATAAAATCCCTAAATAGTGTCTATAAGATTCCTCTTAAAAATAGAGTGGTCAAAAATTATTCTCAAAATCTCAAGATCTAATAAGTTATTTTTTCTTTAAAGCTCTCTGAAAGTTTTCTCTGGACTTACTTATGATTAAAATTCAAACGTTGTTATTTTTTTTTTTTTTTTTTTTTGACTGAATGTAGGGCTCGCGCATTTAAGTTTTTCTTTATAACTGCGGCATTTACAGTCCGATCTTAAAGAATGATATATCAATGTTTTGGTTTCAAAGGAACCCAACTTTTTTGCCCTAAAGGTCATTGGAGTCAAACATCCCGTTCTAGTACTTATCCACAAGATGCTAGGTGCTACAATCCTAATATGCCATTCTAAGGTCATTAAATTAAAGCTTGGGAAAAATCTTTAACTTCTACCAAGAAAATATATCGATGTTACAGGACAACTATTTAAAAAACAATTTTTAATTTCTTTGGCAAACGTTCAGGTTTTCTTTTTAATTTTTCATCATATTTTCGACATTAACAGTTCGTTCTTAAAGAATGATATATCAATATTTTTGTCTCGAGGAGATCAAATTTATTGCTTTAAAGGTCATTGGGCTCAAGGACGCCATTCTAGCACTTACCAGATATAAATTTTTCCAAAAAATAAGAGTCAAATCAATAGAGATTTGTAATAAGAGTAAAATGGGCCTTAGTACCTATGTTATATGTGAGCAGTTTGATGGCAGTGACTTTTTGAATAAAAGATTTTTTCGGCAAAAATATGTTCTATATCTCAACATAATCTCCTTTTAGATAGATTCATTTAGTGCAGCTTTTTTATGGTTTTTTATTCCTTCCAAATAAAAGATTTTATCAAGGGTCTCAGTATAGGATTTTGTTTACGTGATGACCTCTACAATCGACTAAAATCTATTGCCGCCAAGTCATTTTTTCTGGTTTGGAAATGGTCACAGAGGGCTCTATCTGAAGAATATGGTGAATTGGGTAGCTGTTCGTAGCCCTATTTATTGATTTTTCCGATGGCCACTACAGACGTGTGCGCCGATGCATTGTCATGAATGAGCACATTTTTCTTCGCCAAATGCGGTTGTTTTTACTTCAAACCAATGTCAAATCAGTCGAACAGCTATGAGTTATATTCACCAGTTATCGTTTTACCCTTTTGAAGTTGATCAATATAACGATATGAATGATCTTGTTGACTGACAAACCCAGATTGGCCATCTTTGGTGTACATTCATCCGGAGAAGTTCATTGCTTTCACTGTTCCTTTAACTATGATGTGTTGTTATATATTCCTGTTTCGTCTCTACGAATCGGCATTTTACAAATCGACGTAAAAACTCGCTCGGATTACGGTTAACATCGTCAAACACTTCTTTGAAGTGGCCACACGACTGCACTTATGACCGAGTGTGAGCAATCGCGACACTCATCGCGCAGATAGCCTTTTCATGTTCAAATATTCATGTAAAATTTGATGTACTTGCTCAGTTGAGATGCCTACAGCCTCTTTCACCTCAAGAACTTTCATTCTCTGATCGTCTAATATCATTTCATGGATTTTATCGACGATTTCTGGCGTGACGACCTCTTTTGACCTGAACATTTAGCGTCATTTTTGCTGATACGAACATAACGGAATTGAGTAAACCACTTCTTAAACATTGAAATTAATGGTGTGGAGTCCCCGTAGTATTTATCAAGCCTTTTCTTGATTTCGGTGATGCTTTTTTTACGTAAAAAAATAATGGTTTATAAGTAAACGAAATTCTCTTTCTTTCCATTTTCGTCGAAATTCACGAAGTTGTCTACTTTCAATGACTGTCAAACACAAACTAATTGATGAAACTTTCTCAAAATTTGACAGCAGTCTATTAACAGATGGTAGTTGACAGGACCAGTATTGCATATAAAGTTATTAGGTGAAAAATTCAAATGTTCTTAAAAACTACGTAGTCGGCATAAAACTTGGTGATGCAGTCATAGGAGAATAAACCCATCTTTTGCTCTGAGTCGAAACTATCAAAATCAATACAAATAATTTTTCCTTTTGACTTAACGAAGTTTTACAGCGCAGGTCTCCAAAAAAAATGAAAAATGCATTTTTTCAAAATTCATCGTCGATGCATTGAATTGTTACTCGCTGAGTATAAAAGATCTGATTAAAAAAATGATACGATCGTAAAGGTTAATTATTTAATTTTTTTTTTGAAAATGAAATAAAAATTCCAAACGTCATCGGGACGCAGCACAGTGTCAGATTCTTTAATAATAGCTGCACAAAACCCCCAAAAAATATTTGTCCAACCACCAAAATACCTTTTTTAATTGAAAGTTAAAAGTCTGAATAAAAGATTCTTTCAATTTAGTAGTGATAGTGTAAGAATTCCCTAACATAACGGTACAACGAATGTTAGGTATGTAGTACTGCAAAAAAAAAACACATGTTGCTTACATTAATAGTTCCACAAGTTGGCTGTGATATTGCGCTTTTGTGAAGTAAGTTTTTAAAAGTTTTTGATATTGAATAAAAGTGTGAATAATTCTGTACCGATTGGTGTAAAAATATTTGCAGAAATAGTGGTGAATTATATTTTGAATAATTTTTGCTGAATAGCTTGTTTTTATGAATTTTTTTAAACAAATAAATAATAATGCAGCCTGAATCTTTTTTTGCCGACACTTGCCAAGGAACCAATTTGCACCAGAATAAAGAGGAATCTGTGTGCATTAGTGTTTAAAAAAAAAAATTGTGCTCCCAGTTGCAATGCGCTTGAAAATGAGTCCCGGCATCTCTCGTCTTGAGCTTTTTGAAGTGTGGCATTCAACTGTAAGAAGTGATAGGTTCAACCGAATGGTGGACTATATTCTTGGAAATTTGAGTAATGGATCGCAAACTTAAATCGATGAGGACAAAGAAAAAGAGTTTTCGAGGCGGTTTTACTCAAATTTAGATTGCAGGTGAACCAATGCGAGAAGAGTACAAACGCGATTTTTGAAAAATAATAAGAATTGGTTGGAAAGCGAAATAAATATATCTTCTTTTTCGCAAACAAGCTCCATTGCTAAGAAATCTGGTTGACCGACTAAGGAATTTTCGGATTGTATGGAACGATCAAAAATGAAAAAAGCGAAAAAACTTGCAGATGTTGTAGATGATGATGCAGTGTTTATGGCAGCTGAAGTGAAGATTCGGGGTGCTGGAAAAAGAAATTCAGCTGCTATCGCTAAAAATTGCACACATAGTGGGCGTGGTCGTCAACTTTTTTCCCAGTTCTTAACTATAACATGGGTATTGAGTACAAAAAAGCACGTAGCAAATTTCAAGTTGAAAACTTTTTCTTTGTGAATTTTATCGCGGTTTTTCACATTTCATTATATAGGAGGTAGGCGTGGCTTGCATACGATTTAATTTATTTTCAGGTAAAAAATGGATATAAGAAAAAATGCTTCAATACCAAAATTCAAGTCTAGTGCTCTGAGTTAATGCATTTTATTGAGATTTTTCCTATTTTCAAATGCGTCATTTGTATGGTAGGTGGGCGTGGCAGTGCCTCCAGATTGTTCATATTTTTACCAAAGATGCATCTACCCCAAAATAAGCCACGTATCCATCTTCATCATTTCAGTGCTCCATCTCAATTAGTTTCCCAGTTACAGAATTAAGTGTAGCTATTTTTGTAAAATCTGACACTGTGCGCAGTTGGAACTGCTTAAGCAACCCAACTGAAAATATGTTACATGGAATTATTACGCGCTGAGTATTAGTGCTAGGAATAAAATTATGATACACCAATAAAGGCCGGTTCTAAGTCATTACAACAAAATTAGACAAAAAATTTATGAAATCATAGGGACACAGAGAGAGCCGTTCAAAGTTCGACAATGCAACATTCATGCAGCGGCGTTGCATTGAATTTTTACTCTGTGAATCCATAAGCTACAATAAGGGTTTCAAAATGAAAATGAAGGATTTATACTTGGCCTTATGATAAAAATAAAAGAAATTCTGACGTCACCAGGTTGTAAATATATCTGCTTATATATCAGAAATGTTATATCGTTGCATGGAATTATTACTCACTCAAGACACGTGCTGGGGTAAATTTTGTTTTACGACAGCTTAGATGTGTTATTACACGTCACACTAAATTACACACTAACACACTAAATTACACACTAACTTAATTACAAAAAAAATTCTTATCGTCATTATTTCAGGGTGGCAACCACATAGAGCAGTAATAATGCTACAACCATGAAAAAACGTTGCATGGAATTCTAACTCTGTGACTATTGGCGCAACGGTAAATTTTTCTTTTCAGGAACGACAATGAAGGTAAGGTCTTCGGACACATAATAAAAATAAAAAAAATTGACGGCGTCATTAGGCCTTTCAGGGAATCGCCAATTAATTGCATGCAGCTAAGGCAAAGTTAATGCACCAAGGAAAAGCAAAACCAATGGAGAAACAAATAAAAAAAAGCAAAAGCAAAAACAACAACCACAACAACAACAACAACAACAACAACAACAACAACAACAACAACAACAACAACAACAACAACAAAAATAACAACAAAAATCTTGTTAATTATGATTTCAACAGTTTTTTCGTGGCAACCAACACTGCTCACAAACAACAAAATAACACAATAAAACCACATTATTAAACCGGAAAAGAACTATAACATGAATAAGGATATGGATTAAGACAAGAAATTTAGACACACCTAAAACGGACCTTTCCAAACTAGGAAAAGGATCCGGTGTATTTGATTAATTCAAAAATTTGGTCATGGATTAAAACAAGAGTTTGGACATGAAATAGGAGTTTAAAGAAACACCGTCATGTCAAAACCTACGGGTATGTCCACTAGAGTGTCCCTTATTTTGCGATTTTTGGAAATGTCAAGGGGCTGAAAGGTTTTTTTATGCGTTTTTATATTCTAAGAACGAAACTAAAAAAAATTTGTTTTTACGACAACGTTTACCCGTGCCAATCGGGCCCGAAAATGCCCATATTAGACCATATTTGCACAAATTAAAAAAAAAATCTTTTCTCTGCTTTTTATAAATGTTTTACATTTTTTGGAACACATACATAAGAAATATGATATTTAAAAAGTTTTTTTATGGTGGGCGTGGTTACCGCCCCTGCTGCGTCGAATTTCTTCCGCAGCCTTTTCCCACTTTTTCATGAAATTAGTGCAATTTAGGTATTAATATCAACAATAAATAAATACATTTTTATAATGCTAAAAGTATGATTACATTTCATTAAATTCACATTATGTACTTACAAAAATTAACAATAAATTAAAAAACTAGTATTTTAGCCTGCGGCGGGCGCGCAACAAGCTAATACCTACAAGCAGTCTTATTGCGGCTTTTCAACCGAAATCATAGTTTTTTTTATAAATAAAAAATATCAAAAACCAAAAATATATGCCCCCTGAAGGGTTAAATTTTAATAAGAAATACAAATTAATTATAAGTTTTTTTTAAGAGCACGTATTTTTTTTTTTTTTGACAGTTCGAGTATATTTTTCGAGTATTTTGGGCCACAATAAGTAGGTTTTGTAGCTGCGCTTCTGATTTTGTAAGCTCGAGAAATTCTTGAGCAAGTTGTACCCCACGCTCCGCAACATCATTTACAATACAAAGATCTTTAAAATAATTTTTTACTCTCTGGTATTCTTCATCTTTTTCCCATTCGTCAGAAACAGATTTTAAAAAATTGGATGTCAAACTAAACCTACGAAATAGATTTGTGGTTCGACAAGATGCAAAACAATCTAAATCTTTTTTGTCCATTCATTTAAAGAATTTGGGTTTGCGATTGGATGATTACATGGAAACTTCTGAGCTTGCAATGCTGTCACCATACTGCGTTTTCTCTCAATAGAAACTGCATCATCGAAAAAAGCGAGTGCTACAAGTTCTTCGCCAAGGTACCAAAGATGCCGACCAAATTTTTGACTTGCAGCAATGGATATTTTTTGTTAATTGTCTTGTATGCGACCAAATCTTTTAAAAAATACAGATCCTGATTTGGAGCTTTTATGCTATTAGTAGCTTCAAACCAGACTTTGATGTATAGTAGAACTACAAAAATATAGACTTGACGGATTCCGATAATAATGAATAGCATAAAAGCTCCAAATAAAGCTCTGTCTTTTTTAATTAATTTGTATTTCTTATTATAATTTAACCCTCCAGGGTCATACATTTTTGGTTTTTGATATCTTTTATTTATAAAAAAAAAACTATGATTTCGGTTGAAAAGCCGCAATAAGACTGCTTGTAGGTATTAGCTTGTTGCGCGCCCGCCGCAGGTTAAAATACTAGTTTTTTAATTTATTGTTAATTTTTGTAAGTGCATAATGTGAATTTAATGAAATGTAATCATACTTTTAGCATATTAAAAATGTATTTATGTATTGTTGATATTAATACCTAAATTGCACTAATTTCATGAAAAGGTGGGAAAAGGCTGCGGGAGAAATTTCGACGCAGCAGGGGCGGTAACCACGCCCACCATAAAAAAACTTTGTGGATATCATATTTCTTATGAATGTGTTCCAAAAAATGTAAAACATTTATAAAAAGCAGAGAAAAGATTTTTTTTTAATTTGTGCAAATATGGTCTAATATGGGCATTTTTTCGAAACTTTCGGGCCCGATTGGCACGGGTAAACGTTGTCGTAAAAAAAAAATTTTTTTAGTTTCGTTCTTAGAATATAAAAACGCATAAAAAAACCTTTCAGCCCCTTGACATTTCCAAAAATCGCAAAATAAGGGACACTCTAATGTCCACGACACAGCCAACTCTATTTTTTTTTTGTTTTTTTTCCTGTTGTTTAGTGCTTTTTTCTTGTGTTTTCTTTACATATCTTATAACATGGATGTATTTCTCGATCAACAAAACTTTAATAACACGCTGAACACATTTGTTTATAACAAGCTCTGCCTAAAATACTTTCAAGGGCTAAAATGGCCAATTCGTGTTGTTTTTTTTTTAATTTTTATGAATAATTTTTTGTTGATGTGTTCTATAAATGAAAGGCTTTATAAATGGTTCATAACCAAGAAAATGAATAATAGTAAATTAATTAAAATCTTTAATAGTAAAAAAACTAATAGTTTTCAAGATAAATTTTTACAGTGTTGATAGTATCGGATACCGGCTGTGCAATTGGCGTCCAAAAAAGATCCATTTCATGTTAGTAAATATAAGAGATATGCACATAAAGAAAAGGAAACGATGACATTGTTTGTGGGAGTGGTAAAGTGATATGAACAACGGCAACAACAATGACGACAACAACAGGTAACAACAATCACAATAACATTGTTGTACATATTAATAACAAACAACCAAAAGACTACAACCTTGTATTATACAGCCCTTTTGTTGTTGTTGCTTCTGCCTTTACTACTTCGTTGATGCGACTATTATAGCGATTATGTAGAAAAGTTTTTGTGTCGTTGCTATTAAAGTTGTGGTTTTTCTCGTTTTTGTTGTTGTTGTTGTTTATGTTTTTGTTGTTGTTTATATTTTTGTTGTTGTTTTTGTGTATGTTGTTGATACAAAGTTTATGGCCTTTTAAGGATTATTTCAACCATGCGGAAGTGTGAAACGAATTGACTGCGGAAGCTCAATTTATTCATGATGTATTAATTTCACGAGGAGCACCGATTAAAATATATGACAAGGATGTTGCCACATATATGAAGCTAAGGAAAAGGAAAAATAAAACACAAGCTTCGCATTTAAACATAATTAACATTAAGGACTGGAAAAGTTATTTCAGGGTGGTTGTAGCGTTTACGTTACGGATACCAGAGATCCGGTTGCAGTTGCCGTTATGGGTTTTGATTCGATTAGATTAAAAAGTTTCGAAGAATTTAGGCAGAAAATGTGATATATCCTTATCGTATCTTTTGCTTCTTCTATGAGACAAATATGGGTTGGTCGCACCTCATCCATAGAACTGAAGAAAATCTCAAGAGTTTTTAATTTTTAGCTAATAGTCCTACATGTATTGTTAAAACTATACTTGAGATACTCAAACCAGTTAAGTTGAATATAACAGAGCCGAAAGTATTTATAACTTAAAAGGTCT
Source organism: Pherbina coryleti (assembly GCA_943735915.1). NCBI lineage: Eukaryota > Metazoa > Arthropoda > Insecta > Diptera > Sciomyzidae > Pherbina > Pherbina coryleti. The sequence goes on from OX030948.1 coordinate 19,856,762, forward strand.
ACTATTTACCCAGTACTATTTATGACTTAAAAGGTTCTCTAAAGTTAAATTTCTCTAAAGATAAAGAAAAAAACAAATTTTCTTATTGAAAATGAGCCTTTATAACTAATAACCGCATCATAAAATTCTTTTTCAATTTAGCACAGACAGCTATAATGAGCTATAAGACACACTCACACACACTCTCACACACATGTTCATTATGTTTCTTGCCAAAAAATTGCCTTAACATAGGGACACATACTCAGACCCAAAAATTAAAAAATTAAAAAAATAAAAAAATAAAAAATTCCACATTCATCTACTATGCCAGGAAAAGCTCTCTATACATAGCAGCCACCATATCACATAATTCTTCACGCACTGCATGTTTTTCATATTTTCCTTTCTCACGACAGACAAGATGAATTTTCGTTTCCTCCAAACTTTTTTATCCCGATTTGCGTGGTCTTTTTTTACTTTCATTATCAGCATCATCATCATCATCATCATCACCTTCAACATCATCGTCTGCGTATTTGCCCAAAAATTCTTTGCTTTTTATGAGCTTTTCTTTGAATTTGGTTTTTCCACTTCCATTTATCGTGTTAAATTTTATTCGAAAAGAAAAAACCACCTCGGTTTTTTCGTTTTATTTTTTTTTTCAAATTTTTCAGTGCCAATCTACACATTGTGGGCAAAGAAGAAATAAGTTTCTCGCTCATTACGCGTTCACCGCGCCTGAATTATTTTCAATTACTTTCGACGGTATGTATGTTATGAACAGGATATGTTTTATTAGGAACTCATGTGCGTGCGTGTGTGTGTCTGTGTAGGGTTGCTTTTGATCTGCTTTCATTGCGTAGCACTGTGTAGCAGCCAGAATCATAAGGCGCAGATTTATCTATGAAAACTGTTGTATTAATTTTAACTCCGTGTTATAAGCCGTGCATTACCACCCACCCACCATGAATACAACAAAATTATTTTTTACGTAACTCAGCCCACTGTTCCGTGCAGTCATTTTCAGTCATAGATCAACAACGTTTTCTTCAGATAAGTTAATATTTTCAGCACGTTGGTTGGCTTCATTTATTTACCTTGTTTATCAATTTCAATAATAAAAACATTATTTCCAGGTAAGAAAAAATTAATAATAATAAGAAATTTTGTTTTTTTTATGTTAGCGTTTTGGAAGGAGAAAACCGTTAAAATGCCATAAAAATTTAACTGCATTGCATATTAATTTAGTGAAGTATATGTGTTCCATTTGATGGATGAGCTCAAAGATGGATACGTTTATGGAATTTATATTGCAAGGTATAAATTCAATACTTTATGTGTTATTTGAAATAAAGATTTTTACACCTTTGCGTTGATTTTTTAACTGAAAACGTAACTGAACTTAAACTTGTTGTCACCTTCTTTTTATGAACACTTATTCAGTAGAATTTTATTTACAATGTCAGGTTATTGACAAAATTGTTTTTGGGAATTGCTTTTTGAATTTGAATTGAATTTGTGATAGCTTTATGTTTGTGATAGCTTAATAACTAAATAAAATTTACCTATATTTTTGAAATCAATCACTTTTCACTTTCATTCAAAGTACTTGAAAGTATTATTCCGATTACAAAAATGTCAACTGACTTTTGATTTTTGATAGCTAGTCTCCTTCCCAAGAAAAAGCTTTTCAAATCTATGTAACCAATAGATTTTTGATGTGACAGCGTAACATATCACCACGCAGGTTTCCTAAAGAGTCGAAAACGCCAATTTTACAAAATGCATCGGTGTTGCATAGAATTGTTACTCGCTGAGTGAAGGTGCTTACATAAAAGCTATGTTATGACAGTATAGGTCAATTCTTCGACTTTAGGACTAAAATATAAATATGTGTGGCCGCCACGCACGGTAGAAGTGAAACTTTAACCCAAAAAAAGTAGAGATTTTTAAGTGGTGTATTGGTTACTCTATTTGTAACTCTATTTTATTTAAGTGGTTGCTCTTTAATATAGTCTTACTAAAAAAGTCCCATTTCATATAATGGCAAGAGTAGATTAAATCTGTTTTAATATAATTTCGAAAAGTTGAATAATATTGAGACAAATATGTAAATACAACTTCAGAGTTAGAATAGAATCACACCGAAACCACCATACCATGCTATACCATATTATATTTATTTGTTTGCTAAACCTTTTAGGCTTTATAGCAATTTAAAAAATTTTGAAATTAAAATTCAGAATACAATACTAATACTAATAATGCTAATAATAATACTAATATAAAGAGCTCAGTTCATTTCAAATGCAAATACGAAAAAGTATGAGCGTTTAAAAATGTACAGACTAATAGATAATATGAATAAAGGCATTATAAAGCAAAAAAAAAAAAAAAAAAAAAAAAAAAAACAAATACCACTCCATACTTTAACAAACCATGATCATCATACCACCATACCATATCATCATACCATACTATAATCCTATGCCACCATACCATATCATCATACCATACTATAATCCTATGCCGTCATACTGTATCATTAAACTATACCATGCCAACGTTTCATGCTCATATTTCCACCATACAATACTATACCCTCAGGTAATACTATCATACCATATTATCATATTGTAACACCAAACTATACCTACCATCATACCATATATCTTACCACCATATCATCGTACCATCAACTAATCATACTATATCCATCATACCATATTTATTTCTTGGTAAACACACTGTAGTATTAGAACAACAATCTGCTCTTCTGCGGTTATAAAAGGTTTTCCACTAAGGAATTGACAAATTTTTTTTTTTTAATTAAAGCGCAAGCCATTTGAGATATTTTAAAAACTTTATTATCGGCTTGAAGTACAATCAAAACATTTATGATTGGAACTCGACTTCGTTCGTAAGGCTACCGCGGGCACGTATGCAGCGGTCGATTCGTTTGACTCATTTTCGATGACTCGGCCACACATTTTGACCGAAACAGCCGCTATTTTGCTTACAATGTTGACTCTGAGCTCTTCCAATGTCGTCGGCTTGTTAGCATATACCAATGCCTTGACTTAGCACCAAAGAAAATAGTCTAGAGGCGTTCAATATCACGAACGAGGCGGCCAATCGACTTGCACATTTCTTGAGATAGCACACTAATCAAACTTACTCTTCAATAAATCGATTATAAATCGTTGCAACCACATATCGTCCAAATACGTATCTTCCAATTCGGGCCAAAAATAATAGGTAATTATGGCGCGATCACGATGGCCATTCACAGTAACGTTACGATCGTAATCGTCGACAAAAAAATATGGTCCAATGACGCCGCCGGCATACAAACCGCACCAAACAGTTATTTTTTGTGGTTGAAGTGGTGATTCATGAAGCACATGTCGATTTTCACCCGACCAATAATGCATATTTTGCTTATTGACGAACCCATTGAGCCAAAAATGAGCTTCGTTACTGAAAATGATTTTGCGATGAAATTCATCATCCAGAGCCCAATCGGAGAACGTATGTCGCTTCAAATGGTCCATCGGTTTCAATTTTTGAGTCAGCTTAATTTTATATGGGTGTAAACCAAGATCCTTACGCGAAATTCACCATAAAGTGGTTTGGGCGATGCCCAATTCTTGAGAACGCCATTTGAGAATTGGCAACAACGATCTTAAGGTGGCAGTGCAAATCCCAACAATAATAGTAATAATAATAATAATAATAATAATAATAATTATAGCAATAATAATAATAATACTAATAATAATAATGGTGTAAAATAATAATTTTTCACCACAACATAGTCTTCCACCACACCACCACATAACGTCTTCACTTTTTGTTAACATTCCACTACATAACGGTTTAACTTTTTGTTAACATTAGATTTCACTATCCATCTTTTTTTGTCCCGCGTGGTTTATATGAAAATCGATTCTTAAGGAGTAAGCTCCAATAAAAAGAATATTTGGAGAGGTATTAAAGCAATTTAAATTCGATTTATATCTTAACAAGGACTAGGTCAATAAAAAGGATGAGGAGAACAATTTGGGCTAGTATTAGGAACAGGAATAAAAAAAGAATAAGGACAAAGATTTTGACAAATATTAGAACATGGATTTGGAAAAGTATTAGGGAAAGGATTTAGAAAATATTTGAAAAAAACTCAAGCCTGTGTTAGATAACACGGGCGCTTAGGTCAGACGTAGAATACGTTAGTCATTAACAGCCTTATTCAATAGGTTTCCTTAAACAACCTTTAAACGCTTGTTTAGTTACGCACTGTTTAAGGCTTTACGCAGCTTCTATGCAACCTTGCTAACATTGTTATTCATAAACATTTTTTCATTTTCTGCTTAAGGGGAGATACGCAGTCAGAACTTTTTTTTTTTCAAAAATTTTTTTGCAGTTTCTTAAAGCATTACGTCTCAAAAATATGTGGTGAAAATTTCAAGTCGATATCTCAAAAAATAACAAAGTTATAGCCTACTGAGTGAACCGCCTTCAAGAGCGCGCAGTGCTGGCGTTTATTTTCAAACGCGTTTTTCTCGAAACCATGTTTTCAAAGTCGGTGACCAAGATTTCTCAAAGCTCAGTGAAGCGATCGTTTTGATTTTTTTGCAAGCTTATTGTACACATAATAATCTCGTACTTTTTTCGTAATTTTTTTTTTTTAGCTTCGTTCATTTTTAATAGGCAAAACTATGACGAATTTTTGGTCGAAAATCGTTTTTTTACGTTCGAAAGTCCGCCATTTTGTGAAAAATCAATATTTTCAAAAACGGCTATGACAAGTACGAGTTTTAAGTATCTACTTTGATAATATATTTCATTTTTTTGTTTCAGATGAATTAAGGAGGAGCAATCTTGGTCACCGCATTTCACCTTTTTTTCAGAGCGCTCTACAAAAACTGCTGTATCGACCTTAATATTAAATTTTTTTTAATAAAAAACAAACTAAAAATACTCTTGAATGTGTATATTTTTAGGTATAAAAACCCTGATTTAAAAATATCCTATAGGTTTCCTTAAAAAAATTCACAAACATGACCTTTTTTTTCGGCCTCTGGCTGCGTTGCTCCCCTTAAGCCCAGTATGCTGTAGAAGCGGATAGAAACTTTCCATATGGAATGCATTGAGTTTTTGACAGAGAAAAGGCAGCGGAATTTTTTTTCGCTACTTAGTACGCTGTAGAGGTGAAAAATTTGTTCAATGCTAGCAAGTACAACAACCATGTGGAGAGTTGAAATGTCAAAATTTCGCTGTCGATTATATGTCCGGGCATTTAATTGGCACCAGAATTTTGATATTTCAATAAGAAAACAGTTCGACTTCGCTTTACGCAACACTCGATAATCGCAATACTCAAAAATTTACATTGTTGACTCAGTAAACGCAACTTAAAAAAAAAATGCACAATTATCGCAACTTCCATTTGCGTACACTTCCATAAACTTTTATATTATTTACTTTCAGTTCTTCTTTTCTTGTAAAATACATTTCTGATGTACGAAAAATCTCTTAAAGCAATATTTAAGGAAACAAAGTGCATATCTTAATACATAAAACCACAAAATCTAGGATTCAGAGCCATAAAGCTTTATGTTTAGAAGTTTAATTGCGTTTCTTCAACATTAACTACGTCAACTGGCCGAATTTCTATTAGTTGCATTGAGCTAGGTCGTACTGTAGTTGCTTTTTTCTCCACACAAACATTTTTGACTCAACACTAATATTTCGGGTGTAGAATTATATGCCAAGAAATTTTCGTTTCTACAGCATACTAGGCTTTATGATTGTAAGGTTTGTGTCTGAACTATAGAAAATCTCTACAAATATTAAGAATTCCTATGGATTTACAATGGCCGCCGCATAAAAAAATGCTGCAAAGGGCGCATATGGAGCATGTCTTTGATATTAAAAGAAAAGACAAACAAAAATCATGGTTGTATTTATCATGGTTGTCGTTCGCTACTTGGTCATTATACTTCTTCTCTTTCTCACACTGGTTCTGTGATGAACACACAGATAATCGTACTGCTCTCACACATGATGTTATAATACATAAAATACAAAGCATATGAAAATTAATACAAAATTTGAAGGAGTTAAATTTTGATTTGCTTATAGAATCAAAAAAAATATATGTAGCAATATGATTATTTAAATACAAATCAAAAGAAGACATATTAAATATGTTACGACCATACTTGAATTTTCTTCAGTGCATGCATAAAGTATTAAAAACTTATAATGAAAGTGACAAACATTTTCTCAAAATTTTGTGCTCCAGATTAACACGCCCGTATAACGTTTTCTACGTTAAAATAATTAGGACAACGATTGGGAAAAGAACTAGTACAAGAATTTGGAGAACGTTTAGGACAAGAATAAGGAAAAAGATTGTGAGAAGAGTTGCTACACAAAGTGAGGTATAGATTGGGAAAGGAATTCATAAAAGTATTAAGATAAGTATTTGGATATGAATTCAAACAAGAATTTGGACAAGAAATTGCATAAGGAAGAGTAGGGCAAATATTAAGGGTATAATAAAGGTAAGATTGAAGACAAGTTTAGGGGAAAAGGAAAGTTTACGTATAAGAATAAGAAAAAAAATAAAGACACCTACGAATCTCAAAGGTCAAAATACCTACGAATATGTCCATGTCACGTTAATTTTTTAATTATTCTTTATATTCATAAATATATTTCATCAGTGAGTCATGATAAAAATTTCAAAAATTTTCATTGAATTCCTTGTTTATACATATTATAGTCCCGGTAACCCAGGGCTCAAATTTTCAACCCCAATTATACCGGGATTGTACAAATCTTATTGATCCACTTGATAGACAGCTCTTCAAAGTGTTGGAAACTACAACAATCTTTCGAATAAACTAAAGAGGCTCGTGTAAATGTGGATAATTTTAACAGGTATCAGTTGCTTAGTTCAACTTTATATAAACACATTGTCCTCATTTCTTATGGTTTATTTATTTAAATGCAATTAAGTGGTAATTGCAGTAACTCTAAAATTAATCACCCCAAGGAACGACACTGGAAGAAAACTTCACAGATACAGATACTCGTATTTGTGCAGACATAAATTATATTTAAGATGGTTTTGTAAACAATTTTAACGCATGCTTTGTGTTCTAATAGACATTAATATTCGGGCAATAAACATGTCAACTACACACACACACACACAGACACATACACTCCCACACGCCTTACAACTACACGCTCCAAACGTATCCTTCAAATTGCGTAGCTATGCATGCACATAATATCTTTATAATAACTTTTTAAAATGCAATAAAAACAGAATTTATGATTGTTGAATTTTAATTGAAATTTTTGAATGTTGATATAAATTTTATGCATACCAATATGTGAAGTGAGGGCGTATGTGTATGTGTGTGTGTGTGTGTATGTCTGGATGTGTAGGTGTCTGTTGCAAAATCATTTACAATTATTATGGCAAGACATCAGCAATGCATATGTTCTACATGCACGCTTATATTTCATTTCGTACTGGGTCTTAATTGCAGTTAATAACCTATTTATCACTAATTAGCAGTAAAAACTTAATGAGCATAACATGCCAGACATAATTTATGCACAGACTTAAATACTCAAAGCTGTCCTAATTGCAGGTCTCTAGCGAGGTGAAGCGAGGCGATGCGAGACAAGGCAAAGCGAGTTTCACTCAACATACTATACAACAAGGTAGGCGGACACTACCAACGAGCGTATAAACGACAAACTACCCACTAGGTAAAGTTCAACATATTGTTTAATTTTTAATTTTCACGCAAGAGCAACACTTAGTTACAGCAGCCCGAGCACAAGCAGTGAAGCAGCACCAACAGCTCCGGCATCAGCATCACCATCAGCAGCAACAGCAGCAGCAGCTTATCAAGCAAATTATGCTTAGCTTAAAATACACTGCGAAAAATTTTATGAATATTAAGAGAAATTATGTCAAAATTGCTTTCCCTAACTGCTGCTGACTACCCGACAGCAACCTTTATGCTACTAAAATAAATAAATTTAAAGATGAATTTTTGCTGCATGTATTCAGTCAATTTTCCACTTGGCTGCTCTGTTTGAGCTACTAAACAGTAAATGCCGCGTCAAGTATTTAAATCTGCTTTGAAGCAGCTTATTTAATATATGCTAAGTTAGCGCTACCTCACCCTGTCCTCCCATCCTGCCCACCCCTCACCACGCTGATTATTCCCACGACACACTCCTACGACTTAATTTGATTTGCTGCTTATGCTAACAAGCTATAGTTTGGCAAAATTGCTCGACTACAACAACAAGAGTTAGCAGAAGAAGCACAACAACAACAACGGCAACAACAACGACGGCCACTTAAGTGCCACACCAGGAATGCTGCTACATGTTTTCCTTAGCAAGTTTGAGATACTTTTGCCATTTTGTTTTTCCCATACGCAGCATTTTTTTCGCCTAATTTATCTGGGATATGAATTTTTATTAATGTGATTTTGTTATTTACTCAAAGCAAGGACAAAAGAGGACAATCGTAAACATAAGAAAAACATTGTTGATAATATTGCTTAGGACTGTCAGGCAACATTTGAACTACACGTTGCGAATAACGGAAACGAGCTAAAATGTGAATGTTTCTTCTTTTTTTTTTTAACCCAATATGAAAGGATGACGAAATCAAGTCAGAGTTAATCAAAGTTTCTGCGAGGATGCACATGATAATTTTTGCTCAGTTAACTTAAGAGAAAAACAATTCAATTCAACAGTAAATAAAGGCATTGATACCACTCAATTTCAATTTGGATATCTTCATTTACATAACCACCCACATGAAATCAGTAAATCTACAAAAAATGTTTCGACACGTTTAGAGAAATGGAAAACTACTCTGCAGTGTTGGAAGTGAAATACAAAGGATCTCAGTATTAAATATTAAAGCAGACGAATTTGCAAGTGAGAGAGTTTTTTTCAAAAATTGCAAATGGTCAAGATCAGTAAGATTCTACTGTGCTAATCGCCTACTTTATTTTAGATTTCAACCAAAGATTTTAGGTGTAATATCTTTTTAGTAAAGTCTGCCTTGGTTCAAAATGGGTTGATAGATTTGTGAAAAGGGAGCGACAATCAAGCGAAACTTGTGTAGGATTTTCTCAGAGTGGTGGGCAGTCGTAGAAATATGTGCATGTGAATTGAGGCAAGTTTTATGCCTTTACCTCAGTCAATTCCAGTTATAAGGCAATCCAGTTATAATGCAAATTTATCCAAACAAAACTTTTCTACCATCAACTACGACTTCAAGTCGTAAATATTGATAAGTTTCCAATTTCAGTTCATAAGAAATGAGGTTGGAAAATGCAGAAAGTTAAAGCGTACACTAAGGGAAAAAAATATTAAATTTATCCAAAAACTTTTTTAATTTATCCAAAAAGCGAGACATTTTTGCACCAATAACGCATTTACTTAAATCGACTACGTAAATATATAAAATTTATATAAATACTTTTTTAATTAAATAAAAAATTAAAATATTTAAAATAAAATTAATAAAAAATATATTAAAATTATGCACAAATATATTAACATATCTTTCAAATATTTACTATTTGAAAATAAAACTATCGTATTTGGAGGACGATCCTCACAAGGCAACGCGTGAGGGTCAAGGGGGCGATCTTCAGATGGCAACGTGTCTGACTGCCTCAACCTGGTGAGGCCAGCATTATCCATGTCGAACTCGTCTCAAGTCGACTCAAACCTCTGCGTGGTGTCCTCTAGAAACGGCAAACTGACAACCGTTAGTTTGACGGCTAATCTGAGCGGCGGGCTCCCCCTGACTTTAAAGGGTTGTGCGTTGGGTTTGAAGCCCACCACGTAAAAACAAATTTCAATGAAAAGTTTAAGAAAAAAGATAAATATGATCCCCAAATCTGATGACGACTACCGCAAACGAAAAACTGACAATGATTTACGGATATGCACCTGGAACGTCCGAACCCTTAATTGGGATGGTGCCTCTATCCAACTGATGGATATCTTAGAAAGATACAAAGCTGATATCACTGCAATACAAGAAATGCGATGGAAGGGACAGGGTTGCTCACGGCAAGCATCCTGTGATATCTACTACAGCGGCCATGTGAAGAAGCACGAATTTGGATGCGGATTCGTGGTTGGCAAGCGACTACGACATCATGTTCTGCGATTCACACCTGTGAACGAACGACTTGCCATAATCCGTGTCAAGGCAAGATTTTTCAACATAAGCCTGATTTGTGCGCACGCTCCGACAGAAGATAAGGACGATGAGACCAAAGACAGCTTCTACGAGCGCCTTGAAGAGGCCTATGAGCGCAGCCCCCGCCACGACATAATAATCGTGCTTGGTGACTTCAACGCCAAGGTGGGAAAAGAAAATATCTTTGGTCCAACAGTCGGAAAGTTCAGCCTCCACGACAATACCTCCGATAACGGAATGAGGCTGATTGACTTTGCCGCAGCGCAAAACATGGTCGTTAGTAGCACTAGATTCAAGCACCTCAATATTCATAAAGCAACTTGGCTGTCTCCTGATCAAAAGACGCGCAACCAAATTGATCACGTTTTGATTGACGGAAGGCACTCTTCCAGTGTTTTAGATGTACGCACGATCCGTGGTGCCAATATAGACTCGGATCATTATCTTGTCGCAGCCAAGATCCGTACACGCCTGTGCGCAACCAAGAATGCACGCAATCCAGCACAGAGAAAGCTAGACGTCGAAAAGCTGCAATCAAAGCAAACAGCCGAAGACTTCGCTACTCGACTCTCACTCCTGCTTCAAGAAAGCACTCCTCCGATCAACGATATATGCGCACAGTGGAATCATATTTCCCACTCTATGCGTGCGGCTGCCGAAGAGGTGATTGGCTATCACCGCCCTCGCCGAAACCAGTGGCACGACCAAGAGTGTCGCGACGCCACTGCAGAAAAAGATGCCGCCTACAAAGCCACCCTGCAGTTGGTTGTAACGCGTGCTGCTAAGGAGCGATACAAAGAGAAGAGGAGGGAAGAGAGACGCATTTTCAGGCGAAAGAAAAGGGAAGCGGAAATGCGTGAGTGCGAGAAAATTGAGATGCATGGTGACAGGAATGCAGTCCGAAAATTTTTCGAAAAAATAAGACGCCTGGCCGATGGTTTCAAGACCGGGGCCTCTTCCTGCAAGGATGAAAATGGGAATCTAGTGATAGATATCCAGAGTACACTGATGATGTGGAGGGAACACTTCTCTAGGCTTCTGAATGGCGACGACGACAACAATCCCGCCAATAGAGATGATATCCCGAAATCCCCAATTTTGGACGACAGCGTTGAAGTTCCGCTGCCCGACCATAGTGAAGTCTTGAAAGCTATAGCTCGGCTTAAAAACAACAAAGCCGCAGGAGCCGATGGCTTACCTGCTGAGCTCTTCAAGAATGGAGCAACAGTTTTGTTTTTTGCTACTTTTGTTGTTTGGCTAGCCAAGACACAATCCTTTGAAGAATAGTCAACACACAATCCTTTCTTAAATTAATAGATTATAGTGATCTGCTGAAACATAGCTTTAGCCTTTGAGTATATATATATAGAGAAACCACTTCAGCATAACAAATTTAGGGAGTAACTCTGTCGCATAGATGGCGCACTTACTCAACAATCGCTGAGATGCTGACACAGACTATGATTGAGGCAAATGATCCATAAAGAAATTTGTAAACATAAGTGTTTATGAGTAAGTATGCATGTATGTATGTATGTGTGCACAAAACTAACAAAGCCTGTTGCTGTTGAAAAGATTTTATTTTTTTACAGGAGTTTAGAGAGGAAAATGTAGTCCTTGATCTAGATTTAAATATTTAAAATTTTGAAAAATAATATGTCGATAAATCCTACATGTCGACAATTTTTGAAGTAATTTTTTTTTCATTCGGTTAATTTTGGGCATTTTTATTTCAGTTTTGTGATTTTTTAAGAAATTGTAAAAGCATAAATTTTGCCAGTTTTTTTTAAAATGCAGTGATTTCTCCAAACAAATATGTATTTTCAACATACTATTGTTCTAACGAATATTTGTATGCTTTTTATTTTAATAAAGATAAACATTAAACATAACATAAAAACAACTCATTTTAAATAAAATAACAAAAAAGGCAAAAAAATTTTAAAATAAAAAAAATTATGCGTAATTATAATTAATATACGTAATCTATTTATAAATAGGCGTAGGCAGAACAGTTTTAAATCAATAAGAGTGGGGAGAAGGAGTGCACCGAATAAATATAGTGGGCGTGGTACATCCCATACAACCCAAATTTGCGTTATCGAATAGCTTTCGATTTATAGGTCACACAGCTTCCGAAATCGGTATTCGACCACAAATCACACGTACCACTTCACTGGTTACATTTTATGGGCGTTAAAAAAGGGGCGTGGAACTTTTCAGCAGCCCAAATTTTTGTGATAACTTTCAAACTATAAGTCACAAATCAATGAAACTAGGTAGGAACTTCCTATTTGGTCGTGTTGTTTGACTGGAAAAATTGAACGAGTATTAGACAAGGGGGCGTGGCACAAAGTTTTTATCTCGAATAGCTTTGGAAGTAAATGCCATATAACAATGAAACTCAATATGTGTTGGAAGTTGGTGATATCCATCTACTAGAAAATCGTGGCGCGCATTGGAAAAGGGGGTGTGGCTCTGCCCATATAAACCAAATTTTTGATATCGAATAGCTTTGGAAGTAAAAGTCATAGAACATGGAAACACAGAATAGAGTTTCTATTTTGTGATTTCCTGTCGGTGGTACATATGTTGCGATATGAGTTCGGTTATATTTCCACATGAGTGAAGGAAGAAAAAAATGTTTTCACTAAAAATACAAAAAAAAAAATCAATTTTTAAATGGTCGAATTTCGACCAAAGGCGACACTAGTATAATCTATATATATAAAAAAGGAGCTTATGTTTGTAAGGCCGCAATAGACTCCTAAACTACTCATCCGATTAGCATGAAAATTTGTGTATAGAAGTTTTTTGGTACGGTGCGTGTTTGTGGGCTATCAATTTTGATCCACCTTGAACACCAGAGGGCGCTGTAGTACAAATTTTTTACAAAACTGCCTAAAACTCATAAACTGCTAATACGATTAGAATGAAAAGTGGTATACAGTGGGTTTCATGTACGTTGAGTGTTTTGCTGCTATCGTTTTTGACCTATCTTGAACACCAGAGGGTCGGAATACCCACTGTATCTGTACTGTAACAAAAATTTTTTCATTTTTCACAACATAATTTTTTTTTAATGAAATCGGTGTTGTTGGGCATTTGAGGGTTAGAAGCCTTTCACAACAAAGATCCAAGCTATCTTCCGTACATGGGAAAATATTTGGATACTGAATTGGTATGGAGGTTTTTAGAAGTTTTTTCATTATAGCTCGTTGAACTATACATGATGTATTTAAATCCTTTTCGCAAAATTTTATAGTTCCTTTTCCATATTGAGCCAAATTTTTTAATTCTTCATTGTCTGAATGCTTGACCCAAAGCATTCGTCTTTGATCAGTTGGTAAAGGAAAAATGACAACGAACCACATGGTGTAGAAACATTTTAACAATTTTGAAGTACGTATTTTGATGGCATTTTTTTCTTTGAAAATTTAATAGAAATATAATGAGTCGCACATCCAAACTCCATAAAAGTTCATATAAGAATTAAGTGCTACACGCATGCGCTTGCCTCAGCAGCACAAAAACACAAACAAACAAGTCGCAACTTAACGTGATCATACCGCACACACAACTAATGCGACATCTCAACCAACAAAACAACACTGTGTGTGTGTGTTTGTGCATTGCTGTCTGTCTGTTCATTTGTATGTTTGATCAATGTCGATATTAAAAAAAAAAAATATACAAACCAGCGTAGAAATCTGAAAGTGGTGTATGTGGCGCCATCTAGTGCGAGAGTGACACAACTCAAAGTAATTTCTCTATATGTATTTATATACTCAAAGCTTTAGCTTATGTTTATCACTGAATCAACAAACTAATGAAAGAAAGGATTTTAGCGTAATGGTTAGAGGAAAGTACCAACAAACGATAGAACTGTGAGTTGTGGGTTCAATTCCTGCAGCGGGCAAGAAATTATTTTTAATTTAACATTTTCTGGTTCAATTGATGCAAGCAAAAAACAATATCAATTCTAAGAAAAAAGGTGTCGGAAAAAAGTGTCGTTTTTTCTGATTTCACTCTAGCAAATCGCAGAACGAGGCGTAAAAAGCTTCGCTCCAATAATAATTTTTATTCTAAAATACGAGTAATTTATTTTTATCCCAATTTATATCTTCCACATCAATACACCGCCTGTTCAACATACCATGCGTAGGTTTTTTATGTCTTTCTACAGAATTGCTTAAATGACCTTTGTCATGGCTCCTTAAACTTGTGTAACAATGTCATAAAACGTTTCTTTTATAGCCAGTTTAAGTTTTGGAAACAGATAATAAATAGTTAGAAGAAAAAAGATTAGGTGAACGTGCAGTACTTTGCAGCAGATATACCAGCTTTTTCTCCAAAAACTAACGACATCATTGAGAGCGACAGCTTAGTTGGTACTTATTAATTATGATAGGAACAAAACAAACAAAGCAGATATTTCATTTCTTTTATTTTATTTTTTTTTTCGCTTTGAACTAGAGATTTCAGGTGCAATAACATACCTATTCAGTTAAGTCTATCTTGGTTCGAAAATGGGATTATAGATAAGTGGGAAGGAAGCTGCAATCTGGTGAAACATGTAAAGGATGTTTTAGACGTGGTGGAAAGCCGTAGAAATATGAGAATTTGAATCTGAGGCAAATGTTATGCCTTTAACTCATTCAATTGAAATTATGATACAATCTCATACACAAACTTCTCTAATACCAACTACAATTTCGTAAATATTTACGTAACAAGTAGTAAATATTGATGCATTATCTAAATTCAGTTTATTAAAAATTAGGACTGAAAATGCAGAATGGTTAATATTTTTTTTTCACTACTTTACCACTAATGATATCCTTGGTAAAAAATTCGTTTTTATTTTTGTATGGCAAAACTGAAGAGGGTTATTATTGTATACACTTGGTACAACGAGATTTCTCAAAATTTAATAAACATTTTTATGAATGAAAGCAGGTCTCTGTTATGGGAAAGTTAGAAAGTGGACGTATATTAATAGATACGTTGTAAAACCATTTTTTATAATTTGTAATATATACATGAGAGAAAAATTTAAAAAGGTATTTAAAAATGTGTTGTTTCTTGTCTTTTACTCAAAAATAACATATAAAATACTAAAATTAATCATATTAAACATATAATTAATAAAATAATAAAATTAATTAAGTTTTTCTCAATCAAACTAATGAATTTGAATTTCAAATAATTGATGAACAAGGAAGCATGCTCTTAACACAGTTATTAGCAAGTTTTTATTAACTTCATTTCTTGTGTCTATTCCGTACAAATCATGGAATCCATTTTTAACCAACTTCCCGATGAGCTCATTTGTTACTTAAAATGTAGCTCAGAACTGGATGATAACACAAGATTAACTCATATTCTTATCTGTCTGTATGTTTGTTTGGCAAAAATGCGAAATTATTGCATACATATTAAAAATTAAACAAAAAAATGAGCAGACGTTTTTGAGGTTCGAACTCACAACCGCACGATTATAAACAAAACGCAAGACGCAGTGAGCCACAGAACATATTTTCTATATAGCAATACACTAAGGGAAAAAAATATTAAATTTATACAAAAACTTTTTTAATTTATCCAAAAAGCGAGTCATTTTTGCACCAATAACGCATTTGCATAAATCGAATACGTAAATATTTAAAATTTATTTAAATATTTTCTTAATTAAATAAAATATTTAAATATTTAAACAGAATTAATAAAAATACATTAAAATTGTGCACGAATTTTTTTAAAATATCTTTCAAATATTTAATATTTGAAAATAAAACTATCGCATTTAAAGAAAATTTATATGAAAATACTTACTTACTTACTTATCTGGCGCTTACAACCGTAAGTCGGTTTTGGCCTCGTATAAGAAATTGCGCCAGCCATTTCTGTTCTGCGCTTGCTGGCGCCAGTTGGAAACACCAAGCGTGGTCAGGTTATCCAACACCTGATCCTTCCAACGAAGATGTGGGCGTCCTCTTCTGCGTTGACCACCACCGGGCACCGAATCGAATATTTTTTTCGCTGGAGCGTCGTTTTCCATTCGCTCAACATGACCTAGCCAGCGGAGCCGCTCGATTTTAATGCGCTTAACTATGTCGATGTCAGCGTACAGCTCATACAGCTCGTGGTTCCATCGAATTCGGTACTCGCCATTGACGCAGATTGGACCGAAGATTTTACGAAGGATCTTTCTCTCGAAGGCTCCCAGAGTCTTTTCATCAGAACTGCTCAACGTCCAGGTTTGTGCTGCATATAATAGGACGGGCATGAT
The DNA here is from genome assembly GCA_943735915.1 of Pherbina coryleti. Classification (NCBI taxonomy): domain Eukaryota; kingdom Metazoa; phylum Arthropoda; class Insecta; order Diptera; family Sciomyzidae; genus Pherbina; species Pherbina coryleti. Next base: position 19,873,306 of record OX030948.1, read on the forward strand.
TAGTGACTTATAGAGCGTGAGTTTTGTTCGTCGAGAGAGGGCTCTGCTTCTCAATTGCCTACTCAGCCCAAAGTAACACCTGTTGGCAAGAGTTATCCTTCGTTTTATCTCAATACTAACATCATTGAAAGAGTTAATGCTGGATCCCAGGTAGACGAAGTCCTTAACAACCTCGAAGGAGATGTTGTCAACAGTGACGTGGTTTCCAAGACGCTGGGACTGTTTATTTGTTGACACTAGGTATTTCGTCTTATCTGCGTTCACTGCAAGACCCATTCGACTCGACTCTTTCGCTAATCTGGAGAATGCTGCACTGACTTCGCGCGTATTATGGCCAATGATATCGATATCATCAGCATACGCCAGCAGCATAATACTTTTGTAGAATATCGTGCCGCTGCGTCTCAAATCAGCAGCTCGGATGATCTTCTCCATCATCAGGTTGAAAAAGTCGCACGATAAGGAATCACCTTGTCTGAAACCTCGTTTGGTATCGAATGGAGGAGTGAGATCCTTCCCGATCTTAACTGTGCTGCTGGTGTTGCTCAGTGTCATTCTGCAAAGACGGATGAGCTTTGCAGGAATACCAAATTCAGACATGGCGGAGTATAGATAATTCCTTATAGGACTGTCGAAGGCGGCTTTATAATCGACAAAAAGATGGTGTGTGTCGATCTGTTTTTCTAGGGTCTTCTCCAAGATTTGTCGTAGCGTAAATATCTGGTCTATGGTGGATTAACCAGGTCTGAAGCCACACTGATTTATATGAAAATACTGAATTTAAAAAACAACATATTTAAATTCAATAAGAATAAAAATTTATAAGAAGCAAAATATGCAGATAAATGACAACCAGAAAATATCAAGTTGTCACTCAACCCTACATAATTTCATATAGCGACCACCCATCGCATACACAAATCATCTTGGCCAAATATCCACCCTATATAACCCTTGTAACATTAACTAAATGAGAACTATAAGAAACCTGCAACTGCAAGAAATAAACTGCAGAAACAGAGTACGATGCTGTTGCTGCTTGTCGGAATATGTGTGTAAGTGTGCGATGCTGTTGTGCTTGCTTGCATGGAATATGTGTGTACGTGTGTGGTATAAATAAAATTCAAATACGGGAAAAAAACGAGTTGTAAGGAAAACATTTGATTTATCCACGAAAATATTTAAAAAAAATTTATACTCAGGCGTGGATAATGTTAATATGCCCTTAGTGTACCCTCTTTGATTATTCTGGCTTTCTTGTGCTCTTTTTCGAAAAGAATTCAGACCTGTAAATTAAATCGTATTCATTTCTCGAAAATGTTCACCTCGAAAGTATGAAAAATGCAAAATTTTTGCACTCTCAAGATCGACAGTTTTAAATTCTACCCTCAAATGCTGCCAACTGAATGAACAAAAAAAGTGACATGTTAGGAAAGTATTAAACATTATCATCGACATTTAATTAAAGTTTGAGCTTTTTCACGGATGACAAAATAAATATTATAAAAATTGTTCTCAAACGTAAGCAAAAGTACAGCCAACACATCATTTTCTGATATTTTCTCGAATAAGAACAGGTCAACATTTTTTTGCTTATTATTTTCGTTTATTTTTTTAAAATGAATCCCTAAATGTGAACAAAACAAAATTTTTTTTTTTTTAAAAAGTAGTTTGATTTATTGCTATTTAGAAAATATTTTAATAGGTACAAGTAGTTAATTAGTTAATTTTCTATAATATAAAAATCTAATGGTGTCCGCATGTTACTCCATCACTTCTGAACCGTTCCACTAGTGTTGTTCAAATTTTAAGGGTGTGTTTGGCCAGTCATGGTACGGTATTTAAACTATTTTGTACAACATCGGATTAGCGCTTCTCGATATATTGCAAAAATACTGGATCCCCAATCGCCCATACGATTTCTCATATAAAATCGCAAAAAATCAGTTATTCGTTCTTTTTGAAAGGTCTCATTGGTTTGAATTTGCACTTGCGCGAAAAATATAGGTATAGTAAAAAATTGGCACACTCCCTTTTACCGCCCACAAATCAATAAAAATGCTTATTATAAAAATTTTGTAATTAAATTCGTATGATTACTGTAGGCAACTACACTAAAAATGGGCTCCGCCCACACCTCACACAGGCGAAATTTATGATATTGAATTGCTTTGGAACTAAATGTGAAAAACTGGCACGGGCATTCGAAAATGGGGCGTCGCACAGTGGTTGAACCCCATACAAAAAATGTCAAAAAATAGAAGTAGCCGTTGTAAATCAATAAAATTAGGCATATGAGCTCAGTTTTACTGTATCAAGATAACACAAAAATTTTTTGATATCCGCCCCCAACCACGCCTACCTCACACATAACATAAAAATTAAAAACGCTATATTACATTGTCAGAAATCTTAAATTAAAATGTTTAATTAAAAAACCACTTTTTCCGCCATGCCCACCTCCTCCAAAAAATTTTTCACTCCACTTGTTTTCCAAATTTTAAACTTTAAGGTGATATAGCATCTAAACCGTTAAAATAAGATGTTCATGTTATTGTAAGATATTATTCTTAAATTATGTTGTAAGACAATGAAAAAAAATTTTCAAAATAAAGCTGCCAGTTTCGCTATTATTTAAAACAATTTGAATAAACCTTGTGCATTCTGCAACAAATTAATTATTATTGCATAAGCGATGATAGCAACTTTTAAAATTTACTTGAGTATACTTTTAGGGATTATGAAAAACCTGCTATCAATCTTCATTCGTAGCTCATGCTGTAGCTTTACCATTTTTTATCCTGCATTAAAAAATAAACTGCTGCTATATCGTCGTTCGTAAATTATTGTGTTCTATATCACAAAATTGAAAAAATGGAGATAAGACTGGTATATAGGCAAATTTTTCGAGATCTATCGATCTGTGTCATCAGTTTGCTTTTATCTTTTATAGTTTTCGAAATATGAGACATCGACTTTGTGCTATACAACACTGTTCTGACAAGCTTCGTAACCTATTGTGTTCTATATGCAAAAAATCGTGCATATAGAACAAAAACGAAGCAAAAATACTAAATAAAAAAAATATTTTTTTATTTTGTTCTATATGCAAGTCTAAATAAAGTTATTAAAGTTATTATTTGGAGGTCTTTGTATTTTGCTGTTTTTTTGTTCCCGCTTTAGATTGCAGTTGGTAAATAAAATGAAACAAAAGAAAATAAAATACCCATCATAAATAACATAAGGTTAGAAGTTAAATTTTACAACAACGTTTAAAAAAAGCTTAATACAAAGAATAAGAATGGATAAGCAATAGATAAGAAGATATCATTGGAGAAAGTAAATGATGTGAAAAGTTTATACAACTTTTTATCACTTGATGCGGTGGCATACTTCAATAGGGGTATTCACGGGTTGATGCGAATTGCAAGAATGCGAAAATGCAACATATTTTTCGCACTAACGCGTGAGCATCAATATTGTAACTTTACGATAGCGGAAAGAAATATATTGCCACCTTATTTCAAACAACAAAAACTTATTAAAATCACAAACTTAGCCTTTTTTAAGTTTTACCCAGATGGCAACTATGCTTGAAAACACCCATAACATGAATCATCGGTTTCGCATCACTGTTTGTGCGCTAATAGGTTTGAGCAGTGCGTAATTCAAGAAGAGTCCCAAAATTGCTTCTAATGTGTTTGATGTTGGAATGAAGCAAAAATTCGCAATCTTGCATTTTCGCATCGTCGCAACTGTGTTTCGCATCAACCCGTGAATACCCATAATAATTTGTTTAATACAATTTAAAATATAGGTACAACTTTTTGTCTTCGTTTTTTTAACAAACTTGCTTCAATTAAAAAATCTCCGTAAATCAAGCATGAACTTCGTGGAATCGAAGTCAAATAAATTTGCTTAATTTTTTACTTGATTTTGTAGTCGAAACTTACCTTTTAAGAAATTAACAGGTATTGATTTAAGTGGACTCATAAGCACATATGTATAAAATTAAGTTAATATTATAATATATGATGAAATAAAGTTTTTGTTGAGTGAAATCACATTGATTTTCATTTCTCCAATACATATTACATTTTGTTCTATATGCTATAAAACAAGAAGAGTTTCATAAATAAGTGCATATAGAACAAATTATTTTTTTTTAAACGCATCTTACTCTAAAAAACGCTTCCAAGGATGAACATTTTTTTTGACAGAAAAAACTACAAACTCTTGATCTTTCATTGGTAAGAAAATCGCGGCAGATTTTTCGGTTCAGTTTTATACTAAACTTTAAACTTGATTTACCAAAAAAACATTTTTGTCATATAGAACACAATAACTTGCGAACGACGATATATATTTATATATGCATACAAAAAATCCAAACGCTCCTTTATAAAAATGCGATCATGACTATATATTACGATTTTGTTGCTGGTACCACAATACATAGCTGTTAAGTAATGATTACTAGTCGTAATCATTACGTATTCGATTCTTTTTTTCAAAAAGGTAAAATAATTGATTAAGTACGATTCTTTTCTGTTTGTAATCGTAATCACATGATTACGATTACAAATAATCAAAAAATAATAACGATTACTTGAGATTACGCAAAATAATCAAAAAGAATCAAAAGTAATCAAAAAAATAATCCGACTACTTTTCGAGATTATTTTTGATTCTTTTTTGATTATTTTAAGAATTTCAGTCTACAAGAAATTTAGTTTAATTTTTACAAAAAAAAGACAAAGTTATGTATTTCATTAAAAAACAAAGATTGACAAAAAACAAGAACGAGAACAATAATGTATTATAGTACAACATAAACGAAACAAAAATAAAACTGTTTTGCTCTAAATTACTATTTGGATTCATAAGAACTAATTTTCCAAAAGAAAAATCAGAAAATTATTGCCGTCTTGGAGTGTTTACTATGCCGGCAAAAAAAAATTAATCTCTCAACTGGCGCTGAGGGCATTAAAGGAGTATTGAATGAAAGAAATGGTTCCTTCAACAAGCCATCCTTTTGCCAAATCATTTCAGCACTTGAATTGTCATGCAATTAGCAGAACATTTGGTCTGTTGGGAGCACTTATCGGGTTTAACGGTGTCCTGTGAAGAACCCGTTGTGTCAATTTCATCATCACTTTCACAAAATATTCCGTACTTCAGACTGAAATTCTTAAAATAATCAAAAAAGAATCAAAGATATTCTTTAAAAGTAATCGAATTATTTTTTTGATTACTTTTGATTATTTTTGATTATTTTGAGTAATCTGAAGTAATCGTTATTATTTTTTGATTATTTGTAATCGTAATCAATTACTTATCATAAAATTCTTGCTTAAGGATTATATAATCATTACAATTCTTTTTAAAAAATAATCTAATTGATTACTAATCGTAATCGCAATTTAACAGCTATGGCATAATATACAAGACTAGCTTTTTCCCGGTGCGCTTTGCTGCACTTTATCTAGATAAGTACCGGAAAATGTTGCAATGCCTTCAGCGTTATAATTCTAAACCATCTCGTACGTTCATAAATTACGTGACCGATTTTCAATTTTTTTTACCCCCCTCCGGTACTCTTTGTAGTGCATTTCAAAAACACTCCCCTCAACCCCCATAAAGTAACGTAGTATATGAAATAAAAAAATTAAATGATTAAATAGTATTCGGAAATAGAAAAAATAAGTGTCGAAAAGCAAGCAAAGAAAATTATGCCCTTACTACACTTGCCAATAGTTAACAGTCAATTTAGACGGTCAAACATGAAGATGTAAAGATGAAAATGGTTTGAAATGTTGGGTTGTATTAATTTCAATGTTTTCGAGTTTTTTTTATTTTTGGTCAGATTACTATATCTGAGACCCCCTCCCCCTATTCGTTACTTATCGTAGTACATTTTAAAACCTCTCTCTCTACTAAATTGGTAAAGTAATTTATGAATGACCCCATAGTTACTGCACAAATTTGAGCTCAATCGACTCAGTAGTTTTGGAGTCTACAGCAGCGTTCTCTATTGTAAATTGTTTGCATTTTTCATTTCCCAGTAGCAGGACATTACCAAGTAGTAACTTCATTCTTACTTCTATGTTCTTTGTCTTTTACTTCCATAGCTTTTCTGTGTCATAAATTTGGATTGTATGGGTGGAGACACACCCCTTGTCCAATGCTTGTCACCTTTTCTTGTAGAAGGACATCACCAAATGGTATCTATATTCTGAGTTTCAATGTTTTGTGACTTTTACTTCTATAGCTATTCTGTATTATAAATTTGGCTTATATGGATGGAGCCACGCCCCGTTTTCGAATGCCCGTGCCAGTTTTTCAGTAGAAAGACCTTCATTGCTACACGAAATTTAGTTCCAAAGCAATTCGATATCATAAATTTGGCCTGTGTGGCCAAATTCCCTCTTGTCTAATGTTCGCTCAAATATATAGTAATGGCCTCTAGGGCCCATAGCATCATCAAGTTTCACTATCAAAACATGTACATTGTACAACTCAGGAATAATAATGATTTCTAAAAAGTGGGCGTATATATATAGTTATACCACGCCTATTTTTAGTATAGTTGCCGACAGTAACCATACGAACTTGTTTACCAAATTTTAGTCTAATACGACCAAACCATTCTTAAATATAGCATTTTTATTGATTTGTGAGCGGTAAAGGGGGTATGGAAAAAAAGGGATATGGAAAATTTTTACTATGCCTATATTTTTCGAGCAAATGAAAACTAAAGTGAGAATTGCCAAATTATTCCAATATTCCATTTATTCCCAATTACCCTTGCAAATATTTACCATAATATTACACCATATGTGCGAACCTGTATTTTTTCACACCTGTATTGTTGATAAGTTCACTAAAATTTCTATAATTTATGAACCAATACACACACAAAGACCATTTATACTAAAAACCTTTGTATTGACGTAAACTTTCATGGGAAATTTCTATTTAGAAACAAAATCAGTTCACGCATTACCGAGAACATCAATATCATACACAATGCAACTTATTTTTATATATATATAGATAAAGTATGTCACACTTTTGAACGAAGTGTTTGGCTTAACACCTGAAAGTATACTAAGGAAAATTGCTAAAATACTAAGCCTTGAGACTGAGCAACTCTATATTTTTCTCAAAACGTTTTTAGTTATTTTCATATCGTGTGAAAAAAGCTCAAAAGAGCTCACTTTTATTATTTGAAACAGTTACGTAAAAGATCAATAAATACATTACGTAGAAAGATTTTTTGAGGCAACTTGGAGCTTGCAAAGTAACATTCTACAAAAAAATAAATTTACGGTTTTTTTTTATATCCACGTTAAATTTGAGTTTTTTTAAAAAAAAAAAGGTAAACAATTACGCAGAACTATTTTTGAACATTTTCTTAAATAACTAAAAAAAAAACAGGAGGGGAATTTTTTTTTTTTTTAGTAACTCTGTAAAAATATCAACTTTTTACATAATTTTTCCATTTTTTTTGCATTCTTCGAGTTTGAGGGCCTCTAGACAAAAAACCAAAGAATATTATTCAAAAATATTTTGGATTTATGCTAATTAAACGATTCTTAAACGATGTAAATTAAAAAATTCTTTGAATTTTCAAATTGAAACATGAATTTTGGTATTTATTTCCACCTTTCAACCACTGTGCGTTGCTCCGCTCAGATAAATGAAATTCACGATACAGAATAGCTATGGAAGTTAAAGACACAGAACATTGAAAGTAAGTCTGGAGTCACTATTTGATAATATCCTGCTATTAGGAAAAGAGGAGTGCTAGTATAGATATAATAACACTGAAGGCATAACAACTTTTTCCGGTACTTATGTAGATAAGGTGCAGCAAAGTGTACCGGGAATAAACTAGTACGGTATAAGTCTATCTCAATGTGTACAGTGTTAGTTTTATAATAGTGACGTTGTGAGTTCGATTCTCAAAAATGTTGATGATTTTTTTTTTTTAATTTTTAATATTTATTAATTTTTTTCATTTTTAAATTACTTTTATATAATTATTTTTTTAACTATGTGAAAACTAAAGAACATGTTTATTATATTAAAAATTTTAAAAACAAAGAAACCTATTGATTTTACAATTATTCAAAAAAATATAAAATATTTTGTCAAATTCAAGACAGTTTTTGTTTTTTAACCCGAGTGTTTATGTGATAAACAAAAGGTTTGTCATTTCAAATTCAGTGATAATTTAGTGAATTCTTTCATATAAAATTTCTACCAATCAAAACTTACTTAGAGTTAATTTAAATTTATTATAGCCCCCGATCCCTAAATTTGCTTCTATTGTTTCTGGTGCTGTATCAAATACTCTATTAAAATAAAATTGTTTAACTTCCGAATAATGCTTTGGTTACACTTTTTTCTTTTAACGGCTACTCTAACAATCCAAAGTTGTAGAAAATCGCATAGAAACAATCTTGTAACGAGCTGTTGGCTATACGTTTTTTTTACTCTGTGAAATTTGCTTTGTACGCAGCAAACATTTTGACGTGTATTAATTTCTGATTTTATTTCAAATCCTTTCTTCCGCTCCTTTATTGTATGACAACAAAAACAATATAAAATATTTATCAATATCATCCGAATCTTCATCAAAAGTTTGCTAATAAAATCAAACGACCTGCTCATAAACTCAAGCTGCTGACTTCTCGACAGAAACGTGATGCTGGCAACTCTGATGCCTGGCCTCAACCATAGCAAGAAGCTGCGATGACCTTTATTTTTGACTCTTTCTATGACAATTTAAGGCAAACGTCAACAAGATGAGATTGTTTGTTTATTGGTGACTTTTGTTTATTATGCTCCTTTTTCGTACACATTGTTTTTGTTGTTGTCGTTTTCAAATATCGCTCATCCTTTGCTTGGTTATCTTATTGTCTATTGTATAAGCTTGCAAAATGCTTTTTAACCTAATTTCGATTTAGCAGCGTAAGCTACAACATCAGCAACAACAACTATAGTAGGAACAACAACAATTTTGCAGCATATTTCATTCATTTTATTAGAATTTTATTTGCAACACTTTCCTTTTATATCCATAGTGAATGAAACAGATTCTTTCAATTGTCATAATCCTGGTTTTTATTTATATGCTTTAAAGGTTGAGTGAGTAGAGGATGCTAGAGGATGGCTGACACTGCTATTGTTCTTGTTGTTGTTATTGTTTTATCCCTTGGCTAAATGTTCTAGTAGCTGCAAGAATTGTTTAAATTTTTTTTGTTTTTCCAACTTTGCTCTTAGTCTAGTTCGATTGTTTTAGTGTGTGTTTGTGTGTGGAATGTGTATGTGTAAATTGTTTTTTTTTTATTTTATGACTTTCGAGTTCAATTTGTTTTTATTGATTTGCTATTTTCACCCTCAATGCGACGGAAATTGTCAATGTTCAACAATAGATCGCTCGTAAGATTTCCACACTTGATAAATTTCAATAGTTTACCACTTCTGCAACCCGTTTTATTGCATTTAAGCGTTGCCACCTTACGATAAATATGTTGTAGTTGAAGTAGTTTTCTATGGAAAAAATTTGGAATTCCTGGTTTAAGGAAAACCATGCTCTTTAGCGTTATTAATCTTTTTCAAACAATTGCAAAAAGCCTGTAATACGAGGGCAGTTTGATAAGTCAGTGACTTTTTGAATAGGAGGTTTTTTTTTCTTTTTTTTTTTTTTTGGGCAAAAGTGTTTTATTTTAGATATGGTACATGTCACGTGAGGCGAACAATCAATAAATTTTTGACGTGACAACGTTACGTTTTACCGCGCATGTTTCCAAAAAAGATGAAGAATGCAATTTTGCAAAATGCATCGGCGTTGCATGGTGTTGTTTCTCATTGAGTAAAGGTGTAATGATAAAACTAATTACTCGACAATAACGGTAAATTCTTTGACTTTGTGACAAAAATATAAAAAATTAAAGACGTCATAGGAATGCGCAGAAAGCTGTCTGAACAACAAAACTTGAAATTTGTTACATGGAATTAAAACGCGCTATCTATAGATGTAACGGTAAAATATATTACATGCAAGTATAGGCTAGTTCTTAGCCCTCATGACAAAAAAGACACAACAAACTCATAACGTCATACGGCTGCGAAGAAAGCCGCTACAAGATGGAAATTGGATCAATGATGCAACGGATCAATGTTGCATGGAATTATTTCTCGGTGAGTATATGCACCACGGTAAATGTTATGAAACAAAAATCAAGGATTTATACTTGGCCTTACGACAAAAAAAAAACAAAAAATAAATTATAACGTCGCGTAGTCAGCAGTAAATGCAACACAAATTCAATATTGTTGCATAGAATTATTACTCGCTCTGTCGAGCTGATTCGGTAAATTTTATTTTACATCAGCAAAGGTCGGCTCTGTGACCTCATTACGAAAATAAAATAAAAAGTTTATGCACTGAAAATGTAACAGCAATGAAAAAACGTTGCATGAAACTATAATTCAGTGCTACTGTAATTTGAATGGAACGACAGTAAAGCTGAGGTTTTCGGTTACATGATAAAAAAAATAAAAAAATTAATGGTGTTAAGAGGCCTTTCAGGGAACCCATTATAGCGACCTGAAAGCACAAAAAGGAAAAATAAGAGATAAAATAAAAAAATGAATTAAAATTAAAATAAAGACAAGTATTAGCACAAAGATTTGGATACGGATGTGGATAAGGATTAGATAAAGGATATGGGCCAGGAGTAAGATAAGGAGTAGGAAAAAAAGATAAGAGCATGGAATTGGACAAGGATTAGGGCAAGATTTTAGTCAAGGATTCTGAAAAGGACTACGACAAGGATTGGCCCTAGAACAAAGGAAAGTATTCGGACACACCTAAAACAATATTTAGGACAAGATTGGGAAAAGGATAAGGCCAAGAAACGAATCAAGAAATAGAAAACGGATTTAAAACAAATTTAAAGATTTAAAGGAAAAGATTTAAGACAAATATTGGAAAGAGAAGTGGGAAACGTGGGATTAGGAAAGGGATTTTAACAAAGATAAGGTCAGGTGTATTGAAGTTATTAAAATCAAGAAGCAGGACAGTTATTATGACAAATATAAGAATAAGGATAAGAATGTGGAAAAGTTTGGAAATAAAGATAAGAATAGGGAGAGGAATAAGGACAAGGATAAAGACAGTCTGTAACGTCAAAACCTACACATCTGTTTACGATACAGCTAACTTCCTTTTTTTGAAGCGAAGCTTTTTACGCCTCGTTCTGCGATTTGCTAGAGTGAAATCAGAAAAAGCGATACTTTTTTCCGACACCTTTTTTCTTAGAATTGATATTGTTTATTGCTTTCATCAATTGAACCAGAAAATGTTAAAATTAAAAATAATTTCTTGCCCGCTGCAGGAATTGAACCCACAACTCACAGTTCTCTCGTTTGTTGGTACTTTCCTCTAAACATTACGCTAAAACGCTTTCTTTCATAATTGTGTTGATTCAGTGATAAACATTAGCTAAAGCTATGTTTCAGTAGATCACTATAATATATTAATTTAAGAAAGGATTGTGTGTTGGCTACTCTAGGACTGTGTATTGGCTAGCCAACCGACAAAAGTAGCAAACAAAACGAACTAGAGCAAAGATAACTAAATTTACCGAGCTATGGTTTGAATCTTCGGTTTGTCCATGCGAACTAAAAGACCTAACGAACTAAAAGAACGAACGAACTAAAAGAAATATTCACTAAGGATTGTGTATTAGATGTTGTTTCTACTTCCTACTAAAGGTCGTTATAAATATCGTTAAAAATAAACAACCTGAAAGTTGATTAAATTGTAACAAAATTAATGATTTTTGTATATTTATTCCCTACAACTGAACAGAGGGCTTTAGGGGAGGGCCGAAGAGGGTTAAGATATATGATATATATACTTTGTTATTTTAAAGTTTTAAATTTAAAAATTATTTTAATCGAAAAAACGCTATTAAATTATCAAATCTATGAATTTGCGAAAATGCTTCGCTTCTCTCGTGTGCCCAGTGACGCACCTGTGTTTTTTTTTTTGTTGATTTTGTACATTTTAAATTTTAATGTGACCTTTCATTATTTATAAAAAAAAAAATTAACTGGCCATTTTAGCCATTTTAGCCCTTGAAAGGACTTTGACCGAACTTCTTATGATCAAATTGTGTTGTGCGTGGTATTAAATCTTTGTACACAATGGATTGAGAACTGGACGTACTAGTTTTATGCCGAATCTGAACGGCTTATGTGCATGTTCTCAAGAAGCATTAAAAAAAAAAAAACAAATAACTGGCCATTTCAGCCAAAGGACTTTGACCTAGCTTCAACACAATTGTGTTGTGCGTGTTATTAAGTTTGTTCACTATTGACCGAGAACCGGACCTACATGTTTAACGCCGACTCCGAACGGCGATGAACGGAATGTTCTCATTCTCAAGAAGCTTTACATGGCATTTTGATTACTCTCTGAGGTTTGCCATTGTCTGCAGAGAGGTGGCGGCCGTACAGAAAAATTATTTTTATTCAAATAATTTTCTGTCGCTGCTGGGGTTCGAACCTGGGTCTCCAAAAGTTCGTTGACATAGCGGCCACAAATTGTAAACTGTTTTATTTGTGATTCTTTTCAAATAAGATAATCACTCCATCCAAACCCAATCCTTTACTTATCTCAAAAGACGAGATACTCACCTCTACATGTTCTTAAATAATTTTTGATGTTTTGTCATTTGCAACACTTCCCCTTTCAATATTAGTTCCGAAAACTTTAAATATTTTTAATTTTCTTCTCATTTTTCAACTGAAAATTAAAAAATTTCTTCCAAGAATATTTCAAATCAACTTAAAGAGCATTACACGAGTGTTTTTTGGGTCATTGATCACACATATAAAGTTCAATTTCAAAAATTTCTAATTCCAATATGGCGGATCATATACGACCGAAGTAAAAACCCAAAAATATAACAAAAAAACTATCGGAATTTAAAATATCGACCAAGGTATTTGTTTTCAGCGACTCAAAAAACATAAAAACGATATTCTTTTCAGTGAAAAAATCCTAACGACGAAAATTTCATTGGAAATTTCTGAAAGTAAGCCCAAAATTTCCGAACTAGCTGGCAGCACTGCAACTATTTTTTTATATCATCTTCAACTTTAACCGGTTACCGCTTCAATATACATAACATTGAAGTCCGTGGCACTGAATAAAATTTTTCCATCTTGGTATTATAACGAGTATCTTTGAGTGAATCCATAAAACGAGTGGGCGGCTTATGCGAAGGGTGTGGCCTTGTTTGAGAGTAGATTGAAATCATGTAGACGAGTTATATGCAAACATATAAATAGATAGCAAGCAAAAAAAAAAAAAAACTCATAAACTTTGAACTTTTTAAAGCTGTCGCCAAGCATGTTTAACACCCGTAGGTACACAAACATACACGCAAACTTGCACACATACACACATGCACAAACAAAACCATATTAAAATCGTACTTCCTTTCGATTTCGAGGTTTTTGGCAACGGATCATTCATTCGCATTGCAGCGCAGTTGGCGCTACTTTAGCTGTATTCATGGCCAACAGCATTACGTTTAATCCATACATACACACGCTGATGATGGCTTGAGCTAGTGTGATGTCAACCCAGCTAGCAATTTTGGGATTTATGAAGAACGCTTTGACACACGTGCTTCCGGTTTAATATACATACTACAGTATCGGTGTGATGATAGGGAAACGATAAGAGTTGGCTGGGAATGGCAAAGCATACACATATACATATATGTATATCGTAATTCGTACATTTACGCACACACTAATGCACACATGCACACAGAGACACAAACATAGTGTCAGACAATGTGTCAAATGTCGTACTTTCAATAAATAGACTCATGCGTGAGCAATTTTTATTGCTATAGCTGTGTGCGTGAGAGTGTGTGTGTCTGTGGTGTGGTGTGTGTGTGTGTGTATGTTAGTGTGTTTTATATCTGCTGCTACTACAACAACCTTTTATGTGTAGTTGTCAAGGAGGAGAAAGTAAAAAAAAAAATGTATAAAAATAATCATGCTGTCTTAGAAAAATCACTTCCATCGCCGCACAGTGACGCACACGCATCCACTATGATCACCCAAACACCCACTAGGAATTCAATCACTCCATGGCTGGCTGGTTGGTGCTTGAATTAGCAACGTATTCACTTCTAATTCGGTTCAGCAACTTTGATGATGAAGCGCTCACTCATAAGAATTGTTATTCTATGTGTGAGTGTGTTTAAGTTACCCTTAGTGTGTATGTGTGTGTGTGTGTGTGTGTGAATTTGAGTGTAGTGTTAAAGAATTGTTGTCGCAAAACTACAACAATTTATGGTGTATTTCAATAACAACGACAGTAGCTACTTTATGCGTGAGTAACTTGCTGAACTTGCCTTAAAAGAGACAAACTCTCATAAGTTTGAGTAAAGGATTTGCCTGGGTCTTAAGCAACCCCAATGTTTTGGTGTTTTTTTTTTCAAGGCTTGAATGTGCGGATTTTGGGATCTTCTTTTTTTCCATTCAATATAAAGTGAACTAATGCAGAGTGAATAGCTGTTGTTAAGTGTTGGAAGTGTATTGTAAGGGTAGGGAATTTGAATAGGATCAGAGAGAAATGTTAGGAGTTAGTTTTATTTTTTATGTTATGTTTACAGTTCAGTTAAGTTTTCTCATCGCGTTGATGCAAGTGCTTAAAAAACTCAAGGTGAATGATTTTTATAAATTAACTTTATTGCATCGCCTGCTTACGGTCGACATTAGTTTTTATGATTGAAATATTCATTCAAGTGATACTTAAAATGAAGGCTTACACTTAAGACATCCTTAAATTTTTATAGAAACATACCTTTTTGCTAGTATAAATATTAAACCCAGATTTAGAAGCCACTTCATTTAATTAGATAGTAAAAAGTTCAATTTTAAGTTATTGTTAAAATTATACTTTAATATAAATGGGTACTCACGACCTTTTTTGTCGTATCGAAGCTTGGTAACCTCTAAGCCGATTTTAAGAGTTCTTTCACTATTCAATTGCTATGATATGTAAAGTTAAAATAGTGGACCCTTTTCTTTTGCAAAGATTGTTCTTTTATTTTTTAAAAATTAATGTATTTTAATTCTTTCTAACACTGCTCAGACAAAGGCAGTACTGCACAGTGGAACTAGTAGTACGATTCAGAGGGAAGAAATTATTTTCTTAACTTTTTAGAACGGTTTTGGTATTTTAGGTATAGCAAAGTAAAGAACAAAAGGGTTTTAAGAATTTTAGACTAGTAGGCGTGGCACCTTCTATACAACGGGAACACATTTTTCGCAATATCTGGAGAACCAATAAAGCTACAAAAACAAAATTTTCAGCAGTAATCAGTCATGTCATTTCCATTTATATTTGAGCATTATTGGATAAGTGGGTGTGGCACCTCCCTTTCAACTACATAATTATCGCAATATCTCGAAAATCCAACCCAACCCAACCCAAAAACCCAAAACCGAAAATGAACTATGCTACAAATTATCGATCGATGTAAATACCTTTATTTGAAATTGTATTTGATTTAGAAGAATTTTAAGGCATGTTCCTAGTTGGTACGCTCGGAATTCGAGTGAAAATTTAAAATTTTTTTACAGGAAAACGGTAAGAGATTTTTTTTACTCATTTAGGGTATTCACAAGGTCTCATAAAGTCAAATGTCTTAAGTTGAAAACATAAAAATTTACAACTAGTGTGAACAACCTCTCATAACTTATTGTGCTATTTAGACTCTCAATCAGCTGATGCAAAACAAATTAAAATAAATATTTGTTATCACAATGCCAAAAGAAAGCGAAAAAGACAAAATAATAGCGAAAAAGATAAAGATTTGTGCAAAAAGCATATTTTGGACGTTATAATTGAATACGACACTCAATTAACATAGCTTTTAGGGTTGTAATATTTTAGTACTATTTTTATATGGAAGGCAACAACTACATTTTTAAACTAGTGTAAAATTTTATTACATTATGATAATATGACATGATAGCACACCTTGTGAATACCCTAATTGTTTACATTTTTTGTATGAAACTTTAATTTGTAGTTTTTTACATTTTTATACCTGGTAACCATCGTTGCACACATTTACCTTGTTCGATTATCTCAAAAACTTACGTACTAACCGCATACTTTCCACATGTGTAGTTTTCATGTGAACTAAAATATTGCAAAAAAATTTTTTTTCTATATTTTTTGCACAAAATCCGGAAAAGACTTGCGTTTTTACGATTTTTTTTTCAACTCTTCATAATTTTTTTATTTTTTTGTCAAACTTAAAACTTTAAGTTCACACGATAACCATGCTGATATTATTTATGATTTTTTTTTTCTAGGTGCTGGCAAACTTTAGTTATTATGGTAACCATCACCTCTTTCCGATATCGCCACGTCAAATTCAAATTCAAATTTCATACATGACAAATGTTAATTATTGATAAAAAAATAATTTTTTGGAAACAATTTTTTAGTGTATTTATTCAACCCAAAAAAATTTTTCCATTTTTTCATGACTACATTATAGTCATGAAATCAGACTTATTGTAGTTGGAGAAATGCAAAAATCCCCATACATTGTCTAAACGCTTTCCCAAATTTCACGATTTTCTAAAAAAGTGTAATTTTCAACAGCCCATTATAAAAAAAAAAAAAAAAAAAACCTTAAAGATACGAAATTATATGTAATTCCACCGAAAGGTAAATATTTTGATCACATACGTGGGTTTTTCAACTTGTTTGAACTTTACTAACCATTTTAAAAAACTATTTTGTACTAAGCATTTTTCATAACCTCAATATTCAGAAAAATCAAATTTTACCCATATTTTAAAACTGATATTTTTTAATAAGAAAAATTAGTTAAAAATAAATATTATTCTCGAGGTCAGCGTACTTTTGTTAACATATCCTCAGTAAAAAAAAAAAAATTTAAATTTCATTTTGACTTTTTTCCCTCTAACAGGCCGTTTCATTCCACAGTGCACTGTTAGCGTCTCTCCTCGCAACACATGTTGAGTGGAAACTTGCTCTAGGTGAGATTTTTGCTGCGTTAGGCGTTGTCGATTTTTACGATTTGCTACGATTTATATACTAAAATCCAGATCTTTTATGGCAAAAATAAATCCACTGTCGCAATTTTTAAAAACGACTTTATCACACTGATTTCATAAAAATATTATAAGTGATGATATTGAAACCATTAAGACATAATAACAGAATTTTTGAAGTGAAACTTCTTTAGCCGCGATGGGGAGTAAAACCGATAAATCAATTCGCCGATGTAACATTTCGCCGTGAAAAGCTTCGTCGTGTTTTAAACATAGTGTTACGTAAAATCTTTGAGTGTATACATAAAGAGAAATTACTTTGAGTTGTGTCACTCTCGCACTAGATGGCGCCACATACACCACTTTCAGATTTCTACGCTGGTTTGTAAATTTTTTTTTTTTAATATCGACATTGATCAAACATACAAATGAACAGACAGACAGCAATGCACAAACACACACACTGTGTTGTTTTGTTGGTTGAGCTGTCGCATTAGTTGTGTGTGCGGTATGATCCCGTTAAGTTGCGACTTGTTTGTTTGTGTTTTTGTGCTGCTGAGGCAAGCGCATGCGTGTAGCATTTAATTCTAATATGAACTTTTATGGAGTTTGGATGTGCGAATCATTATATTTCTATTAAATTTTCAAAGCAAAAAATGCCATCAAAATGCGTACATAAAAATTGCTACAATGTTTCTACACCATGTGGTTCGTTGTCATTTTTCATTTACCAACTGATCAAAGACAAATGCTTTGGGTCAAGCATTCAGACAATGAAGAATTAAAAAATTTGGCTCAATATGGAAAGGGAACTGTAAAATTTTGCGAAAAGGATTTAAATACATCATGTATAGTTCAACCAGCTTTAATGAAAAAACTTCTAAAAACCTCCATACCGACTCAGTATCCAAATATTTTCCCATGTACGGAAGATAGCTTGGATCTTTGTTGTGAAAGGTTTTTAACCCTCAATTGCCCAACAACACCGATTTCATTAAAAAAAATTATGCTGTGAAAAATTAAAAAATTTTTGTTTACAAGTTATTAAAGAAAACATGGTTGTATGCAAAAAGACACAGTTGGTATTCCGACGTATACCAAAAACGTGGAAAACGATTGCTTTTATGATAACTAGATTAACTTGTAATATTTTTTACTCAAAAATTGTTAATAGTTTAAAAGATATTTCATGTCAAAAAGCGAACTTTCCGTAAAAATTAAAAAAAAAAACTATTTTTTGAATTTGACGGTCAATAGTTCCCAAACCAACGAAGTTATGCCAATAATTAAATTTTTGTTTTATACTTGCAATTTTCTGAGTGAAACTACATATCCAGCATTTAATTTTTGCAATATTTTAAAAGAATTAGCTTATTTTCTCGGTTGTATCAAAAAAGATACGCTGGGAATTAAGGGTTAAGTTCATGTATAGAGCAAAATATCGAGTCTAAGCCAATCCGTATTTTAATTCAAACATCAACGATTGCTCGATCAAGCTTAATTCATTATGTACCACCTCATTTAAAGGCTATATCTTTAGAAGAAGAGACTTATGAGCCCTTTTATGACGACCCGGGCTGAGAATCTATACGAACAAAGTCAAAAAAAAAAAATAAAAATGGCGAATCTAATTTTTTTTCTCCTAAACATCCCAATAACTTTGTTCAAAACTCACGCATTCCACGGCACATCTTCAAATCGCCAAAAGCCAAAAAACAGAGTGTCGAAGATATGGTTACAAGCAAAATTAATCAACTCTTTACAAAAAAAGCGTCCCTGTGAGAAAATTATATCACTCGTTTTCTTCAATAACGTTCCAACTCAAAAAATTGGATTTTTCAAGAGAAGCATTTTAAGTTTTGAACAGACGAAGGAAATTAATTCACCATTTTCAAAATATGGACAAAACATCAAATATACAAGTAGGTACTACTGTAATGAACATTGTTTAATCCATACAGAGTGACAAAAGAAAAACTGGATATTATCGATATACATATAATACGATCTAATCAGAAATATATTGAGGTGAATCACAAATTCTATTTTTCTGCAAAAATTAAAGAAGATATCGTTACCAAAATTGTACACATCATAGATCATGGTAACACGAATATTGCTGTGTAATTAACTCAATTCTTATGTTTTTTGGATTGTAACGTTATTGAAGAAAACGAGCGATATGTACTGACGCAACTTATTCGTCGCAAAACCTCTCATTGGAAAAATGAAGATAGGGATTTATTTTTAAAATGAGACCCGAAAATATCTTAATACCCCGGGATCTATATAATAATAATATCTTATAATATCGATTCTAGTTTTATTTATTTTATTATACTAGTGTCGCCTTTGGTCGAAATTCAACCAATTAAAAATTGATTTTTTTTTTTTAGTGAAAACATTTTTTTCTTCCTTCACTCATGTGGAAATATAACCGAACTCATATCGCAATATATGTACCACCGGCAGGAAATCACAAAATAAAAACTACATTCTGTATTTCCATGTTCTATGACTTTTACTTCCAAAGATATTTGATATCAAAAATTTGGTGTATATGGGCAGAGCCACACCCCCTTTCCAATGCGCGCCACGATTTTCTAGTAGATGGATATCACCAACTTCCAACACATATTGAGTTTCATTGTTATATGGCATTTACTTCCAAAGCTATTCGAGATAAAAACTTTAAATTGTATGGGTGGTGCCACGCCCCCTTGTCTAATGCTCGTTCAATTTTTCCAGTCAAACAACACGACCAAATAGGACGTTCCTACCTAGTTTCATTGATTTGTGAATTATAGTTTGAAAGTTATAACAAAAATTTGGGCTGCTGAAAATTTCCACGCCCCTTTTTTAACGCCCACAAAATGTAACCAGTGAAGTGGTACGTGTGATTTGTGGTCGAATGCCGATATCGGAAGCTGTGTGACCTATAACTCTAAAGCTATTCGATATCGCAAATTTGGGTTGTATGGGATGTGCCACGCCCACTATATTTATTCCGTGCACTCCTTCTCCCCACTCTTATTGATTTAAAAAAAAATTGTCAAAATCGGTTGAGAAACACGGGAGAAAATGGTTCTTAACTGTTCTGCCTACGCCTATTTATAAATAGATTACGTATATTAATTATTATTACGCATAATTTTTTTTATTTTAAAATTTTTTTGCCTTTTCTGTTATTTTATTTAAAATGAGTTGTTTTTATGTTATGTTTAAAGTTTATCTTTATTAAAATAAAAAGCATAAAAATATTCGTTGGAACAATAGTATGTTGAAAATACATATTTGTTTGGAGAGTTCACTGCATTTTAAAAAAAACTGGCAAAATTTATGCATTTATAATTTCTTAAAAAATCACAAAACTGAAATAAAAATGCCCAAAATTAACCGAATGAAAAAAATTACTTCAAAAGTTGTCGACATGTAGGATTTATCGACATATTATTTTTCAAAATTTTAGATATTTAAATCTAGATCAAGGACTACTTTTTCCTCTCTAAACTCCTGTAAAAAAATAAATAAATGTCGCTTCAACAGCAACAGGCTTTGTTAGTTTTGTGCACACATACATACATACATACATACTTACTCATAAACACTTATGTTTACAAATTTCGTTATGGATCATTTGCCTCAATCATAGTCTGTGTCAGCATCTCAGCGATTGTTGAGTAAGTGCGCCATCTAAGCGGCAGAGTTACTCCCTAAATTTGTTTTGCTGAAGTGGTTTCTCTATATATATATACTCAAAGGTAAAATTAAATAATTATAATATAGTATGGACACAGTAGCTTTTCAACTTCTTCAATTAAAATTGGAAAATATGGAGCATGTCTTTGATATTCATATTGAAAACATCAACATAAAACAAAAAGACAAGACTGCTGCTAAATAACAGAGTTGTAATGTACAACATTTTAAAGTTTATTTAAAACTTTTGAGAGTAACAGAAGAGTACACAGAGTATATTTCTGTATTGCACTTATTTTCCTTATATCTTTATGTTTTTGATACAAAATTCTACATATAACATAGTTTTATAATGCATATTAACGCTCTCCAGCCCTCCCTTACAGCTTCCCTGTTCAAGTGGATAAACTTACAAAAATCATAAAATTTGTATGGGAGCCTCCCTAAGAGTGGTCGGAGGGAATATTTCCGCAAGGGAAAAATTTTTCTTTGTAAAAATAATGGGGGTTAGTAATATATATCAACCCTTTCTGGCTCTCCCTTAAAGCCCCCCTGTTCAGGTATAGGGAATAAATACACAAAAATCATATTATTTGCATGGGAAAAGGGAAAGGTCCCGAAAAGGGAAAAATTTTCCTTTTGTAAAAATTATGGGGGTCAATAAAATAAAAATCTAAAAATAATAATTCACTTTAAGTTTTGGGATATCGTTTATAATAATTACGATCCCTGATTAAAACAGATTTAATTTACTCTTGACATTATATGAAATGGGACTTTTTTAGTAAGACTATATTAAAGAGTAAATCAATTAACCACTTAAAAACCAAATTTTTTTGGTTAAAGTTTCAATTCTACCGTGCATAGTGGCCACACACATATTTTTTTTTTTAAATCATATATAATCTATTGGTGTGTTTTTTTTTTTTTTGTTTTTTCTTTGTCTGATGATGATGTTGATCTGACTAAAATCCAACGAGGTGAATACAAAAGATTTAAACATTTTTTTCATACCAACACTAGCAATGCTAGATCTTATTAAAATAAAAACATGATGTTTAATACACCATTTCACCATATCAAGAAGTATTATTTGTATTTGATTTGCTCAACTTGGAGAGATCTTCTCTGCCGGAAGTCTTCAGATCTGCTTACGAATGAAAATAATATACCTCATCCTCTGCGCCATCGGTTTTTCAGACATTTTTTAGATAAAAGTCAAAATAAAAGTTTATGTCGAAAAAAAAGAAAATCTTGTGATTTTGGAGTTCAAAAGGAGGCCTCGCAAATTCCTCGCCTCCAAGATTGAACTATTGGGATTACTCTTGGGAATTACTCTAGGATAGTTTTAATCCTTGTTCTTTCAAATAGTTTTCCAAATTGTTGTCCTAGTCCTTCTTCCAATTCTTCTTTAAATCCATCCTTGAATCGTTGTCCTAGTTCTTCTTCCAAAACATGTCCTAATCCTTGTCGCAATCTTTGTTTTAACCTTTGTCCTAATCCTTATCATAGTTCTTGTTCAAATCTTTGTCTCATTAATTGTCCCAAACCTTTTTCGAATTCTTGTAACAATACTTTTGTCATAGTCCTAATTCAAAAACTTGTCGTTATCCTTTCCCATATTCTTGTCGTTATTCTTTTCCCAATCTGAGTCCCAATATTTGCTTAAAATATTATTTCAATCTTTGCCTCCATCCTTGTCTTAATACTTACTTACTTACTTACTTACTTATCTGGCGCTTACAACCGTAGGTCGGTTTTGGCCTCGTATAAGAAATTGCGCCACCCGTTTCTGTTTTGCGCTTGCTGGCACCATTTGGAAACACCAAGCGTGGTCAGGTTATACATCACCTGATCCTTCCAACGAAGATGTGAGCGTCCTCTTCTGCGTTGACCACCACAGGGCACCGAATCGAATATTTTTTTCGCTGGAGCGTCGTTTTCCATTCGCTCAACATGACCTAGCCAGCGGAGCCGCTCGATTTTAATGCGCTTAACTATGTCTATGTCAGCATACAGCTCATACAGCTCGTGGTTCCATCGAATTCGGTACTCGCCATTGACGCAGATTGGACCGAAGATATTACGAAGGATCTTTCCCTCGAAGGCTCCCAAAGTCTTTTCATCAGAACTGTTCAACGTCCAGGTTTGTGCTAATATAACCTTGTGATAATAGGACGGGCATGATTAGTGACTTATAGGGCGTGAGTTTTGTTCGTCGAGAGAGGCTCTGCTTCTCAATTGCTTACTCAGCCCAAAGTAACACCTGTTGGCAAGAGTTATCCTTCATCTTATCGCTATACTGACATCGTTGAAAGAGTTTATGCTGGATCCCAAGTAGACGAAGTTTCTTAACAACCTCGAAGGAGATGTTGTCAACAGTGACGTGGTTTCCAAGACGCTCGGACTGTTTATTTGTTTACACTAGGTATTTCGTCTTATCTACATTCACTGCAAGACCCATTCGACTCGACTCTTTCGCTATTCTGGAGAATGCTGCACTGACTTCGCGCGTATTATGGCCGATATCATCAGCATACGCCAGCAGCATAATACTTTTGTAGAATATAGTACCACTGCCTCTCAAATCAGCAGCTCGGATGATCTTCTCCATCATTAGGTTGAAAAAGTAGCACGATAAGAAATTACCTTGTCTGAAACCTCGTTTTGTATCGAATGGAGGAGTGAGATCCTTCCCGTCCAAATACTTTTCTTATCTTAATACTTGTCTTAATACCTATCTAAATCCTTGTCTTTAATCTTGCCTATATCTTTTTCCTATAACTTGTTATATTCCTTATCCTAGCCCTTTTTCTAATTACAGGCTAGTCATTTTTCCAAAACTTGTTATAATCATTTGTCCTCGTCCATATCCTTGTATTTATGTTACCTTAGTCCTAGTTTTTATCACTATCTTTTTCTTTGATTTTACCCCAATATTTATTCCATCCTTGTCCCAATCCTAATCCTTATCCTTATCAAATCTTTGTCCCAAAACTTGTCTCAATCCTTACCCTGATCCTTTGATCAAGACTTGATTGTTCAAGTCTTTCCAAATCTTGTCCTAATCCTTGTCTTTGCTCTTATCTTAATATTTATCTTAAATCTTGTCCCAATCTTAATGGTCATCCTTGTCTTAACCTTTTCCTTATCCTTGTCATGTCCTTGTCCCAACCCTTTTCTTTATCCTTGTCTTTAACCTTGTTAATAACCTTTTTTGCCTATCATAGCCCCTATGATACTAAATAAATTTGTCATTATCCCTTTCATCAATCAACATGTAATATTTCCATGCAACGCCGTCTCATTTTTATTGTATTTCCTTTGCATTTTGGAGCGACCTTCATAATTTCAAGATGTTATCATTTTTAATATCCTAATGAGGTAAAAAAATCAACACTTTCTTGGCCTAAAACTAAATTAACCGTAGCAAGTTTAAGCAAGTAATAATTTTAATAAATGACATTTCACTCTTATCATGACCCGATGGTATCATTAAAAATAATATTTGTTAATTTTTGTCGTTATATTATAAAAGGTATCCTTTATCTTCATTACATAATATTTACTAATATTTACTAAGATTTAATTAATATCGAATAATAATTCCATGCAACGTCGTTGCATGGTGATTATTTTAGCTTTGACCGAACCGGACTCATGACGTCATTCATTTTTTGTTTATTTTTGTCATGAGAATAAAAACGTGTTTAATAATTATAATAATTTTTTTAATCAATAATAATTTTTGACCTCATCACCACCTGAGGCAATGTAGCCATGTCCGTCTGTCTGTAGGTATGTACGTCGTCATGATAACAGTCGTAATTTTCAAGTTATCGCAATGAAATTGTACATAAAAGCTTATTTTGAAAAATTAATATAAAGTTTGAAAATGAGTCAAATCAGATGAAAACCACGTCTACCTCCCATATGAACTGACTGTATAGGAATGGTTAAATCTCTCAAAATTCAACATTAATTGATCTATATTTTTGAAATTTGTCTAAAACGCCTAATTCCCATTCAAAGTGACGTCGTCAAAATAGAAAAACCTTAAAAAATTCATAAATTCGTAAATATGAAATATAAAATCCTGAAAAATTAGACATTGCCGTAAACTGACTTGTAAGACAACCTCTTAATTATTCATTCAACCTCTTTAGTACTCACATGAAAATAACTACCTTGAATAATTCAAATCTATAGTATAATTAAATTCTTCTCTTTCAGGTAGGATTTTTCCCTTAATATTGTTAAAAAAGTGCTTTCCATTCCAATATAAAGAGAACATTCCAATAATTTAGATGATTTTTAATCTAAACAAGATGAAGGCATAACTTTATAAATGCAAAGAAATGACTTTACCTCGACGATCCGAGTATTCTTGCGTTGTTGACCTTTTCTTTGTATCGGCTAATATAAAGTTAATAGCGTCAGGCCGAATATTTTTATTTAACAACAAAAGCATTATAAGATAATCTCTGCAGCTCACATGAAATTAAGAAGCACTGACCCAACTATGGGTCCCATATACCGCATAAATTTGTAGTCCTGCACAGAGATAAAGGAATGGGGGTTTTCGTTTTTTATTCAAGTCATGAGTTTGGTTTTTATATTAAAAACCATTTCGCATAAATGACCAAATCCATTGTCATAACTTTAAATTTCGGACAGTAAAGCCTGATATTCTAGATCTCACGATATTTTCTTTGCCAAAGAAAAGCAGTTAACCCAACACAATGAAGCAGCTGAAGAGGAAGAAGAAGAAGTGGGTCGTTTGTCTTGCATTATCATCATCATCGTCGTCATCATACTTTCAATTATATGAATCTACATATGGGTTGTTTGGGGTCACACAAAAGCACACTAAATCTATAGCTAACCATGTCAGCAGGTAAGCTAAGGCGTAGCTGGAACAGGTGCAGCATTATTTCAAGAGAGAGAGAGAGAGAGAACGATGGCCAGTTGGGGCAGCTGTAGCGGAATGCTGAATACATAGAGCTTAAGTGGATGTTGCTAGAGGAGCAGCTCATGTTTGTGCTGCTCTTCAAGTGTTACGTCATCGAAGCTTGATGTTGATGTTGATGGCCGCTGAAGATAAAGCGGCTGACAATGTTGCCAGGATGATGCTACGTACTGAAGTTATTTATGTCAAATATTTCGTCCTTTTGAAGCTGCTCTTGTTATGCCACTCGCTGTTGTTCTTCTTGTTCTTGTTGTTGTTGATAATAATGGCCACTTATGCCGCAAGAAATCGCCATATGATGATGACAGAGTGTAACTGCAGCTGCGTTTACTTTGTTGTTGTTGTTGGATGGGCAGGTTGTAAGAATGTTTGGATAAAACGATTGCATGGATGGTTGGGCAAAAATTATGGTTCGAAGCTGGATGGAGTCGATCGTCTACATTTATGTTAAGTTGGTCGCATGGAATGTTTGAATGAATGTGTTGGTTGGATGAATGGGTGGATGAATGGATGGATGGATGGTTGGATGGTTGGATGGATGGTTGGATATATGGTTAGATGGATGGATGGATGGATGATTGGATAGCATGAATGACTGGTATGGATGAATGAATGCTTCACTACGTTGTTTGGCTGGTTTACATAAACTTTGTTGATGTCCTTTCGTTCATGTTGATTTTTCTATTCAATGGATGCCGCTTATACCACTGCGCAAACATTAGACTGAACAGTGGTTCTTGTAGCTGTTGTTGTTGTTCTACTGCCGAGCCACTGGAGTGAGTGAGGGAGTAAGCAGAGCAAAGACTAAGAGTCAAAGCACTGAAGCGGAAGTTATGCTGAAAATATGTCAATGACGAGGAGGATTTGGTATTCTTTATAAGTGCTACGCATAGCAGGATGCCTTAGAAGGTAGCGCCATTTGATATTTGAATGTGTATGCGTGTGCGTGTTTTTGTGTGAGTGTGTTTTTGTGTCTTTGTTTGTTTGTTTATTTGTTCTTTATGTCTTCATTTTTTATTTATAAAAAGAAGACTTTTTGCCATGAAAGTAGCATTTAATGGCTTTAACAAAAAAACATAGCCAGGATAACAAGAAATCCTTTCGGCATTATAAACTTTTATTAAAATTTCATGCTGATATCCTGTTACTTTATGCTGCGACATCTTTCCCTTCACCTAAATGCCGTTGATATGACTTTTGTTCTGATTTATAAACATTTTTAAACTTGGTCAAGGATTAGTTGGCTGTTGTATTTTTTTTTTTTTTTTTTAAGAGCACTTTAAGCACTCATAACAAATAACCATTAAAGCGCCCTAAAAGCTATGTGTGCATTAAATATTTTTTTTTAATTTTATGATGCTCAGGTGAGGGTGGTGTTTTTTAATGTAACACAATTTAAGCACCGAGATGTGGCCACTGATCCCTAATTTTCCTTTCTAAATTCACACATATTTTTTTTTTTAAATTTAAATTTTTACTTTTTTTTTTAAATTTAAAACTTTGGATTTCTATAACACAAATGATTTTATTATTTTTTAAATTTCAACTCATCAAGTTGAAGAATGTAAGACTTGTACGCCAGCACGTGGTCCAGCTCAAATTAGACTGAACAACAAAAATAATTTTTTTCCAAGGTCCCAAATTCCAAATAACAAGGTTCCGACAATGGATTCTGGTAGAGGGGACAAAAAAACAATACACGTGTATCGGCGTTGTGAAATTTTACTTTTGAGTCTTATTTTAGGGAGGATTTAATTTTCCCCTTTTTGAACATTCGTATAGTGAATTGACATAGGAAATCATGTTATCCTTTCATTTTGCGTATTGAATGTGTTCTGAGGATTTATGTAAAACACTACGAGAAATATTTTTGTGCAATATTTTAACCCCCTAACTTCTCAATTTATGGGTCTTTTTGGACCTTTTTGTGAAAAAAGGCAAAAAACACCCATAAAACAAGGATATAATGGATTAAAATGTTCCACAAAAAAATTAACCATAAAATTCTACTATAAGTCTCTGAATACACCAAAGTTGAAAATTCAATTTAATTGCCAGAAATAAGTCAAAACTTAAAATATGTTAGAGGTTTCATTTCGTACTTATTCAGAATTGATGCTAAAATGTCGCACTAAACTTGGTTTTAGGGGGTAACTTTCTATGAAAAAAGTGTTTTGCTCATTTGGCACATCATACTTAGCAATAGCAACGAAACTTATCGGATGCACTTTGACTAATAAGATCTATTAGGTTCGCGTTTCTATAACATAATGGGTCAATTGCATACAAAACGCTCTTTTTTTGTCCCCGTTTTTTTAACTCTGTTTTTAGGTAAAACCAAAAAGAAAAAAAACAAATAAAACATGATAAAGTGATCACTGAAGAATATTTATTAACAAAATATATTTTTCAGAATCCTAAAATTGTTTGCATATTTGTTTTGAAGAATATTATATTGCTCTCTCTCGTACTCGCTTAATACAAAAACATGTGTCCCCAGTTACACTTTTTAAAGAAAAACGTGAAAAAAAAAGTTGAAAACAACGCAAAAATTTAACAAATAATAACTGTTTTGTAATGAGAGCATTTATTTCTTATGTTTTATTTTGTTGTAATTCTCAAAACATTGTCATCGCGAATTTGGCTTTCGATTTACATTAAGTCCCCACGCATTGTATTGAACGTCACTTTTGTTTACGCTTCGTTCGTTTTAATTTAGGTGTGGTATAGATGACAAGAAAGTTATATTAAGAAAGTGCAGAGATTAGTTCTCATGAAATTCTAAAAATGAAAACGATTAAATAATATTATAGTAAATTTTTTTGTGTTTTCTCAGTTCATCATGATAAGTACGTGTAAAAATGTATTAAATGTCACGCGGAGTTTTATCAAAGCAAAAATAGTAAATAAAAAAATTTTAGTTTAAAATCATTGTTTCATAGGTTTTGAAAAATTTCTTTTGTTTCGTATTTTTGCAAACTAAAATTTCCAAGAAAAAAAAACTAAAAAGTGGCAAATGTATTGAACGTCACTTTTAAGATATGTCACACCACCGGCTGAAGTATTCATTTTGTGTTTCGTTTTTGTATATTTAAGAGTTAAATAGCAAAATTAACGCCTGCTGAAAGAGCACGAAGATTTCGGGAAAAAAATAAAGCAAGACAAGAGGAACGACTAGATAAGGAAAAACTTTGACCTGATTTTTGCTTTTTGTTTTTACTAACTGATATCACCCATTTCACATTGAAGTGCTCAGTTGCGCTGATCATCTGCGATTTGGCTCAAATATTTTTCTTGTATTGGTTTATTGATATGAAAACCAAATTCGTAGTTATAAATTTTTAGAATAATTGTTCGCGGCCAAAATAGGGTCTATTTTGAGACAACGTAGCTCAATCAACTTAGAACCGATTGCCGGTAATATGGTATCATTGGAAAAATTATTTAATCTATTTTGAGGAAAAGTACAAAATTCTTGAAAATATTGCAATAAGTTGACTCATTCTTAATTTGTTTAAGTTTAATACCATGTCATCAACACGTGCTATAATATTTTTCTTTTTTCTAATTTTCATTTTTTACGTTTTTACGTTAGGTTATACCTTTCAATGATATAAAATGAAGATGTGTTTTTAAAGGATTCAGAAGTAATATTGTAAAACGTGAAGTCTTAATAAATTTTCAATACAAATTCAACTAGCTATTGACTTTTTTAATTTTTTGTAAAAAAAAAAAGATAGAAAATTGGATGAAAATTTTATATATAGCTGAATTAAATCCTTTATATATACTGGTTTTTTTTTTTAAAAAAGAATAAACCTGTTAAGCGCAACAAAATGTATTGAACGTCACAAAATGTATTGAACGTCACCCCGTTTTTTTTGTTTTTTAAATTGCTTATTATTTAACAGTTTTTTATTATTTATTGCTGTAAGTCTTCTACTTTGAAAATAACCTCTATGTTGATGTCTTTTTGGAGAAAAAATTTAATTTTTTCCTGTTAAAATTGTAAAGTATGCACGTATTTTTGGTAAAAAATTATTATTTCTGTAACTGAAATGGCGATTCTTGCAAAAGCTGATTTAACTGATTAAATAACTTAACAAACATCACAGTAAGCTTTAATTTATAACATTTTTAAAAATTTTAGTGATTTTTTTGGTATATCTGCTGTGTGACGTTCAATACAAAAATCGTATAAAAACCATGGAAAAAATTATTTTTTGCAGGGCCTAAAAACAACTTCGAATTCTCCATTAATTTTCACTCAATTTGACTATTCTAACGCGAAAATTTAAGAAACGTTAAAAACAAACATGAAAACCTCTTTCTATACGTTTTTTTTTTTTGCAATTGACTCTTATACATTTTATATCTTGCTAACGAAAACTACGTAACTTTAACCCTTAGAGAGACACATTTCTCCTACTGAAGAATGTTCTAGGCAGGAGTAGGCCTTAAGTATACGTCTGAAATCATATATCTGGACCTCTACATAAAAGGTTGAAAGACTTTGTAGTTAATTTAGAAAATTTAAGTGAGGGTCTGTCAGCAGTGACGAGACAAGTACACAGGTTGCTTAGAAGCGACTGGGGACTAAGTAGAGGAGCTTTGGGGCTATTGTTATACGTGCTTATGGTGCTTATGGTTAGCCTTTTCAAGGTTACGTGGTTAGCTCTGTTGTAGGCTACTGGACAATTTATTTTTTTGTCAGAAAGTAATTTATGGATGGCTTGGAAGTGCTGTTGGGGCGCTTTCTCTAGATTTGGTTCTTTGCTTACTGAATTCGAAGGGGTCTTCACAGATTAGAGTCCGGTTGAAATTCGAAGGTATTAATTAGGAATGTGAACACCACAGAAAGGAAAGCTAAGGATAAAATCCGAAAAAAATCTAGAATACATTCAAGATTTAAGTGTCATGGGCATAATTGTTGTAAGTAAAGTGTTTGATATGAGCAGTGAGCTTGTATCTAGTAAGTAGGTTGAGTGAATTCACATGTAAAATGCTTACTATTCGCCGTTACAGGCGAAGGATTCTCTAAATTATTCATGTGTAAGTTAGTCTGTTTCATCCAATATAATGGGTTATGTGAGAAGTTGTTCTTGGAGAACATTTTTAACTGGCCACCAGTCCGAAGCTAGTACTAGAACTAGTAGTAGCTTGCTATGGCAACTGACAAAAGGCTTAAAAATTGCTAACACGGGCGTTCAGCTTATGTCAGGCTGTCTAATTGGGATGGCCCTTCGGCTAAACATCTTGATGGTTGTGGTTTATTACCCTAATCACGGACAGAGCTATTCAGTTCGATGTAGAATTGTATGTACCAGGTGCCGTACACCCAAGTACGGAAGAGCAATGTCTACAAAGGGACATGTCAACATCAAATGCAGCTAATTTGTTACCTTCGAATTCTTAAAGAGTCGCTGACAAACGAAATATTTCGGTCCCGTGCATGGTGCAGCGCATAATTCAGCCCTCAAGAGAAGTGTCGCCCGAAAAAATCCGAAATTTATCGTATCATTAGGTTCTATAAATGGGCCACCGAATTTAAATGCAACATCTGAACCCAAGCGGATCCGGTTATCATTCAGTTAGTTAGAAATGATGCTAAATTCTTCATAAATTTCTTATGCAGACATTTTCTCAAGCATAATATTAATAACTAGTATCGCCTGTGGCCGAAATTCGGCCATCTGTTTCTATAAGGTGACGAAACTCAAGTTGTTTTTCACATAATGAATTGTTATTAATTTGCATGTGCATGTAAATTCTTAATGCTTACCTTGACGCTATGAGGAAAATAGTGGTAAAGGACAAAAAGGAAGCAAATGCATCAATAACAAAAATTTATTCAACATATAATGTTCATTTAAAGTAAATAAATAAATTAAATTTAAAGTAAGTAAATAAACTGTAGAAAAGTATAACAAATATATCAAGATAAATGATAATTATCAAGATAATAGAAGCAAGTAGCAGTTTAACTGTTTTTTTAACGCTGAGAGAAATTAAGAGAAAGCAACAAGCACAAAAACAACAACAACAATAATGCTACTCAGCTCTTTTTAAATGTTTGCGTCCCTCCCGCATTCTACTCTGGCTTTTGTAAGCTACAGCAGCGATGTTCAACAGAGCTTTGTCGCTTTGCAGTTTCTCATTGTCCCATTGGTAAAAAAAGCATTTTACATTTGCTCAGTTTTACCTATCTTAATGACAACATATGCGAATAAAAATTATATTGTGCAAATCTACTCGAAAATACCTATCCATCGATATAAGTATTATGTGAATATGTTGAAGTTAACACAGAAAAAAAGGGAACACAAACTTTTTTGTTTGCGTATTAATATATAGATATCAGTTATTACAGAACAGCCGAAAATTGTTCATTCATTTAAAGCCGATCGCAAAAAAATGGAACTGATATAGGTTTTCAGAGTTTTCCTAACTTTTGGGAAACTGAACGGACAATTTTTCTACTATACAGTTTGATCAGTCTTACTGGTCACATTTGAAAATTTGATGGGGCAAATTTTAAAATGGGCCAATGGTATGAAATTATTGTTGAAGTAAAGTGGCTTTTATATTAGACACTATATCTGCAGTGGAACTCCACCTAAATTTATTCCTTTAAAAGCATCTGCCTTAAACCCAATAACGATCACCCATCAATCATGCATTAGTTAGTTCGGTGTTGTTTATTATTTTTAATATTTATTTTTCTTTAACTTTTTTATCTCATTTCATTCTTATCGATAAATGTAAGTTTCTTGTCAGAATTTAATGCACCGCACAAACGAACTGCATCTGCAACACCTGGCAATTGTTCTAGCACAACAACAATGATTAAAAGAAAAAGTAGAGGTAAAACAACAAAAACAACAAAAACAACAAAGACTTCTTATTGCTGCAATAACTTTGGCTTAAACTCCATCGCACGGCAACGTTGATGACATAATCTTTTTAAAAATGTTAGTAACTATTTTTCGCACTAAGTACGCCGAATTTATTGCCAAAGTGATTTTACAGGGTGTTGCACAATTGTTAATATGAAACCTTTTTCATACATTTCAAATGTTAGTTAAAGTCATTCTTAAATTTATAAACTGAAAAGCAAAAATTTGTTCTTACGTTTTTGTGCATAGTTTTAATTTATTAGATAATTGATCATCACTTTTTTTTATTCAACCTAACATAAGTAGCATTGTATTATTTTAATTATATAATTATTAATTATATATAATTTATTTAATTATTATATTATATAATTTAATTATATATTATATAATTTTGCCTTGTTCTGTATGTTCTGGTAATAATATTATTTCATTGAAGAAATTAAAAAATTTGCATATTCAGTCAATATTGAATATTTATCAGTTCATCTTAAAGCATGCACCCATTATAATTATTTAAGGCTGTGTGTGCATACCCGTTTGTTAACGTGTGATGAAAGGCATCTCTTTCTGTGTCTTCTGCTTCTTCATAGCTTTCGGTAGGAGTTGTGCACCGGAAACTCATATCGTAAATTTAACATAAATTCACAAAAAGGGAAAACTTGTTCATTCCGAGACACACATTTTCAAACAAATGCATACAGGGTGTAAATATACGTGTACATTACAACATATCACCTTACAGGTAAAAAAAAAAAAACAGAAAACTATGCCGCACACCACCTAATCTGAAGTATTTTTAAGTCACAATTTCGCTAAATTTTGCTTTTTTTAACCGAATGTAGGTGTCGCGCATTTAAGTTTTTCTTCATATCGTTGGCATTTACAGTCCGATCTTTAAGAATGATTTGTCAATATTTTTGTTTCGAAGAGTCCAACTTTTTGCCTAAAATGTCATTAGGGTCAAACACCCCGTTTTGGTACTTACCCTAATGGACTTAACACTTGCACATTTTCTGGAGATGATTTTTTGCGATTTCCGACGTCGATTGACAATAAAAGAATGTCAAAAGAATGTAATAATATAAAAAATAGTTGAAATAAAATAAAAAATTGTTAAAACAATTCATGTATCAAAGGAAAAGTCATAGTTAGCATTTTATACTCTTCTCTACCCTCATAAAATTTTTTTGTCATGGCGCATGGTAGGTTAAAAAAAGATAGACTCGAGGCTAAAAGTCAACAGTCAGAATTGAAAACACACTGAACAACGAACAACAGCTAAAATAACAGGAAAATTGTTTGTATTGATTTTGACAGTTTTGTCTCAGAGTGAAAAAGGATTTTCAGCCACGATACTACCTTCTTTATACTACCATGTCATGGTGGTTTTCAACTCGCTGAAATAGTTATTCGTTGAACCTCTCGTCGACATCATTAAATTTAAATTTACTGATAATTCCAACTTAACTTAATTAAATCACTTCATTAATTATACTGAAACAATACTTTCTAGTTTAATTATAACATTATAAATACATTTAAATTAATGAACTTCAATAAATGTGCTTTTGTCGGCCACCCGTCGTAGTTTTGACCGTAGTCGTAAGAAAGCACGTTGTACGTCATTTGTAATGGTTTCCTTAAAGTACTTTCGGATACGACGTATCAACTGCTTCACATTTTTGGGTGGTAATTCAGTGGGGTTCCTATCGTTAGGTACAAAATTTATATTTTTGCTGACCAACAACTCTCATGTCGTATTTGCATAATTCGAGGAGACTTTGTCCGGCTAAAATACATAATTATCCTGATAATATTTATGAATAAATGGAACTAAAATCAAGCATAAAAAATAATTTTGATAGATTACTACATTTATTATCAGTCCACTTGTCTTGAAGTATGGCTCCGAAATTACTTTGTCAGAGACAGCCATATAAATCATAACTTTTTGTTCAAATTGTTTCTTCTATTTATATATTACATCAGGAAAGCTTGAAGATATGTTATTTGTTTGAAATGCACCGTTTCCTGGCATTTGTGATGTACTTAGTATGAAATAACTGTCATTATACAAAATGAACGATTTTCCATAGTCATTTTTGGCAGTGCACCGAAATTGAAATTTAACTTATTGAATTTGCTCTTCAGTGTACTCTAGAGATCGCTGGTTCTTTCTATATTTTACAAATATATGGGTGCCTGTATTTTAATTTTCGAACGGTTTCATTTCGACTTATGCCATCTTTGTTGTTAATAGCAGTTATAAGCTCTTTGCTGTTTTTTTAGTCATAATAATCGGGTTTCTTTCGGAACGAGGTTGCCTATCAATTTTTAAGGTACTCAGGATAGAATATATCGCCCTTATTGACACTCCCTCCACCATAAAGTGTCCGCGTGTAATTTTTTTATCCTTCTCTAATGCTGCTGATAAAAATTTACAATAAGCTCGCGGAGATGTTGATGCTGTGAAGGCATTTTAAAGACTAATGAAACAAGTACGCTGCCATGAATCATATGATAAAAAGATGATGCAATAAATCATTTAATTACGCAATGCCTTCGTAGCAAACCAAACGGTGTTGAAAATGCAACCAATGCAAATTAGTACAGATTTTTAGTTATATCCCCTTAAAATATCATCAGAAAAAGAAACGAAATATTACATCAAAATAAATATTTGTCTTATTACTGCCACTAAAAAAAAAACTTTATTTACCGAGGATTCTGAACAATTGCTCATTTAATCCTTATACTACGTTTACAGGAGATTAACTCACTAATCCTAATGCTTTTTTCAAAATAAGCCACACAAAAGTTAATCTCTTTGGAACAAGATTAGAAATTAATCTACTTCTTAATCTCCTCAAAAATGGTTTGCAACCGTGTAGGTATCGATAATTTCTTAAAAACTGCAACGCTGTAAAGAAGTTATATATGGAAATGGCAAATAATTGTCTGGTGAAGGAAAATGGCTGCCACAACAAATACATAAATACATGGCTAAAGGTAAAAACATAATAGAAAGCAAAGCAACGAAATGTCAAAGTTAATCTCGATCAAGCTAGTGTTAAAAGTCGGGATTACAGATGAAGATTAGACTAAAGTTCTTCTCCCTCATATGTTAATGTAGTATTAGAGGGCGAAATAGTCACCAAAGTATCAATAGAGTACTTTGTTTTCAAAATTAATGATTTCAAACATTTTTACCTCACAACGAGAAGATCACAAAATGATACCAAATTTTTGCATTTATCATAGTGTGATCTCAACCATTTTTGTGGCTCCAAATGTCGATAATTTATGTACAATCACATCATAACACACACAACATGTAATTGCTCATAAGAACTTCTGTCAACTATGCGTCGGTTGGTCCATAGTGCTAAGGCAGTGGCGGATCTACATACGGGCTGAGAGGGCTTTAGCCCCTCCCCTTGGAAAATTTTTTGTATGGAAAAAAAATTAAAAAAGGCCCAAACGACGTTTCAGCTTCCCCCCCCCCCTTGGCATTCAAAAGTGTAGTTTCAGTCCCCCCTTTGGCGAATCCTAGATCCGCCACTGTGCTCAGGTGTTCAATTTGGATAAGAATTCCTCATTTATTCTGTCAACGTATTTAAGCTTAGCTTATTTAACTTTTGCCTAAGAAACACCCTGTGCACAAGACAAATACAGTAAAAAGAGCCTGAAACAAAGTTTTTACGAGATTGCAGCAGCCCTATTTTGCATTTTACTACCGTCAACCCACCCAAAGCAATGTTGCATCGTTTGGGATGAGCTTGCTTGCACGAATTTACAAAATTGATTGCAATGAAATAAATTCTGTGCAAAGAAATAAAACCACTTCATTCCCTATTTTTTTGGGTTACACTTCTTCTATTTGAGTTGTGTAGGATTTTCGTGACACGCTCAAATGTTGTCTTAAGACAAATAAGAATGAGAAAAAATAGAAAAGAGATTGCAGTTGAATTGAAATCGACGCACCAAAAAAGTACTAAGTTTTTTACGAGCATTACAGCGCCACAGCGTAAGCGGCGTTAACTATTGAGGGCAGAAAATATTGCATTTACCTATCTTGTATATAATTTATCTTTTTGACCCACTGTGCATTTAACCAGCACAATGCAATGAAATGCAACGCTGTAAGCAAAATTCGTATTAAAATGTTTTATTGATCATAAGAGTAAGGGGGACAGGGGAAAGCAACTAAATCTCTAGTACGTGTGGAGGTAAACATACTCACTTAGCCGGATATGAAGCTCTAAAACTTTACGTTTTCCTACCAACCATCCGGAGTTTTTTCTTCTAACGGTTAAATCGTAAATTTGGCAAAAATGGAAACTTTGCAGCGCCTACGTGACGCAGCGCATTTTTCAAGCAGCAACCAGCAACTAACCGAAGATACCGCTGTCACTTATGCCGCTCCATAATCCTCCGCCCCTCCCCCCTCCTCCCCCCAATTGCATCAGGTGAAATTCACTTTTGAAACAAAATCTCAAACACAAGGAATGCAAAAAAAAAAAAAAAAACTACGTGTCAGCTTAAAGTTTGTTAAATGTTAGCAGCTTGCTTGCTGCTATGGCGTTGCCACCCTATCATTGTGTGTGTTAGCTGACTGAAGCATCCAATTGCACGTTCGTTTTTTTTTCTATACTATCTCACTCACTCTTTTCTTCGCTCACACTCAAACTATATCTTTCTTTGTCCCTTGTCAAACTGCTTGTCATTTTATTTCTTCTTGTTTTTGCAATTAAATAAAATCTCCTCACGAGAGGGCGCTCAAATCATAAAAAAACAAAAAAAGAACAAAAAATTGCAAAAAAATATATAGAAAAATTAATTTTATTCTATTTAACAGTCATTCGGTGTGCTTTGCCAACTTTTTCCGGCTTTGCCAACTACTACTTTTTCGTCAGTCCTTCTTCACTGTTATTCACTGATTTCTGTGTGAATTCGTGTGCATCATGGTCTTGTTGATGCTGTGTGTGGTGGGAGGAATCGGTGTTTCTGTTGGGTTGTTAGTGAAATTGTTTTATTGAGTTTCTTTTAATTTTTTTTTTTTTTTCTTTTACCATCCAAATGATGTGACCTCGTCTTTGCTCACCTCCTTCTGCCACTCTTCAAATTGTGATTAAATAAATTCCGTTAACTGAAAAGTGTTGTTTTTAGCCTTACAATTTTTGTGTGTAGTTGTAGCTGATTTTCAATTAGTTCTACTTGTTTTGCCACTTTCCTTGGTTTTATATGCGCAAAAGCAAAGAAATAGTGCGAGAAGTTTTGAGGAATTGGTTTGCCAAATAAATAAATCTTGAAAAATTTCCCTGTGGCCACGTTAAAGAGAACAATTCTTTTAATAACGGGAAGATATTTTTTAATTCCCCAGTTAAATAAGTCAAAATACCATGAACTTAGGGCTACAGGGCTACTTGAATGGATGGAGCTTACAAACATGTATAAGTGCACCACTAGAGACTCCTGTCAGATTACAGTGCAATTCTTAAGAGGTGGATAAGGATTTGAGAAATTGCATTTTGATTTTTAACATTTTCTTATACTCAATCCCCAAGACTATCATAACATTTTAAGTGAAAACTTAAACGTATTGCGCCGTAATATGAAGGATCAAAAATAGCTGTTATCAGGTGTACAAAAAAGGGTTTAAATTATTTTTTTGAGATGGCATCAATCATTGCCATAACTCCAAGTTCAAAAATCATACGAGCCATCCGGCCATAGTCGACGTCTAAGTCGAATATTCACAGTGGCAAGGTCATCCTCTGTGTTCGGTAAGACCAATTGGGCGTGGTATACTATGAGCTACTACAACCGATTGAAACCATCACAGGGCAACTCCACCGAACTCAATTAATGCGTTTGAGCCAAGCATCGAAGCAAAAACAGCCAGAATACGAGCAAATGCACGACAAGGTAATTCTGCAAAATGACAATGCTTGGCTACGTCTTGTACGGCTTTCCAAAGTTCATATAAATTTCGCGGTTTTTCGGTTACACGGCTTTCTCCACATCGTTTCAAAAATTATCAATCGGATTGAGATCCGGACTTTGTACAGGGCATGACAAAACATTTATTTGGTGATCACTAAGATACTGCTTCACAAGCCGTGAAGTGTGCTTAGGATCGTTGTCATGCATAAAAGTCCACATTAAAAGTATATTTTCATCTGCAAATGCTTCCATGTGGTTTTCTAAAATTCCTACACTAAGAGAAAAAGTCTTGTAATCAGTACAGAGACATTTATGTAAAATCTATGTACTGCGTCTTGGATGAGAACGCAACGAGAGCTGCATGTACTGAGTAAAGTCAGCGTGTACTGGTTACATATGCGTTTATTCACTTCATAAAATGAATAAAAAATGCATTCAATACAGCGAAATATGTGTTGAATACATTGCAGACTTCAAAAAATACAGGCAACGTGTACTCAATCAATATTTTGATATTGATCAAACTATTTTAAGTTGACATTTTATAAAAAGAAAAACAGCTGTGATATGAATAGGCAATATTTCTTCAATATTACAATGGGTTCTTAATAATAAACAACTTTCTTTTAGATTGTTAGATTTATTATCATCATCATCATCATCATCTGAAGATGAGGGCCAACAACGAATTGTACGCCCACGAATTTTTCGACACCACTTAAGTCCAATGGAGGCATACGACGACATCGATTTTAAAATGCGATATCGACTTCCAAAGTCTTGCGTTTGGCAATTGCTTGAACTATTTGGGAGTGTTTTAGAACCTAAAAACAACAGAAACTTCCCCGTTAGTGCAACGAACCAAGTTCTTATTGCCTTGAGGTTTTATGCAACAGGATCCTTTCAGCAATGTGTGGCAGATATGTTCAATGTTTCTAAACCAACTGTTTGCCGCATTGTGCAAAGGGTGACACACCACACAGCAAAGTTGCGACCACACTTTATTTACATGCCATCACAGCGTAATGAAATTATAAAAACACATAATGATTTTTATAAAATTGCAAGGTTTCCGCATGTGATAGGCACAATTGACTGCACCCACATAAGAATACAATCCCCAGGAGGTGAAGAAGCAGAAGTTTATAGAAATCGGAAAGGCTGGTTCTCAGTAAACACTCAATGCGTGTCTGATGCCCACTTAAGATTTATGGATATAGTAGCAAGATGGCCAGGAAGTGCACATGATGCATATATTTTTGATGATTCGTTGTTAAGGGCTAGGCTTGAAAACAACGAATATCCAGACTGCTATTTGTTGGGTGATGGCGGATATCCATGTAGGCGGTACATGTTGACACCTTTAATCAATCCTAGTACTGAAGCAGAAATCAACTTCAATAACCGCCAAATTAAAACAAGGAATACTGTCGAACGAGCATTTGGTGTATGGAAAAGACGTTTTCCTTGTCTCTCAATGGGTATGCGAGTCAATATTCAAACAACTTTTGCAATTATTGTCGCAACAGCTATTCTTCACAACATTGCAATCGATGTAGGGGATGGGGAGCCCGCTGATGATCCAGAAATACTAAAACCAACTTACGAGGAAGTTGATCTTCCAAGAAACAACGAAAATCATAACTCTGTTCGCACAGCACTAATTGACACACTTTTTAGCAGATTATGATAAATTATAGTATTATTAATTGCTTTATTTTTTTAATAATAAAACGTTTATGTTAAATTAAGTTTCTTCAGTTCTTCCTTTTTTATTTGGAGCTCAATCTGCTTCAACTCCAACTCGGCATCCAAAAGTTGAATTTCTTTTTGCAGCTTAACTTTTTTAAGTTCAATCAATTCCTCATTGGAAACACGTTCAACTTTGACCTCTCTGCGCTTATTGACCTTAGCCCTGCGAACAAAAGATTTTCTTATATCCTTTTCAAGAGGTGACTTCTCTTTATTTGTACGAAGTTCGTCTTCCAATGGAGCAACATTTGCATGTTCGTGTTCACATTCTTTTGCTAATTCAGTCGCATTAACTATTACAACTTCGGTTGAGAATGTATTGACGGGGTCAGAAATAACCGGACATTCTTCAACGTCGTAAATTTCTTCTAGAAACTCCTCTTCAAAATCTGCATTCGAATCGTATGAGTTATTGGCTGGAGAAAATTGAAGGCCGCCCATAGCAGCAATCTTTTCCTGTAGTCCACTTAGCGGTAAGGAATTTGCTGAACCACCTCCAGTTTTGTACAACTCCACCTTAAAGCATGCATGTTATTTCTAATGGAACAACTTAAGTAATATAGTACCTTATTGCTGGACATTTGCTTCTTGGTTTTGTATTTCATGCTTTCATACATCTGCTTAAGTTGCTGTGGAGTCCTCTCGCCAGTTTTAGCAAAGCTGCTATTAAAAATGGTAGCTACTTTCATCCAGACATTTTT
Organism: Pherbina coryleti; assembly: GCA_943735915.1. Lineage (NCBI taxonomy): Eukaryota > Metazoa > Arthropoda > Insecta > Diptera > Sciomyzidae > Pherbina > Pherbina coryleti. The sequence goes on from OX030948.1 coordinate 19,914,414, forward strand.
TTTGTCTGCCAGTGTGACACCATCCGTCGCCTTGTTTTCAATGGTTCTCTTATATTTACTAACCAGATCAACAAGATTGTGCTTTTCCTCCTCCAGAAAGTTTTTACCACGCCTTTTTGTTAGGTTTTCTGTTTCCATAATGCGGTCAAAAAAATTTAAATTTTATTTCAAATAACGTTGAGAAATGTCATAATTACATTTGATTCGTACTGTACCTTTAGCGCTAACAGCGTGTTTGTTAAAACTTATCATTTGATGTTTGGTGAAACATAAATAAATTTACTGGCATGTTAAATTTTAACAGCGTGTTAGCTAAGAGGGCGTTAAATGAATGTTGGTGAAACCGGGCATCAGTACATTTCTCGCTTGCACAACGGCATGGTAAACGTGCTATTCACTCACTACCGAGCACGTGTAAAAAAAAATAAATAAATAACTGGCCATTTCAGCCCTTGAAAGGACTTTGACCTAGCTTCTTATGATCAATTGACCGAGCACGTGTACACATCGATTAAAACGACACATGTATTCAATACACAAAATATGGACTCAGTACACAAATACACAAAATATGGACTGAGCCTTACTTATGCGATGAAACTGAGCAATTTATTCAATACATAAAATATTGACTCAGTACATGTCTGCCTTGCATACGATTTAGCTCAACTGCATACGATTTTGTTGTTTTGTGTCATTCGTTTCTTCATATGCAAATAAGCATAAGCAATACCGATCAAATACGTTTTTATAAATTATTAAAACTAAGTAAAGTAAAGTAAAGTGAAGTGTAATACGACTTATACCATGAGATAGCAGGTTCAAAAACAAAGCGGCTAACCCAATTACGAATTGTAATTGTGTCAAAGTAAGTCTTAGTCTGCATGTTTAATTAACTTAATTTCGAAAAAAGTGTCAGTCACGACCATCGACACATATAATTTAAAAAAACAATTTAAACAGATATTACTCATCAAATAATTTCATTTTCTTTTCATAGGTGGTATGGATATGTGCTTCAAAGTGTTCCTTGTAGAATTTATGAATACATGTTATTTATTTGTTCATTATTTTATAGCATCTTGAAAAAATATATTTATACATTTCTATATATGTTGCTTTTTTAATTCTGTTTTTCTCATTGTCAGTCAATAACCGAATTTATAATTTTAACATTAAAAAAGAGTCATATCTCGAAAACGAAGTAAGGTAAGTTAAAACTAACACTAAATTTGAGTTATTAAAAGGAAGCCTCCAACTCGAGACACACAGCTAGAGGAGTTGGTCGATTTGATAGCCTTAAAAACTAGAAAAACGTTATGTCACGAAAACGAAGCAAGAAATGCCAAATTTAACACCAAATTTGAGTGTCCTAAAGGGAGTCGCGAACTCGACACTCACAAGTAGAGAAGTCGCTATGATTACATTAAAAAATTGAGAAGAACGACATACATATATTGAAGATGAAGCAAGATGGCCAAAAATATCGGTTTTTGTGACGTTCACGTATTGGTGTCGGCCGATATTAAAAAAAAACCCAATGGTAGATGGCTTGCAAGTCATTTGTCTAATGCTTGCGCAACTCTCTAATATGTACTCATTACATGGAAGTATGTGCTCAAATATGTAATGAGTCAATTATGTATGTACGCATTACACAAAATTATGTACTCAAATATGTAATGAGTCAATTATGAATGTACTCTTTACATAAAATTATGTACTACAAATATGTAATGAGTAGATAATTTATGTACCGAGTACATGAAATTATGTACTACCAATATGTAATGAGTAAATAATGTATGTACTGAGTACATGAAATCGGTTCTTAAATACTGTACTCATCACAAATATGTTGTAAACATTTTATGTACTGGCTCAATAATTTATGTACTACTTACATCGGAACTGTACTTATTACATAAATTTATTTTCAACATTTTTGTGATGAGTACATAAAATTCTTTATTGACTACAGCACTGCTTAAAATGATTATGTAGTCAATACAGAATTCAACATGTACTCAATACAGGAAAACTGTAAAATTTCTGTGTGCAGAAATTTCTGTCATGAGTACATAAATTTATGTACAAATGTCCATAGGTTTTTTCTTCTGTGTATTTATAGATCGATCTTGACAATTGGTTCTACACAGCTTTAGGAAAACTCAGCTCTTGTCATAACATTCACACCACCGTGTTTTGCTGTTTTATCGCGGATTGAGGTGCTGTTTTGGTGGGCGCCATACATGTCGTTTCTATCAGACCCAAATCGATTTTTTCAGAATTTTGTCTCATCACTGTATAAAACATTTTTCCAAAATGATAATGGCTTGTTTCTAAACATTTTAGCGAATTTTAAACGGGCTTCGTTGGGTCTTCTACGGATGGTCCTGCTACTTATTACATTTTGATGATACTGATTGACGTTTTTCTCAATATTTGCGAATGTAAATAATAAAGGGATTTTTCTTCGTTTCCATTGCTAACATATTAGTCTGTCCTGAGCAGAACTTATTTTTCTGGTTACACGTCAAATTACACGTCAAAATATTCATTAGTGTTTGAAATACGGGTCCTTTTGTAAATAGCCTTCAATTCCTTCTTAGTTTCGGTTTCTATCTCTTCTATCGATTAAAAACGGTGTCCACGGAGCGGTCTCTTGAGTTTAGCAAGTAGCCAGAAGTCAAGCGATTACGGTAGTTGCGCAACGAGTTTTTGGCGAAATGGCCCGAGTTTTTGGCGAAATTATCAAAAATTACGAGTGAGTTTTTGGCGCCAATCGAATTTTCAGTTTTCTGAGGCCCAAACTAATAGGGACACTCAGAAAAAATTGTCTAGCCCGTAAAGTACGTTATAAAAAGTGTCTCCTTCTTAGATTTTTTCTGACTTACATTTCCAAAGAATGAAGTTCCCAGAGGAAATGATTTGTAAGTGGATAAAATCTTTTGAAGACGACAGTTTTTCGGAACGTCCGTGATTCCACAAAAGATCCTGAATGAGTCTGTTCCTAACCTTTTTTATTTGTTTAGGAATATTAATATATCATGAATTCCATGTCACGCACTGTTACAGCTTGCGAATAATTGCAACTGATTTACTTAAGAAGAAATTTTTGCGAAAACTGGTTTGCAATTTTTATTAATTAATTTTACGGTCTATTTAAAATGTGTAAAGGTTTTATGAATCCACTTATGAATTTCGGTTATATTAAGCAAAATGTAGCGTACGCACGTGCTACAAAATTTTCCCCTTGAAAATTTGATGTCAGCTTCTATCTGAAATTTCTGCGAATTGACTTCAGATAGAATTTTCATATTTTTTTACAGCAATAAGAGGTTATCCTATATTATATTTGTAGTTAAATTATTTAAAAAAAAAAATTATAAAACAATTTTTTCAACTTTAAACACCGTCACGCACATGTTACATTCGTCACGCACAATTACACCGTACGTTTATATTACTGTTACCTTCGACCATATTTACTAAAAACTGAAATACAAAACAAAAGGATTAAAAATTTCTTATTTTCTTTTTTTTTAATCTCTTTTATGTCATGACTAGATACATTTAAGAAAAAAATTTGAAAATCAATTATTTTAATCGATAAAAACTATTCTATTCTATTCGATCCAAAAGTCGATGCTCTCAATCACTGGAAATGAAGGAGCTGGAACTTTGGGGACTTTTCAAATTCTTCAACAGATTCCATGTGGACCTATTTAGGTGTATTCTCATTTCTTATGCAAAGAAATTCGCCTGGTCTTTGAGAGAGTACCCGTAAAGGCTGCACCCGTACATCACCACGTTCAGTGTTTTTGTGAATATGATTCCTTAAAATGGATTTATTTGAATAATAATTTATATTCCGATTTATTTTAACCCTTAAATGCCCAACAACACCGATATCATTAAAATTTTGTTGTGCTATGATGAATGATCCCCTTAACATGACCCCGTTTTTATTTTTTTTGGAAAAAATTTTTGTTTAAAGAAAACATGGTTGTATCCAACATGGTTGTATACAGTGGGCATTCTGACGTATACCATCAATCAGCTTGGTTGTAGGAGTTCAAGGCAAAAACGTGGAAAACGATTTTTTTTATGATTACTCTAAATTTGTTTGTTAAATGATACTCTAAAATTGTTAATAGTTTAAAAGGTACTTCATGTCATAAAACGAATTTTCCGTAAAAATGAAAAAACTTTTTAATTTTACGGTCAATATTTCCCAAACCAACAAAGTTATGCCAATAATTAAATTTTTGTTTTATATTTGAAATTTTCTGAGTGAAACTAAACTTCCAGCATTTTAATTTTTGCAATATTTTAAAATAAATAGCTTATTTTCTCGGCTGTATCCAAAAAGATACACTGGGCATTTAAGGGTTAAATTAAATAAAGCTCACTTATGAGAATTCATATTGACACTTGTCAATAGTTAACCGTCAATTTAGACGTTTGACCGTCTAATGCTGATGTAAGGATGGAAATTTTTTAAATGAAGGTTGTATTAATTTCAATTTTTTCGAGTTGTTTTATTTTTGGTCACTTCGCTATATGTGAGACCCCCCATATCATTACTGATCGTAATACATTTTAAAGCCCCTCCTCCCCCCTAAATTGGTAACGTTATTTATGAACGACCCCGTAGTGTATAAAAACTACATTGTTGTATAGAAAAAAGTGTAACATGTGCGAAACGCGTGGAATTTTTTTCAATGGAAATAGTAAAAAAAATGTTTTTCAATCTGGTTTGCCATCTCAATATCCACACATAACAGCATTTTCCGCAAAAAATTTCTTATATTAGAGTCTGCATTGAAACATATATCAATATTGTCACGCACCTGCTACATATTTTCTAAATTTATTTAACTGCTCTTACCACGGTATGTCGTTGATAATTATATATTCATATATATGTATGATTATTAGGAAAATATTAAAAAATTTGAAGCAAATATTTTTTTTTATTGTTGTAATAAACAGCGCATGCCCTCACGGCAAATATCAAAATAAAACTGCAAAATTTTCGCTCAATTTATTCACCACGCGAAAGTAAAAAAAACACAGAAAAACTACCGTTATCTTGAAAAATTCAACTTAAAACGTGTTGTCCGAATTCGATAAAATATATTGTATATAGTTTCTCTTCTCTCTTTACAATTTGATTTTTGACCTATGAGGTTGACTTTTTCGTGGAATTCGTGATATACAGGTTGCGCCATTCGTCGGTATTTAACTTTGACATTTATCAGCTGATTGACTTGAGTAGATAGTTTTTTGAAACGTCAATTCAATACAATTTTAACCATAAATCGCTTCACACCGAAATTATCGCTATGCCGCCCGAGATGCTCGAAAAAGTGATAAAAAAGGGCACATTTTGCTTTGGCCAATAGAGACGACCACTTGTAAAGGTCCAAATTTAATAAAATACCTCATATATGGAGATTGGTTGTTCAATTTTGCCTGATTTCCTATAAACTAGAAAGATACCTTAAACCAATATTGTTTAATCTTCTTTGAACAAAATAGCAGAAGCTTTTATCTTCCCCTAATTGCGATTTTCCTTTATGCTAAACTGTAAATATCATGAAAACTTTTGAGTCCACACCAACTCTCTAAACTTTAAGAATCCAACTGAATGCATTTCTTGGAAAACAATCAGAGAAATTGAACTTGCGGATATTGCTGAATTTAGAAATTCATGCAAGCAGCAAAAAAGAACACCAACGGAAGTGAAAAAAGTCTTCAAATCTTTTCAAAACACAAAACACTTACTTAAATTCTGAATGAAAACTTAAAGACGTTATCAGCAAAAATAAAATAACTTCTAGCTTGTTATTTTATGCTCGACTATATCTGTTATATTTTGCCATTTGAAATGCTTGATTCAACCTAATGAATTGAAGCCACACCTGCTGCACCCAGTCAATGGTTAGCTATAGTATTTGGTGTGCCTGGCCTGTTGGCTGGGTGGACATGCCACCCACATTCTTTTTCGTACAACCCTAACATGGAACGCCTACATTTTTACCCACTCTCCAAACTCAATCTTCCGGTGTGCCCCACATGCTGCTACATCGTGTTTCATTTTGTTATCCTGCAGAGCTTAACTTAGATTGGAACTGCTTCCGGCGCCTATAAATGCCTCCAGTCACGCACAAAAGTTTTACCTTGATCCAATTGAGGAACTAACGTACCAACTGGTATATACTTGGAGAGAACACCAACAGACATTCCGACAACGACAGCAAGAACAAGAATAACTGGGTGCAAAGTGCTGAGCACTCATTTCGTGTGCTTGTTTCAACTGCGTTGTCTGCTCCATGCTGGTCTCTGACTTGGTTGGTTCCATCCATTGGTTGGAAGCAACTGACTCAGCAGTTGATTGCAAGAAATTCACAATATTTTTTTTTTTGTTTTATTTCCTTGCGTTTAAATTTCCAAAGTATCGAGGGCAAAAAGGCAAAAATTGTAACAGAAACAACAAAGCAAAAAACAAAAACACACTATTCAACAAACAAAAATTCCTTTAGTTCGTATGCCAGGAAAGCGTAGTTTTTACTTGAGAAAAAAGCAAGGAAAAAAATACCGAACGGAAATTTCAAAGGAGCGTCGAAGTCGTGGTAAAAATTAAAAGTAGACAAACCTATATTTAAGTTGTTTTTTGCTCTGTAAGTTAAGCATGAAAGAGCTCGTTGTAAGTAGAGGTTGAGTTGTTATTTCAGGTAACATGGATGTTGTTGTTGTTGCTGTTGTTGTTTTTGTGGCAGTTAGAATAAGAGCTTGACTCTATGCCTACAATTATCGCAAACATAGACTTCTTTCGCAATGCTGCTTTCTATTCTGTTGAGGTGTTTTTATTTGAAGGAAGCTTATGGTAGAGGGTGTTCGACTAATTGTTGTTGCTGTTTTTTTTTCATTTTGTTCCTTTAAATGTTGTTAATAGATGTAATGCAAGAAGTGGCGGAACTGCTTCAGCTATTTTCACGCTTCAGTATAATTTATGAAGCAACGAGCTGATATAAAAAGCCTTCAGAGGAGCTACAGTTGCTCAAGTTAAAAATTACCAATGGACATTTTATTGATTAAAAAGTTATGCATTTTATTTATATACAAAAAAATTTTAAAAATAACAGAAATCTTCGAAATATCTATGTTTTCAGCTAAAAACGTGCCATATATTTAATATGATATCTATTTCACTTCACACGAAAGCTTAAATGTACACCCTTTACGCACCAAGCCGATAGTGGACTAAGCCAAATGCACTAGAATTACGAGGAGATAAATAATATTGTTATATTAAGCAAATATTTCTTTGATCTAAGAAACATTAAAATCTCAAATTAAGCACAAAAAACTAAAATTAAGAAAAATAAATTTATAATGAGCTTTTATTTATCTACTAAATGTTACTTGAAAACAGAATGAAATATTTCTTCTAGAACCTAGAACAAGACTTGAATCAAGAAAATATTTTCTTTATTTAAGCAATCGCAGAGAACTATTTTGGTTTTCAGCAAATTTTTTACTTCAATCAAGAAATTTTTTTTAACTATTATATTGGCATGCTTATGATTCACAACATGTTTACATGAAAACATGTTTAAGATGGTACCGATTGACAAACTATGGCATGGTTCGAAGGCGCAGTTTCTTATCTGTTACTTTACTTGGAAACATGTAAGCGTTTATTGGTTTATTGGTTATAAAAAACATCTTTTGTATAATAAGAAACAAGTTCTTTTATAATACAACACAATTGGAATAATTGCAATAATAAGCGTATAATACTTAAGTCTAAAATAATTAAATGCTTATGAAATAAAAAATTAAACTAAAGACACTTAAAGCAACTTAATTTCAAATAAATATTAAATTGGTAGAAAGGGCAAGAGAAAAAAATTAAGAGAAGGAAGATATAGGATAGGAAGAAAATAATGTGGACAGTGTGAAGCATGACATGATCAATTAGAAAATAGGTAAAGAAATGGTAACAAATTACATTATCTTGAAAAATAGGAAAAAATGGCTTGTCTAAACATTCCGACCCCATCAATAGATTTAAGATGATTTGGAAGACTATTCCACAACCTTATCGCGTTGACGAAGAATAATCTTGAAGAATTCAAGAAGTTAAATCTAGGGATAATAAGCATTCGGCTTCTTTGTTGTTGACCAAACTGTAATTTCTCATATAGATAAGAAGGCATTTTTGAATTTATCAGGTTATGTAAGAAAATGCAGTTGCTGAAACTTAGGTAGTTCATTAAATCACAACCAAGGACGCTTTTATTGAATTGAGATATATCGTCAAACTTGCGAAGACCATACACATATCGGATGGCATGATTGAATGCCAGCTGAAGCTTTACCTGAAAACTAGAATCCAGCTTACTGTAGACTAGCTCAGAATAAGTGATTATCGGAACAATAAGTTGATCCACAAGTTTGCTTCTGGTGCTCGTGGGTGTAAATTCAGCGTAACTCTTAGATTGCGTAAAACATAATTCATATTTCGCACCACATTATTAATATGTTCAGTGCATGTCAGAGAGGAGTTTATATAAAAGCCAAGACTTTTTGTACTGTTAGTTAACTCCAGCTTTTCAGAACCTAAATATAAATCAGGAATATCTTCATGAAAAACTTTACCTTTCGCAATAGGTAGCACAATAGATTTTAAAGCATTTAATTTAAGACAGTTACAAATAGCCCATTTATTGATAGAGTCTAGATCCTCATTAAGTCTGTAGACTAAGTCATCTAGAAGACCAATTCTGTTGGAGAGATATATTTGCACGTCATCTGCATAGGCATGCATTGTAGAGTGCTTGCAGACTCTAAATAAATCATTAATAAAAATTACAAACAGCAATGGACCAAGAACTGAACCCTGGGGAACACCACTAGACAGAAATTTATACTCAAAATATTAATTTCCAATTTTGACTCGCTGAACCCGATTTGACAAGTAGCTAATCAAGAGGCTTATAGCACTATTACAAAAACCATATATAAACTTTAGTTTCGAACACAGTAAAGAATGATTCACTGTATCAAATGCTTTCGAGAAGTCAAGCAAGCAATGAAGTGTTATATGTCCTTCATCATAAAAACTCCTTAATCGTCAAATATTTTCACAGTGGCAGTGGCACAACTGTGATTAGCTCTAAAGCCAGATTGCATTGGGGATAATAAATTTCTTTCATTAAGAAAATTTACTATTTGATGTGCCATAAGTGCCTCACACACTTTGGCCAGGCAAGATAGGATGCTGATTGGCCTATAATCGCTAGGACCATTTGCTGTTGGTTTTTTAGCAACCGGCGTTACAAGCGCAACTTTCCAAGAAGAGGGAATACTACGAAGACGAAGTAATACAGTGGTTTATGATGTGTGTAAGGGGACTGAGAACTTGCTCGAGAATAAGTTTTATGAATTTTAGTGAAATATGATCCTCACCTATTGCATTCGACTTAATTTTCACTATTGACTTTCTCACATCATTCACACTTACTGTAGAAAATTGAAATCTTTCATGTTCAACGTAATCAGAGAAATCATAGATGTTGCTAGGAGTTAGTACAGTGTTAGAGAGAAAGAAATCATTTAAGACATTTGGGTCGACATTACATTCATCAGAAGGTTTCTCACCAATGCCCATTTCTTTCAAGTTCACGATTATACTACTTTCAAACAAGTAGTATAATCGAGCAGTTTTTTTTATCGGTTTTCCTACATCCTACATCTCTTTTGAAGGATTTTTATTATAATAAGAAAATTATTTTTCTAATATCAAGCAAAACATTTTAGTATTAAGAAAGTTGTTTACTTGAATCAAGCAAATTATTTTAGTTTTCAGTAAAGTCTCTACCTGAATCAAGCAAATTGTTCTTAATTCAAGGAAAATCAATTTCTCAAATCAAGCACATTATTCTAGTTTTTAGCAAATTGTTACTTGAATCAAACAAATTTTTCTCATTTTAAACAAATATTAGTCTTGAATACCTATAGAAGAAAATATTCTTGAGTTTTACGCAAATTTTTCTTGAATTCAACATATTTTTTTTTTTTTTAAGAAATCTTTAATTTCTGAGAATAATTGAAACCCCAGATTACAATTTGCAAAAGACCACTTCGACTAAAGTGTCCAAAATAGAATTCAGTCCTATACAGGGTGGGCCAAATACATTTTCTTTAAAATTCAATAAATTGAACAAAATTAAACTTTATCCATGTAAATATTATGGCTTTATTGATAAAAGCAAACATTCCCATTAATTATGTAACACAATGTCGTTCAAGTGTCTGCCTCGGCTGGCTTCGCAGTAGCGCATTCTGTCACTCCAATTTTCCAAGACCTTGTTGATGGTTTCGGACTGATTGCTTAGATGATATTGGCCTTAATGGGAGATTCTAGCAGGAACGTAACGTAATTGCAGGTTTTTTTTTTTTGAGCGAACGTACATTTTTTTGAAAAAATTTTTTGTGGCATTTATTAGCGCATATTTCAAGAAAATTATATAATTTTTTCGGTGAAAAATAATTCAAAATGGCGGCTGAAGTTCTCGCTGATTAACCTTTATGTCAACAGCCACATAGCCGGGTATGTTGTGCGTTTTCAAATCACTACATTTTGGAAATTAGCAGTTGGAACTTCATGATATCCTTAGCAAAAGTATTTAACACCATATTCTCAAGTCTGAATGAGATTGGACAATCTGGACAAGAGATATGGTAATTTTTCACTTCCTACCCCATACGTCAACACCTGCATACCCGGGTATGTTTATGAAAATGCATGCAAGTATATGGATATAACTGAAAAGTAAACTTTATTATTATGTTTAGTAGAATGTTCATCATCAGTAGAATGTTCATCACACACGGGTCTTTGGCATAGTGTTCAGGCTTTCCTTGTTGGGCGACGTTTGGAGCATATGTAATAATTACCATTTGTTTTGATTCGTCTCGTGCTGTCACGTTCTTTCTCGCCTCCTACTGCATCATCCAAAATCTTTAAGGGACAATCGTTTATTGCTTCAATGGCGTTGCGTATAGATAATATTCTAGACTTTAGAGAATATTCGACTGTTATTGGTCCGTACTTCTATTTCAGGTTGCGCCAGTTGTTCACTAAGTTCTTCGCCGGCTTGTAGAAGACTTCAAGTGTGGATTGTTCTCTACGTAAGTTATGTACGCAGCAAAGGCAGCCACATACAGAATATTATTAAACAATGCCAAAGGCCATCTTTTCTTTCGCCGCTTGGTTGAATATTCTGAAAGGCATATATCCATGTTATCAACGCCACCTTTGTTTTTGTTGTAATATCAGAAGTGGCTTCTTTTTAGGACCTACTTTGGTTGTTTAATGCGTTGTTGATAGGACCACAACTGATTTATTTTTGTTCGGCACGTAGGAACACATAGTAATATTGTTGCTAAATCCAAATATGGTGGATTCCACTCCACGTTCTTTCGGAATAGCAAATTGTGAATGTACGAATTTTTTTTTTTTTAATGTACCCAACATCGATAAATTGTTGTCCATCATCAAACTTTTTGCTAAATTGTAGCTAGTGAAGAAATTATCCCACACAATGTTTTCTCCGCTGCCATCAAAAAGATTGATGCACAAACTTCACAGCTTCACCACTCTTTCACCAACGTTTGTTTCCTGTTCACCGGAAGCCGCCTTTCTCGTGTAGATTTGCCACTTCAATGGATAAAACGATACGGAGTCGGATACCCACCAAACTTTTATTCCATATTTGGCGGGTTTTGATGGTGTATATTGTGTGAAACCAGTACCACCACGGTAAGCATGCAGTTTTTAATCAACAGTGACGTTGGCTCCCGCTACATTCTTCAATTAAATATATTTTCCAAAAACATAACAATTAAATGTTCGGAAGATTAAAATAAATGTGTTGCATATTCTTATTTTTGTCTTCACGCCATGCTATTTCCCATGCAAAATGTATGTGCATACCCGGGTATGCAGCTGTTGACGTACGTATAATTTTTCTGCTGTTGACATAAAGGTTACAGCCGTGCGCGGCGATAGCCGATGTGCTCTGTACACTCTACCGCCCCGCCAAGTGATCTGAAAAGAAAAAACCAAAAAAATTGTTAACCTAGATGAAATTTTGGGCTCCTTGTAGATTTCCGATTTTAATAAAACCCTTTTTAAAAACAATGGCCGCCCTTTGAAAAAAAACCCTGTTTTTTCCTCCTTTTTCTTTTGTCTTAACGTTAAAAAAATAATGATAATAAAATTTTTTTTGGAAAAAAACGCTTTCTGAAGGCCCCCGAAATTGAATAAGCTTTAATTTGAGCCGTAAAACATCGAAATCGGTCAAGTCGTTGCATACCAGCAGTAAAGTAGTGCATACCAACAGTAAAACACGGTGGTTGGCTAGTTATGATGTGGGACCATGGTATAATAATACAAGGTAGCATTGACAACTGCTTATTTTCTCTTCTACAAGAACACATCTCCTGTCAAAAACAAATGTTTGTGAAAATACATGTGCAGCTGCTGAGGTTGTTGTTTTTTTTTTCACTTCAACGTTTTCAACATTGTTTGTGTTTTCAATGGCCGATTGTGAGCGCTCTCTTTTTGAGTATATTTTTTGACAGGACCCAAGCAACTGTCAATGCTACCTTGTATTATTATGCCATGATGTGGGACTACTTATCTGGGAGCGGAATGGGGTTGGTACATAAAATTACAGGTTTTATAGAACAATTCATGTACCGTAAAAAAAAAAATTTAAAAATACAAAATAAAGTCTAGGAAAAGGAGGTGGTAAGGTGGTAGGAGGCATCAACAATTGATTAATTTGCTAACAAAACAATTTTTACTGTTTGATTTCGCTCAAAAGATTTCAGCCAATTAACATCTATTCTATTAAATAAAAAGGTTCTCTCGGATTTTTATCGTTCAATCACGGGGTAACCGCTGAACCGATTTTAATAATTCTTTCACTATTCAATTGCTATAATAAGCGACCCTGCTACTGGGTACTACGTTTTTGGTAAAACTTTTTATTAAATTATTTAAGAATTTATGCATTTTAATCCATGCTGTCATTGTATAAGCAGCACAAAATAACAACAAACAATAGCTTAAGCTCTTTGTTGAGAGAGATAGGTGAGAATCTATAACTCACCGCGCTGCTATCTTGAGTGGATAGTTGCACTCAGTTTATTTCTAGTATAGTGTTGCCATAAGCCCAATATATCGTATTTATTTTGATTTTCATACTAAGATTGCTTGCCACTCTTTTTATTTCAATAGCTACCGAGTTAAAAGATCTAATACATAGATTGAGATAAATTTTACATAATTTTAGAATAAAGGTGAGTAAAGAAAAAAAAAATATAAGATTGTCATTAAAGGCCATTAACATTTTTATTAATGGCGAAACTAACTCTATGATCTTATGGTAAAATTGGATGGTAGTAATCATGGTTGAACTAATGAGGTTGTCGTAAGGGTGAGAGCGAGTGCCCATAAATGTCAAGTCGATGTTGACAGCTCATACAAAATCTGAAATCGAAAATTTATAAAATGTAAAGCCGATGAAGTTGTTGTTGTTGCTTTTCATTGATTTTGACAATTGTGGGCCCCCATCAGCCCCAAGATAACTTTATTAATTTAACCATGATGGTGGTTTCAATTGCATGTAAGTTGTGGAGGTGAAATGTTTTGTACTACCATGGCTGTTGTGTGTTCAACGGTTTGAAATGTCATTGCGTTAGATTGTAGCGTGAACAGCTGCGCAAAATATCGAGTCTTTATTTAAATATATTTTCATATTTATATTTATACTTATTATCCCAAGCAAAGCTGGGAACGGGTGTGCTAGTATGTTATATTAAAGTTCAGAAATTTTTAAAAAGCTTTTAGTTTTTTTGTAATTTTTTTTTCGAAAACAAAAAAATTGATAAAAAAAATTTCAACTGAAAATCGCAAAACTCTCACTTTTCGCCAAAGCTTCGCTTCTGGTTCTGGTTCTGATTGTTAAAGGATATAATAATTTTGAAAAGTTTGACCTATTTAACTTCTTGAAAAAGTCTTCAAGTTCCTTTAGGAACATTATCTAAACCAGAACTAAAACCTAAAAAAAAAAAAAACTGTTAACAAACTTATGCGCCATACTGTTGAGCTTGGGCATTCCTCCATCGCGTTGTCTCACCTAATGAAGAAGACAAATAATCGTGCAATTAAAGCCTTTTAGCTTAAAGTACAAGTAAATAATTGTTCGAGCAGTTGTTGTAAAACAATAAAAATCGTTGAGTGAAGAAAATAAAATACAACAACATGGAAGCAAATAACAAAAACAATAACGATATGTTGTGCGCTTTAGAAGTTAACTTCTGCGGTATACACCGCTCTGCTACTGGCCGACTTTTAGTTGGGTGGTAAGGGAAAAGAAGGCAAGGAAAGAAAATAAGGAGTTAGGGAATGGGTTTTAGGTGTTTACAATGCAAAATGAAGGTATTTTATAAAACACTGCCTTTAAATACCGTTGCTGCAGCACCTGCGCCTAGCGCCTGACGTTCTCTAGTTGACGGAGACTTAGATTAACTACCTGACAAATAAACCCACATTTCTTGATGGTGTTGTTGCTGTTATTGTAAATGTTAATGTTATTGTTGTTGTTGTTGTTGTTATTGTTGCAAATGTTGTTGCTTTCATTATTGTTGCTCTAATTCTTTCAATTGGGCTATTCTTGTCGGAACGATTGGCAGGCAGCAGCGCTTACTTTGGAATCCAAAGCTATTTTTCAGCGTTGTCGGGTAGCTTACGTGCTTAGAAATCGTAATTATTTTTCTTATCCTTTTGAATTTTTTTTTTCTTTCTTTACTTTGCTTTTCTTACTCTAGGCTATGGAAATTTAACCAAGCATCGAAGAAGTTGATATCAAAGGCGTTCATGAAAAAAATTAGAGTGTGCAGGTGGTGTTGTTAAAGCGATTATGCAGCTTGGCTGTCTGATTATTAATAATCAAGCTAGGATTTGGAAATGGATTTATTTGTAAGCATGTTCGCAAGCATTATGAGGTAGGGAAAAATATAAAGGATGATCGTTTTAATGTTGAAAATATGTCAAGAAATATTGTAAATTTTAATTTCATTTGATTCATCATGCGGCAATTTTTTATTCTTTATTAAGTTTTTATGTTGCATGTAAATCATGTCGCTCGTTTTGGGCGCAATTATAATGCTGTGGCGACTCATACACACGAACAAATACACACTTGCAGCCACGTGCGCCACACATGTTAAGGTTGTTAAAACGAATCGTTGATGTGCTTAAGCGAACGTAGCCACCAACCAATAATCCGTTGAAACATACCAACAAACAACCAACGCCCATATAATTACCACCCCCTAAGTATTCTACCAACCATCACCAACTCAATCAAGCCAACCAACAACAGAAGCAGCAAAAACAACAATAAACACCGCTGGCATTCAAACTCATTAAGTGTTTAAAAAGTTTCCGAAGCCAAATTAAAGGATCAATAAATGCGCGAAAAAAACACAATAAATAAAACAACTTATGCAGCAGTCACAACAACAACATTAACTACGAAGGAAAATCAACAACTGCACATGTTGTTGTACTTAATCCTTATCATTGATTGATGCCAGCCATATACGCACACAAGAGCAGGCACATTGACCCAGTAAGAAAATAGTATTTAATTCTTAAAAAGTTTAAATAACAAAAAATTAAATAATTATAAAAAATAAAAAAAAAAAAACAAATAACATCAGGAAAATAGTTACGAAATTTCTTAACTATTAAAATAAAATGTAAAAATAGAAGAAGAGGTGATTTAAATACAAATAATTCCATCTCTTAATAGAAGATGAAAATGATCTGAATTTGGCTCCGAAAGGTCAGAACTTCCAATTGATTTTATACTTTCGACTCCGACTTCTTCTCCGATAATTTTGAATCGGAGTTATAATGAAGATACGATTTAACGTATCTCACGCACGAGCGCAGTTCTTCATAAAATAATTTTGATTACTTATAAACTCCCTGGCATGCTTCATTCAGCCTTAACATTTGCTTATTTTATTCCTTTCTTTCCGTTTTCCTTTTCGATCTATTTCGGGCCATTCGAAGAAGAATATTTAAATAATTAAAATTGACTGAGTTCAAAATTGAAATACACACAAATTAAAAACCAAATCGATAAATAAGAGTTCTTATCCCAAATAGTTAAAAAATTATGTTGGCCTAACCTTTTTTGGTTTTCAACTGGGTCCATGAACATTCGCTCTCTCTCTATTATTTGGTTCAATGAAGTGAAATCCTTGCATTGTAACTGAATTAAACAACAAGAGTTCTTTCGGTATTTTAATGCATTTGGTCAACTATTATAACATTATCATCCAGTGATGAAGTAAAAGAAATTAAGGACCTTGTAAAGCATTGTAAATCTCTATGTTTTACTTGGTTTTATTGAAATGAGAGTTTATTTTAAATCGACGAAAAATAGAAAACAACTTTGAAAAAGGTATTTTGTATTTTGAGCAGATAGTTGTTGCCAGTGGTCTTTCTTTCTTTTGTATTGTAATTGTATTTAAGTACAAAGTTTAAAAAAAAAGAGTTGACAGTGTTGTGGAAACCACCCATTGGTTTTGACGTGACGGTGTATCTTGTTGTTGTTGTTATTGCTGTTGTTGTTCTTTTTATTGTTGTTGTTGTTATTGCTGTTGTTGTTCTTTTTATTGTTGTTGTTGATGTTGATGTTGATGTTGATGTTGATGTTGATGTTGATGTTGATGTTGATGTTGATGTTGATGTTGATGTTGATGTTGATGGTGA
This sequence comes from Pherbina coryleti, assembly GCA_943735915.1. Taxonomy (NCBI): domain Eukaryota; kingdom Metazoa; phylum Arthropoda; class Insecta; order Diptera; family Sciomyzidae; genus Pherbina; species Pherbina coryleti. Next base: position 19,931,290 of record OX030948.1, read on the forward strand.
TGTTTTTGTTGATGTTGATGTTGATGTTGATGTTGATGTTGATGTTAATGTTGATGTTGATGTTGATGTTGATATTGATGTTGATGTTGATGTTGATGTTGATGTTGATGTTGATGTTGATGTTGATGTTGGTGTTGATGTTGATGTTGATGTTGATGTTGATGTTGATGTTGATGTTGATATTGATGTTGATGTTGATGTTGATGTTGATGTTGATGTTGATGTTGATGTTGATGTTGATGTTGATGTTGATGTTGATGTTGATGTTGATGTTGATGTTGATGTTGATGTTGATGTTGATGTTGATGTTGATGTTGATGTTGATGTTGATGTTGATGTTGATGTTGATGTTGATGTTGATGTTGATGTTGATGTTGATGTTGATGTTGATGTTGATGTTGATGTTGATGTTGATGTTGATGTTGATGTTGATGTTGATGTTGGTGTTGGTGTTGATGTTGGTGTTGATGTTGATGTTGATGTTGATGTTGATGTTGATGTTGATGTTGATGTTGATGTTGATGTTGATGTTGATGTTGATGTTGATGTTGATGTTGATGTTGATGTTGATGTTGATGTTGATGTTGATGTTGATGTTGATGTTGATGTTGATGTTGATGTTGATGTTGATGTTGATGTTGATGTTGATGTTGATGTTGATGTTGATGTTGATGTTGATGTTGGTGTTGATGTTGATGTTGATGTTGATGTTGATGTTGATGTTGATGTTGATGTTGATGTTGATGTTGATGTTGATGTTGATGTTGATATTGATGTTGATGTTGTTGTTCTTGTTGATGTTGTTGTTGCTGTTGTTGCTGTTTTTGGTGTTGGTGTTGGTGTTGGTGTTGGTGTTGGTGTTGGTGTTGGTGTTGGTGTTGGTGTTGGTGTTGGTGTTGCGTTTCCGGTTTTTTATTTGCTTCTCCATTGGTTGTGCTTTTCCTTGGTGCGTTAACTTTGCCTTAGCTGCATGGAATAAATCCAGCAAAAGTGATGCATATGCGTCACATTAAGCGGTTCCTTGAGGAACCTCATGACGACGTTGTTTTTTTTTTTTTGTTATTTTTATCATGTGCCCGAATTCCTCACCTTAATTTTCGTTCCTTAAAATTTGACGTTACGCCAGTAGTCCCAGCGTTAAAATTCCATGCAACGTTTTTTCATGGTTGTAACATTTTTGCTGCATTATGTGGTTGACCCGAAATCATGACACTAAGAATTTTTTTTAATTTATATGTGAGGCCTAATAATACATCTCTGTTGTCGTACAACAAAATTTACCGTAGCACGTCTCCTGAATGAGTAATAATTCCATGCAACCATATTACATTTCTTTTACATATGCTGCTATATTCACGACCTGGTGACGTCAGAATTTTCTTTTTTTATTTTTGTCGTAAGCCCAAGTATGAATCCTTTTTAAACGTTTATCGTAGCTTATATACTCACCGAGTAAAAATTCAATGCAACGCCGCTGCATGAATGTTGCATTGTCGATCTTTGAGCGGCTCTCTCGGTGTCCCCATGATGTCAAAATTTTTTTGTCTAATTTTGTTGTGTGGGCTTAGGACAGGCCTTTATTGGTGTATCATAGTTTTTATCCTAGCACCAATACTCAGCGAGTTATAATATCATGTAACAAATTTTCAGTTGCGTTGCTTAAGCAATTCCCACCGCGTCCCCAACACGTTTTGAATTTTTTTTATTTTATAATAAAGTCAAAGAATTAATCTATACGGTCGTTCCATTTTTTTAATCATAGCTCTTATACTCAACGAGTAACAATTCAATGCAACGCCGATGAATTTTGAAAAAATTAATTTTTCAACCTTTTTCGAAACCTGCTACAACCCTTTACAAAAATAAATATTTTGAAACCATTTCCCATTTTCATACTGTGCAATTCATATATATTTTTATATATCTACTTTTATATAAACTAATTTGGTTTCCGCCACGGTATTAATTACACAGTGCAACACGAAAAAAAATAACCATATACGGACACCACTACGTGATAAAAGACTAAAAAAAAAAGACCCGTGTCTCCCAATTTTTCCCAAAGTCATGCACTTTTTGTTTATGGGCCGCCAAAGATTTGGGGCCTCGGTATCATTTTCGCAAAAAAGTGATCATTTTCTCGGGCTCATATCTTGCAAACCGTTCAGAATTTTTATTTACTCTCTGAGGCAAAGTTGTAGCTCTTGTCATAAAGAACAAAAATTGCAAACATATAAAATCAAAAAAACTTCACTTTCCAGATCAAAATCGCAAAATACTTAAAAAAATTCGATTTTTTTTTACCTTTTTTCCCGTGTTCAGGTCCATAGGTAGCAAACCGTTCAAAATTCAAGGAAACAATCAACTACAAAAATTTACCTAAGATCTCAATAAACAAATTTCTAGAACATATAAACTTCCTAGAGATGATTTTTAACACTGTTTAGGTAGCACGCAAAAGTGAAAATTTTGCCGAAAATTTTTTAATTTGATTTTTTTTACCTTTTTTCTCCTATTCAGGTCCATAGGTAGCAAACCGTTCAAAATTCAAGGAAACAATCAACTACAAAAATTTACCTAAGGTCTCCTATGATAGACCTATGCTTACCTAAGATAGCATAGTATCTCAATGTTGAAGTAAATAAAAACCAAATGAAATTAAAAAACGGTGTTAAGAATAATTCCCAGGAAGTTTATATGTTCTAGAAATTTGTTTATTGAGATCTTAGGTAAATTTTTGTAGCTGATTGTTTCCTTGAATTTTGAACGGTTTGCTACCTATGGACCTGAACAGGAGAAAAAAGGTAAAAAAATCAAATTAAAAAATGTTCGGCAAATTTTTCACTTTTGCGTGCTACCTAAACAGTGTTAAGAGTCATCTCTAGGAAGTTTATATGTTCTAGAAATTTGTTTATTGAGATCTTAGGTAAATTTTTATAGTTGATTGTTTCTTTGAATTTTGAACGGTTTGCTACCTATGGACCTGAACACGGGAAAAAAGGTAAAAAAAAAATCGAATTTTTTAAGTTTTTTGCGATTTTGATCTGGAAGGTGAAGTTTTTTTGATTTTATATGTTCGCAATTTTTGTTCTTTATGACAAGAGCTACAACTTTGCCTCAGAGAGTAAATCGAAATTCTGAACGGTTTGCAAGATATGAGCCCGAGAAATTATCACTTTTTTGCGAAAATGATACCGAGGCCCCAAATCTTTGGCGGCCCATAAACAAAAAAGTGCATGACTTTGGGAAAAATTGGGAGACACGGGTCTTTTTTTTTTTAGTCTTTTATCACGTAGTGGTGTCCGTATATGGTTATTTTAAATTAATTAATTAATTAATAATTAATATTGGTTAATAATAATTAATTAATATTGGTTAATATGGTTAAATTACACACAGTGTTATTGTGGAGGCCGTGGCCTAGTGCGTTAAGCAGTGTAGTCCCATGTTACCTTTTCAATTTTATAAAATATTTAAAAAAGAATTGTTCCCTAGAATTTGACACTTGATTTAATTCCCATTGGTTTCCATTGTTGAACACCAACAATTATGATTTAAAGTATTTTTAACGGCACTGATATATTCAAAAGAAGTTTTTTTTTCTGACAGCACTGCTGAACGCTAGTGCGTTTCCCAGGTATTATCATTCAATGTAAGGCCTGCTTCATTTTCACTGACAGGCAATAATTATTGCTAACGGAAATTAAAATCGCTATCGGAAATTGATTTCTCATTGAACAGCAATGTTGAGAAGAGAAGAGAAGAGAGTTGAGAAGAGCTCCAGCAACAACGAGGTTGAATAAATGAATGAGTGCGTGTTGTTCGCATGGCTGTAAAGGTCGTCAGTGTAAGATGTTGGCGTAAAGGAGCGTTTTAATTGGTCTTAAATTAAAATGTTGTTTTTGTTTTTTTTGTGAATTTAAAAAAAATTTTTGCAGATATTAAAATTTATGGCTTAAATCAAACTCCCATAAAAGGTAAATTAATTTCAAGAAGGTGCCAAAGGCAACAGTTAAAAAAGGTTGAAGAAAAAGCAAAAAAATGTCATTAATTAAAAGATGTACCCAGAGCATAGGTTCGAAGGGCATACAGTCATCATCGGTTCATAGACCGAAACTGAAATTTTGTTTAAGAATGCTTTAATGAATATTTCCATTTCGCATTTTTTGGCAGCCATGGTATTTTTTAATTAAAATATTTTCTAGCATTGCCAGTGAAATGTTTTCCCAAGCAATCGTGGCCAACTTAAAAAATTCAAATACTTCCACTATTTTTGCATTGCTATAAATACAAATTTATTTGTTGTCGTGAAACTGATAACATGACTTTCCTCAGGTTTCCACATCGTTAGCTCTTTATGCAGCGGAAAGTTTTATATTTCACCAATTTCACAATTCCCGACCGCAGTCACACTCCATTCTACACCAGATCCGAAAGTACTCCGCAAATGGTGTGATGCCTCAAGACGACAACGACGTCTTCAAATGGATGGTAGTGTCTCGTAACATGGAACAAGGATAACGACGACTAGCTATAAAGCACAACAACTATAAAAACAATAACAACTATAACAACAACAATAATAATAAGTAAGGAAAAGACAACGAGAACGAGAATGCACAGACCACAACAGGAAGAAACCACAAAGGCATTTATATTCTTCTTAGCTAAGATGATGCTCGAAAGTGCTCTCGGGAAGTAAGTCATAAATTACATCATCAGGCATAGGTTGAAGGTAGGTTGTACATAAAACTACCTCGAAGAAGGGTTTGTCCATTGTGTGAATGGGGTTGGTGGGTGGTGGCGATGTTATGAATGTAGAAGCAGGATAACTTAAGTCACCGAAAATAAAAAGAAAATTGCAATTTGCACAATTGTTGTTGTGGTTGTGACTGTTGTTGGTGTTGCTGGGGCAAAACTGCGTTGCTTATTCAGCATTTCTGACAGTGCTGTTGGTTGCACCCGCACCATCTTAAATGCTGACAACAAGCATTAAGTTAACCGTAAAGTGTGTGTGTGTGTTTTTGCGTTCAGGTTGGTTAAGTTGCACTAAAAACTAAACCCGGTTCGTATTTCACTTGATGGCAAGCAGGTAGTTCACAAGTCCACAAGTGATAAAGAGGAACTCGCATAGACCAGCTAACGTCGCATTTAGCGCCGCAAGAGAGTGAGATTGCGATTTATCTTAAAAATATGCTTAAATCAGGGTAAATGCTCATAAATTTCAGTTTGTATGAGTTTTAAAGTATCTAACTCTTTGGATGGTTTAAGAATTTTTTTATGGCAATGACAAATTTTGTGTGATTTCGTAAATACTAAAGAAAGCTAAATTTTAAGAAAAACAGACCTTATTCTTCATAAAAACTGAACAAGCATAAAATGTAGATTTTTGAAGCAAAATTACTTATCATATTCTTCGAATAAGCCTTTAAATATTTTATGTTTTCACAGATAATAACCAAAAATACTTTTTCTGTTGTATTTATTCTTCAGAGTATCTACTCCTCTTGAATTATTTTTTTAACGTGACAACCTTGCATTTTACCGCGCAGGTTTTTAAAATAGTTGAAAAAGGAATTATACAAAATGCAACGGCGTTGCATGGAATTATTACTCGTTGAGTATAGGCGCTATGATAAAAAAATTATACGTCATAAAAGTTTAATATTTTGACTTCGTGACAAAAATAAAAACAAAATTAAATATGACTTCGGAAGTCGGGCAACTAAAGATTAAGAAACGCAACTAAGGATTCGTTACATGAAATTATTACTCACTATTTATAGATGCTATGGTTAAAAGTATTGCATGCTAGTATATGCCCTTACGACAAAAATAGACAAAAAATTCATTACATTATAAGACCGCGAAGAGAGCCGCTCCAAGATTGAAAAAATCAGCTATCATGCAACGGCGTTGCATGAAATTATTACTCGATAAGAATATGTGGTACGGTAAATGTTATAACACGCAAGTGAAGACTTTGTACTTTTACATCCGACATAGCATCTTATGTTACAAAAATGATAATTCTTGCATGGAATTAGCACTCGCTGAGTCCTACGGAAAACTTTATTTTACAACAGCAAGGAATGTTTATTTTGACCTTATAGCAAAAGGTTTTTATGTAGTTACGACACCAGCTCTTAAGGCAGTAAAAATGAACCGCTTAATGCAAAAACAATGAAAAATTGTTGCAGGGAATTATACTCTGCTACTATGGTTAATTTTTTGGAACGACAGTGAAGTTTTAATTATCAGCCAAATGATAAAAATAAAAAAAAATAACATAAACGCTTCATTGTTGCATTCATATATTCCATGAGATTAAGGTAAATGAAAATTAGGACAAGTATTAGGAGAAAAATTTGGATAAGGATAAGGACAATGGTTTGAAAAAGAATGAAGGCAAGGATGTGCACACAAAAATTAGGACCAAGAACAACATAAGGTGTAGGACAAAGATAAGATCATGAAATTGGACAAGGATAAGGAAAAGGGTTCAGACAAAGATTGGGAATAGGACTAGGAAAAACATTATTACAAAGAGTTAGGCACACTTAAGGTTATATTTAGGTCAAGATTGAAAAAAGAATGCGGACAAGCATTAGGACAAGAAATATAGCAACGCTAAGGGCAAAATTTAGGGCAAAGATTGATAAAATAAGAGTGATAAGGATAAGGAAAGAGATTCAAACAAGACTAGGGTTAAGTATTTGAATTTCGGTTAAAACAACAATTTGGGCAAGGGGAGAAGCTACACTGGAAAAAAAACATTAGCTTTTTTGAAGTGTTCAAAAAATGAGTTATTAATTTGCCCTTTTTTTATATATTTTTCAAAAGTTTTAAACACATTTGCTCTAACTTTGACGAAATTTATTGCGAGCTATTTTTTAAACACAAAATTCGTCAAATTAATATCATGTCGTCAATTTTAAACATTTTTTTTTTCAGTGTATTATGAGGGAAAAATATCAGGATTAGAACAGGCTTGGAAACAAAGGAAGGATATGGACAAGAAAGAAACAAGGATACGCTATCATTTCAAAACCTACAAGTGTGTCCAGAACACAACCAAATCCATTTTAGGTTTTTTTATGAAGACATCCATTTTATAAAATTATTCATGAGATTAAGCTTATAAAGTCAAAATTAAGGCGCAGTTGTCCCAGTTCTATAATCATTCCTGCATTGAAAAAAAAAATGTTTTAAAATTGACGATAATTTTTATTAAGTTGATGAATTTTGTGTTTAAAAATAGCTTCCAACAAATTTCGTCAAAGTAAGTTGAAATGCGTTTAAAACTTTTGAAAAACATACGAAATAAAAGCATTTTTAACACATTTTTTTCAATTTTAAACTTATGTTTTTTTCAGTGTAGTTTTATAATTTAACAAAATTAATTAAAAATTAAAACAACCAATATGGCTGAAAACTTAAAGATACTTTCTAGATTTGATTGTGACACAAGAACAACCAAAAAATCATGTCAATCGGAACAACACAGCCCGCGAAATTTAAAAATAACCATTACATTTTGAACACACCTCGTATATTGCAAGTTCTTAAGGAGTTTATTATGTTGTAAGACACACATAACTCCTTAATGGATTATTTAACTGAATATACTTTGTCTTCACAGCGTAATAAAATACCTTTGAAACCAGTTTATATCTGTAGAGTTGGAAGTAAAATAAAATGGAGTATGAAATGCAAGGAAGGCAAGTAATGGACTTTTTACACTTTGGCAGCGTATTATTTTTTCTAGAAATTATATTTTATATTTTTAACTTATAATAAAAATTTAAATTTATAGAACATAATACACTGAATCAAACAGTTGCACAAACAGCAGTTCATTTTCCATTTAAAGCTATATTTTTTACAAAATACGTTTTAAATATCGAAATAATAATATTTCTTTATTTTTTTTTTACTACTTCTTTTATTAATATTTATTGGATGGTATTATTACATTCAAAAAACAATTTATAGCATTTTCTGAAAATTACAAATCATTTATGAAAATTATTTAAAAAAGTAATCTAATTAACTTGAACTCAAAAAATTGTACATACATTGCTTAAATATCTTGATTTAAGTTTTTTTAAAGAACTTAATAGCTAGTATGGTATCCATTTGCATTAATGACCTCTCGTAAACGGCATTTCATCCATTCCACCAATTTGGATGTATCGTCCTGCGATATTTTATTCCACTCCTCTAGGATAACTGTTTTAAGCTGCTCTCGGTTGGTTATCTCATGCTGTCGTACTTATCGCTCGGGCAAATCATAAAGATGCTCATTAGGATTGAGGTCCGTTGATTGAGGGGGATGTGGAAGAGTCGATTTGCAGTTGTAGACAAGCCAAGTTCTGATTAGTAGTGAATTATGCTTGGCGTCATTATCTTGGACCAGCATTATATCACGACCAAGTTCTAATTTTTCAGCACTGGCTCTTAAATTATTTTTTAAAATTGATAAATATTGAAATTTGTCCATTGTAGTTTCAACGAAAGCTAAGTTTCCAACACCGTTAGCTACCATGGCACCCCATACCATAACATTTCCACCTCCATCTTTTACAGTTGGCGTTAAATTTTCTTTATTAAGAGAAGTATTAGGTCTTCGCCAAACGAAACGACATCCATCTGAGCCAAAAATATTAAATTTGCTTTCATCAAAAAAAACAACTTTTTTCCAGAACTCTTCAGGCTTATTTATATATTCTTTTGCATATGCTAAGCATTAAAGAGCATGATTTTTAGATATAAACGGTTTCTTGCGGGACACGCAACCTTTGCAACCATGTGAATGTAAATAATTTCTTATTGTTTGCGGATTAACGGATGGGCCTCCATGTTCTGCAAGGCTTTTCGCAATTTTTGGGGCACCAATTTTCCGGTCCGCTTTTACCATTCGTTCAATTATTCGCTCCTCTCGTATCGACAATATTTTTTTTCTTCCTTTTCCTGATGCAATATCAAATGATTTATTTCGTTTAAAATTGTTAACAACGGATTGGATTGTTGAACCAGGTCTATCAACAATTTTACTTATTTCAAAATAACTTTTTCCTTCATTTTTTAACTTAACGTCGATAGGCACTTTTTTGTGTGTTAAATTCATTTTTAAAAATTTTAATAATCTTTCGTAGAGAGCTTTTAAGCACAACTAATTCCTTTCACAAAATGAAATTCCGAAATTTCATTAAAATTAATTTGGCGTAACAGTTAAAATTTGGACATTTCATCGAGCTTTTTACACTGAACCAAATATTGTTCTTAAAATCAAAGAATCTCGTTCAGAAAGCGAAATTCATTTATTTTTAAGAACTATTCATTGCCCCAAAGAACGAATTCTTTGGCTCAATGAATCGTTGTTCATCGGTGTTCATCGGTGTTCATTAAAATTTTGTTCCAGTTCTTGTGTTGTAATATCTAAAAAACCATTAGAGAATTTTATCTCAATAAAAAACTGATTTTTTAAAATATATCTTCATATAATTTTAAAATTTCTAAGGACAGACTAACTTATTGTAACAGTTGTATGTGTCATTAATTAATCATTTTTCTTCATAACATATCAAAGAAATAACGTAAGAACAAAGATTCATTGAACCAAGGAACTCGTACTTTGGACCAATTTTAATGTATAATACATTGGGACAAAGAACTTTTTCTTTGTTATTATGTGCGTTTTTGGTTCTGTGTACCAATATGATGTAAGTGTATGTGCAATTAATTCAGTTGCAATTATGGGGATAGCCGCTTTCATGAATTTTCGTAAATTATTGAACTCAATAAGTTAGTTGTTTTTGTTTTTAATATCATTACTCATGAATAACTAAAAAATATGAAACATGCTAATTCAATAAATGTACATTATTTTAGAAAATACAATGGCATAAATAAAAAAAAGCTCAAGCCTGTGTTAGATAACACGGGCGCATAGGTCAGACGTAGAATACGTTATTCATTAACAGCCTTATTCAATAGATTTCCTTAAACAACCTTTAAACGCTTGTTTAGTTACGCACTGTTTAAGGCTTTACGCAGCTTCTATGCAACCATTGTATGCTAACATTGTTATTCATAAATATTTTTTCATTTTCTGCTTATGATTGTAAGGTTTGTGTCTGAACTATAGAAAATCTCTACAAAAATTAAGAATTCCTATGGATTTACAATGGCCGCCGCATAAAAAAATGCTGCAAAGGGCGCATATGGAGCATGTCTTTGATATTAAAAGAAAAGACAAACAAAAATCATGGTTGTATTTACGTAACCTTTAAACCAGTGTCGCCAGATGAAATTACCATCAAAATTCTCTTTTTCTCACACTTAATTCCCACAAATTACCACACTCGCTAAAATACCTCAAAATACCATAAAATACCTCAAATTACCATAAAATATCACAATACCTCAAATTACCACAAAATACCACAAAATCCCTCAAATTTTCTTTTGAGGTATTTTGAGGGATTTTGAGGTATTTTGAGGTATTGTGGTATTTTGTGGTAATTTGAGGTATTTTATGGTATTTTGAGGTATTTTGTGGTAATTTGAGGTATTTCTTTTCCCACGCGTGGTAAATATCTCACATGTGGTATTTTTTTCCCACGCGAGAGATTTTTACCACAAAATACCATGGGAATTACCACATCCCACAATCGTTGAAAAATACTGAAAAAATAAGTACTATTTATCGTGCTTTTCTGGCAACATAGCTTTAAACGCCAATTTCGGCGTTTAAGTTACGCAGCTCTTAAACAACTACGAAAAATGTTTATGAATAACGTTTTCTTGTTTAAAGCCCGTTTAAAGTTACGCTGCCTCTAAAATGTGTTTATGAATAAGGCTGTAAGACATTGAGGATGTCTTAAAGACGTGGCCAACTGGGTAAGCACAATTTTGTTTCTCTGCTTCGCTTATCAATTTTGTGTATGTACACATCGTTCGCTACTTGGTCATTATACTTCTTCTCTTTCTCACACTGGTTCTGTGATGAACACACAGATAATCGTACTGCTCTTACACATGATGTTATAATACATATGTTAAAATACAAAGCATATGAAAATTAATACAAAATTTGAAGGATTTAAATTTTGATTTACTTATAGAATCAAAAAAATTATATGTAGCAATATGATTATTTAAATACAAATCAAAAGAAGACATATTAAATATGTTACGAGCATACTTGAATTTTCTTCAATGCATGCATAAAGTATTAAAAACTTATAATGAAAGTGACAAACATTTTCTCAAAATTTTGTGCTCCAGATTAACACCCCCGTATAACGTATTCTACGTTAAAATTATCTACTGTATGTGCAAGTATGTCAAAAGGACAGTTTATATCTTCTTGAGTTATTTATAAACATATGCCAATGACGCTAATTTAAATTTTATAAGCATTATGCGTACCAAGCGATAGTTTTTTATGCTCTCTAGTTGTTTGCGCTGTCACATCTCTCTATTTTTATTTTCCTTCCTGAGTTTAGCCTAGGATAGGCTCTGTATAAAAATTATAAACATTTAATTTCAAATAAGCAATTTTCAATATTAAGCTTAGGGGTGGTCCATAAACTACGTTACCAATTTATTAGGAGTTTTAAAATGTACTACGATAAGTAACGGCAGGGGGCTGCCATAATTCCAAAAAATTTTCATTCTTACATCTACATGTTTGACCGTCTAAATTAACTTTTAACTATTGACGTGTAGTTTATGGACGACCCCTTAGCTGAATATCAAATGATTTTAAGTCATTATTCCGTAAGTGTGAAAAAATTAAATACTACAATTCTTTTTACATATTTTATCCCTCTTAACCCTCCATGGGTACATTATGGCGAAATCGTTAAGGGTAAGCTTGGACCAATGCTATATCTCCCGTATGAACGGTCGAAGCGGCTTGGTATGTTCCCTAAAAAAGTTTAGAATATATAAGGAACATCTGCAAGCTCACGTCAGTTTATGTGTAATGCCATGTCTGCACATAGAGTTTAGTTTGAGTCTTCAGAACAAAGTTGAGTTTTACCATTGAGCGCAAAATAAACTCTTGAGTTCTCCAATACAATTTTGCAGGATGAAACCCAACTGAACTCAACTTTGTTTCTGTGTTTATGAAAACTCAATTTGAGACATCCCTAAAAGTATGTTAATTTTGTTCAGAAGAATTTTGTGGTGAATTGTACAATTTACTTTTTGCAAAAAAATGAGAAAAAAGCGAAGGAAAGAACTTGGGCAAGTGTAGAAGATGGGGTCTTCTTCTTCTATATCTTCGGTGGATGTGCCGAAAAAATATGAGAACACAAAAGTAAACAAAGAAATTTCGCTCTAAACACAATTCTGCCGACGCAGCTCTGTGTACCAGTGTTGCCAGAGAGACGAACTGAAATTTACCTATTTGGGAAAAAATTACCACTTTTGGAGAAAATTTACCTTTTTCCAAAATAAAAAATACAAAAAGTTTTTAAATGATTAACAACCGTTACAATTTTTTTGTTAGTATACATATATTTTTAAAGAAACGGCAAAAACATGAAAAAATAACATTTGTACCATTTACACACCGAAAAGCAACGCTGATTGCCAGCAACCGACAACCGCTCCTGTTCTGACCGTGTTCTCAGCAGATTTCACTGAGAGAGAAGCGCCAACCGACAGCCGCTTTGGTTCTGTTCAGGCCAGTGATGTGATTCTGATTTAGTAAAAAATCCCGATCACATCCCGATTTAGACCTGTTTATCCCACCAAAATGACACGAAAAACCCACAAAAAATCCCACCCAAATATTTATACCAATAACGATTTTTTTATGCAATTTTTGAAAAGAAATAAGGATGCCCACCTGCTGAACAGGCCCACCTACTACTAATACCGTGAGTTCTGACGTTTGTATGATGCGCCAATGTGTAAAGTGTCGCAGTAACATCTCATTGAATGTTCACTTTTGATAAATCATTGAGATGAATGCGCATGCTGCTTTAGCCCCACGGCCGTTGAGAAATAAAATATTCGAATAAAACGAAGCTGAGCAAAAATAGTTCATCTCTATTTAGTGAATTTTAGAGTATTTCTTATCGATAAGAAAAGGTGAATATGAGTAGAATTCTATGTTTAATGTTTATTTTTCACGATTCGACGAGCAATCGAACAATATTGAGAAATGGGAAAAAAATATTTCACGTCATGTCATGATGGCGTGCCTGTCCACCTACTGAACAAAACGTTGGTCCACCTTCCGAACAAATTTTCAGAAATCGTGCAAGTAAAAAATTGTCATTTATATTGAAAATAGTGTTTGAAATTAGTTAAAATAGTTTTCGTGATTCTCGTCCATGTTCAGATAAAATTTAGAATGTCGTCGCCTAAAAAAAAGTGAAAAGAAGAACGAATATAAATTCTGATGCGATGGCTGCAGCCATCAAAGAAACTCAAATCTCTATTATTTCTTTTATAATAAAATATGTAATATTTTATTATAAAATATTTTATATTTTATATATTTTATATATTATATATTATATATATATTTTATAATATATATAAAATAATATTTTATGTTTAAAATATGCCACAATTTTATAACTCAAATCTCTATTGTTGAAAGTTCAGTGAGTCATTGTGAACTATTGATAGAATAAACTTTTTATAAACTCTCAAAAACTAGCGTTTTTACTTCATTTTCTAATTTTTTTCAACGATTTGTTTTAGGCGTTCAGTAGCTTGGCCGATTCTTTAAGCGGCTGATTTCAAGACTTTTGCTAGATCGACTGCCAAAATTACAATTTTTGAAAATTTTTAATTCTGATTAAAATTCTTGTTAGTTATTGAACTTAGCTTCCAAATTCAACCAAGAGCTCTGAAAAATTATGTTTTAAACCAAAGGTATGGCCTCCAAGCAAAACGTGTTTAGTAGGCGGGCATCCTCCCCTACATTTTTTTAACATTATAAAAATTTTATAGTTTAATAATGTACATAATAAAGTTTTTCAATAAATATAACAAATTTTATAAAAAAAAAACACAGGTGCGTCACTGGACACACGAGAGAACCGAAGCATTTTCGCAAATTCATAGATTTGATAATTAAATAGCGTTTTTTCGATTAAAATAATTTTTAAATTCAAAACCTTAAAATAACAAAGTATATATATCATATATATTAACCCTCTTCGGCCCTCCCTTAAACCCCCTGTTCAATTGTAAGGAATAAATATACAAAAATCATTAATTTTGTTAGAATTTAATCAACTTATAGCTTGTTTATTTTTAACGATATTTATAACGACCTTTAGTAGGAAGTAGAAACAACATCTAATACACAACCCTTAGTGAATATTTCTTTTAGTTCGTTCGTTCTTTTAGTTCGTTAGGTCTTTTAGTTCGCATGGACAAACCGAAGATTCAAACCATATCTCGGTAAATTTAGTTATCTTTGCTCTAGTTCGTTTTGTTCGCTACTTTTGTCGGTTGGCTAGCCAATACACAGTCCTAGAATAGCCAACACACAATCCTTTCTTAAAGTAATAGATTATAGTGATCTGCTGAAACATAGCTTTAGCTAATGTTTATCACTGAATCAACATAGTAATGAAAGAAAGGGTTTTGGCGTAATGGTTGGAGGAAAGTACCAACAAATGATAGAACTGTAAGTCGTTGGTTCAATTCCTACAGCGGGCAATAAATTATTTTTAATTTAACATTTTCTGATTCAATTGATGCAAGCAAAAAACAATATCAATTCTAAGAAAAAAGGTGTCGGAAAAAAGTGTCGTTTTTTCTGATTTCACTCTAGCAAATCGCAGAACGAGGTGTAAAAAGCTTCGCTTCAAAAAATAAGAAAAGTTAAACACTGCGTTTTTATAAAAACTCTCTTAAGTGTGTGAAGTAATCGTAAATTTCTTTCGTTGCATCAAAACGAAACTAAGCTTATATTTTTGTTTTTAAATGAGGATCTTATTTTCATTAATTTTAAGCCTCTTGAATATACATATCCCTTTCTTACATATTTGGAATCAATGAAACAGCAATTAAACGAAAAATTTTGAAAGATTACAAAAAAGTGATACCAACCAGTTTTGCTCATTCACACTTCAAAAAATTATGATTCAGTAGAAAATCCCACCTAAGCATCTGAAATCCCACACGTTCTCAAATAGGTCAAATATCCCAATATGAGCCCGAAATCCCACCAAATCACATCACTGGTTCAGGCCATGGTATTGTAATACAAGGCAGCATTGACAGTTGCTTGGGAAACCATCTCCTGTCAAAAAATATACTCAAAAAGAGAGTGCTCACAATCCGCCATTGAAAACACAAACAATATTGAAAACGACGAAGTGAAAAAAAACCAACCACCTCAGCAGCTGCAGATACATTTTCACAAACAGCTGTTTTTGACAGGAGATGTTTTCTTTTAGAAGAAAAAATAAGTAGTTGTCAATGCTACCTTGTATTATGTTATTATACAATGGTTCGGACACTCAAACTGCTTGTGAGTATGTTTAGAGAAGTAACAGGGCTGCCAATAACTCAAAAAATTAATAAGTCCTAAAAAATTACTGTTTTCGCAAAATTTACCACTTTTGCTAAAAAATTACCTTTTTACCTCTGTCCAAAAAATGAGTGAAAAATTACCTCAATTAAGGAAATTTACCTCAATCTGGCAACACTGGTGTGGACAGCTATCGTTGAAATCAAACTAAACTCTCTGTGTAGACATGGCATAACTGTCTCTTTACGGTGAGTGCTTAAACATTGGCTATACACGATTTCGTCATAGTGTACCCCCCGTGTTTTTTTTTTTAGTTTTTTGTTAACTAAAAAAATTAGTTGTTTTTTATAAAAATTAACTAAAATTGAATTTTTTTTTTAAATATTTTTGATTTTTAATATTTGATAATAATCTTGGTTTTTTTTTTTTTTTAATAAACTTTTTGATTTTTGTGCATTTTTTCCCCCCAAAAAATAGAAATTACATATTTTGTGAATTATATATTTGAAAATATGTGTAAATTGGCAGAATTTATATGGTTTTTGAAACGGAACCCAATCTGTGTAGGTTTTCCTTAAAGAACAATAATTCAAGGACAACTTTTTAGAATATTTTACCTTTCAAAGTGGTTTAAATAGTCACAAATACGAATTTGTCATAGTGTACCCACCGAAGCTCTGGAAATGTAGTGTACCCATAGAGGGTTAATTGGTGCTTCTGCATTCTTCTTCTGCAGCTCATCGAAGTTAAACAACATTTTGACATTCCAATAATTTGTATCATAAAATTATAACCTTATGTAAGCATACAATAACTGTTTATTTTACCCTCATGCTTAACCAAGCCCAAAACTAGTCCCACTTACGACACATGCAAGAATATAAAAGAAAATCAAAATAAAAGCTTCTTGTTGTCATCAACAAATGTGACTAACACTCAATGTGCGAAAATATGAAATACAATAACCACAAATTTATATGTTTTGTGAACAAAAAAAGGGTCATGTTCACAAAAATCAAAAGAAAAAAAACAAAAAAAAAGAAACCAAAAAACCAAATGACAAAAATAACAATACCATAAAACTACACACTAAAAATTGCCAAAAAAAAAAACAAAAAAAAAACAGAACTAGCAGGAAAAATGAAAAAATAACCAGCTTGTGTGGCAACACTAGCACCAACTAAACGAACTTATAACAGCCAAGTGTCAAGCCAAGTTAAGCAAAACATTTTTATGTGAGCACTTATAACCGCCCACTCAGCACTATACCCCCTCACAAAAGCTGCAACTCTTACATTTACACACCCTTTGGATTTAAATGCTATCCGTTGATTTTTTCAACTAAGCTTGAAAATTCAATTGTATTTGGATTCTAGGGGATCGCTCCGAATGAATTTACGCACACACACACACAGACACTATATTCTTGAGTTGACACAATGAGTGCGAGTGTTGCAGACATGAAGTAAACAGGATAATAGCAATAATTGCTTGACTTTTCCTTATGTGTGTTGTGGTGTGAATCTACGCTATTGCTGACATATCGCTGATTTTGTAAAGTAGTGTATTTATAAAATTTATCGAAGGGAGCAGAAGGGTGCCCATATTTAGCTCATTTTGGTACACGATCATGTATGCACCTTTTAAAAATTCTCACGCCCATGTACGAAGGCCAAATTTGAATAGCGATCGTCATCTGTACGAGAACGCATTTGTACGAGAACGCAAAGAAAACTAGGTAGCGTTTTCGCCCACGAGCGTATTCGCAAATGAGAAAAATGAGTCTCAAGAAATACAGCAATGAATGGCAAAAATTAAAAAGGGCTAGTAAAGATTATAGATGAGCCAGAGAAATTTCCAGCGCCCACTTAGCGAACTCATGGTGTTGGCTATTTTTTTTACAATTTTATATATGGTTTTCTGCCCAAATCCAACAGCAAAAGAAATCTGGTTGACTCTCCGGCTATGTCCAATTCATCTGATCGGTATCGAATCGATATTTCGGGATCTTCTTCGATGAAACTAGTTAGGTAATTGGATTTTTTTTTTTTCATTTAAAGACCCCTTGAACAAAAATCTATGAAAATATGTCAGGTTCCACTAGGATTGTTTATGCTTGTTGGAATTTTTTTAGGTTTTTAAACTCTTTGAACAAATTTCTATGAATATCCGTCAATAGGTTTCATTGGTATTATATGTGAAACTAGTCAGATTTCTGAACTTTGAGTTTTGTTGACTCCTTGGCTAAAAATTGTTTTGACGTAGAATACGTCATTCTCGGAGGTAAGTAGGGTGGTTGATAGTGATCAGGTGTCGGTATTTATATCACTTTATGAGCCTTTGGTGGGCCCAAAGTACTGATCGTACTTAGCACTTGTTGGTCTGCTTGATCCTCAATGCGACAAAAATTCATGTAAGAACTCTCTAACTTATATAAATTTTACACAATTACATGAAATATAAAGCCAACATTTGATGTTTTTGTTTGCTTAAACTTGCTACCTATTTATCGACAGTTTCCGGTTTTATCGACAAAACCATAAAATTTGTATGGGAGCCCCCCTAAGGAGTGGTCGGAGGGAATAGGTGTCAAAGGCAAAAATGTTCCTTTTGCAAAAGTAATGGGGGTCGGTCACATATATTAACCCTCTCCGGCACTCTCTTGAAGGTCATATGCTCAGGTATATGGAATAAATATACAAAAACCATAAAATTTGTATGGGAGCCCCTCTAAGGAGTGGTCGGAGAGAATAGGTGTCAAAAGCAAAAATGTTCCTTTTTGCAAAAATAATGGGGGTTGGTGATACATATTAACCCGCTCCGGCACTCTCTTAAAGGTCATATGCTCAGGTGTATGGCCTAAATATACAAAAACCATAAATTTTGTATAGGAGCCCCCCTACGGAGTGGTCGGAGGGATAAGGTGTCAAACGTAAAAATGTTCCTTTTGTAAAAGTAATTGGGGTCGGTGATACACATTAACCCTTTCCGGCACTCTTTTAAAGGTCATATGCTCAGGTGTATGGAATAAATATTTTGCTAAATAGTTTTTAAAAAAGATGTCATCAAAAGCGAATTGACTAATTCTACGTCTTGTGTTACGACATAGTCGAAACTACTGTATCTTTTTTATTGTGGTTTATGACTTTATTTTTAATTTTTTTTTTTTTTTGTTTTTGTATGATGATATAAAGTTTTTGACCAAGGAGTCCAAAAAACCCAAAAGAGTTGCAATAACCCAACTAGTTTCATTGTACCAGTGGAACCAATTTGACTATTAATGATAAAAACTAATCTAAGAAGTATACAAAAATTGAAAAAATTCTTATAATCTAACTAGTTTAATAGATAATCCCCGTGAAATCTATTTGACTGATAAATATAGATTGTCTCTATATCATTAACTCAAAAAAATTCAAATACTCCGAGTAGTTCCATCTATAGTCCCACTGAAACCTAGCTAAATGATAATCATAGAATGTTATCTAAAGAGCGCACAAAACTCAAATTAATTCCAATAGTTCAATCAGTTCCGCATAGAATTCCACTGGAATCTATTGGACTGATATTCATACATTTTTCTGGAAGAAGTCCATAAAACTCAAAAAAGTTCTAATAATCAAAATAGTTTCATGGATAATCTCCGCGGATTCTATTGGCCATAGAATAATAGATTTATGTGCAAAACGTCAACAGAACCACAGAAAGGTCTAAAGTTCAAAATGGCTCAACTTATTACATATAACATTCTAGTGGAACCTATTTGACATAAAAGCATAGGTTATTGTGCAAGAAGTCCATAGAAAACATAAAAATTGCAATCAATCAGCTGAGATCTAAATTTTTCTTTGCTTTCATTCTTGTCGTGAACGGCTCATGAAATGTCTCATAAGCATCATTTCATCTACGCCAAACATGCCCACGTAGTGGCCCGTATGGCCCGCGTGGCCCTTCATACAAATTTTTTTCTATGTTAATTTTGGCTTTGCGATGAGCCAAAATGAAAGAACGCCTAAAAAACAACAACACACACCGCACTCGTTCATTTTTCAGCACATTTTCCAGCGAACTTTACAAAAACAAATGCATGCAAAGCCAAAATAAAAACGCACACTCGATGATGTCAATGCATGATTCAATAAAATAAGATAACATACTACTCAGGTTCGTTAGTTTTTGCTTATACAGTCAACTGTTTTTGTGACGTCAACACAGAGTTCGAAATTTGGTTTGCTTTGATACTTGTGCATTTTTGGCGATAAAAAATTTGAAAGAATTAAATAAAACTTAAATTTAAAATAAAAAATTATTATATATCGAATAAAAAACAGCATAAAATTAAAATGAGTTGTGCAGTAAAAAATTGGAACAACGACAACGATTCAAAACCAGCCAATTAGTTTTTTCGCGTTTCCATCAAATGCAACTTTACAAAAGCAATGGATACATTTTTGCTGCCGCAACGAACATTTAAATCCTAAGACTTCTGTGGTTTGCATGGACGGACCATTTTAAGGCTAGCGATACATTTTGAAGTGAGTAAAATGGAGTGATATTGAGGCGATGCACAGTGGGAGGACTTCATACAAGTTTTGGCCATAAATAGTAAAAATAAACTTAGATCTTTGAAATTTGGTATGAATGCTTTGTACAGTTAAAAATTATATATAAGTTTGGATCAAATCCGCCCACAGACACGCCCACCTTCCATACGAATTTTTTTGCAGAAAATAGTAATAATAAACGTAGAGCTTTCAAATTTGGTACGAATGCTTTGCATACTTAAATATAAAATATATATAAGTTTGGATCAAATCCGCCAGCAGACACACCCACCTTCCATACGAATTTTTTTGCAGAAAATAGTAAAAATACACGTAAATCTTTCAAATTTGGTACGAATGCTTTGCATACTTAAACATAAAATATATATAAGTTTGGATCAAATTCGCTTACAGACACGCCCACCTTCCATACGAATTTTTTTGCAGAAAATAGTAAAAATAAACGTGGAGCTTTCAAATTTGGTTAGAATGCTTTGCATACTTAACTATGAAATATACATTAGTTTAGATCAAATCCGCCAACAGACACGCCCACTTTCTTTTTTTAACAAAAGATGTAATCTTGAACTTAGTCTTTACAAAATATTCTCGTATAATGTATTGGAAAAAAAATTTATTTCCGAATTTGAGCAAAATTTGCCGACAGACACCCCCATCTTTTATCCTTATCTTCTTTCTTTCCATATAACACTTATTAAATTCTTCGTATACAAGTATAAATTCTATGGGTTTTAACTTTTTTCTTAAGAACATAAGTATAAGCCGCACAGAGTCGGCATAAAATTGAAAAAGGTAGTTTAGAATTTTAAAAATATTTTTTATTGCTCATAAAGCTCATTTTGAATAAGTTCTCGAGCTTCTACTGACAGCTCTTTGTATTTTTTGTCTTTCTTCAGTCGCAAATGGATGACAAGAGGATCGGAAGATATTAAAAGATGGTGAAAAATGTCTTCATTATTGGCAGTCCTGGAACAGGTTCTGCTATTGTGTAGACGTGCTTCTTCAGACAAGTGTCCAATTGAAACGCCTAACTCCCTTATTATTTCGCTCCCACTTTATGTTATGAGTACTTGTTTTTAAGTAACGGTACGCGTTAATCTTACAGTAGGGTAAAAAGTTTAGGGCACTTAGTATGTGTATTTGACAAAACTCATTAATTTCGGTTTATTGTTGTTTAATTGCTTTGACAAATCGGCGTGACTTTTTTTGTAATGTATCACTACAATTAACAAATGCAAAAATAGTCGCATATTTGCTCAATAGAAAATGTTAATTCCAAAAGGACACCTGTCAAATTGCGCACAGTCTAAATCAACGTATAACGCCATCTATCGGGTTGTGACATTGACCCCAACACAGCGCCATCCATTATTTATCTCGTTACTACTCCACAAAAAATGCACGCAAAACGTCTTTTATCATAATGAATTTAACAATCATCAGTTATCTTCTATGCCTCACAACGAATTTTCCACCTTTACATTGTTCAAAATCATCAGATCATGCGATAAAATGCAAAATTTCGTCGAAAAAAATTCACATTTTTTTTGCGTTTTTCCGAAATTTTCCGAGTTTCCCACTAAGAATTTCCTATTTTTCCATTCGAAAAGCCATTCTGAAACAATTGCACATAAAATTCCATACAAATAAATCAATATTTGATTTTTCCAATTTCCCGACTTTTCTCGACCGAAAAACTCGATTTCCCGAGGGTTTTTCAAAAATTTACTTTCGTAAAATCCTTTTCCTGGTAATTATGAACAACTGCAAAAAATTGAGCCAAATCGGCCTGCTATTTGTTACTTTTAATGTAATTTTCATTTTGAAGAAACGCTGAATATAATAAAATAAAATATTTTTTAATTGACATTCAACGAGAAAAGATCACATTAAACCCATTTGGGGCAAGTTCGGGCAGCAAAAACCATATTTTTCTATAAATATATATATTTCTGGATACTATTTTGAAAAAACTGGAAATATGTTTTTATATGTTTTCTTTTTTTTACTGCTAAAGTATTCAAACTTTTTAGCTTTTTTGCACTAAAAATGCTTATTTTTAAAAAATCACAAGAAATAAATTTATTTTAATAACAACAAAAAACCTACATTTTATGGAACAATAAATATCATATTATTATTATTATTTCTTCATTTCAATTCCATTCTTATAGAAACATAAAAAATGGAACACTTACAACTACAGGTAGTAAAAACAAGTGATATTCTCAACTTTTTGTCATTAAAAAAAGTTGAAATTTCGAGCCATTTTCTGAACAAACCTTAAAAGATTTCGGAGTGATTTTTTCGGTGTTTCTTATCTGAAGTATAATCTGTCAATTAGTACAAAAATTTTTTACAATTTCAAAACTTATACTTTTTTCTATTTATGGCCACGAATCTCCCACTGTGCGATGGTTTCAAACAGAAAAAATTAATTTAAAGGTTTGAAATTTTCAGGTTTATTAAAAATTACATTAATTTTTAAAAATTGTTTTTTAAATAAATTCAAAAACAAATGTTGCGCTGGTTACCACAATTGGCGTAAAAGATTTCTTTTGCACTGCGTGCAATCTGTTAGCTGCTAGGTTGACCTGGAATAAAAAAAAATAAAATTTATTTAAACATTGAAAGCACCTCTAGGATGAATGAGGCATAATTTTGCCTTTGAATGAGGCGTCATTTAAAAATGTATACGCTCTTAAAAAAACTAATTTTTGTTTTGTTTTTTTTTTAATTTTTCATAAAATTATTTCAAAAGGCTATTTTAAAATCGGTTCCATTCTTTCTGGATATATTTTCAATATAAATAAATTCTTATTTTTTTTTTTTTTGTTTCAGGTCAACCTAGTAGCCAGTAGACTGCACGCAGTGCAAAACAAGGTTCTTTACGCCAATTGTAGTAACAAGCGCCATCTTTGTTTATGAAAAAATAACTTTTAAAAAATAATTTTTAAGAAATGAATGTATTTATTTAAAAAACCTGAAAATGTCAAACCTCTAAGTTCATTTTCTCTGTTTAAAACCAGCACCTCAATAGTGACATTTTATCTCTAAATGCATCGCAGGCCTTAGGTCAGATGATTTTTCAAATAATTTACAATACGTATTCCTTAAAGTTGCCGAATTAATAATTATCGTAACTTTTGCATATGAATTTTCCTATTTTTGAGAAATGTATACTTGAATGTACATTTGTGTGGCAACTCTGTTTTTGTTGAGTGACAGGTTTCTTTGCTCGGATAACTTAAATTGCAAATTTATAGAAAAAAAAGATACTTTAAATTATCGGCGTGCATGTTGGCTGAAGGTGCTGGGCTCGTGGTTGCTGTGGATATTCGAGTTCATTAGTTTCGCCTACAATTTCAATAAATAAGACTGGAACACGGTTTCTAGCGCAGTAGGCGCTGATATCACAACAACAAAAGAACGAAATATTTTGGCGCAAAGATCATAACAAAGAAAGACAAGTACACAACAAACAACAACAACTCACCAAAAACCAGTTTGGCATTGTGGATTGTGCATACTGTCATATTGTGGAATCTATTTTTGAAGGTGAAAATCTTTTACTGCAAATATGCCGAGTAAAATAAGAAAAAGCTTAAGAAATCAATCAAACAAAACAATTTGCTTAAAGTGCAAAACTGAAGTTCTTGCTACTGAGGATGCAATACAATGCGATAAATGTGAGAAAACTCTTCATGCATTGTGCTCCGGACTGGACAAAACAGCTTACGAGAAATTTCTGAATGATGACTCCCTTGAATATAAATGTTTCGTTTGTGCACCTATCAAAAATACATCAGTTTCATCTAGTGATTTAGCAGAAATAAAAATAAAGCTCAATCAGCTGGACAAAATTACTGATACTATACAGTTTATGTCGTCTCAGTATGATGAAATTCTGAAAGGTGTAAGAAAGAACACACAACAATTGGGAAAGTTGGAGAAAGAAAACTTTACACTTCGTGAAGAAGTCAAAAATCTCAAAGCAACAGTGAAATTATTAAATAATGTAAGAGTGAAAAATGACTGCATTATTAACAATGTTCCAGTTACCAATGATATGAAAGCCATCGATGTAGTCTTGGATGTTGCAAATAAAATGCAAGCTGATATAAATGTAAATGAAATTGAGGAAGCTTACTTACTTAGGCGCAATGAAAATGCTACCAAAACATCTTTGGTTGTTAAATTTAACAATAAAAACACCAAAAACAAATTTATGAGTGAAAAATCTAAGCTGAAATCAGTAGCTGAATTAAATAACGTTTACATTAATGACTTCCTCTGTAAAGAGACCTTGGAATTATTGAATTACGCTAAGTCTTTGAAAGCTGTGGGTTTCAAATTTGTCTACACTAAAGGAGGAACTGTTTTTGTTAAGAAAGAAACAAACTCTAGACAGATCTACTTGAAAACAATGGAAGATGTTGACAACTTGTTATACAAATCTGCTGGAGGTTCATCAAGACGAAGTAGAGTACCTATAAGTGAGAATGCTGTGGATTCTGAGGAGGAAGTTTTCAGGTCATCGGGTGAAACGTAGTATTGTTAGTCTTAACATATTTATTATTTCATCAAATTTTTAATATTTTTGGCTTTTACAAAGCGTGTTATTCAAAATTACAAACTATGAACTCTAACTACTTTTTTAATTTAAACTCTTATAATTTGAAGTATGGTGCTTGCCTTTCAAAGTATTTCAATATTTTATCTATAAATGCAAGAAGTATTTCTTCTCTTAATAAGTTTAATCGTTTCAAAAGTATTTTATGCGAAATGCCTACACTTCCAGCTATAATTACTGTTCAAGAAACTTGGTTCAATGAACAGTGCATTGACTTGTATTTTATACCAGGCTATAATGGTGTTCATTGTTGTAGAAATGACGGATTTGGAGGTACCTCAATATTTATAAGCAAAGAAATAAAGTATAGGGTTTTGCTTAACCAAAGTGAAAACTACCTAGATCTTATAACAGTCTTGTTGACAAACGTGAAAATTAGCAATAAGCCGATACAAATGACTTCACTGTATCGCTCTCAAAAGTGTACTTTTCGTAATTTTTATTTAAAACTTGCATCAACGCTTTTAGAAATGAACAATCCTCCTTGTATTTTTATTGGTGACTTTAACATCGACATGCTTTCTTTGAACAATTTAAGTCAACAATTAAAGGATACATTTCATGAATTTGACTTGGAATCATGCCATAGCTTTGTAACGAGACCTGCAAGTAAATCTTGCCTAGATTGTGTATTCAGTAATTTATCACAGGGTATGAAAATTAATTCCATTGAAACGGACTTTTCTGATCACAATTTTGTTATATGTTCCTTAGAAACAAATTTCAACAACAAAGAAAATGTAATGCAGAAAATAGTAAAAATTGATTACTTGAAGTTTGCTCGTTTGTTAGAACAAAATTTCTTAAATTTCAGTGTTTCATCTACCGTGTCTGTTAAATGCAAGAATTTTATTAACTTTCTTTCGTCTGCTGCGGAGTTTTGCACAACTGTTCATAAAAAAAAAGGTTAGTGTCAAACGTAAAATCAATCCGTGGATGTCAGAACCCATAATAGGTCTTATTGAATATAAAGACAAGTTACTTAAAGCGAGGAGAAAAGATCGAAATAACAACCGAATTTCTATGCAGCTAAAAAGAATTAGCAAAATCATAAAACATTGTAGTAAAAATTTAATGAATAATTACTATGCTTATAATTTAAACTTGTATAGTGGTGATTTAAGGAAAACTTGGGGTTTCATAAATGAACAAATAGGGAAAAAAAAATTAAGTTCTATAGAGCTAATTGATGATAATGGTGATCCTGTTATGACAGATAGAGACAAGGCCGAAAGTGTCAACAAATATTTTTCTAATGTGGTTCAAGATATGCGAACAAATATATTACAAGAACCAAATGACAACTTTAATTTATTTCGCACACTTACTCCAGTAAATGGCCATTTTAGTCTTGCCCCAGTAAATTCACCTAAAGTTGATTGTGTACTGGATCAATTAAGTGTTAATAAAAGTCCAGGCCTTGATAAAATTACAGTCAAAATGTTGACTGCGAGGAAATCTCTAGTATCTAATACTATTGCAAACATATTAAATAGCATGATTACGGAATCAGTTTATCCAGATATATTGAAGACACATAAAGTAATACCTATTCCAAAGGGTTTCACTTCTAACATTATTCAAAATTTGCGTCCTATTTCAATCCTGTCTGTTGTAGACAAAATTTTTGAAAAAATAATTTATGAACAATTAACAATTCTTAGATAGAAACAATATACTTTATGATCACCAGTATGGTTTTATGAAAGGTGCTGGAACTGAAGAAGCTGTGGTAAATGTTATTGATTATATTTGTAGTGGCTTAGATGAGCGTTATAGAGGCGTTGCTGGTGTGTTTTTTGATTGCTCGAAAGCATTTGATCTTGTTGAGCACGAAATATTAATATTAAAATTGAATGTGCTCGGGTTGAGTTCAGTCACTCTAAATTTATTTAAAGACTATTTAACAAATAGGAAACAATTTGTTCAAGTTGGAGATTCAAAGAGCGAAATGCTCCCTGTATTATGTGGAGTTCCCCAAGGAAGTGTTCTTGCACCACTACTTTTTAAAATTTTTATTAATGATTTGAAAAATATCGAATTTCATGGTAAACTTTTTATGTTTGCAGATGATATATGCCTGCTTTATAAATATAATCATTTGCAAGTGTTGAAAACTTATATTGAGTACGATTCTGCAAATTCTTTTGGAGTTCATGAGATTGAATAAATTGATTTTGAATCGAGACAAAACGAAATTAATAAGATTCAAAACGTGCATCGTAAGGAACGATGAAGTAATGAGCGTTCAGATTGGTGATAGTACAATAAATGAAGAAAAAATCGTAAAATATTTGGGTATGACTCTTGATCATAACTTGAGTTGGGAATCTCACATAAACAAATTAAAAAGCAAAATTGCGTCAGGAATTGGAATTTTATATAAATTTAAGAATAAATTCAATACTGAAACAAAGCTATTACTTTATCAATCCTTAGTGCATTCACATTTGACGTATCTACCGATAATATATGGTTGTAAAGTCAATACGCTACTTAAATCTCTACAAGTAGCTCAAAGCAAGGCGCTTAAAATTGTTTTCAACCTACCGTTGAGGCATAGTACAACCCGATTATTTACTGATTATGCGAAGAATATACTCCCTGTCCAAGGCCTTTACAAGCAACAATTATTGGTACATGTTTTTAAATCGTTACATGGAATTAGTTTACAGACCTTGCAGTTCAGTCAGAATATTAATCAAACGAATAGAATAACAAGACAAGCCTTACACTTGAGGGCAGTTAGGTGTCGCTTAGATCTGACTAAGCAGCGTGTTAGCTTTGCTGGACCAAGTGAATATAACCAGTTACCTGATACCCTAAAAAATATTCAAACGCTGTCTAGTTTTAAAAAGAATTTAAAAAGTTATTTGCTACAAAATGTTGAATTACTTCTTGCATTTTAGATAATTAAGCTATACATATTAAATTTTGTTATCTAATTTCCTGATTTAAAAAAAAAAAAAAAAAAAAAAAAAAAATAACAAAAACATTGTTAAGTATAATAAAACTAATTGTAGTTGCCCTTTACCTCTATTAAGCCTTCTTGGCTCTGAGGATATATGTCACTTTTTCCTATGTATTAATATATTGAAATAAACTGAATAATAAAAAAAAAAAAAAACAAAAAAAAAAAAAAAAAATGCAATTTTTTAAGTTTTTCAAAAAAATGAATATAAGTATATCTCGGGTACCAGAAACGGTACCGAAGAAACTTTGCTCAATTTGGATTCTTTAAATATTTCTGAACAACACAAAGTTTTAATTTAAAGTACCAGCTTGAGGCCACGATTTTATTTTCTATTTTGATACTTAAAAAAAAAAAAAATACTTCCTAACATGAAATTTAAAAATTTCATCAAAAAATATCAAAATAGATAATAAAATTGTGGCTTTAAGCTGGTATTTTAAAATAATACTTTTAGACAGGGTGTTGTTCAGGAATATTTGAAGAAACCGAATTGAGCAAAGTTTCTTCGGTACCATTTCTGGTACCCGAGATATAAAATCTTATATTCATTTTTTTGAAAAAGTTAAAAAATTGCATTCAAGTATACATTTCTCAAAAATAGGAAAATTCATATGCAAAAGTTATGATAATTATTAATTCGGCAACTTTAAGGAATACGTTAACAGTATAATCAATACCACCAAAATTTAGATCATCATAAGTTATGTGCTATCTCGATTACAACTTTTGCTTCGAATATCCTTGACACAGAACACTGTGGATAAGAATCGTGAAAGGCATCGTGTTTTCCAATATATTGTTAGTTTAAGCCTATACCTCCTTTTGCTTTAAGACATACGTAGTTTTTTTTATAAAAGTCAAAGCATTTTAAGGTCGTTATTTTTTACTGTTTCCCTCAAAAAACAACTTTGTCCTTGCGGGGCAGGAAGACATCCTTTTTTTCCTTAAAATTTTTTTTGGGTGATCTTGACAACCCCATGCAACTTTTGATACCTCTTAGAATGTGAAATTCGAAAAAACATTGTAATTCGATACGCCCTATTGGCCAGCGCTTAAAATTTCTTGGGCCCCACTGATCTACGCTCTCGTCCATGAGCGTATATGTTTAGGTAGCTACACCTAATAAGTTCGCTACTCCTTTCTAACAATCTCACCAAAAGGTACGCGCTCGTGGACGAAAGTGATGAAATTAATATTTATTAGGGTACGCGTTCCTTTTCCTCTTCTTAATCATTACTTAAGTTCTCATTTTACTTCTTGTAAATATGTTGGAAACTATCAATTTTGTTGTTGTCTACATTTTTTTTTTTTTGTTTGTTGCCAAATCTGTACTTTCAGTAACCTACAAGTAATGCACTTTGAATGTCATAAAGAGCACCATTTTATGAATATCTGCCAACAAAAAGAAAACCCTAAAAATTGCTGCATTTAATGTGTGGAATTTTATTACATGACAATAAAATCTCAATATTTATGAAACAAACATTTGCAAATGGCACACATCGAAGACAATAAATACTTTTTTAAATTGAAAAATATTCCAAAAACAAAATCTTTTGGTGCACCAAGTGTTTTTTTTTCCCAAAATTTGTAGAGAAAAAGCAATTGCTTAAAGCATTCAAATATGGCGGCTGCTTGGAAGCAAACCTGCAAGAAAGCATCATTTTTCTTTTCAGGCTTGCCATCGGGCTATTTTTCGTAATGCTTTTATTTTACGCTTTGCCTGCATTTTAAATCGATTGCTATTTTATTGCCAAATAATATATCCTCAGATTGCGCCATTTTATTTATGGACGTAACATAGTGCAATGAGCAATTTTTTTTCTGCTTTATTATTGTTGTATCTTGTAGCAGCGCCAAATGGCATCAGCAAAGAAAGCTAGTATAAGCGGGTCCTTACAAGGCGCTGGCATTCGGCGATAGTAGCAGATGTAATACTACGGTAAAGGTTAAACTTTTGCCAAAGGCAGCATTTGTATAAGTGTCACAAAGGTATGAATTGGTCCTCGACACAATGTTTTATTGACATATAATTTATCAAAGACTAAAAGTAAAATATAACAAAGAAAAAGGAACAGGTAATGGCGCAGCAACAGAAATGCGTTGGGCTAATGAAGCCATCATCAGTATTTTTTTCTTAGAACTTACAAAAGAAGCAATTAATTTAGGAGTGAGAATGTAGAGTGAAAAATGCAGGGTTCCTAAGTGCACTAAGGTGACCAGTCGTTTAAAGAATGAAACTTGAACTTTTGCACGAATTAACGAGCATTCGTAGTTACAACCATTAATAGGACCTACTTAGAGTGGGTAATTCTTCACTCTAATACTTAAGAGTGGGTAATTCTTCTTAATACGTAATACTTAATACTAAATACGTAATACTTAATACTTAATACTTAATACTTAATACTTAATACTTAATACTTAATACTTAATACTTAATACTTAATACTTTATACTTAATACTTAATACTTAATACTTAATACTTAATACTTAATACTTAATACTTAATACTTAATACTTAATACTTAATACTTAATACTTAATACTTAATACTTAATACTTAATACTTAATACTTAATACTTAATACTTACCATCAATACATACCAATACATACCATATGTATTACAATACATACCATCGCTTATTTTGGAAGAAACCAACATCTCATAAATTGTGCTTTTCTTAATATTATCACTCATCATAAAGACGTTGGCGTGAAAAACACATCCCTCAATAGTGAGCCGTGTTTTGAAATGCTTTCTGGGGATTATTGTTCTTGGGCCATTTAGATAGTTCCTAAATTGCTTTTTTTTTAGTTTTATATTTAAAGATATATATTTTTAAACATTTTTTTTTTACATTTCCATAACATCGCTTCCGTTTGTGACACAAGTGTTGTCAATTAATTATCTGTTCATCTCTTAACAAAATAAATTTTTGTTTGATGGCGCTTTCTGCTCTCGCCTAAAAAAGGCTATGTAGTCAAAAATACATTTTTACAGATGAAACCATTTTTATTTATTCAGATATCATTTTTTACACTTATTTTTTAATTTAAAAATATTTGTTAATTTTAAAAACTATATTATATATTTTGAAAAACTTTCCACTGGCCACCTTAGATGTGAGTCCGCTTTATCAATTCGCCAAAAAGATTAACTGCATCAAATTAATCAAGATAAGTTTACGCGCAACCTTTTATGAGACGCATTCAAATATCCAGCCACACCATTTTCAACAAACACTGACTGCACAGGCTTAGCAGAGCAGCAAGATTTGGTTTAAAGGACACAGTTAGCAGCAGACAGCAGAATTTCATTTCAATGCATGACTAAGTGTGGCCAATTCGCTGCATTGTATGTGTTCTGAAAAATATTTACTTCTGCGCGTCTTTTATATTTATGCTCGAACAGCTAATTACACTAATTCGCAACTTGCTTAAAAGGATATCTGCTCAGTATCGCAAAAAACGAACGACCCCTTGGCCAATCAACCATTGGTAGCGTAGACTTCATAATGTCAACAAAAGGAATTTAAAGTTATTCCTTACGCGCCGCGCGTATCCTTTATATTTATATACAACAAACTCTTTGGCCGACAGAGTTTTTGTTTTTCTTGTGCAAGTTGTACTTCTTGTTGTTCTTGTTGTTTTTGCTGTTGTGATAAACGCCAGCATATAAATCTTTTAGCCAAGTTAGTTCCAACTGCCGGACTCCGTATTCTTCTTCTTTTTCTTGTTCTATTTAGCCTGTGTCTTGGCAAAAGTTAATCAACATTTCATTAATTAATGCGCAAGCAGCAAAAGCTTAAGACGCATTAAGCAGCAGCAGTCGAATGGTGGGAGAAGGGAGAGTGGAGGAACAGGCGTAGTTGATTTGGTTTTTCAGCATTTCTAGGACTTGCACAAAAGACATCTCAAGAATAAGCAAAAGCACAATATCAAGAAATTAAGAAGCAAATGTCAGCGATAAGATATTCGCCAGGCTTTTTAATGACCATCCTTAAATGCGTTCAATGCTAACGCTAACGCGTTTTTAGCTTTGTCTTTAATGCTCATTGGCTGCCTCGACTTGACGGAATGGCGTTTTTTTTTAATTAATTTTGTTTTTTCTCTTCGCAAACTATGTAAATTGGTTAAAAGCATTTCCGGTTGTGAATTAAACAGTTAGCATGCTGCTGGGTGCAGTGCATTCAACGTTGTGTCCATCCAATTGTCTTCCTCTAAATTTTGCTGTCCTTTTGAGTGACTCTTTTCATTAAAAGTCGTAGCAATGCACCAAAAGTTATTATATTCATTAGAATTAGTCCTGTTTAATTGAATCTTATTAACTCAGCTAGAGTCAGAGCAAAAATTAATATAGGGGCGTTTTTAGCCGCTGGAAAAGGAAAAATTTTTCTTATTTTAAGCTTTTATTTTTAGCATTTAATTACATTAATAAGGCCCCGTAAATTTCATAGATAAGATCTTTTCATTTTAAAATATTTTTAACTTCATCAAGTCGGCAAATATTTGCTTAAATGGAAAACATTTTTTATATCTTTCATTTACAAAAGCTTAAACATCGCATTACAAATAGTCCTGAAACTGTTTATTATTCCGCCTACTTCTTTAAATGAGAACATGTAGTACGTAAAAATGTTATCTTAGAGCATGATTAACAGCATGATTTGAAAATTTCAGAATTCAGAAATTGAGAAGGATACCTTTAAAACATATTTAACATCAAATTGAAATATTGAATTTGTTGAATAATGAGAATTGAAATAATACAATCAATATCATAATACCATCAAATTGATTCTTTACAGAAGTTTTCTTGACTTTTTAACAGATTCAGTAGAAAAAAATATTTATTAGAGACAGTAGCATCAAGAATAATACACGCAGCTCGCGATGGGGGTAAAACCGATGAATCAATACGCCGATGAAACACTTCGCTGTGAAACGCTTCGGAGTTTTCTTAACATAGTGTTACGGAAAATTAAATAATTATAGTATAATATGGACCATATATGTAATACTTCTATATTGGCAGCAACCTACATTTGGATTTCATCGTGGAGCCCTTCAAACTCTTGGCCCAACGAGTAAATAAATTTTTTTTCTAGCTAAGTTTTTTTTTCACAGTTCAATAATTTCTTAATAGCTTCAATTCTGCATCACCAAAATTTGTGTCTAGGGAGGTTTTCAGAAAGTGTTGTTGAGTATTAGGGGAAAATGACGCTGCAGTTCATAGATTTTTAATTAAAAACATAGTTCCTCTTATGACCTTTTCAACGATATATAAAACTTTAAAATGGGCTACAAATAACCGAGTAATAGACAAAAAACCGATTCCGCTGTTTTTGTCACGTCGCACAGTGCACTTTTTTCAATTTTAGGATGACATTTGCAATTATCTCAAAAACTATAAAAGCTAGAGACATGAAATTTTGTCCCAATACTTTTTATAGCAAATAAAGTAATTTGACCCAAAATTATAATAATAGGTCAACTGCCACGCCTTCTTCCGATACAAGGCCTCTTTATATGGGAAGTATGCATTCTTCCATGTATAACGCAGATAAACAAACATCTCCGGTACAAACATATATTGATCAAATTCATCTCCTGTGTCGATTTAGCCGTGTCCGTCTGTCTGTTCGTCCATCCGTCTGTCCGTCTGTGCTAAAATTACTATTACGGACATTGCTTAGCATTGAAAATAAGCATGGTCGGTCAAAGACCACGCCTACCTCTTATAGGGTAAAACACCCAGTCCTGAGCCCCCTTAAGAGAAGTTTTTACTTAGAAGAATGATAACTTTGTTATTTTTAGCATGTTTGGCAGCGTTTTAGTGTTAAAATACGCGTTCATTCAAGAATAATAAATTGATTAAATTTGTTTAAATGCCAATTAGACCAATATATTTAAAAATAATGATTTATTAAAAAATGAACCGAATCCCAGTTATGAGCCCCGATTTCCAATCTCGAGCCACCTTTTGCCCAGTTATGAGCCATCTGATTTTTACAATAAGAACTTTATTATTGTGTGGCGTCCGTGGCGTAGTTGGTTAAAGTGCGTGGCCGCTATGTCAACGAACTTTGGAAACCCAGGTTCGAACCCCAGCAGCGACAGAAAATTATTTGAATTAAAATAATTTTTCTGTACGGCCGCCACCTCTCTGCAGACAATGGCAAACCTCAGAGAGTAATCAAAATGCCATGTAAAGCTTCTTGAGAACGAGAACATTCCGTTCATCGCCGTTCGGAGTCGGCGTTAAGCATGTAGGTCCGGTTCTCGGTCAATTGTGTACAAACTTAATAACACGCACAACACAATTGATCATAAGAAGCTAGGTCAAAGTCCTTTCAAGGGCTGAAATGGCCAGTTATTTATTTATTTTTTTTTTTTTTTTATTTTACTTTATTAATGTAATTATTTTATGAAAAAATAATATTTAAATCGTTAACAAAATACAAATAAAAAATAATATTACATATAAATCATAAATCACAAATTCATTTTTGTCTTTGTGCACAACTTCAGTTCGGTCCAAACCTGACTTTCCAAGTCATTTACTGTAATCTATTGCGTTGAAATTGATACAGGTCACAGGTACGAATACCATTAGTTATGGTCTCATTTTTTATGTAGGTACAAATAATGTTTTTTAATAATTTTGCAAAATGATGCTTTGTAAACTGTTGGCCCATGTTATGCATTCTCCAACATTCCAGTTCCTTTAATCACCCCATTTTAAGAGGTCTGAAAATAGCCACATCGGCTGGCTGTAATATTCTTGTTGCATTTGGGTATAAGCAGATCAGAACAATTTGCAATTCTTCTCAGAGCTTGGATAAACAGTAAGTTAAATGGGTTGTATGACCATCTACGTAAAGAATTACAGGACACAATACTTGATTTGAAACCAGTGTTGGATAAAAGACTTCTTTTATATTGTATATAAATGCATCCGAAGTCATCCAGCCCGAATCAGTTTTCGTATACACTATTCCTTCAGGTATTGATTCTAATATATCCTCGGATATCCTTTTAGAAGCAAAAACAATCATGATGGAATTATCAAGGCATCAACAGAAAATGAAAACATGACTCTGTCATGCTCTCTTTAGCTGCTCCTTTTGTTTCATAAATGTTTCATAAATGTTACTTGCACCTCTAGGAGCTAAAACTGGTTCTCCTTCTGGGCATAGGACTTTTCATCGAAGTATGTTTGAATTTGGTGAGGGCTCTTAAATCTTTTTCCAAAAGATCTGCACTGGCATTTGTTACTGCTTCAGGAACTCGAATAGATATTTTGTGGATGTCTGTTACGAAATCCGCTATACCATTTGTCGCCAGGAAAATTATTTTTAAACACATTTTCACGTGTGTATACATCTAAAAATTCTTTAAAAATTCTTTGAACTTTATGTTTTCTTCTTGGGAAACTTCTTTTATAGTTATCAGATATATATTTCACTATTTTTCCCCCTTCGATGCATGTTAAACCCGGCAAAGGACCAGGCAGATCCTTATAGGAACGGTTATGAATGAATCCGGTTTGGAGTATTGGGCGCAGAATTTGATATTTTCTTGAAACTTCGTGAATTGACACGCCGGACTTAATGTCGTTAATTTGTATAAAATAAATTGTTAATTTAATATTAAGTGGAATCAATCTGACCAACATCCGCCAAAAATGGGGGCTAATGCATGGAATCGGGATGTAATGCATGCAAGTTCAAGTGCAGACTCTGGCATTAATTGCAAAAAAATATCAAGAGTTTCAATTTTCTTATAGTGAATGTTTTTGAATATCTGATAAGAGAATTATTAACGGGTCAATAAGAATGTTTATTAAAATTTCTGTTTTCCTACTTTGAGCTCCACGGGCTCACATTTGGATATTTTATTTTTCTGTAATATTCCAATTGTGAGCCCCCATGGCTCATAACTGGAAACATCGAATTTAGTTATCCAGATATAAGCCCCCATTTTTTTGCTTTGACAGAGAATATTTTTAATGAAATATTTAATAAAATATTAAGCTTATTATAGAAATCATAACAAAATGTCCATACCTGAAGGTTTAAAGTGTGTTAACTCCTTGTCGATATTGCTTAGCAAATCACTTGACTGAGTAAGAGCACGAGGCACGTCTTTTTATTTTAAAAAATCACTTCAAACTTAATATTTCATACTCAGCATGATAGCTGAACGAACTGAACGAATTTTGGCGAATAATTATAAATTTACTGTTTTAATTGACATCCAGACAATTATTAGCTGGAGACAGTTAAATGAGTGGGGGACTCAGAATAGGCTGAGGGCTCAGGACTGGGTGTTTTTCCCTATAACATTCATGTATATAATGGTTTAAAATGGCATATCTTTCGATTCGTACAGTGCATTTCATTGATATTTGGTAGGTAGCTTAATATCATTATTACAAATGACACTACTAAAATGATTCTGTATCTTTAAAATAAAATAGATTAAAAATTTAATTAAAAAAAAAAACAATTTATAACTAGTAAGAAATGATCGATAAATCCAATGTGTTGAAGTTAAAATACCCCAGAGCCGAACCAAAGTATATTCAAATTTTAAGCAGACAATAAAAATGTTTATTTGTTTCAAACATTTCCGTCATAGTTTTACAGGAAAATATTCGCTTTTGTTTTTTAACTAATTCACTTTGTATGGTAGGTAGGCGTGGTTTCATACTCAGAGTGCATATTATATATTAAAGCTTATTTGCAAAGTTTCAAGAGATTTTATCTCTTTAATAAAGTCACTTTGTATGGGAGGTAGGCGTTGTTTTTATTCGATTTGCTTGGATTTCATCCTCAAAGTGTATATTTAGCAAAATTATTAAATATCAAAGCTCATATGCAAAATTTCAAGTCCTTATATTAATTTTTGTGGAAATCTAAGCGATTTTACCGTTTTGATAAAGTCACTTTATATGGGAGGTAAGCATGGTTTTCAACTTGATCTTTATTTTTTATATACAAGCTTAAACATTGAATTTCGTGATGATAGCTTTGAAAATTACGGTTGTAATCGTCTTGAAAACAAGTGCGTTTTAGCGCAAAAATTGATTTTTAAGACTTTTTTTCAAATTAAGTGGCTTTTCTTAGTGGCAGCTAGAAGCAGCAGGTTTTTACAGAAACAGAAGGTAGAAGTACAATATTTTATGATAGCTATAGCCTTTGACTTTAATAATGCTATATTTGCTAGATATTTTCTAATAAATTTTACTTAAATTTTCATTTCTTGAAAAATTTGAAGTCATGTTTCTACGATTTTTATATTTTTCATTTTTTAATGTTTTTTTATTGTATTTTATAATAAATTAAATGCCAGTTAAGACATAAAAAAATCAAAGAAACAAAATCTTGAAATATACTTTGTGCTCGAAGTTATTATTGTTTAAAAATTACTCTCTTTTGTTGGGTTTTATTGAGCTTATTTTTGTTAAAAATGTTTCAAATTTGACGAATTTTATAAAAAAAAAAACAACACAATACATCAAATTTCCAATATCACATTCATAATATATGTTTTATAATCTGACGAATGAAATTATGTTTTTATAAAATTAAAAAAAAAAACCCAAATGTCATCCTAAAATCGAAAACAACGCACTGTGCGCCGACAAAAAAAAAATTTGACTCCCGTAATTTTCTCGACATAACAGTTAATATAAGGCGGTAACATTTAGATTTTTTTTGTTTTTTTTTCGTATAGAGCGATACGGCTTAATGCACACAGTAGCTTTTCAACTGCATGGTTCATACATCGAGTTGTTATAATATTGCCATAAAAATTCGAAGCATATGAAACATGTCTTTGATATTCGTATTGAAAACATCAATGTTAAACAAAAAGACACACACTGACTGCTGCTAAGTAACAGTGTAGTAATGTACAATATTTTAAAGTACATTTAAAACTTTTGAGAGTAACAAAAGAGTACACAAGAGTATATTTCTGTATTGCATTTATTATCCTTATATCTTTATGTTTTGTTGATACAAAACGTTGATACAAAATTCTACATATCACATAGTTTTATGATACATATTAAACCTCTCCAGCCCTCTCTTAAAGCAACCCTGTTCAGGTGTAGGGAATAAATATACAAAAATCATTAAAATTGTATGGGAGCCCCCTAAGGTGTGGTCGAGGAGAATAGGTCCCTAAGGGAAAAATGTTCCTTTTGCAAAAGTAATGGGGGTCGATCATACACTAAGGGAAATAACGCATATTAGCATTATCCACGCCTGAGCATAAATTTTATTCAAATATTTACGTGGATAAATCAAATGTTTTCCTTACAACTCGTTTTTTTCCCGTATTTGAATTTTATTTATACTCAAGCAGCAACAGCATGGCACACGTACACTCATACTCCGATAAGCAGCAACAGTATCGCACTCTGTTCCTGCAGTTTATTTCTTGCATTTGCAGGTCTTATAGTTCTCATTTAGTTATTGTTGCAAGGGTAATATAGTATGCATGTTTGGCAAAGAAATTAAATTATGTAGGGTGGAGTGACAACTTGATGTCTTGAAATATCTTGCACCGGTTGTCATTTACCTACATATTTTGCTTCTATTTACATATAATTTCTATATTTATTTTTTCTCCCTCTAGTTTATTCTGTTTTTGACATTTGGTGCCCTAATATTGCACCAACTGTCAAAAATAGTATAAATTAAAGAACAAAAAAGTAAAGCGAGAATAAAAAATACAGCCAAATGCCATTTGATGGACGTAATATGAAGAAAATAATACTACACGCAAAGAAATTTTTCGTTTACCACAACTGAAAAATTCACCAACTATACTTCGTTTGCGAGCTGTATTTGCCGCAAACGAATATTCAGTTGTCACAACTTAAAAATATATCTTATATATACAAACCGCAAGCTATTTCGGTCATTATTATTTATTATATTAATAATCTTTCTCATTTTGTCCGTCCGTCTTCTTATGGATTCCACCTCTGTTGCTATCTTCGTCCCCGTATTAAGCAAACTACCAATTTCCTTATATAGTAACAATTTGTCCAAAAAGTAACTCCAAACTATAAGCGTTATGTTTATACAACGAAGGGAAAAATAAACAAAATTTTCAGTTGGGAAAAACGAAGTTTTCAATTGCTGCAATTTAAAAATCACTCGCGTTTATGACAAACGAAATTCATTGCCTGCAACTAAATGACTCGTTTCTCACAACTGAAAATTTTGTTTATTTTTCGTTCAACGTTTATGAGAACTGTTGAAACGTTTGCAATAAACGATTTCAAGCACGACAAACGAAGTTCGTTTGCGGCAAACTGGCGATAAGCGTTTTTTTTCTTTGCGTGTATAAAACCATTATTAACATATTCAATTTAAGTATGTTTTTTTTAAATTCAATATTTTTATATAAATTTTCTTTAAATGCGATAGTTTATTTTCAAATAAGAAATATTTGAAAGATACAGTAGAGTCGGGGTAGCGTGAACTAATTTTTGCAAGGGCTATTCACATTATCCAGGCTGTTCATACCATCGAGATTAATTTTCAGTTCAGAAAAATACGAGTTTTTGTACCTTTTCATTTAAATCATCAATTTAAAATAAATTACCATTACATACATACATGATTTTGTAATAATAAAACGCTTTTTTCATTTAATGATAAAAATGTTGGTTTTTTTGCGTGCTTGCGATTGCTTGTTGCTATACTTTAAACACGAACTTGACTGATCTTTATTAGT
The DNA here is from genome assembly GCA_943735915.1 of Pherbina coryleti. Lineage (NCBI taxonomy): Eukaryota > Metazoa > Arthropoda > Insecta > Diptera > Sciomyzidae > Pherbina > Pherbina coryleti. The sequence goes on from OX030948.1 coordinate 19,970,745, forward strand.
GCTTACATTTCACAAAAAAAATGAGATGGTAAAGAACGGTAAATAGTGTTTACCGTTGTTTATTTGTTGCGATTTAATTTTCGTCTTCTTTTGTTTTATTTAATTATTATAATTTTCTCTAGAACTCTGTTCACGTTACACAGGTTTGCACTGTTCACGCTATAGAGTAGTCTATATAAACAATTTTACGTACATCCTAGCGAGATGTTCACGGCACTAGGGGTTCATCCTACCCCGACTCCACTGTATTTTAAAAAAATTCGTGCATAATTTTAATATATTTTTTATTAATTCTGTTTAAATATTTAAATATTTAATTTAATTAAAAAAGTATTCAAATAAATTTTAAAGATTTACGTAGTCGATTTATGCAAATGCGTTATTGGTGCAAAAATTACTCGCTTTTTGGATAAATTAAAAAAGTTGTTAGATAAATTTAATATTTTTTTCCCTTAGTGTACATATTACCCTCTCCGGTCCTTTAAAGGTGTAGGGAATTAAAATTGGCTTGTGCCGGCAACAAAGCTGTGTGGTGTTTTGAGTTTTATGTTTGAGGAAGAAAAATAAAACTGGACAAATGACTTTTATTTTGAGCGTAAGATAAAAATTGAGAAAAACTTGTATTTCTGAGGGAAAAAAAATAAAAATTGAAAAACAATTTTCACTGTTTTACTTTTTTAGTAAGACTATATTAAAGAGTAAATCAAGTAAATACTTAAAAATCAACTTTTTTGGGCTTAAGTTTCCCTTCTACCGTGCGTGGTGGACACACACATATTTTATTTTTTTTTCTCTCAAAAATAAATAAATTCAAAATTTTTTTATTAAATTTTTTTGTTTTTTTTTTCTTATTCTTGAAAATTGTATTAATGTATTCAGAAATAAAAATAAAGATAATTATTAAAGTACCTCTGAAAAAAAAAAATGTTTGCACATGCAATAATAAACATGCAATAATAATAGAGTTCAGCTTCTACATCTTTTTCGCACATTCTCAGCATTATCCCATTTAAAGTCACAACCTAAAAATCTTTGAAATTTTTAACGATATTGATGCTTATGGCCCAGAATAAGTCAGTGCGTAAAAAAATTTACCCACCAAAACAGGGGTTGGGCCCGAGGACAACACAAGACGCCACGACTAACCATTCAGAAACATAATCTTGCAATTGAAGAATAGTTTTTATTAATCTACTTTTGAGTTGAACTTTCGACAAGGTAAAATCAAAAAAACTACAGTTGTTAACTAAGCTACTCATGCGGTTTAAAAGAGCAGTAATAGCGGTTGAATATATAGTTTGTTCTACTTAATTGCAAGCAAATTGATAGCGTTTCTACTGGTTCTACGATTAGAGCTAAAATTTAAGCTAAGAGAAAGAAGTTTTAGAGAATCGAATACACCGGTTATAAGCTGGTGTAAATAGACTATATCTGCAGACTATCTTCGCTCGCTCAATGATTGCATTTTTAATAATCTTAAGCAATCCTCATATGAAGGAAGGTTCAAAATGTCAGATTCACTGAAAGCAAACATAACAAAATATTTTTAGATTATTTTCTATTCTATTAACATGCACACTTTGACTTGGAGACCAAACTTGAATTGGGTACTCCAAGTGAAAACGCACGATTGCATAATACAATGTTGTAGTTGTAATTATGTGGTTGTAATAAATCTATTTCCATAGAATAAGAAATAGTTTTATTTATTTATTTATTTATTTATTTTATTGGCCAAAACAAGGCAATTTACTTATTCTAACATTATGTTTCTTTTTTTTTTTTTTTATATTGTTTTTTTTTTTTTCTCTCTCCTTTCCTTGTTTTTGTGTTTGAAGATATGCAATTCGATGTGGGCGTAATCCGCCCACCTGAATGACATGATTTCAAAAACACGCCAAAAAGGTAGGAAGAAGAGAAAAGGAACTTATATACGAACATATTTTATTAATATATCTTAAGTACTACTTTTAGGGGATGACGGAGGGGGACTAGACCAAGAAGCATAACTCTGTAGGGAGCAGTGCTTGAAAAGGACAAATTATTCCGAGTCAAAGGAGACTTTGAGAGGGTTCGCTTAAATGTGGATTTTGGTATGGATGGTGAATAGTGCTCGCTAATATTATTAAAAATTCTACAGCACCTACAAATAGGTTCATTATTTGCGTAAATAGTGTGGTGAATATATTCATTTAGGAGCCGCGTATGCCTAGTACGTCTAATTGGGTCATTTAGTGTAATTTTGCTGGAGATATATTCGCTATCAATAGCTCCGTTAATAACATCAAATGTGAAACATGAACTCAGTAAAGTTCTTCTTGATGATAGAGGCATCAGAGAGATGAGCCTGAGTCTTTGTTCATACGGTGGCAAGTTGTTATAGTCACGGGGGTCAAAGATATCTCTTAACGCAAAAAGCAGGAATTGTTTTTGAATGGATTCAATTTTGTCGCTATGAGATTCAAAGGCTGGATTCCAAATGATGCAAGCATATTCAAGAAGTGGTCGCACTAAGGTACAGTATAACGTTTTGGTTACCCATACATTTTGGAATTCTTTAGCACGTCTTTTTATAAATCCCAGCTGTTTATTTGCCCTCGATAAGACTTTATCAAAATGTAGATTAAATCTCAGCTTATTATCAAGGACAACTCCAAGGTCTACAATATGGTTGGTTCTGCTCAGAACAATATTATTAAGGAGGTAACTGCATTCTGGTATCAAGTTCTTACGGGAAAAACTTATCACGCAACATTTCTTAACATTCAAGTGAAGTTTGTTTTGATTACACCATTGCTCAAGGGACAGCAGTTTCGATTGTAGGAAAGTTACATCAACTTCTGATTTAATGATCTTATATATTTTAAGGTCATCTGCGTACATAAGATGGGGAATGTCACAAAGAGTAATAGATAAATCTGAAATGAAAATGTTGAAAAGTATTGGGCCAAGATGACTACCTTGTGGTACACCAGAGGTGACCGGTATTTCATTTGAAAAAATGCCTTGAAATTTAACAAACTAAGATCGTTCGCAGAGATAGGATTTGATCCAATTGAGTAATAAACCGGAAATGCCAATCTACTTGACGTCCTTTTTCCATTTGATTTAACACATCGGAGACCATGATCATTAGGTTAGTGGTGGTCGATCGGCCTTTCCGAAACCCATGTTGCTGCTCGTTTAAGCGGGGATTAATGAGACTCGTCAGCTTATCACATATTATCTTTTCAAATAATTTTGGTATAGCTGACAAGATGGCAATGCCTCTGTAATTTTCAACCGACCTTTTATCGCCACTTTTATATATAGGTGTCAAATGGGAGATTTTCCAGTAGGATGGAAAAACATCTAAGGATAAGGATTTGTTGAAAAGTATAAATAAGGGAATGGCAAGATTGTTTATACATTGAACTAACAAACTTGGTGGTATGAGGTCTGGTCCAGGTCCTTTGTTTGAATCAAGTTCCATGATAGCATTAACAATTTCATCCAGCGTCAGACTGATATTGTTTATAATGTCTGTCGCATTAGGAGAGGGGGAGGAATAGAGAACCTGGGTTGTGGGAGCACAGAAAACTTCTCTAAAGTGATTTGCAAAAAGATTACAGATCTCTTGGAGGTTGGAAGAAATTGTATTGCCTTTAAACATAGATGAGGGGTATCCAGCTGATTTACGTTTGACATTAACGAAATCAAAAAATTTTTTAGGATCTCTAAGAATTTTTTCTCCAATAAGGTTGGTATAAGTTCTATAAGCATCATTTGATTTTATAGAGAACTCATTGTAGAGCTCTTCGTATCTCATTTTGATTTCATCGCTTACATTTACGCCTTTCTTAATGAATTTGTATAGCTTGTTTCTTTGGTTTCTTATATGTCTGAGACTTTGGTCAAGCCATGGTTCTGAAAGTTTATTTTTTTTCGTTATCTTAGGCACAAATTTTTCAATACTTGTGAAAAGGCGTTGGTAGAAAAGTGAAATAGCACTATCTATTTCCAACTTTAATAGATCGTTCCAGTTATAGGCATTCAAATCAATTTTTATACTGTCATAATCGGCATTAAGAAAGTCGAACACAATTGTGTTATTAAATGAGGTGGTAAAAGACATGTTGTTACTAGGAAATTCTACAGTTAAAGCAGTGTGGTGGAGTGTATTAGAAAATAAGTGTTCAGCCTGAGTGTTGCAGTAATCTTTATTTCATCATATGAATTAGCAAAGACTAAATCCAACCAGTTGCCGTTCCGATTTGGGGTTGGATTAACTTGTTGTAGGTCATTGCTATAAAAGGTACTAAGTAAATTAAAGTCTATCGAGCTTGAAAGGTTAACCGGAAGAAGATAATTGTCATTTTCATCGACGATAAATGAGATATTTGGACGATTGAAGTCTCCAAAACTTATAACTTTATCTTCCTCATTTAAGTTTGCGGTTAACGATTGGACTGTTTCACATAAATCGTTGTATGTTGTTTCGATAGAACAGGGGGGAATGTAGAAGACAACAATGTAAATAAAAATATTGGTTCCTGAGCGAACTTTGACGATACGGTGTTCAAAGAGTGTGTGAGAGGTTGTTGCAACAAGCTCGCTTTCTAAAGAGTTATGCGTTGCAATCATAACACCACCTCCACGGGAGAGACCTGTGTGGCTAAAGTCCCGATCATTTCGATAAACAGTCCAATTGCTGTCAAGAATCTCTTCTTTTCTGAAAGAATCGTTTAACCATGTTTCGGTGAAAACTAGTACTTGGAAGAGACAAGATTTCGCGTCAACAAAGAGTTTATTAAGTTTTCCTCGCATACCGCCACAATTGTGGTAAAATATGCGTAGAGCAGTCGTTGACGGGGAATCACTAATTGGGCTGCGATTAGGGTTTTGATTATGTTCACTACGCTGGTTAGGAATAATATTGTTGTAGCTCTTTACGGGTCTTTTGAAGATAGGAGATATGTTTTGACCTTACATGAGCACCATATGTGTCAAGGTCTTCTTTGACTTGTTGACTTGTCAAGCCAAGTTGCACGTGGAAACTGGTGAACAAATGGCGTAATTCATTGACATCGGTAGGTAAGCCTTCTTGCTGAATCAAGACTTTGAGGTTTGTCTTGGTTTTGCCTTCTATACAAGTAGAGACAGGTGCTTTATACATGTAAGCCAGGTAGAGGCGCACATTGTTGTAGACACTGTTCTCTCTAAGATGAGATAGGGCATATCTGCTCTCGGTGTCAACACAAGAGTTCGAAGTTAGTTTCACCTTTGGTGGTTGAAGAGGGTCGATGAAAGAAGTGGAACTACCAGGTTGATTAGGGGCTCCACTTGTGATTGGAACAGAAGGAGATGGGTTTAAAGTATGTGAATGTACAAAGTTAGGATATAGTGTCTGGAGCGTATTACTCTCATTTATGTTTGCTGGTGTGACCTGGTGTGAATTAGGATTAAGATTAAATGAGACCCGTTTCGGGTGAGAGTGCTGAAGTGTGGGATTCGCTTGAATCGAGTTAGAAGATTTTGTTTTTATGCTTTGAATGAGCTGCGGAGTGAAGATTGAAAAGATATTAGTTTTAAGTTTCCAATTGGGATCAGATTTAGAATGTGAATTGGGTAAATTTCTATCCGAGGGTGTGTAGTTTGGATCAGACGAGGTAGGATTTTGTTTATGTGGAGTTTTCATACAATGCGACTTATAATACAAGTTAGAGTTAGAATTATTAGCCTTATTTCTAGCAGTATGTATATGATTATAAGAATTAGACTTAAAGTTAGATCTAGAAATAAAATTAGTATTATAAGAAATAGAACTAGAGTTAGACTTAGTGTTAGGGGTTTTAAGCAGCGTCCTAGGTTTATCACTCCATATTGAAACTTCAGCCTTGCCGCCATCTAGACTGGATGTGTGAGAAAATAGCCAGGCAAATTTTGTTGGAATGTTAATTTTGAAATTTCTGCATTTTTTTTTGCGGTTTATGTAAGTTTTCTCGCAGTCATCATTTGGAATCACAATGCCGTACTTATTCTTGAATAGCTTGCAGACCCAGGATACACTTGTTCTTAAAGGCAGACCCTTAATGAATAGTGCTGTTTTATCAATAGCATTCCCACTGGCTAGCTTTTTTATTCTATTTTCCCAATCAGCTAGTGTCCATGTTGTTCCAAAGTGGTGAACCAATTTATGAGGTGCAGCAACTGGGCTTAGAACAGTTTGGTTCGTGATTGTTTTACAGGGAGATGTAGGCGATGAAGGAGAAGACAGGGCTGGTGAATGCAAGAGAGATGTAAAAGAACGGCAAGGATTTGTTGTGTCAGATGTTTCCAGTATTTCTTCCAGAATTGATTGCTGGTGAGAAGATGAAAGTGATTGCTGCTGAATTTTTTCAGAAACGCATTCAATATTACATGAAGCGTGTTTCAGCAAATCGTTAACACCTTCAAGTTCTACGCGAGTTGCCGTGACTTCGTTGCTGACTTCAGTTATTTGTTCAAATATAATTGGGAGTAGCGGGTCCTGTTGTTGCACATATGGAGTCGAGGAATTCGAGCTTTGCATCAATCCATCGATGTCGCTTCGCAGATATTTGATGTTCTCGCTAATTTGCTTACAGTCATTAGCAAGCGAAGAAGTTAGCGGCTTAATATTTGAAGTATCTTTTTTTAATTCATCCAGAGCGGTCTCGATGTCAGAGTATTTATTGTCACCAACCACTTCGATCAAACTTTTTATGTTTTTGGAGATAGTTGTTATACCCAATTGGGTGGTCTTCATTGAACTCTCCAAAGCCTTATTGGCATCTTCTGTTATTTGAGCAATATTGCTCAGTTGCTTAGAAGTTTTAATAAAAAGTTTTTTGTTTTCCGATTGTGATGTGGCGAAGGACTCACTTAAACATTTAATGGCTAGCATTAAATGTGAGACAGATATTTGCCTGCATTCATCGCAGAAAAACAGGAAGTTGGTAGAGTATTCCTTTAAGTAGAGAAGGCTCCTCTTAGGCAAGCCAGTGCAACCACCATGAAAAAATTTGTTGCAGATCCCATTGCAGGTAACTATTGGTTCATTTTCGTCATCAATTGTGCAATTATTATTTCCACACGACATTTTTATAATTGTTTGTATTTAAGTACAACGAACTATTGACACAGTTTAATTTATTTGTATATGCACTGTTTATTGTTTTTTAATGCTAAATTGCAATATTCGCACTTTTTAAATGTTATTTTCGACAAAGTGCAATGATCTCACTTTTACGCGGCACACTTATTATCACAATATAGCAACGCGTTGTTAAGGTAGGGCAGGGGAGTTGGTTAAAAAACTTGCGGAGCTAATTAAAAACACGTCCGATCGATTCGACTGTCGAAACCAAAATGGTGAAATTTGGTGAAATATAAAAACAAAAAACTAAAAATTAATTTTTATGTTTAAAATATATGTATAAAAACGATCGAATTAATATAACTTTTATACTATTAATACTATTGAACCCTTTGGCTTTGCAGATGCTTTTTTACAAATGCAATCAATATGGATGTTAACGATTTCTTTTGAACCATTTTCAAAAATGATGGTCCGACAAGTATTCGTAAGAGCGACAGCTTAATTAACACTTAATTTTATGAAGAAGTTATTCGTTCATATTGATTTTTTATTAAAAATTTTAAAATTTTCAATAGTCTTAATGATTTTTGGGATAAAAAAAGCAGGAACAGTTCTGCAAAAGCTTATTTCGTTGTTCCTTTGTAAATTTTAAAACCTTTTACTCAGTATAATACCACAAATTAAAGCCATAAATGGTATGTAAATGTTCATTTTTATTATTCAACATTCTCTTCCTATTCATTATTTTCTCGTTCTCTTTTAGTTTAATACACTTCGTGTAGTAATTTTTTAACACATCTGTAGGGTTGTGGAAACTTAAAGGAAATTCTCCCAATATAATAATCGCTTTTGGAACTCTAGATCTCAAAAAAGAAGCCAAAGGCGATTTTCAGACAAAGAAATTTAGGAATAGAAATAGGATTGGAGTAAGAATAATTGAAAAGACTAGATGTTGGTTTTTTCGGTCTTACCTCGGCAATGGTTTATAAAGTATAAAAGAGACTTAAAGTATATTTAAAATGCTAGTAAAAGGCCTAATCATGTCTTCAAAAATAGAAAATGGCTCATATTCGAAAATTTAAGATGCGCCATCTGTTACTGAAATTCATCGTAGCAATAATAATTTATGTTAAGACATAAAAGGTTTTCTACATATACAATATCGGTTTTCAATTTAACCTCTCCATTTCATGGAAAATTTTTTCTCGTATGTAATATTTTGAGATTGCGAAAGAGATAATATTAAGCTGCTAGGAGCTTATATCTTAAAGCAAATAAATGAAAAAGTACCTTTACAATGGGACAATTTTGACCACTCTACGGCCTCTAGTTTAGTAGATATAAGCAAAAGTAGTTGAAGATTTTATTTTCATATGAAAATCGTATTACACCAGGACAATTTTGATATAAAACTAAAAGTTGAAAAAGCAGCTTTACGTAGGTTACTTCGTTTGGGAATAAATACAAAGACCGAATTTTTTTTCTTTATTTTTTATTTTTTTTTTTTAAATATTATCCTGTATAACTAATACATTATTGTATGCTCTCGAACAATTTGTCATTACATTTATCCTATTCCGCTTGAGACACCTCCAAAACATAGTTTTCGTTATCCACGCAATATGTCCTTGATGTGTGGGATCAAAAAGATGTCATTGCGTACTAAATCAGAACTGTACGGCGCAGTGGCGTTCCTAGGCTTGGTGACACCCGGGGCGGATACTCATGGTGTCACCCCTATAAAAAATTTCTAAATGCAAAAAGAAACCAATTCGGTTAAGTGTTTTTATTGAACAAACAATAAGAATTTGTAAAAAACAACAAAAATATTACATTTTCAAGTGTCTACATATTTAGATATGTAGGCATAAGGTAAAAAAGAAAACTTATTAACTTCGCAGTCTTAAAAACTGACGGAACAAAAACATTACATTTTCAGGTACATTTTTGTATATGTAGGTATAAGGTTAAACAAAGAAATCTTATTAATGGCGTTGTCTTAAAAACTAACTTTTCTTACTTTAAGAGCTCCAAAATTTGAAATAACCTTATCGAAATCAATATTGGGTCATTTGCAAAAAAAAACGTACACAAAGAGTTTTTCATGTTTTCTTTTTAATGACTTTTAAATTTTCCCGTTGAAATTAAGTGAAAGTTAATGGAGAAATCGAAGTTGTTTTTAGGTAGTGCAAAAAATATTTTTTCTATGGTTTTTATACGAATTTTTTATTGAACGTCACACAGCAGATATACGGGAAAAATCACTAAAAATTTTAAAAATGTTGTAAATTAAAGCTTACTGTGATGCTTATTAAGTTATTTAATCAGTTAAATTAGATTTTGCAAAAATCGCCATTTCAGTTACAGAAATAATAATTTTGTACCAAAAATCCCTACATATTTTACAATTTTAACGGGAAAAAATTTAAATTTTTCTCCAAAAAGACATCAACATAGAAGTTATTTTCAAAGTAGTAGACTTGCAGCAATAAAAAATAAAAAACTGTTAAATAATAAGCAATTTCAGAAAAAACATCAGAGTGACGTTCAATATATTTTGTGACGTTCAATACATTTTGTTGCGCTTAACCAAATAGTTTAAATCAAATTGGGAGTTTAACAAAAAACAGGTTTATTCTTTTACAAAAAAAAAGTAAATATAAAGTATATAATTCAGCTATACATAAAATTTTCATCCAATTTTTTTTTCTTTATTTTTTTACAAAAAATTAAAAAATTCAATAGCTAGTTGAATTTGTATTGAAAATTTATAAAGAGTTCACGTTTTACAATATAACTTCTAAGCCCGTTAAAACCATATCTTCATTTTATATCATTGGAAAGGTATAACCTAACGTAAAAACCTAAAAAAATTCAAATTATTAACAAAAAAAAATTATAGCTCGTGTTGCTGGCATGGTATTGAACTTAAACAAATTAAGAATGAGTCAACTTTTTGCAATATTTTCAAAAATTTTGTACTTTTCCTCAAAATAGATGAAAAAAATTTTCCAATGATACTATATTACCGGTAATTGGTCTTAAGTTGTTTGAGCTACGTTGTCTCCAAATAGACCCTATTTTGGCCGCGAACAATTATTCTAAAAATTTATAACTTCAAATTTGGTTTTCCAATCAATAAACCAATGCAAAAAAAATATTTGAGAGAAATTGGAGATGGTCAGTGCATCTGATCACTTCAATGTGAAATGGGCGATATCAGTTAGTAAACACAAAAAGCAAAAATGAGGTCAAAGTCATACATAGGTACCATTATTTTTGCTTTCGTTTATACAGTGACTCAAACAATTGACCACATGTTTCAATACAGAGAGTTTGAGTCACTGTAAAAACAAAACTACTCATCAGAATTTACTCATTTTTTTTACTTACGTTTTGTTGTTTTGTTCGAAATTCAATAAACTTAAGTTCAACAGGATCAGTGGTTCGGTTATCAATTTGTATTATAACAAGTAAAAAATATGCATGTGGTCAATTATTTGTGTTTATGAAGACAAAAAGAAAATAACTAAAAATAACTGTTAATATTTAGTGTAGCCACCATTGGCTGCAAGAAAAGCTTCCAATCTTCTTGGCATACTGTCCACCAAGTTTTTACAGCAGCTTGCTGGAATCCTCGACCATGCTGCGTCGACCTGCGCCCACAACTCTTCAATACTTGTTGGGGTTCCAACCACTTCTCTTTTTAGTTCGGCCCAGAGGTGTTCAATGGGATTTAGATCAGGTGACTGGGGTGGCCATGGCAGTACTTTGAATCCACTGTCTATAAGCCATTTTTTAGTCATTTTGGCGGTGTGTTTTGGATCATTGTCATGTTGAAAGACAATGTCCTGGGGTTGTTTGTTCTATTTTTCGCAAGTAGCAGGGAGGTTTCTTGACAAAATGTCAACATAATAGCTGGCATTCATTTTGCCTACTATACGTTGTATTATTCCAACACCCTCTGCCATCATACAGCCCCATATCATAACACTACCACCACCAAACTTTAATGTCGGCTTCACGTAACGGGCCTCCAAAGCATTACCAGGTTTGCGCCATGTCCACACCCGGCCATCTGATCCCAACCGATTAATTTTGGACTCGTCCGAAAATATGACCTTCTCCCAAACCTCCGCAGACCAATGGGCATGAGCACGGGCGAACTCCAACCGTAGCTTTTTGTGCCTTTGCGTTAGCAACGGTTTTTTGATTTTAACGTGCCCTTTGAGACCAGCCGCACGCAAAGTATTCCGGACGGTTTCCACTGACAGTTTGACTCCGTCATACGCTACCAAATTCTTATGAATTTGGACAGCATTTTTAACTTTTTGCGTACGGAGATCTCTAAGAACCCGCCGTTCGTGATCCGTGCTCAACATTTTTTTGCGCCCGCTGCGGCAAATTGGGGGAGGTGAAGCCATATTTTTGCGAGTTTTAATAACCACACTCTTGCTCACTTCTAGGGCTGCTGCAATTGCACGACAGCTTTTACCTTCCTGTAAAAGCTGGTGAATCTGGCGAACTACCTCTTTACTCAACGGCCGAACCATTTCTACTTTTTAGCACTAGTAGAAAATAAATTAATCATGATTAATAATTTTGAAAATATATGTTATGAACTTACCTGATGAAAAATATGCACTTTCAATTTAAAAAATTCCAATGGCTAATTCTTTTTTTTGATAATTTATTTGATGTTGTCTCTGTAACTTCATTACACAAATAATTGACCACATGCATTTTGTTTCCATATTTTGTAACAAAATGATAACGGTACCACTGATCCCGTTGAACTTAAGTTTATTGAATTGCGAACAAAAGAACAAAACGTAAGTAAAAAAAATGAGTAAATTCTGATGATTAGTTTTGTTCTTACAGTCACTCAAACTGTCTTCATTGAAACATGTGGTCAATTGTTTGAGTCACTGTATTCTTCATTTCGTTCCTTATCTTGCTTTATTTTTTCCGGCGTTAACTTTGCTATTTTACTCTCAGAGGAGGATTTTGTATGCAATTGACCCTTTTACTTGCAAGCTCGTTTTCCCATGGAAGACCTTTAATTAGTCTTAATTAATTTTAGCTTTGAAAAACTCCTTTCGCATGAAGCTACTGATACACAAATTGTTGAAATAATTTCAATGCGACAAAATGGGACACAAATTTTTCAACGTAATGTATTTGTACCTTTTTCTTTCTGTTTGAGAAATAAAAAAAAAAACGAAATGGTGTCCCCTAAAATGGTGGTACCTGGGGCGGACCAACCCCCCCCCCCCCTCCACCCCTAGGAACGCCACTGGTACGGCGGATGACCCAATAATTCAATGTTTTGAGTGCTCAAAAACGCATCAGGCTCGCATTGTCTGGATTGAAGAATAATTCTTCGGTGATTGTTTGTTTTCCTTATATCCCAAAATATTTCTTATTTTTCCAAGTATCCCTAGTGGTACCTTGGCAAAATTAAAAAAAAAAATGGTTTTTTTTTCAAAATTAAAAATAAAAAAAATATTTAGTCCTTATGTTTGTTCCCAAAATATACATATATACATATAAATATATTTATATAAATATATTTATATATTTATTCCCTATTTTTATATTTCTTCCCTCGTTCAATGGTACAATTTTGACCCTCTGTTGACGCTAGTTTGGGAGATATAAGCAAACGACTTAATATCCTTTAGAGAGAAACCAAAATACTTTAGATAAGCTTAAACAATTAATCCAATGGTGAAAACCCACAATTTTCTAAAAAGCTTCCTGGGTTCAAGCTCAACATGACGAAAGCAGCGACGAAATGAAAGCAGAAATAAAAATAATACACTTAAAAAAACTATTGTAAACAAAGCAACGAAATAAATGCAATTCAATCACAAAGGATGAAGTGCTGAGCTCAAAAACAAAAAAAAAAAAAATAAAACTACCGGGTATTTAAATGCTGCTCCTTTGGTGTTGCTATTGTATGGCTAGTTCTGGCAAACTACAGCCATCCCTAATTCACCTCACCATCCTAATTTAACCACCAAAAAAGCGCAACTTTGACAACCATGCAATGGCCAACAAAAATCTAATTAAAACGAACAAAAGCATTAAATGTTAAAAACGAACAAAAGAAGAGGTGTGGCTGCATTGAAAGGGGCGGGGAGAGTGAACTTAGCGGAGCAGCAAAAAAAAAAACCCAAAAGCACACACAAAAAACTGAGCAAAACATCAAAATGGCAAATGAATTTGGCCAACACCAATGCGTTTGGCTGCCAAAATCTACATTAAATTTATTCAGCTTTGTTGTTACGATTTGTTTGTCTTGTCCTGGCGCGCTTTAGTGACGTTGTTGTGTGTTTGTTTTTTATTTTGTTTTTACTATTTTTAGTTGTCACTGATTATGTTGACTACAACGTTGAATGCATACACTAGGCAACAGCAACAAAGCACAAAAAAAACACAAAGTATATATATGTATATTTAAATGTCCTTAAAACAGTGTGCACTGTCATGGTAAAGCTGCCAATGATGCAACACCAGCTTAGTACCAGTGCAGTGCATCTACACACAGCATCGTCCTGACCAACAAGGTAAACATTGGCAATTTTATGCATCGTTCGGTTAAGCCAGCCAACTCCTGCCATCGACCGTGGTAAGCAAGTGTGAGAAAAAAATCAAGTTATGCAAACGCTTTGTAATTTCTTGGCTTGGTAACGCAAATCCTTGTCACGTGATTAACATAAGAGCGGCCATTAAACTTATTTCTTTATTCTTCTTTTTGCCGTGCTGTGCTTTATCTTCTGCATTGGTCGCCGCCATTGAGTCGCATTGAATCGTTGACGTTTTCCAGGCCAAAGTCTATCTTTTGTAAACAAAGCGCACTTTTTTTATTTGTCCATTTTTTATTATTTCTTGGAACACTTGTGAGTTTGTGCAGTACATATTTTCGTTATAGTTTGATGCAATTTTTATGCAGTTAGTGTTGGCAAGCTTCTAGTAATGCTCTGCTCTATACATTTTCTTAAGCCGTCTCGAGTTAACCTGTCGGTTCACTAGATAATGTTGCCAAGTTTTGATTTGTATGGCCAAATATCAGCAATGACATGCTTGTGTGGTACATTGACTTGTATGTGTGTTGGATGTTAAGGTTAATAGTTGATTGCCACCGAGCAAGGATGGACCATTTGAGAGAAGTAAGAAATGTAAACCTTTTGAAACCAAATTTTAAACAAAATCAATGTAGAAATACGCCATGCACCGCCCGAGCTGGTGAAACATTTTGGGTGGGGATAGCACAAGCACACAAAAACGTCCAAGTCCATGATATATGTCATGTCATATATTATGCCATGTCATATGTCATGTCATATCTTATGTCATATGTCAAGTCATAAGTTATGACATATTTCATGTTATATGTCAGGTCATATGTGATGTCATATGTCATGTATCATGTGTCATGTGGCATGTGTCATGTGCCATGTGTCATATGTCATATGTCATATGCCATATGTCAAGTCATATGTCATATCGTATGTCATGTTATATGACATGTCATATGTCATGTCATATGTTAGTCATATAACATGTCAAATGTCATGTCACATGTCATGTCAAATGTCATGTCATATGTCATGTCATTTGTCATATCATATGTCATGTCATATGTCATGTCATATGTCATATCATGTGTCATGTCATATGTCATGTTATATGTCATGTCATATTTCATGTCATGTCATGTCATATGTCATGTCATGTCATATGTCATGTCATATGTCATGTTATATATCATGTCTATATCATGTCATATGTTGTGTTATATGTATGTCATGTCATATGTCTTGACATATTTCATGTTATATGTCATGACATATGTCATGTTATATGCCATATATGCTAATTCTCTCTATTTCTCTATGATTTTTTGGAAGGGAAAGAACGAATATTTAATCATAAAATAACAATTTTTAAAATTAAATGCAAGAAATATAACAGTAGAGCTAACTGAAAACGACCAATATGAGTTCCGCAAAGTAATGGCTAATATTAATTATATTTTATTTTTCTTTATGCACATTTAGTGGTGTGTTCAGAAAAAAAAAAAAAACTTATGCAACATGAATACTTGCCTATTTTAAATTTGCCTAATAATACATCAAAAAAATCTCAAACAGATATTAGCCATCAATATGTTAGACGAAATCATGGTATTATCTAAAGCCAGCAAAGAGTCAGCAAAATTTCTCTGTATAACAGATTAAATGCTTAATCATAGATTAAAAACAAGCTGAATAATTTCCGAGATCAACAACAAAAAACCTGGTGAAATTGAAATGTTTCGATGATGCGATTAACCAGAAGTTGCAGCCCACTCACTCACTTACTCACAAAATTAAGGTCTTGTTACTGATGTGTCCATTGGAAAGTGCGTGTCCACAACGGGCTGGAGCGTTTTTGCTGCTTAATTGAGTATTTAGCAGGAAGCAAAATTGTGTTCGAACCACAAAACCAGACCCTAGAGGGTGACTCTAATAGGTCATATAACAGCACTATGAACACACACTTTCACATATTCCCACTGTTGTCAAATCCCACAAGAGTTTGCTGTGTGTGGGTGAGTGTGTAGCAGTGTGTTAAAAGCAGAGTTATTGATTTGCTAGCTACGAGTTTGCAAGAGATGGCACAACATCAGCAGCAGCAGCAATAGCAACAGCAGTGGCAAGCATTGATGAAGGATATCATCATGGCAGGAGCGATAAAGTCAGATGAGTTCGCATTGCTTTTTATGCAATTATTGAAAACTTCTACTGCTCGCTTTTTTGGGGTTTTCCTCTTTTTTCTTTTTTTTTTGTTTTTTTTTTTTGTTGTGGTTGGCATCTTTGTCTGTGCATTTGTATGCAATAATTCATGCTGTGTACGACAGGAAGCATGTCACACACAAACACATACACACACACACACACTTACCAACATGAACAAGAAAATAGAACAGTTCTATTGGCAGGATTCAACTGCGCTGTAGTATTATGTGAGAGAGTAGAGAGTGGATCTGAATTGCATAGACTAAGTTAGGCTGGTTTGGGCTGAGCTCTGTGCTTGTGCTTTGAATACCAAATTTTCGAAGCGACAAAATATGCAAAGAAGCAAGTTATAGCCGAAGATGTTATCGCAAATGAGTCTGACACATTCAAACCGAACCGCATTTTGAAATTTATTGCAACGAACGATGCGTTGCGATGTGACGATGGTTCTGAGTGGGGTGCATTTGACTGAAATACAGTGGGATGGATTGGATAATGCAGACTATAATTAAATTTTGGTATTCTTTAATTTTTTTTTTTTATGTGTTAAGTAGAACCTATACAAATTTATTAAGAGCCAATACCTGTAAATCACATAGTTTATTAAATAGTCAATATTTTTTTTTATATGCCATCAGAATGAAGTAGTCATGACTTTCTTGGGAGTAAGAAAGTGATTTAAGTACTCAATTATTTTAAGACTCTTTAACACGAAGCTGCTACTCAAATTTCTCCATCTTGTCTAAATTAAAAAAAAAATAATAGGAATTCAAGGTGAAAAATCAAAGGTGAAGGTCAAACGAAATCAACTTGGAATTTCGAATCTTAAGGCTGTACGCATTTGTCTTCAGAGATATTTCTTCTAAATAAATGAAGAACTTATTTCATACCTTTAATCGAACCCATCCTTTTATTCGATCATATATTTACGTTTTCAAAAAACAAACCTTTCTTTAATTTTCATTCGGTAAACAATTGAAAAATGCTGTTTTATATTTTTGGAAAGCATCATTCCTTTTAAAATTCAAATAGGGTCCCAAACACATTAACCGTCACCTTCTATATCTAAGCTATATGACAACAAAGCCAGATTAAATTTGTATTTCACATATTTATATTTTTTAAGAGATACGAACAAAAAATGCTTTATAAAAATGTTAAAGTATTTTAAAAAAAAAATAAAAAAAAAATAAATAACTGGCCATTTCAGCCCTTGAAAGGACTTTGACTTAGCTTCTTATGATCAATTGTGTTGTGCGTGTTATTAAGTTTGTACACAATTGACCGAGAAATGGACCTACATGCTTTACGCCGACTCCGAACGGCGATGAACGGAATGTTCTTATTCTCAAGAAGCTTTACATGGCATTTTGATTACTCTCTGAGGTTTGCCATTGTCTGCAGAGAGGTGGCGGCCGTACAGAAAAATTATTTTAATTCAAATAATTTTCTGTCGCTGGCTGGGGTTCGAACCTGGGTCTCCAAGGTTCTTTGACATAGCGGCCACGCACTTTAACCAACTACGCCACGGACGCCACAAGTATTTTAGTGAGGTTTTTATTGCAGGGACCATATCGGTTATGGCTTTTATCAAAAAAGTCAGATATTAACAATTGTATTTTAACTTTCTTCTTACCGACAAAAATAAAAGTTATTTTGTGCCTTTAATTTTTTTTTTTTTATTAATTTAACGCTTATTTTGAACTTTTCAAAAATGTCAGGCAATTTGCATTTTTTCCAAGATCGCTTGACCGACTAAAATATTATTGATCCTTGGTTTAAATTTTTTTATCTATATTAGGTTAGGTTAGGTTCTTATGGCTGAGCCGACTGATCACTCGTACACTTAGGCCAGTGCAGGCCCGTTGTGATACCACATAATCTCTTTTGACCGGATTATGAATTTTATTATATGCCCGATTTCCAGGCATGAGACTTCGGTAAGTCCATTTAAGAAGGGATGGCCCAGAGTTTCCAATCTCCTTTTATTCGTAGAGGAAATGCTGGACATTTTCTACCTCTTCCTCGCATTTGCAGCTTCTGCAGAAGTCATTTGATATAAGTCCCAATCGAAGAGCGTGTATTCCGATTAGACAGCTATCCGTGAAGATTCCTACTATTTTTGAAAGGTTTATTCTGCTTAACCCAAGCAGTGATTTAGTGCGTTTTAAGTCGTAGCGAGGCCACGTTAGCTTAGCTACCCTACATGTGTCAAGGTGTTCCCAACGTACTTGTGCAAGACTCGATGAATTGTTCTTGCACTGGAGTTTATAGGAGGACTTTAGTATACTAATGAAATCCTCATTTAAGAGGGTGTTCGAGGTCGTACCCTTCCTTGTCAATTCGTCAGCCAGATTATTGCCCTCGATATCCCTTTGACCGGGTGGATCCTGAATAACCTTGCCATCTCGTTAAGAGATCTGCGGCACTCAGTGAGAGTTTGAGAGATATCAAATTGCAACTTCAGCGCTTTAAGCACAGCTTGACTATCTGAGAACATATAAATATTCTTTCCCCTGAGGTCTCTTTGACCTCAAATCTTGGCGGTTTCATATATAGCCATCATCTCCGCTTGGTAGACACTACAATAGTTTGGGAGTCTAAAGGAAGCTTCTATTTCCAGATCTTGAGAGTAAATTCCTCCCCCGACCTGCTTTTGAAGCTTGGATCCATCTGTAAAGATTTTAATTCCGTTTGTTTTAAGGGGGGTCTTGTTAGCTCAGTCTAGCCGTGAAGAACTTCATAGTTCTTTTCAAGATTTAAACAAGGTACACAGTAATCTGTTTTGTCGAGGACCGACGAGTTTAGAATTACCGTGTGACCGCAGCTGTTACCTATCCAATTTCCAGATTCTCTCAGTCTGAGGGCTGCTGAGTTAGCACACCAGAGATATCTAGAGGAGGAAGGTGAAGTATGACATTAAGAGCATTAGTTGAGGTTGTGGATAATGGACCTGTAATACAGAGACATGCACTTCTTTGAACTTTTGCAAATTTCTGAACTGCAGTTGCCTTGTCAAGGGCCCTCCACCATACCAGTGAACCATATACAAGTATGGGGCGGACAATTGCCGTATAAATCCAGCGTACTATTTTAGCGGAAAAACCCCATTTTTTACCTATAGATTTTTTACAGGCAAATAGAGCCATATTTACCTTTTTAACACGCCCCTTTATGTTGTCATTTCACATAAGTTTCTTATCCAGAATAACTCCTAGCTACTTCGTGCTATCACTAAAGAGCAACCTCGTGCCATTCAGACGAGGTGGTACTAGGTTGGGGATTTTATATTTCCTAGTAAAAAGAATGAGGTCTGTTTTATCTGAGTTAACGCTTAATCCACAAGAGGACGCCCATCTCGAAAGGATTAAGAGTGCTCTTTCCATGAGTTGACAGAGGGTTTGAGGAAGTTTTCGGTTAAAGACGAGAGCGATATCATATGCCATAACCTTGTAGCCTTCCCCATGCGCAACAGTTGGTCAACCGTCACGGACCACAGAATTGGAGACAAGACTCCCCCTTGCGGAGTTCCCCTACTTACAAACCTACGGATAGAGGATCCTCCCATAAAAAACTGATTTCAGTGAAATTTTGTGAACAGTATGATAATAGTTTCAACTTGAAACAAAATATACTTTTGGACCCGATAGGTGGCTCTTTTGTCAAGTTTTTTGAAATAATATGTTTTTGACTAAACGACCGGACCAATTTAGATGAAAACTCCAAAAACCTACCGTAATAGAGCGCTTGTTTTATGGCTATCTATTTAAATGGCTATAGACTCCAAAACTGCTGGGTTAATTGAAGTGAAATTTTTTTACGATATGGCTGGGAAAAAACGTTGCCACACTCACAAATCGATAAAAATCAATTCAATTACCGCCCACAAATCAATAAAAATACTATATTTCGGAAGGTTTTGGTTGTATTAGACTTAAATTTGGTAAATACTGTCGGTAACTATACCAAAAATGGGCGTGGTTGTACTGTATTTACACCCGCTATTCAAAATATATTATTCATAAACGTTCAATAGCGTTAAAAATCCCTTTTAAATGCTTCATAAATGAGAAAATTTTACAAATGGTTGAAACCTTCAATAAACCCTCGAAAAAGTAGTTTTTATCATGGTATGATATCATGACAGCCTATGGCTGTGTGCGAATTAGACTAAAATTTAGGAAATGACTTTTCTATTCGATGGAAATTTTCAGCCCTGCAAACATTTAGCAAAAAAGCTGTCCTAACTGTGCGAAATAACATTTGACAACTAAATTTAAGAACCTATTGTAGCACCTATTGCTATCTCTTTTCTTCATATTGGCGAGCATGCAATAATACATAAAGCTCAACGCTGCCAGATGATCGACTGCATAACGTAGGTTTTTTGTGGCAATTAAGAGCTTATGTTTTCTTAATTCGGATGAAATCTACAAAGAAAATATTGTTAAACAAGCAATATATAAAATTTTAATTAAAAAAAATTAACCTGTAAGAATTGATTCGTCAATTTGGGTGCTTTTTTCCCTTTTGTTCAATTCAAAATTCCCACTTAGTTTTCCAAAAAGATCAGACACAAAAATATGGTAACTTTCAATTTAGTCATGAAAAGTCTACTCGAAAATTTACTAAATTTTAGACAAGCACTGCATTACCGACAAACTTCCAATAATTTAGAAAAGTCAGTCAATTTAGATCAATTCGCACACGGCCTTAATCATAGAGGTAAACTCGCTAGATGAGAACGTACTGCCACGAATGTAAAAACGAAGTTGACAACTCATATAAAATCTCGAAGCTATGAGAATGACAAGAGAAAGCAAGAATTGACGATATGTAAACGAAATTATACAGTTGAAGCTGTCTTGTTGTATTCATTAAAAATTGTAGTAAATGGTTATTTTTCGTGTTTTTATTGATATTAAACTAATTTAAAATTGTTTCCAGCCAAACATCATTGAAAATTAAACACACAAATTATTAACCGCAAGCAGGGAGCACAACTAAACATCAACAAAAGTACAGCAGTAAGAACACAGCTGATTCTGACAATATCGGCACTAATGACAAAAGAGAGCACAATCAGCGGTGCGACTACCTCTATTATTATACTATGGTTTTTATTTTTTTTTTTTTAATCTCATCTGAGAACGAATTTTGTCAAAAATATATCAAATTTTTTCAAAATATATCAAAAACAAACAAAAGGTCAAAAAATGTTTGAATATGTTTGTTTATAAATGTTTGTTTATAAAATGGCTGAACCGTGCTATAAACCCGTCAAAAAGCATTTTTAAAATTATTTGCTCTCATTTAAGCACAAATATTGTCAAAAATAATTAAAATTATTCAAAATATTTCAAATATTTTGAAAATGTATCAATAAAATTAAAAAAAATAAATAAAAACAAAAAATTTGTCAAAACATTTCAAAACGTTTACAAAAAAGATAGTATGACAATTTTTTTCAATGCAGAGGGTAGCTTCGAAAAGCTTTAAAAAAAACGTTGTAACTATTGAACGTTTTAAGGCTGTTTTAAAATATTTTTATGAATACGACTTTATATATTTTTATTTTTGTAAAATTGTAGCGGTTTTGCTCTTAGGTCTCTTTTTAACATAAATTCATTTTAGTATTTTATTCTCTTGGCTCTTCAACCACACCCAGTTTTTCTGTGCAACTAATAGCATTTGCTCCACTGCATCTTCTTCTAATGCGATTTGCTTAGCTGTAGATTGTTGCACTGAACACATTGACGACGGCAACGACATTACGACATCTGTCAAATTTTTTTACATGTATTTCTTATGGAGAGAATTTGGTCTAATGTCGCAATGTCGTGTCGTCGATATAGAACTATTCCTAATTTGACAGCTTGTCGTCGCTGTCGTCGTCAATGTGTTCAGTACATGTGTTGCATGTAAGCAGTAGCGTTTCAGTGTTGCATTTATTTTTCGCCTAATGTCAATTTCCGTAAAAAGCGTGCACTTTTCGGTACTCCAACCTCAACAGTATCGACAACACACACACACACACACGCACACAATCTACTAACATGATTTCTGCCTTTACTCCAGTCATCATGCTGAATTTGATGCGTAAAAAACATCGATAAGTCATGCCGATCATCATCATCAACAGCAGCAGCAGCAACAGTAGCAACAAAACAGCAGAAGCATCAGTCCCAACAGCTGCAACAGCAACATCATTCAAGGAACGTAATTGAAATCCTTGTGGATATGCAATGTCGATAAAGTGAATTCCAATTGAAATAAAAAGCGTCGCGAGGCTGTCTTGCATCGTTCGGTGTGGCTTTTGTGTTCTGTTGGCAACACTGACACTTCTTTGGCACAAACACTTTGTTGGCGCGCGTAAGCGTCAAACACGTGCGAAACATGAATTTCTAATTCAAAATTTGTGTAGTGCACACACAATAGTTGTTCTTGTTGTTATTGTTGTTGTTAAGGGTTTCTAAACATGGGCACTAATGAAATTAAAATTAAAACCTTAAAAAAAGTAAAAAGAAAAATAAATTTAGAACTCGATATTTTATAAGATTTTTTTTTCTAATAGTAAAAACCCACTGAACCATATGCGAAGGTTTTGCGTAAGGTGAGAGTTTTGCGAAAGTTATTGGGTAGAATTTTTTTTTAGTTTTTTATTTTGTATTTTGTCGCTTAAAGTACTTGCTATATAAGATTAAATTCGTGAAAACTTTTCCCATAAATAAAAACAGTACTTCTTTTGCGAAATTCATAAAAAACTTATTTTAAGTCAAAAAAAAATAATATTTTTATCATTTTAGTAGATTAAAATTCCTCCTAAATAAACCATTTTTGTTCATAAATGGGTCCAGAAATGAATAATGAATTTGCAACAATAAAATATATAATTAAAAAAGAAATGATTTTTTAACTCATTTCTGAACAAAATAAGGTTCATATTTGAGAGGCATTTTAGTCCGACGAATGATACAAAAAAGGTTCATTTATGAGTGCCGAAATTGAACGTTTCTTCTAAGAAAAATAATTGTTTTTAACGGAAAACAAATTCGTATGATAACTGTGAACAATTTTGTCTATATTAAGTGAATTAAAAAACGTACACAAAAAAAAAATGTAAGCTTAAAATTAAACACAATGTGTTCAAATAATGTGTTCGTAATTTGCTTTTTTTTTTCATATGTTTTTCAAAAGTTTTAAACACATTTGCTCTTACTTTGACGAAATTTGTAGCAAGCTATTTTTTAATCACAAAATTCGTCAAATTAATAACAATTGTCGTCAATTTTAAAACATTTTTTTTCGTGTATAAGATTTGGAAACTACTCGAATAAAAAAAATATTAAGGCCACCTTTTACCTTTAAAAATTTTTGTATTTGCGAAATTTTTATACGAAATCTATTTTGGAATTTTGTTTTTTACATGACCTTACATATGTGATCTACCTTTTTCATATATATATTGTGTATTCTTCCAAGCAAAGTTGTAATGAAATGATTTTGTGTTTTTCCTGCCAAAATATCAGCCAAATGGCCGCCGCGACCTCGGCGCCACACCTCCATCCGATGGTCCAAATTTACGATGACGCAGAGGCATAAGTGATGTTCTATGCCGTTAATGTGCCGAATTATTCATCCTTTAGCTTTTTAGCTTTTTTAGCTTTAGATAATTGTTGCTGGCTTATCGACGTACACCTTTTCTTTCAAATAACCCCAAAGAAAGAAGTCCAACGGTGTCAAATCACATGATCTTGGCGGCCAATTGACATCGCCACCACGTGAGATAAGACGGCCATTGAATTTGTCGCGCAAAATAGCCATTGTTTCGTTAGCCGTGTGGCAAGTGGCACCGTCCTGTTGAAACCACATATCGTCCACATCCATATCTTCCAATTCGAGCCATAAAAAGCTCGTTATCATCTCACGATAACGAACACCATTCACAGTAACTGCCTGACCGGCCTCATTTTGGAAAAATACGGTCCGATGATGCCGCCTGCCCATAAACCCCACCAAACAGTCACTCTTTGTGGGTGCATTGGTTTTTCGACAATCACTCTTGGATTATCATTCGGCCAAATGCGGCAATTCTGCTTATTGACGAATGCACTGAGGTGAAAATGTGCCTCGTCACTTAAGATGATTTTCTTCGAAGTGCACGATATGCATTTGGATTTAAAATCCCATTTTCATAATAAGCCTCGAGCGTTGCTCGATTGTGTATCATTCCATGGTTCAAATGGAGTTAGTCTGAAATTGAGAAATGTCAAATGAAATGCAGAAAAAAACTGGATGTTTAGGCGTGGTTCACATTTAACATCGGCCCTTAAAATTTAACCACCCTTTATTTCCGTTTTGCTCTTTATTTTCAGATGATGCACAATAATTTTTTGATAACAACCAGCGGGATACCTATTTTTTGTTGGTCTATTTTGAAATAACATACAACAACAATAATTTTTTAATTAAGTTTTATATTTTAATTCAATAAAAATTCATAAAAAACCGTTTGTCGACATCGTTTTAATTTTTGTGCAATTTAATTTTTTCCGAGCATTATATTTTGTGTCGCCAAGGAAAAGGGGTGCCCTTAATTACGGTAAGATATATTTGATAAAACCGATGAATTTAAAATAACCGATGAATAAAATTTTGATTTCAAGAAACACCGAATAATTGAAAAAACTCAATGTTTCGAATAACCCGAAATTGTAATCAAGAAACCGAAACCAGAAAAACCGAAAAGTTGAAAAAACCCAGTTTTCGAATAACCCAAAATTGTTATCGAATTAACATAAGCTAAAAAAAACGAAAAATTTAAAAATCCACTTTTTCGAATAACCAGAAATGATTGATTTGAAAATAACAAAATAAAATTATTGAAACAATCAGATTGTTCGAAAAACCTGAAACTTTTGGTTTTGGCATTTCTTAATAAAATTCATTTGGACAGCGGTTTGTTCTTCTCAACTTTTTGCTTATTTAGTTCGAAAAATAAGTTTCAATTCAAAATATTTATTTGTCGCCTTTGCTGTCAAATACCGAAAGCGTGCCTAACTTAAAAATATTGTTGTTGGTGATACGAAACATTTTGTTCTTGTTGTTGCTGTTGTTGTTGTTGTTCTGGTTATATTGGCACAACACAATGAATGCATAGCATAGGAAACCGGAAGTGGTGCGCGTGGTAGTTATATTTGGCTGCGTGTATAAGCTGACGATGGCAAAGTAAAGCAACTTCAGAAAATTCAATACCTTACGTAAACATTTTTACCAAAAAACAGGAAATTGAATTTTCCTTGACTTTGCCAAATGCAGTAGTGGCAATAGTAGCAACACTAGCACCAGCACCAGCAGCAGCAGTAGGAGCCGCAACTGTGCCACCAAATAGCAGCGGGAGTTCATGTTTTGCATTCAAAGCAAAAAGCAACACAGCAAATAACAGTAACAACAACAACAGCTAAAAAAATTCTTAACAATGGAATGCAATTTATACACGCTCAAAATTTATCCAAGAATTCCTTAAAATCACACTGTGCAGCGCTGTTGTTGTTGACAGTTTTTCTTCTTTATTATTTGGGTGCACTTTTTCTTGACATTCGTTTCGTAGATGTTAGCGAATAATCCTTGAAGTTCGCGATAATAGTGTTATTGTACAACCCTTATTGGCTTTATTTTATTTTCTTAAAAAAAAAAACAAAAAACAAAAAAAAAATTAAAAATATTCAAGCATACTTAAAATTAATTCGATGCCGTATGGTGCCCTTTTTCTTTTCGGTGTATTAAGGCAATATTTTAATCGAACAGCAGAAAAGCCCTCTGATTAAACCCCATTAGAACCTTCATTAAAAATATTAACGAGATATTGCGTTCGAGCAAAGGTGACACACTCCTTCCGTTAATGCAATATATTTGGTACAGCCGCTAACATCATAACTGCCATATTTTATATTTCTGGCGAAAAAATATATACTGAAGAATACTTAAGTAAACTGAGGTATATACTGTGGTATACACAAAAACGTATTGAGATATACTGTTATGCAAATAACGTCCTTTTGTTGAAAGCTTTCCACTTATCAAGATGATTTAAGTAGAACCCATATCAGATAAAGCAAAAATTTATACCCAGAATTATTCAATCTGTTTGGTCTCTGCTAGGGCATTAGACACTACAAACTTAATAGAGGTTCTAAGAGAAGCTACCTTCTGAGCCTGATGGGCCATAAAGGATCTATCTATTTTTGCTGTCGTACACTAGTAGTTAACATAGCGTCTATTCCGAACGAGTAAAATTTCCATACAACGAGAGCATATTTTCGTTGCATAAACTTTTTGAGCGCCATACGAAGTACAACGTTAAGAGCAATTACACAGAAATTTTATGAAAAAATATTTCTAAATTCATTATTTTATTTCAAAAATAGAGAAAATAAGAACTTTCTGCGGCTTTACAAATGCATGGATATTTGCAATTCTTAAATAAACTTTAAAATAATCTCGAAAACAAAAAATTTAATCCCGGAATGATTTCTTGATGAATATAGCATTTTTTTTTGACATTAACATAAATAAAGATGAACAAAAATTCCTTACAAAAAATTTATGGTGATAGCAAAATTTTTTAAAAAAAATAAATAATTCACAAGACGTAGAATTATTTCGCTTTTGATGACATCTTCTTTAAAAAATATTTAGCAAAATATTTATTCCATACACCTGAGCATATGACCTTTAAAAGAGTCCCGGAGAGGGTTAATATGTATAACCGACCCCCATTACTTTTACAAAAGGAACATTTTTGCCTTGCACACCTATTCCCTCCGAGCACTCCTTAGGGGGGCTCCCATACAAATTTTATGGTTTTTGTATATTTATTCCATACACCTTAGCATATGACCTTTAAGAGAGTGCCGGAGAGGTTTAATATGTATGACCGACCCCCATTACTTTTGCAAAAGGAACATTTTTGCCTTTGACACCTATTCCCTCCAGCACTCCTTAGTGGGCTCCCATACAAATTTTATGATTTTGTCGATCAAACCGGAAACTGTCCGGAAAATAGGTAGCAAACTTAAGCAAACAAAAACATCAAATTTTGGCTTTATATTTCATGTAATTGTGTAAAATTTATATAAGTTAGAGAGTTCAAATATGAATTTTTCTCCCAGTGAGGACTTTTAAAGCAGGCCTTTGTTGGTGTATCATATTTTTAATCCTGGCACTAATACTCGGCGAGTAATAATTAAATGTAACAAATTTTCAGTTGCGTTGCTTGAGCAGCTCACATCGCGTCCCGATTATGTTATAGATTTTTGTTTTGTTTTTGTAATGAAGTCAACAAATCAACCTTTACGGTCGTACCATTTTATTAATCATAGCTCTTATACTCAGCGAGTAACAATTCAATGCAACGCCGATGAATTTTGAATAAATGCAATTTTCAACTTTTTTGGAAACCTGCGCGGTAAAACCTAACTTCGTCACGTCAAAAAAGTAGCACTGATAAATCTTATGTAATGATTATATTCACAAAAGGTGTAAGAATTGTTTTTTAAATTAAGCGAACAATTGCTTGGATGTTTCCTAAAATTTAAAGCTTCAGGGTATTTTTGGTAATAATAAAAAAAACCAAATATTTGCTGTGAATTGATTTTCGTTTATTTTGAACCACGTTAATTTGTTCTGATCACTTGTGGAATATGATTTGACGTTAATGGTCGACACTAGAGCGAACAGCGCAATGTGATCGACGGCATTTTTCATCACATTTCGTAGTGTTTCGGACTGAATAGCGGCTATTTCATGTCGTATATTGTCTTTCAAGACTTCCAGGATCCGTGGCTTGTTGACATAAAGCCACGGACTCCAAATAACCCCATCGGAAAAAGTTTGGAGGGGTTAAGTCGGGCGATCGCGGAGACCAGTCAAATTCACAATTTTTCGAAACTAGGCAACCGGAGAACAAAGGACACAATAAAGCGATCGTAGCTCGGGCTGTGTGATCTGTGGCACCGTTTTGTTGGAACCAAGAGTTTTCCATAACGCCATTAGTCAGAATAAGCATTACAAAATTTGTTATCATGGTTCGATAACGCTCTCCATTCACGTTTACGGCTGCTCCAACGTCGTTTTTTGAAGAACGGTTCCTTTCCGCACAACTTTCAACCCAAAAAGTCGCATTGGTCGTATAGATAGTCTGAAGGCTGGGATGAAGATGATCTAATGGTGTGGTCTGAAGGTGGTCTCCTCACTTGATATTTTGCACGATACACACGTTGCGTTTTCACAATTGCGTACATGTTTTCAATGTAAAGCTGCACGATAACATCGCATTGTGGTGACGCTTAGTTATAAGGTTGCGAAATGGCGAAGGTTTAAATGGCCCACCCTGTATAAAATGCCATATATGCATTTCAAATAGCCCCTCGAAATTTTCGATCACTCTTTTGCATAATTGGCAGCTCTTTTTCGGCGATGGCGACTTTATGCTCAATTGTTACAATTGTTTGCAGATGGTTAGGGTAGGTCTTACTCTTTACATAACCACAAAGCAAAAAATCTAACGATGTTAAATCTCAAGATATTGGTGGTCAATTGGTGTCTATAAAACGCGATAATTCGATTTTTTTTTTTGTGACTTTTATGGTACTCAGTACAATCCTGTTGAAAGTTGAAATCATCTCTGTCCTTATATTTCAACTTCGACCATAAAAAATTCATTATTATGTCCGTGAACATGTTATGCACTCCATTCAATGCAACGGCTCTTTCGTCATCGTTTTCGAAAAAGCATGACCCTATAACGCCTCCGACCCACAATCCGCACCAAACAGTCACATATTGTGAGTGCATTGGCATCCCCTGAATCACTGGCTGGTTTTCGGATCCCAATTTTGCTTATTAACGTAGTCGCCAATGTGAAAATGAGCTTCATTAGAAAACACGATACTATATGTTTGCAAAAATCACCATCACCATTCATGTTTTCCAAGACCCAATCAGAGAACACACGGTGCTGGCGGTCTTATGGTTACAGTTCTTACGGTAAATGAAACTTGTACGCATACAAGACCAAATTTGTTATAAAATAACGTAACTTTTCCAAAAAGTTGTTTCCTTTTTCGACCGGGTATCCATCGCCGGATCAAAAAAAAAATTACGCATAGGACATGAATGATACACATACTTCGGATGAAGAACATTGATGCTCAACGTTCGACTTAAAGAAGTAGCAACTGCAGAAATGATCAACAGTATCGATGTCTTATTAGGCAATATCCGAAAATAAAAGTGCCTGAGATATTTGAAACTGCGAAGAAATTAACTGACTCGGTGGTTTCCATTTTACATGATTATTTGGGTATGAAAAAAACTGGTTGCTAGATCAGTGCATCATATGTTAAAAATGGATCAAAAAAGACAACGGGTTAATAATTCCGAGCAATGTTTTTTTTTAAGATTTCAACCAAGAATTTCAGGTTTTACACTTATTAAGTCTAGTATGCCTTGGTTCGAAATGTGGTAATAGATTAGCGGGAAAGAAGGTGCAATAAAGTGACACATGTGTAAAATGTTCTAAGTTTGGCTGGAAGCCATAGAAAAATGTGAGTTACGATCTGAGGCAAGTGTTATACCTGTACCTCGTATAACTCGTCCCTCGCTTACTTGTACCTCAGTCAATATAGTTATAAGGCAATCCCATCCACAAGCCAAGTAATACTTTTAAGTTGTAAATATTAATGAATGTTCAGTTTCAGTTGGTGCAGAAATGCAGAAAGCGTAGGACCATGGCCTGGCCGGGATTTGAACCCGGGACTTTTGGTTTGGCAGTCAAGCGCGTCACCTACTCGACTTCAGAGGCCACTATTAGTGACGTGTGATAAAATATATATTCACGACCAATCATCTTTATCGGTGCAACAAGCAAAATATTGGGTTGGGTTGGCAACAAAGAGAAAACAATTGACGGGAAAGATTTTTGGCAGGATTTTTTGGGAATTCTCACGGCATATAATTAATGGACTATCTTAAAAAAACAAAAAACTCAATAATAGACAAATATTATGCACCAAAACGACCACATTTAAAGAAGAACCAAGTAAATTTTTTTCAAGACAATAAACCATCTCAACAATCATTTAAAAAAATGGAAAACTTCAACGAATTGCTCTTTGAATTGTTACCCCATCAACTCTATTCTCCAGATATGACTCC
The DNA here is from genome assembly GCA_943735915.1 of Pherbina coryleti. Classification (NCBI taxonomy): domain Eukaryota; kingdom Metazoa; phylum Arthropoda; class Insecta; order Diptera; family Sciomyzidae; genus Pherbina; species Pherbina coryleti. The sequence continues at coordinate 20,000,847 of OX030948.1, forward strand.
CAACGACTATTATATTTTCCCCAATCTCGAAAGATGACTCACGGAAAAAAATTTACATCAAATGAAGAAGTTGAATTGGAAGCCGATACATATTTTTCAAGGTTTGAACAAAACCTACTAAACAGAAGCTTTTGAAAACTTAAAAAGTTACTAGACTAAGTCTGTAGAACTAAAAAGGGTGTATGCTGATTAATAAAAAATAATTTTGTCAAAAAATTACGTTATTCTCAATTTGACTTATTGAACAGCCTAGTAATTTATTAGTGGTTTTGTATAAAAACAAAAAATAATTAAATTTTCTTATGTAATTGAAAAAATTTGACCAGTTTTCAACAGGTTTGACATTGCATTCTTTGCATAACTTTTCCTTGAATTCAGCTCAATATAACAAAAAAGTTTTTGTTAACTATGAAATCCTTAAGTTAACATTAACCGTCTTTTAAAAATATAACCTGATCTGACCCTCATCTCATATTTTTATCAAAATCACTCTCTTTTCGTAAAAGTGTTTTTTTTTTCTTTCGGCTGTCACATCTTGTCAAAATCAGCTTTTAGCATTACCCTCAACCTCTTCTTTCAAGTGGCAAGACTATTGCTATTGTTTTCATTGATGACGCCGAAAATCTATTAAAGCAGTATTCTACGAAAAGAAAAAACAACAAATCCTACAAAAACAACAAATACATACAACTATACACAAGCCAAGACCACCTAAAAACAACAAGAAAATATAAAAGGCCAATTAAAAATGTTACAAAATATAAAAAAAAATTGTATAAATTATAAATATTTTCCAGACCCAACCAACCCGAACCGGAAAGATGTAACGAAGAAAGTTGAAGTTTTTTGACATCTTTCAAAAGTCGTCATTTGCCAAAAATAACTAATGAAATTCCAGGCATAGACAACTACTTGGAGTTGGAAGTGAGCAACGAACTGGGTGTAAAAGAACTTTAGCGGTCGTAGCTTGAGCTATTCAGTTCCCCCACCATTTCACCCTACGTATTATTACTTAATTGTTGCTATATTTTAAACTAAATAAACACTAGAGCGAAAATGCTTTTATATAGAAATATTTATGTTTTAAAATTTTTTTCTTTAATTTGTACTCATTGTGTTATTGGTTTGTTCTATAAATCCAGCTATTTCAAGAGGTTCAAATAAGAAGAAGTCAAAAAACAAAAACAATTGCTATGAAAGCTAATAACCGAAAACAGCTGTAGTGGCTACAGCATCCAGTGTTCGTAGCACTGGCAGCGGCAGCAGCTCATAAAATTCAAGCCATTGAGTTCAACGAAATGAAACCCGTAGGCTTACTTTTTTTGTAACCGAAACCATAACCAACAACAACACCAAAACCAATACTACTAGATACACCACCAACAACAGCATCCATTGTATTGTAAAGCAATTTAAATTCGTTCCAATGGCTTCGAATTTTGAAGTGTTGCCTCTGCACAGTTCATGAACTGTGTTGGTTGTATGGCCGAAGAAGCGTTGGAGGTACATGTAGTCCAGTGGGTGGCGGGATGGATGGATATTATTGTTGTAGAATATTGTTGTGTTGCTATTTTTTGTTTTCAAGATTATAATAAAAACAAAAACAGCCGGGGGCGGGAAAAAGAAAACCCGGCCACATCGATATTTTAAGCTTATCATGCTGATAAATTGAACCTTTTTATTTTATATTGACATAAGCTTTATTAACGACTACGTACGTATAGATATGTACATATGTACTCAAGTGCATGGTTAACAAAATATAACGCAAATCAATATTTTTACTGTTACTTAAATGCATTAAGATGAGAAAATTTAGTGCTTTTTATCACTGATACATTACAAAAAATCCAAAATTCGTATAATTGAAAAAGCTTTATATATCAACTACATATGGTCCATACAAAATTTTGCAACGGAAGATTTATTGTCAAGCTTAAAGTTTTGAAAAAAAAATATTTCAAGTTATCCTTCTGATCAAAAAATATCCGGAATTTTTCATTCAAAGAAACCGCGCTTGAGATATGTATTGTCAGAATCTTTTTATTCTAGGTTGGTACATCTATCATCTGGTGCTCAAATATCTGCTTGAGCGATTTTACACCATTTTTTTTGTGCTATGGAAAAGACCATATTTATGATCTCAAATATCTATAAACCTGAAACTTTAGAACAATTAAAAGTCGAAACGCCTAAACTGTGTAAAAAGTTATCAAAAAGTTCCTCAAAGGATATTTTGTTTCGTAGTAACGATCAATTCTAAACGGACATTTAAATGATAGAGTATTTCACAATATCATGATTAAAACCATATAATAAGAGAAAAAATTTTCATCAATAATTTAAATCTGTCTATTAAAATTATTTGGATATAAAAAATTTTGAAAATTTAAATAAAATAAAATAAAATCAAATTATGCATAAATAAATTTTAAAAATATTGTTAAATTCATTTTATTTATTCATTATTTTAAAGATATAAGCATTACATATATAGATACTTATTCCTATCACTTAAAAGATTGAACCTTTATATTTTCCTAGAATTATCGTAAAACTGGATGTCAACCCATATATATATATATCCTTGAATTTTTCTCTTAGTTTAACATCTTTCCTTATATACAAAATTTTAAGTTTGTTCGACACAAAATACTGAGAGAAAAATTAAAATATAGAGTGTATAACTAAAAACTAAATTTTATTTACTTATTGAAATATAACTTACATCCAAAGATACTTATGAATAAAAATCAAAGTAAAACGTTTGAAAAAATTCCTAAAAAAAGAGTATCAAAATATTTAAAGAAATGAAAATATATCTCCTGGATCACGAAATTTTATTATTTTATTTTAGCACTGTTGACCAGAATTCACTGTCGACTAATTCATCTTTATCTAAATTTGCATGTAGAAACGTTATTTGTTTTATAACCACTTCGTTAGAGTAAAGTGGAGACCACTTTTCATACAACATATTTCTAGCGCTAGCAAAAATCCTTTCCGAGGTTGTACAGCTGGCTGGTGTGGATAAAATTGTGCAACTAAGTTTATAAAGTAGAGGAAACTGATTTTTATGGAATTCCCACCAATTAAAAACATTAAAGTCGTCACTGTAGGCAATGTTAGTATTTCTGTACAGCTGAAGCTCCTGTCTTATGTTAACGTTTGGATTTTTATAATTTTCCTCTGGCAAGAAAGCCGAAAACAGTTCTTTGCGCTCTGATATTTGCGGAGATGAGTCACTAATATTCTCTTTTGAAGATGGTAGTTCATTTTGGAAGCACAGCAAAAGTCGTATACATTCTTCGTAAACGTATTCTCTTTCGAACTCAGAAAACTGTACGAGTTTATTGAAAGGTGGATAGAGAAAGACGGCTATTTTGTGGGAAATTTTTATGTTAGGTGTAACCAGAGAGTTTAAATAAAAAAGCAACTTTTCCGTCAGCTGCTGTGTTAAATCTGTATTCGAATCATTGGACGTACAGAGGGTTTTTAATTTATAAAGATAAATCAGTACTAAATGCATTGTTGCATTATTTTCCACTTCAAAAGCTTTAGAGGCTTCTTCGAAAGTCTCTAGAATGACGGTAACAGCTTTTAAACTATCGATATTAATAGAATTGATTTTATTTAACTCGTTTTCGTTTTGGAGTATAAGATTTATTTCTTTCCAGTTTTTTTCAATTGAAGTCAACATGTAGTATGTAGTATTCCAACGATTTGCAGTGGAACTTTTTAGTGTTTCAGGCAAACTTGAATTTAAGCCCGACTCCTCAAAATATTTCACCAGTTTTTCACTCGACTGAATGAGCTCCGCTACTTCAGTAACTTCCTCCATTGATTTTGTAACGGTATCATGTAATAAATGACTAATGCATGGCAAATGAAGATTGGTCTGAAAGGGTTTTGTCATATTTAAGCCTCGGCCAGTCACAATAATTGTTTTAAAGCTGATATCGCATCCAAAATCCTGTAGGAGTTTGCGAATTTGTAGGTGTATGTTTTCGCCTAAAAATAAGTATAAATAAGATTTAATTTAAAAATAAATAAATATTTGCAAAAGCTTTAAGAAAAAATATACTTCGGGGTAAAATGAGGTACTAATTACACAAATAAAGAATAATATTATATATTTAGTTGTATCAAATTACAAATTCGGAAGAAACCAATGTATTATTTGCCAAAATAATTCAGATATTTTTTTATGAAATGGGGATGAAATAAAATCTTATAATTTGAAATTCGACTGAGGAAAAAATACACATATTTCGATTGACTTAATTAAATGAATTAAAAGTTATTTCAGCTGTGATTTCAAAAAATTTTAAAAATTAAAATTTCCCTATGATATTGATTAAGCCGATTCTCAGAGCAGCCATGCGGGTTAAAATAATTTTTATTCTATACATTGTAATAAAGATACTCACTGGTGCACTTTTCTCCTTCGATTATAATCATACCGAGCAAACGAACAGTCAAAACTGATTCCCTTAAAAAGTGCATTGTTAGAGCCATATAGTTTTTCTTCGAAATATCGTCCGTCCAAATGTCGGTTGTCAGACCAAAACCATTTTCCTGTATCGTAAGAATTTCATCTTTCACATTTTGTAGGAGTTGTTCGTATCGGTGAGATATGTTGCGAGCAATTGTTGTTGGTTGTGGAAGTGTCTTTTCAACGTTTACATTCGGACCATATTTTGCTCCACTCATTGCAAACTGTTGCAAAATTTCCCGAAGACCCTCATCATTCACCATATTATATGGTCTACAACTTTTTATGATCCATTTTGTCATAAGTTTCATCACTTGTTGTTTGGTGGCTTCATCAACTTCTATTTTAGCTTTTTCACTTTCCGATTTAGGTCTTAAAACATAGCATTTATGTTTTGTTAAATTTGACGTAGATCGGTTGGTATACTTCAGTACTTTTTTACAATTTTTGCAACTCACGTAATTTGTAATTTCACGTCCACGTTGATTTATAATTTTTGAAAAAACCTCCCATACCTTGCTCTTTTTTCGAACGTCTTTAACCGTGAGCTCGCCATTAACCAATTTTACAGCAATTGAAGCTTGACTTAATTCTATTTCAGTCTCCGTTGATTGACTTGACGACTACAAAAATTTAAAAAAAAAATATATATATATATTAAAACAGCAAAATCAGTGTCTTCATATTGAATAAAATAATGGTTTTTAAAGTAGTTTTAGCTGAAACTTTTGTGAAAAAATAAAAAGGTATTTTTAGAGCAGTGAATTTTAGGGACAAAATATTTCATAAATTAAAAAATAAAAATTTCAATGAGTAAATTATAATTTGCCTTTAGAATATCCTACACATGTTTCAGTTGATTGCTACTTCCTTTCCAATTACTTTATACCTCATTTTGACTCAAGGCAGACTTGACTGAACAGGTTTAAAACCTGAAATCCTGAGTTAGCAAAAAAGTGTTCCTGTTAGTTTGCGTCGAACGTTAATTTATTTTACTAAGAAAAAGGTTCTCTTCTCATTCTAATTTTCGTACTATCAGTTTGAACCATATAATCTAAAAATATTCAATCAAATGAAGAAATGAAAAAGGTACTTTATAGGTTTTTTTTAATCACAGTCCGCCAGATTCGTGTTCAACGACCCCAAAAACCATAATATAAGTATGCATATTCAGGCAAAAATATTTTACATATATTTTTTTTCGAATCAACCTTTCAGATTTAATTTCAAATATTCGGACGAAAAATTATTGATCAGCGACCCTAAAAAACCCTATTATGTGTACAGTTTGTCAAGTAATTGTTTTGACTATATAAAAATAAGCACTTTTTTATGTTCAAATAAGAAACAAACAGTTCTTTTCCACTTTTTCCGCTCAAAGTTTTTATGCTATTATTATTTTACATTTTAGCATTCGATTAAATAAAGAAAAATAGTAAAAAGTATGAAAAAGGGGAAAATAACCAACAACACAAAAAACCACTTCAAAATTTGCTTGTCAAGTAATTGTTTGTACTGATCTTCTTTTGAACAAACTTCAGTTTCCCGGAATTGATTTGACAGCGATTTTTTTAAAATTTTGTTATATTCGATACTTTTCTTGTATTAAGTTCATTTTTTCGTGACATTTGATTCGTCTACACGCGCGTTCTTTAAGTTTTTCTCTTAAGAAATTAGAAAATCAAAATGCCGGGAAAAAGAACCGAATTTGACGTGATCCAACTGATTTATTATAATTATACAATTGGCAAATCTGTTAAAGAACTATGTGAAATGTTTTGTAAGTCCAAACAAACTGTTTACAACATACTAAACCGCGCTAATAATGAGAATAGACTAACACTAGCCTCATCGTCTGGGCGGCCAAGTAAACTATCCAGTCGTGGGAAGCGATTTTTGCTAAAAAAAGTAGATCAAAACCCTAGAGTTTCGACGAGAGCCCTTGCTGCTTGCTTGAATGAAGAACTTGGCGTATTGGTTTCTCACGAAACCATTCGCAAAACTTTAAATAAGCACAAGTACCACTCACGGATAGCAAGAAAGAAGCCTTTACTATCACAAGTCAATATAGAACGTCGTCTTTATTTTGCAAATGCGTACATACTGGAGGATAACAGTTATTGGGATAACGTAATTTTTTGTGATGAAACAAAAATTATGATGTTTTACAACGATGGACCCTTGACTGTATGGAGAAAGCCACTATCTTCACTGCAGAGCAAAAATTTGATTCCGACAGTTAAATTTGGTAAGCTTTCGGTCATGGTATGGGGGTGCATATCGCGTAAAGGCGTCGGAGATTTGGCTTTTGTAGAAAATACAATGGATGCTACACAATATCTGAGCATTCTCAAGACGCATTTGGTAAGCAGTGCCAACAAATTCGAGCATACGGTACGGACTTGGCTGCTCTACAATTGCAAAAAAAATATTGATACGCCTGCCCAGAGCCCTGACCTTAACCCAATTGAAAATTTGTGGTCGCATTTAAAGAAAAAAGTGGCCAAAAGGAAGCCAACGAATAGAGCAGCTTTGAAAAGGGCCGTGATGGAGGAATGGATGGACATACCTAACAGCTACAATTTAGAAAAGCTAATTTCATCAATGAAAAAGAGACTACAGGCAGTAATACTTGCAAATGGTGGTCACACCAAGTATTAAATGCAAAAACTTCCATAATTATAACAAAAGTACATAAAAGTCTAAACAATTATTTGACAAGAAAATATTGAAGTACCTTTTTGCGTTGTTTTTTATTTTATTTTTCTTCGTGCTTTTTGCTAATTTTTTTTTAATCTGTTGCTAAAATGTTACATTAAACTATTAATAAAAAGTTTCAATGAAAAAAGTATGAATGCACTGGTTTTTTACTATTTGAAACATAAAAAATTGCTTCTGTTTTGATAGTCAAAACAATTACTTGACAAACTGTATATATTTGTAATACTTTCAAGTTGGAAAGGATAAATTGTAAAATCTCCATGTCAAATAAAGCAAATGCAAAAAGGTTTTTCGGAAATAATAAATTCTCAAAAATATGTATATTCTTGAAATTTCAAAAGACTAAATGGAAAAGATTTTAAGTCAAAATCAAACAAAAAAGGAACAACAATTTTGGATACTGACAATTATTTAAATGTTTTTGTTTTGTTTTTGAGAATTTTTTTGGACAGTGTCAATTTAATTGTGTGAAATTACCATGGTTTAGAGAAAAATTTTAGAACATTAATTGAATACAGATTTTAAGCGACACATCTGAAGTGCTTAGGAGTGAGAGCTTGAATGGTATTCTGTGACCGTCTTAATGAATAAAAAACTGTAAAATTTCACCAACAGTCGTGAATTTATTTTGACAGCTAGTTTTCAAAAATTGTTCAAAGAATTAAACAAGTCGTAAGTAAAAATTATTTTCTTAATATTTCCATATTAAATACCGATAATTATAATCAAAATTTATAGAAATCCAAAATATAGTCATGCCACCAATGAGCAGCTATAATTCTGTCAATATTTCCCACGAGAGACCACTATTCCTAAGTGGAAAAAACAGCAGTGGAACAAAAAGTAGCCATTGCAACATTGCAAATGCAAGAACTTTGGAAGGAACTTTCAATTGGCTTTAATACCTTACGATGGCCAACTTAGACACCAGCGAAATTGAAATAGGTAAACTTTTGTTTTATTTGTTCATTTTTCTAAATGTGTAATTTCCCATGCAGACCCTTAGGCGTTGAATCGAAATCATCCAGCGATTGAGAGATAGTGCACACTTGCCAAGCTGATGCCCAATTTAGAGGAGCTGGACTTAAGCACATTTGGTATGACTGCAATTGAAGGAGCACCAAGTTCTGGAATATGTCGAACGCTTACGGAGATATTACCGCTAAAAATGAACTTTCCACGTAATTGCGATATATAGCGATGTTCATAATTTTTAATAAAAAAGCTTATATCCAGCACCATCTGAGGCGAAAGTGTAGAATAAACTAAAAGGGTTTTTTTTTAAATGAGCAACTGAAATTAATGTTGTAAAATTTGGAACACATAAATGCTTTGAAAAAGCGAATTGATAAAAAATTCCAACAGAATATCTTGTCAAAGATTTTGAGAATACTCTGATTTTAACGATTTGTGCCTATCAATAAAAATTTAATAATCCCATGGCAGAATAAACAATTTAGTCTCACGGCTTGGAATTCACTCACACTCAGAGTTGAAACTGTCAAAATCAATACAAATTATTTTCAGTTTTTTTTTTTTGCTGTTCGGTGTTTTTTACCATTTTGACTCTTGGCTCTCAGCCGTGCAGCTACTTTGTTTATTATACTGTGATTAATTCATAACTTTGCGAAGAATGGCGATAAAAAAATAAAGTAGTGCAGACGATAACCACAGTTTCAAGCAAATCAACAGTGGTGCGTCAAACATATCTGCAATATGATTGGAGTAAGTGTAGAAATAAACTTCAATTGAAGCTTATTACAATACGAAAAAGAATAATCTGGCAGCACTAGATTATACACTTATAAATGTTACTTACATCATCAATGTCCATTTTGATTGAATTTAATTTGCTTTTTCTTTGATAAAATAGGTTAACTCGCGTCGCAATTTACACTCACTATTATTTTCTTTCCAATTATTTTCTTTCCAATAATTGTATAGATACTAAATTATAAACTTGAAATTTATACACTTTAGTAGCAACTATTCGGTGAACTGCAGAGTATTCAGCAATTTATACACTGAATGCGCATACTTTACGGAATATTCGATGAGAAACTGTAGCAGCACATAACCCTCAAGTCCAGGTCAACGTAAGCAGTGTGCTATGAGAGAGCGAAAAGCAACTAGACACCCAGTGGTAAATGCATACATGAGAAAACAGATTATTTCTTATATACTACCTAGCTGCTTAGCAAATTAATTTGTTAAAGTCTGGCTGCTTACACGCTGATGTCATAAACTTTATGTCACTGCATTGATGCATAAGTTCACAATTATTTTGAAAACAAATTAGGTTTGTTCCCGTACCTGTGGTTTTTAGTCGATTTTGTAAGTTTTGCAAGTTTAAGTCTGAAAGCAGTCCCGTACTTCAAAACATAATTAAAAATTTGAAAAGATAGCGAGATAGTACAAAATTCTACCTCCGTGCCAGAAGTTATAATATTTAGTACGAAAAATTTCGGCTTGTAAAAATGGATGTTTTAAAACCACCTGTTTTCAAATTAACAAATAAAAAATTCCTTAAAATTATAAAAATTAATTTGTGCAATTATAAGGACAATTTTTGTGTAATTGTTTATTAATTTCAGATTTTTCTATTTATGATTAAATTAATATTTTATTATAACAAAAAATATCTATACCAGGCATGCATTTGCTATCTTCTGATCGCTTCCACATAAAGCCAGTGCTGGAAAGAAAACGGGAATATGCTTGATTCAATGAAGTTGCAATATTTTTAGATGTCAAATTTTCTTTAGGTTTATTGTGGTCTTTTATTTTATACCCTTTTTTGTAAAATAATATAATTAAATAAAAAATGCTATTGCGTTTTCTTTTAAATTTTTTGTTTTTTTTTCCGTTAAGCCCATTTTACAATATTAAATCCGAAAAGCGTTCCCGTACTTTTTCCTCATTGCCTGAACATATCTGTACTCATTCATTTTTGGCAGTTTTACATATTTAAGCTCAAAACGTACTGGATTGGTGAGAAATTATTTTTCAATTAATTGTACAAATAAACAAATTTTTTTTACTATATACACAGTTTATAGGCCAGCATTTAAAATGAATAATAGAAAAATTACAAAAATTCTTAATTTTTAATATAAAAATAAACGCTATTTGCAAATTAACTTCTTTACATTAGTAGCATTGAGATCTTTTTACCAGTGGGCAGTTGATCTGATGCGCATATTCTCTTTTCTCCACACATGTTGTTATATAAATTAGAGCACGGCACAAAGAAGTTTTTTTGCCCTCCCTTATGTATTCGCATTTTGTAATATAATATAAAAACTGCTCTTTAGTTAACTTAGGTACAGTCTGAGTCGTGTTGTTGTCTTGCCAGCACGCAGAGAGTTTGAAGAAACAGTATAAATAATAGCGACAGAAAGAGAACAAAAACAACGCTAATATAGAAGTAATTCAATGTATTTTTTTCGCCGTCGCTGGCAGTTTCTCTCAGATAACAAATAAATGTTGCCGTACCTACTTAAGAAAATGCATACAAGTTTTGATATTTGTTAAACAATTTCAGAGTTTTCTCAGTTCTAAAATATTTCCTTGAATTGAATTGACGAATTTATGTAGGTAACAAAAGCAGCATTCTGTGAGAGCAGGGGTCTTCTGTCTTGAGTTAGTTGCCGCAAATTCATCAACCCATCTGTTAGTTCAACGAAAACATGAGTAACATAGAAATAACGAAAACACTATCCTCGTTATTATCTGAATATTTTGTCAAGGGCTTTTTGCAAATACTTTCATTATCACTATTTTTGCCTGACAATTATAATGTGGCTAGTCCCATGGCAGAATAAACAAGAATACGATAAAAAAATCATCTGGCAGCACTCGGTTATACAATTGTATATGTTACTTACATCATCAATGTCCATTGTGATAAAAGCTTATTTGCTTTTTCTTTGATAAAATAGATTAACTCGCGTCGCAATTCACACTCACTACTATTTTGTCTACAATAATTGTATATTTACTAAATTATAATTTTAAATTTTATAGACTTTACAAGTTAAATTTTATACACCTACTATTCAGTGAACTGCAGAGTATTCGGCAATTTATACACTGAATGCGCATACTTTACGGAATATTCGATAAGAAACTGTAGCAACAAATAACCCTCGAGTCCAGGTTAACGTAAGCAGTGTGCTTTGAGAGAGCGAAAAGCAACTAAACACCCAGTGGTGAATGAAATCATGAGAAAGCAGATTATTTCTTATATACTATGTAGCTGCGTAACTTCAACGCTTGCAAAAAATTTCCTAATGAATTCGTTCAAGTCTGGCCGCTTAAACGCTGATGTCATAAACTTTATGTTACTGCATTGATGCATAAAATGTTCACAACTATTTTGAAAATAAATTACTCGTACTCGATCCCGTACTTGAAAACGTAATTAAAAATTTGAAAAGATAGCGAGAGTGTACAAGATTTTCCTTCGTGCAAGAAGTTAACATTTTTTGTCCGAGAAATTTCGGAAACATAAAAAATTCTTTAAAAATTATAAAAATGAAAGCTGGATGCAAGGAGAATTTGTGTGCAATCGCGTATTGATTGCTTGTATATTTTATATATTATTATATTTATATTTTATCATATTTATATTTTATTATAACAAAAAAGCTGTACCAGGTAGGCATTTCCTATCTTCTGTTCGCTTACGCACCACATAAAGCAATGCACAGTGGTTCCGATTGTATGGGAGAGAGTGACATAAATAGTTAGAGTTAGGGTATTGAGTTGAAACCTTGGCTATTAGATTCTTGATAGATATATATAATTTTAGGAAAAAATAGGCGTGGTCGGACGACTTTCACGCTCAAAGAATGTTAATAATAAAAACTATTGAATTAGCAGAAGTACAGTCGAACTCCTCTATAACGAATTCCCCTATAGCGTACCTCTATATCAAAATTTTTTTGAAGACATCGCAATTTTTTTAGTTATACTGTAGACTGTATATAAGATATTTTTATTCATAGAAAAGACATAAATTTATTTAAATGTCAATATTAAAAAATAACAAAAAATTTTATTGAAAGAACAATAAATGTATTTATACCTATTATGCTAACAAATCTAAAGTAGACTTCAATAAATTAGATTTTTTCTATAACACGAAAAAAGTGGGCATGTACTTAACAGTAATATAAGTAATCAATCTGTATTCGTCACAACACGGGACATATTTCTTGCATGGTGGAGTCTAAATGTTTTTGATGTTTTTATTTTTTGCTTCCGCTGCTTTCTCAGACAAAAGTGTATTTTCTACAACGTCAAGTTCGTAGATAAGAATTTTTTGTGTAGAAAGAGGTAGAAAAACCACAGATACGTGTTTATTAATTCTCTGTTGGTTTCGATCTCAAAAAACCCTGAATTTTTCTATATTTATGTGGTACTCTGAAGACATGGCTTGCAATAAAGCCATCTTTTGTGCACCAAATTTTATAAATGTGCTATTCTGGTAAAATTACAACGGCAGAACGTGTCTGAAACAAACAGGAATTAATATGCAAAATATCTAGTCATCTAAAAAACAAAAATGTTAGTAAGAATGTCGGTACTATATATCCTGGACTAGGGAACAAATTTTTTTCTCGAAATGGCGACTGTTTAAAAAAAGTAATTTGGCCTTTTTTTAAAAAAAAAATTTTATATAATTCTCGTTCGGGTCCGGGTCATATAAAATGCCCACGCCAAATTTTTAGGTAATCAGACCATAAGAACTTGAGATATCATGTTAAACGTGTTGGAAAAAGGATTTTTCGGGAAAAATACATTTAAAGATTTAAGCAAAGTTACAGGCAGTCAAAGCCATATAAACAAGCTCTGTACTTACATATCGTTAATTGGCGATATAAAATATATAACAACGACCTGATGGATTTTTCCCTAGGTAGTCAGAGAACGTCAGCCGCCTATTGTTCGATTAGCTAAAGCAGAACGGGTTTACTCGCTGCGTGACTAAAATAGCTATAATTCCGCAAATAATTGAAATTTTAAAAATTCCTTTGAAGGATATATTATTAGAAGTATAATCTTCATAAACAAAAAACGTAAACACTGAAAAACTCAGTTTACTACAAAAAAAAAGTTTACTACACAAATATTTTGTAAAAAAATTACTAATTGACACATTTTTAACTCATGATTAAAGAAAATACCTTGCATTTGTATTTCCATTTTTTTAAAATGGTTTTTTAGTTTTTTCACAATTTTTCACTCAATATCGTTATCGAACCGGCTTATGACTCTTCATTAATAATGCTTATAAGTACTCTCATTTCAAGTGCTTCTACTAATGAATAACTTCTACTAAAAGAAAAAAAAAGTTATCGAATAATAATTTGACATTAGAAGACCAAGTTTACATCATTGATTTTTAATAAAATTAACAAAGATTTCTTTAATTTTGTCATAAGAAGAGAACAACTGTGCAGTGTTGGGAAGGAAACGGGAATTTGCTTCGTGCAAAGATGTTTTAATGTTTTTAGATGTCTAACTTTCTTTAGGTGCTATGTGTTCTTTTATTTGGTATTCTTTTTACTTAAATACTGGAACTGAATAAAAATTGTTCTTTCGTTTTTTTTTTAATTTTTTTTTTTTTCCCCGTTGAACCCATTTTACAATCTTTAGTCTGAAAAGCGTTCTCGTACTTTTTCCTTCTCATACGAATTTTTTTTTTATTCTTTTTTAGCAGTTTTACAAATTAAAGTTAAAAAATTACGTGACCTGTTTCATTGATACAATAAATACGAGCAATTTTTTTGTCTTTATAAACAGTTTATAAGCCAGCATTAAAAATGAATCACAGAAAAATAACAAAATCCTTGATTTCTTTAATATAAAAATAAACGCTATTTGCAAATTCACTTCTTTACATTAGTAGCATTGAGAACTTTTTACCAGTGGGTAGTTGATCTGATGCGCATATTCTCTTTTCTCTACACGTTTTATTTTATAAATGAGAGCTCGGCACTAACAGGTTTTTTTGCCCTCCCTTATATATTTGCATTCTGCGATATAAAATAAAAAATTTGCTCTCTAGTTAACTTAGGTACAGTCTGAGTCGTGTTGTTGTCTTGCCAGCAGGCAAAGCGTTGGAAAAACCAATAATAGCGACAGAAAGAGAACGAAACATTTCAATGTTTTTTGTTGCCGTCGCTGGCAGTTTCTCTCAGATAACAAATAAATGTTGCCGTACTTTAGTTTAATGCGGACTGATTTTGAAATTTTTTAAGCAATTTCAAAGTTTTCTCAATTCTTTCAAATAGCGTTTATCATTTGAAAATGTTTTAAAATTGACAAAATTCCCTTTAAAAATTTCTTCAGAAAGGAATAGAATTAGTCAGAGCTAAATTAATGAATTTATGTATACACTAAAAGCAGCTGGCTGTAAGAGCAAGTATACACTTAAAGCAGCTGGCTGTAAGAGCAAGGGTCTTCTGTCTTGAATACGTTGCCGCAAATTCCTCAACGCATCTGTTCAACAAAAACATGAGTAACAGAGCAATAACGAAAGCAGTAGAAAAAACCAAAAATGCAAGGCGAAATGTAAAAAAAAAAAAATTAACAATAGAAAATAAGCGGAATGTATTTATGTAGTATATTGAAAACATAAGAGTTTCTATAAAAAAGCTAGAGAAACAGAATCTTTGACAGTCAAAAGTTCATATATTATGTTTAGAACGAGAAAATTCAGTATACAAATTACATAGTTAGAATTTTTATACATACATACAATTTTTATAAAATTAATTTTTGATATAATGAGTCCATAAGCCGATTAAGATCAAATTCGTCTAAGTCCACAGGTCGTTTTTTTTTTTTTTTGTTCAATATTTTGAGGTTTAAGAAAAAAGTTTAAAATTGGAAGTAAATGGAAGTTATATTGAACGTTCTTTATTTACAAGAAACCATGAAATATCAAGTATGCTAAACTGTCTTAGTCACAATATGTGTACAAATTAAATATACATTTGTACCCCAAATATACAATATGTGTGGGTCAAACTGTTCGGGTGAGAAAAAAAGCGAAAGCCGTATAGCAAAAACGAAATCTACGAAGAATTCTAAGAAAACTTCCAAAAGAAACTAAGGGTCTAAAATTAAAACCTAGCTCCCGCCGAGAGACATAAAGATTTCTGCTTGAGTAATTTTAAGAAACTGCATAGATTTTATGGAAAACAACATTTTATCATTGAAGCAAACATCATTTATTATTAGTTCGGCATTTTGAATAAAATTTTATTAGCTTTAAGATTCTGTTTCCATTTTGTTACAATTTTTGTTTTTAACACGAGTTTTATTAAAGATTTGATTTAAAGAAATGCCAAAAAGTAGTGAAATGCAGCTTTTTCGCCTTAAAAGAAAACAATTTACATTGTAGGCTCTACCATATTTTGAAAGGATTTCATTGAGGACTATGCCTCCTCTTATGGACATTCAGTGAACCGAGCAATAGTGCAGTTGATAACGCATGTCTCACGACGCGTAAACACATAAAAAATCAACAACAAATCAAAACATCGGCGTAGGTATAATATCACATTTGACAATTAACGATTATTCGTTCAGCCATAGGGATGTATAATTTACTTTTAACCGTATAAATCCCTGTATTGGGTACTGAGTACATAGATTTTATGTGGAATAATGTAAGAAAACCCAAGCAAAAACCCTAAAAATTTAAAAAAAATTTTAAAAAATGGAAATGTTTTAAGGAATTCATTGAATATTGGCTCTCAACGAAGCAAGCAAAAGTTAAAATTATATATAATTTTCATTCGACTACTTTGTTCGATTCTTCAGTAACCAATTTATTAATATCGCTACACTAAGGGAAAAAAAATATTAAATTTATCCAAAAACTTTTTTAATTTATAAAAAAAGCGAGTCATTTTGTCACCAATAACGCATTTGCTTAAATCAACTACGTAAATTTTTAAAATTTATTTAAATACTTGTTTATTTCAATAAAATATTAAAATATTTAGACAGAATAAATAAAAAATATATTAAAATTATGCACGAATTTTTTACATATCTTTCACATATTTACTATTTGAAAATAAAATTATCGCATTTAAAGAAAATTTATATAAGAATATTTAAATTTAAAAGCAATATAGGTACATAAATATTTCTCACGAGCTGCGTCCATCAAATGCCATTTAATTGCATATTTTATTTTCTTTTTTATTTCTTTCGTTCTCAAATTTATACTATTTTGACATTTTTTGACCAAATGTCAAAAAATAGTATAAATTAGAAGAGGAAAAAGTAGAAAACAAAGTATAAATCAAAATATGCAGGCAAATGACAATCGCTGCACGACATTCATGAGAAAATGTCCGATTGTAACTCACACCTTGCATAAGTTGATCATGCTAATCAAACATCGCAATCACAAAGAATCTTGGCCAAACATCCAGGCTATATTACCCTTGCAATAATAACTTAATGAGAACTATAAGAAACCTGCAGCTGCAAGAAATAAACTGCAGGAATATGTGTGTACGTGTGCGATGCTGTTGCTGCTTGCTTGTATGGACTATGTGTGTACGTGTGTGGTATAAATAAAATTCAAATACGGGAAAAAAACGAGTTGTAAAGAAAACATTTGATTTATCCACGTAAATATTTAAATAGAATGTATACTCAGGCGTGTATAATGCTAATATGCGTTATTTCCCTTAGTGTAGGTATTGTTTTTTGACATTATACCTACACCTTTATTCTTGTTTTGTTGTTGATTTGTAGTCATAGAGAGCGTGTTTTTTCTGGGCCTACCTTATAATTGTATCATGCATGGGGCCTTTCTTGTCCAAAAGTTTTTTTTATTTTGACTGTCGTTTGTGCTGTGAGTCACGCGGAAAAAAGTTCGGGACTGCAGTGACCTGCTGACTCTGCTTTTAACTCTGTTGTAATACGAAGCTATTGAAATTTTTACCTGAACACGAAAGACCCCATGTGTCACAGCGAAATAACAATATTAAATAATTTTTATATATTTTATAATAAATTTCTTTTAATATATGATATAACTCTTTGAGTATCAAGAAAAATGTCCAAAGTATGCATGTTGCATAATTTAAAAGATATAAAACACAATTATTTTTTCCTGTCATTCACGCTTGAAATTCAAGCTACATTAAATGAGTTTTATACATATGCGCTCTTTTTCAAATTTTTTTTCTTACTCCATTTTCACCCTTAAAAAAACTTTTTAACAAAAAAAAACCGACTTCAAAATCACTACAAAGTAAAAAATAATTTTAAATAACTTTTCCCATTCATTTCTTGGTCACATTTTAAAAGCTATTTATCTGTATTATACTATTGGAAATCTTATCATTTTCTATTTTGTTTTATTATCATCAATATATTAATTGCTTTATGTACATAAAAGCTTTAAAGTCGGCGCTTATCTTACTATGTCGAAATGTTTTTATTTTAATTTTTTCTAATTTGTTTTATCATAAAAATATTATTAACTTTATGAATATAAAAGCTTCTTAGTGATTTTTTTTCTTTCAGTTGGCAATTTTTGAGTACGCTGAATGTAGCCAATGTATTATGTAGCCATGCATTATTTGTGCAGCTGTTATACACTATGACAAATTCAATATGAGCTTTACAAGTTCACCCAAACCAGTTTAGTGAGAATTTTAATCTGTACAGAACTTTTAAAATTACTACAGTGTCACCAAGGCACCAAATAGTGCACGGATGGTAAAATATCATGATTGTGTGTCAAAGATGAGCGCCGACTTCAAAGCTTTTATGTTCATAAAGCAATTAATATATTGATGATAAAAAAACAAAATAGAAAAAATGAAAATGATAAGATTTCCAGTATTATAATACATATAAATATTATTTAACTAACTTTTTTAACTTTTTTTTTTTGTTAAAAAGTTTTTATTTCTTCCTTTCTAACATGAAACTTTGTTCTTAAAATATTTGTTTTATTCATTCCTGAAAGTTTGTTGGGTATTTTCCATTTCTGTTTCTTTACAATTTTTAGTACCATGCCCTTTCTCTTATCTCGCCCACTTTATTTACCGTACCTTATAATGATTCTACCTAGCCCTGTGCCAAATTTCAGTTTCCAAGTATCAATATTAACTGTAATATAGTACTTTCCTTAAAGTGCCACACCTTGTGTAAAATCCCGCTCACTTTTTTAATGATTCTACCTACCCACCTACCTGCATACCAAATATTAGTACGCTAGTGTCAATATTAACTAAGATATAGTATTTTTATAATATTGCCACACCCCTTTGTCAAATAACGCCCACTTTATTGACTGTAATTTGTTATAACTATGCCTACCCATGCACTAAATTTCAGCACCCTAGTGTCAATATTATTCGATATATAGTGTGTTTCTAATATTGCCACACCCCTTTGTGGAATAACGCCCACTTTCTTTACAGTAATTTTTGTTAAAATTGTGTCTACCCCTGTACTAAATTTCAGTACCCTAGTGTCAATACTATTTGAGATACAGTGTTTTTTTAATATGACCACACCCCTTTTTCAAATAACGCCCACTTTATTGATCGTAATTTGTAATATTTGTGCCTACCCCAGTAATTTTACTGTAAATTTCAGTACCCTAGTGTCAATATTAACTGAAATACAGTGTTTTTCTTATATTGACACGCCTCTTTGTCAAATATCGCCCACTTTTTTAAAAAAGGACCTCCGCGTTCATGGTATCTATCTCTTGACAAAAAATTACGAAAATCGGGCAAGAGCTGTAGGAGTTATCGATGTACATACATTTAAAAAAAAAAAAAAAAAAAAAAAAACCGACAAACCAACGAACTTGAGAACCTCCTCCTTTTTGAAGTCGGTTAAAAACCGGGTTTGACACGAAAGACCCCTTTTGTCATGCTGAGTAACTAAAAATCATGTGTCAAGCGAAGGTTTAAAAAATGATTATCGGTGTTATAACCTCCTTTATTAAGATCCGAACTCTGTTTTTTCATCACAACAGGTTTTTAAGGTATTTGAGTTTATACTCCCGAAAATTGGCTTTTTGGGCTAATTCCCCCTTTGTGTGCAAAACACATTTAGCTTTTTTTGAACAGTTTAACCAACTGCATAATTTATTACTACTTTACTACCTCTTCAAAATGAATGGGTATAATTGAATTAACCTTGCAAATTTATCGCTTTATAAAATTGACTTTATTATTGAGGATGTCTTAACAAATTTAATCTGAGCCAATAAACATCACTCCAGCACCCTCTAGTCCACTGAAAGCTCATTGAAATAATCCAAAAATATTTTAGTTAAAAATTGTTTCGTTGCTACAGAAAAAAAATCTTAGAGAGAGCACTTAAAGCTTTCTATTTGATTTGAAAATCAAAGAACTTGAACAAATATTCGAATGGCTCAGGCATAAGACTTTTTTCCAATATAACTACTTTATACTACATATATTTTAATTAATTTAATGGCAACGCGTTGTCGTACACAAAGGACATCGATAACAATAAAGAACGATAACAACAAAAACACATTCAAAGCACAGAGTAGAAGAGTATCATGGAAATCGTGATTGTATTTAGCATAAAAGAAGTAATTAGAACACGAACGACTGCACTTGAATGCAAATTAATTTTGAAGCCAAAAATAAAATCGAAGGGTACGAATTGGAAAGAGCAAGCCTTGAAGCAATACACTTGATTGTATGTTGGAAAAGTGGGAAGCAAAGCGTGGAGGGGGGAAATGTGTATTGCAGCAGCTGTTATGGAATTCACCATCATCATCATCATCATCATCATCATCATTATGGCTAATATTCAAATACCATTTAGAATGTTTGAGGGGAAATGAACTGATAATAATTTTAATGCTTTATTAATAACTAACTAGCTGATATACCCGGTGCTACTCGGGACACTATTTTTAGCCGTCTTCAAAAAGGAGGAGGTTCTCAAGTTCGTTGGTTTGTCCGTTTTTTTTTTAAATGTATGTACATCGATAACTCCTAAAGCACTTGCCCGATTTCCGTAATTTCTTATCATCAGATAATAACCATGAACGCGGTATTCGACAAAGGGGCATGTCAATATAAGAAAAACACTGTATTTCAGTTAATATTGACACTAGGGTACTGAAATTTACAGTAAAATTACTGGGGTAGGCACAAATATTACAAATTACGGTCAATAAAGTGGGCGTTATTTGACAAAGGGGTGTGGTCATATTAAAAAAACACTGTATGTCAAATAGAATTGACACAAGGGTACTGAAATTTAGTATAGGAGTAGACACAATTTTTAAAAATTACTGTAAAGAAAGTGGGCGTTATTCGACAAAGGAGTGTGGCAATATTAGAAACACACTATATATCGAATAATATTGACACTAGGGTGCTGAAATTAGTACATGGATAGGTAAAGTTACTACGAATTACGACCAAAAAAGTGGGCGTTATTCAACAAAGGGGCGTGTCAATATTATAAAAATACTATATCTTAGTTAATATTGAGACTAGCGTACTAATATTTGGAATGCAGGTAGGTGGGTAGGTAGAATCATTAAAAAAGTGAGCGGGATTTTACACAGCGTGTGGCACTTTAAGGAAAGTACTATATTACGGTTAATATTGATACTTGGAAACTGAAATTTGGCACAGGGCTAAGTAGAATCATTATAAGGTACGGTAAATAAAGTAGGTGGAATTAGAGAAAGGGCGTGGCACTAAAAATTGTAAAGAAACAGAAATGGAAAATACCCAACAAACTTTCAGGAATTAATAAAACAAATTTTTTAAGAACAAAGTTTCATGTTTGAAATATTCCTCATGAATTCTATTGCATTAAATATTTCGTATTATCTAAAAAGGAAGAAATAAAAACTTTTTAACAAAAAAAAAACCGAATCACTACAAAGTAAAAAATAATTTTAAATTACTTTTCCCATTCATTTCTTGGTCATATTTTAAAAGCTATTTATATGTATTATAATATTGGAAATCTTATCATTTTCATTTTTTTTATTTTGTTTTATTATCATCAATATATTAATTGCTTAATGAACATAAAAGCTTTACAGTCGGCGCTCATCTTTGACACACAATCATGATCTTTTACCATCCGTGCACTATTTGGTGCCTTGGTGACACTGTAGTAATTTTAAAAGCTTTGTACACATTAAAATTCTCACTAAACTGGTTTGTGTGAGCTTGTAAAACTCATATTGAATATGACATAGTGTGAAACAGCTGCACAAATAATGCATGGAACACTTTGGCTACATTCAGCGTACTCAAAAATTGCCAAGTGAAAGAAAAAAAATCGCTAAGAAGCTTTTATATTCATAAAGTTAATAATATTTTTATGATAAAACAAATTAAAAAAAATTAAAATAAAAATATTTCGACATAGTAAGATAAGCGCCGACTTCAAAGCTTTTATGTTCATTAAGCAATTAATATATTGATGATAATAAAACAAAATAGAAAAAATGAAAATGATAAGATTTCCAATATTATGATACATATAAATAACTTTTAAAATATGACCAAGAAATGAATGGGAAAAGTTATTTAAAATTATTTTTTACTTTGTAGTGATTTTGAAGTCGGTTTTTTTTTTTTTGTTAAAAAGTTTTTTTACAAATGTAGTTATTAAAGTTTAAATTAAAAGCACTGAGCATACAATAGATAGAGAACTCAGTCCATATAAAAATTTCAATCCAAAAAAAATTTATACAATAGCTCCACACACTCATTTATGCTACGACCGTTCTTGTCGTTTATACGAGCGTTATGCACTGAACACATTGACGACGACAACGACATTACAACATCTGAAAAATTTTTTTTACATGATTTTCTTATGGAGGTGAATGTGGTGAAAATGTTGTAGCGACATAGAAAGTTTGCTGACGTCGGTATAGAATTATTTCTAATATGACGAGCGACAAAAGTGCAAATATAAGGGTTTGTGCATGAGTGAATGAAACAATCGTATGATATTTCCAGATTGTTGACTCTTTTTTCATGAGTGAATGAAACAATCGTATGATATTTCCAGATTGTTGACTCTTTTTTCACGTAGCGTCGTAAAGTCGTGTAATCGTCAATGCCTTCAGTGCATTACTCGTGGTTTGGTGGCCACGACGACAATGCTGCATATTTTGTAATTGCGATCGTGAACCTTTGGATATTCGTCACTTCATAAATGTTCTGTGGGACATACGCATGGGGTCTGTTGTATGCATTGTTTTTTTTTTGTATTTGTTTTTTTTGCTTTTATTTTTTGTGTTGTAGCTTTTATTTTTTGTTCATCGTTGTAGCTATGAAAACACGAAGTGACGATCGTTAAAATGCGAAGAGAGAACAAAGAAGAAATGAGAATGTGGGAGCCATTGTATGCCATGGTAATTCCCACAGTACCATAAATTAAATACCACCAAAATTACCACTGCAAAAGTAAACAAACAAATTCCCACCACAATTAAAAAATACCACAATCATTAAAAATGACCACAAAAATACCTCGCTTTTTAAAAATACCGCCTAAAATCCCATATGCATTTAAAAAGCTCAAAAAAATCCCAATTATTTTGAGAAAAAAATTCCCAAATCCCAAGGCAATTAAAAAACACCACACTGAATTCCCACGCTAATTAAAAAATACCACTTACTTACTTACTTATCTGGCGCTTACAACCGAAGGTCGGTTTTAGCCTCGTATAAGAAATTGCGCCAGCCATTTCTATTTTGCGCTTGCTGGCGCCAGTTGGAAACACCAAGTGTAGTCAGGTTATCCAACACCTGATCCTTCCAACGAAGATGTGGGCGTCCTCTTCTGCGTTGACCACCACCGGGCACCGAATCGAATATTTTTTTCGCTGGAGCGTCGTTTTCCATTCGCTCAACATGACCTAGCCAGCAGAGCCGCTCGATTTTAATGCGCTTAACTATGTCTATGTCAGCGTACAGCTCATACAGCTCGTGGTTCCATCGAATTCGGTACTCACCATTGACGCAGATTGGACCGAAGATCTTACGAAGGATCTTTCTCTCGAAGGCTCCCAAAGTCTATTCATCAGAACTGCTCAACGTCCAAGTTTGTGCTGCATATAATAGGACGGGCATGATTAGTGACTTATAGAACGTGAGTTTTGTTCGTCGAGAGAGGACTCTGCTTCTCAATTGCCTACTCAGCCCAAAGTAACACCTGTTGGCAAGAGTTATCCTTCGCTTTATCTCAATACTGACATCGTTGAAAGAGTTTACGCTGGATCCCAGGTAGACGAAGTCCTTAACAACCTCGAAGGAGATGTTGTCAACAGTGACGTGGTTTCCAAGACGCTGGGACTGTTTATTTGTTGACACTAGGTATTTCGTCTTATCTGCGTTCACTACAAGACCCATTCGACTCGACTCTTTCGCTAACCTGGAGAATGCTGCACTGACTTCGCGCGTATTATGGCCAATGATATCGATATCATCAGCATATAAAAAATACCACTCTGAATTAAAAAATACCATAGGAATTCCCAACAAAAAAGATTCTCAAGGGCAATTAAAAATCACCACGAATGGGATTTTTCCCACATAACTGGCGACCTTGGAATAGTGGGAGCCTTACAATTCCGCCATGCTTATAAGGGATAAAGATTGAAATAAACAGCCTTATTCAATATATTTCCTTAAACAACCGTTCGACGCTTGTTTAGTTACGCACTGTTTAAGGCTTTACGCAGCCTCTATGCAACCTTGCTAACATTGTTATTCATAAAAATTTTTTCATTCTCTGCTTATTTTTGTAAGGTTTGTGTCTGAACTAAAGAAAATACCTACAAAAATTAAGAATTCCTATGGATTTGCAATGGCCGCCGCCTAAAAAAATGCTGCAAAGGGCGCATATGGAGCATGTCTTTGATATTAAACGAAAAGACAAACAAAAATCATGGTTGTATTTACGCAACCTTTAAACGCCAATTTCGGTTCAACGTGTTAGATTTGAATGGAGATCAAACAAACATACTTACAAACAAAAAATACGTTTTATTAACACATATCAACAAAAATTTTTTTCATTCCCATAGATGTTATTTGAAAAAAAATAAAAATAAAATTAATAAAAAAATAATAATAATAATAATAATAATAACTGAAAAAAATGCAACAATGGCTACTCAGCTACTTAATTTCCATTTAAACCGGAAACCAAAACAAAATGAATCTCACGTTTTTGTTTTACATTTTTATGTTTGCTTTTTTCATTAAAATGAAAATTCCATTTTCATTAGCATTTTCCATTTTTCACATTAAGCCATTTTTCACTTTCCACTCATAAACTATTGCACCCATACGCGAGCCAACCAGAAGTCAAGTAAGTGCCACACTATACCACGTTAGTTACCTCCACATCCAGCATTTTTGTGCTACAGTGTAACTACGTGTTAAAAAAAAAACAAAAACAAGTGGTAACAAAGAGAACAAAACAAAAAAAAAAAAAAATGACGCCATTTTCTTTGGGAACTTATTTTTCGGAATAATAATAATTCACGCCTTTTTAATTACATGTCGCACAGATGTCCTCGACGACTGCTGCTGCAGCGCGCACAGAATCTCTGCAACTACAACAGTTGCATGCATTTCGAAGGTTGCCAACTAGTGTGGGTGTGTGTAGTTATAGTTGGCAGTACTATGTAGGTGTTAGCGTTGGTTCTGTTGTTCTGTACTGGTTCTTTGTCTAGGGCCATCAAAGGGTTTGTCATCATGTTGGTTGGTACAAAAAAAAAAAAAGTAGAGAATGTCATGCCAACCATTCTTATGAAATGTTATTATATTATTCAGCTTACTTCAGTTTCATTCGTACATACATGTTACGTGGTAGCGGTGTCTGGTCAAAAGCCTGAAATGACATAATATTCGGTTTTTTACACAGAAAAAAAAGAGTAGAACTTTTACCTAAAAATGTAGTCAATTCAGCTAAAGTAATCCGGTGATTTTCAGTCAACGAATTTGATTAGGTGCGCTACCAATTTCTAAATGTTAATTATATGCAATTATATTGGGTAGTTTAACTGCGAGAGTAGCTAAAAAAACCTAAATATTTAGGTGTACCTTCAACCATAAAATAGATAAGACACATAATTTATTAGAAGAATTAGCTAATTTTTTTTAAACTATGACCACTTCAGATTAGGCAAGCCACCTACTAAGTGTAGAAAAATCATCTAATTATTTAGATAGAATTCCCACTTAAGAGTGGGAATGCCGTGCAAAAAATATGCAAAAAATTTGTTTTTTGTTTTGCAATTTCTATTTTGAAGTGAAACTTTCCTTCGGTGACTTTACTTCATTTCGTCACATGATTGAGAAGGAAGATTTGTTTTATAGTAGATATGAGAGAGATATATACATTGTATAAATGACTGAAAAATTTCTTTGCCACCGCTGAGATTCGAACCTCTGATCTCAAGATTTCAACAACCAACGCCTTATCTATTGAGCTAAACTTCCAATACAAGAATTTACGCTACATACCAATTAATCAAATTGCTGTAGATGCCCATAATTTAAGAGTTGTGGACCTCATATTTTTATATACATTTTGTTCACAAATTATCAAACGGCGTAACAGCACAGCGGTAAAGCGTTTGACTTGAACGCCAGCGGCCCGAGTTCAAATCTCGCAATGAGGCTTTACTTTTTGTAAAGTTTTCTCACTTTGTTTTTATTTATGTTTTTTATAGGAGAGCGCTGTGCTCTTTACTTTTGCGTTTTGCAAAATTTTAGTTGAATTAACTAATTTGAATTAGGTGAATTACCTAATGCACGATTGTTAAATTAACTGTGTAAGTAGAAAAGTTGTTGAAAAGATTAGGTGAAATAGAAACTTTCACATTAGCTAAACTAGTTTAGGTAATAAATCAATTCTTTTATTTTCTGTGTATAACATTTCCATACATTTACTTTATTTTATGTTAATTGCGCTCATGTGGCACGTTGGCTTTGTCGTTGTTGTGATATTGTTGTTGTAGCATGTTATTACATAGCATTGCATCGTTGTCTAGTGGACTAAGTTGTATTTATCTTGCTGACTTAGCTATAAATTATTTGAACTAGTATTTTAAGATAGTTCTTATATAAGCGGATAAAAAGGGTACTTTAATTAAATTTTCAAAATTTGTTTTTTTTTTAAGGTTGTCATATGAAGCTGGCTAATTATTTTAAGCATGATGCAATCCAGTGTGTTAGTAACGAGTATATATTTTTGTGTAAATCATAATTTTTACAGCAAAATATTTCGAAAGACTATCATTTACCCGATGCATTTACAGATTATTTTGATAACTTTGTCACTTCGATTGTGACTCCCATAAGGAGGCCTATTTCAATAATATATATTTCTTAGTATATATATATATTATTGATCAGCATCACCACTTGACTCAATTTTACCATGTCCGTCTATCTATCTGTCTAAAAAATGCAGTTCATACATGAAAATGTGCAAAATTGGATGAAAAGGACGCCTTCCTTGTCCAATAAGACTATAAAAACGCACACTCTAAATATAAAATTTGTCAAAATCAAATGAAATTAAGGCCTACTTTCCGACGATCCTCTCTGGTCGTCAATCGCAGAGAACACGTCCAGAATGAAACGATTGCGACTGATGATTCTGTGTTGCTTTTATTTAATATTTTTTATTTATGTTTTCTATTTCATTTCAATGTATTGGTCTCTTCAATTGTGTGAATACAACCCACACACAAAGAAGAAATGTCAAGACATAATAAAAACTAAGGAAATGGCTTTGAACAAATCGAATTTATAGCAAAAATATGGCAACATTAATAGCACACAGAGAGAAAATCGTCGGTCGCAAGAGAAAAAATAGAATAGATTCTAATTGTGCGATATATCATTGCGGCTGCCGACCTGCGATTGCATTCTGGACGTGTTCATACATTTTCGTGCATTCTATTGCCTTGCGATGTCGTCAATCGCAACGATTTTTGATTCTATTCCGGCTCTTAAAGTCTATAAAATAGCAAATCCTTAATAAATTTCTCAAAAATTAATGTATTGACTTAATGCCTTACACACAAGTTTTAATATTTATAACAGACAATGAAACTGAAATTTGGAAAAAGTTATTGCTAAACATGCCATTCCACCATGCAAAGTGATGTCATCAAAATAGTTAAATCTTTTCGAAATTCTATAAAAATTTAACTAAGACCTTGAAATTTTGGACACGAGCTTAGATTCCCAATTCGCGCTTAAAAGATCTGTACCAAGGAGAACACCTCAGGGAGGAGTTCTCTCGCCTCTACTCTGGAACCTAGTGGTAAATGAACTACTGGGTAAACTAGAACGAGAGGGGTGCAGGGTGATAGCCTACGCCGACGATGTTGCTATCGTCACCTCAGGTAAATATGTGTCCACCCTCCGAGATATTATGCAAAATTGTCTTAACACTCTCGCAAACTGGGTTACCGGCTGTGGACTTAGCGTTAACCCCGATAAAACCGAGTAAGTGATCTTTACCAGACAACACAACTTGCCCACTATCAGTCCTCCAAAACTGGAAAATACAAGACTAAACTTCTCAGAACAAGCAAAATACCTGGGTCTCATTTTAGATAGGAAACTAAATTGGAAACCCAACCTGCTCGAGAGAGCCAAAAAAGCCAATATAGCCCTATACACACGTAAGAAAACAGTGGGTAGCAAATGGGGACTACAACCTACGGTAACTCACTGGCTATATACAGCTGTTATTAGGCCAATATTGTTATACGGTGCTATAGTCTGGTGGCCAGCACTAAGCAAACAAACACACCTCGATATACTTCGCAAAGTTCAACGGTCAGCAGAGCTGTGCATCAGTGGAGCGCTAAGAACCACTCCTACTGACGCACTCGATACTATGCTCCATCTAACTCCACTAGATATCCTAACAAAACGAATAGCTGCAAACACAGCGATCCGTCTAGAAGCCATTTCCCAATGGAAAGAGGGCACAATAGGACACTCTGACACCAGGAAACTCACTCCTCAAATACCCAAGAACATAGACTACATCACTCAAAAACTTTTATTCCACAAAAAGTTTGATGTATCAACCCCCTCCAGATAGGAATGGGAGATTGGAAGCCCCCCCCTAAACACTGCCACTAGAATCTACACTGATGGATCAAAACTAGATGGCAAAGTAGGGGGAGGAGTCTACTCTGAATTCCTAAACATTAACCATGCCTTTAGGCTCCCCGACCACTGCAGTGTCTTCCAAGCGGAAGTCACTGCCATACATGAAGCAGTTACTTGGCTTCAGATGAACGAAATATTAGCAAAAGATATTTGCATTCTATCTGATAGTCAAGCCGCTTTGAAAGCCCTAGAATCTGTTGAAATAACATCAAAAACAGTCCTAAGTTGCCGCAGATCTCTAAATGAGATGGCAGAGCATATCAATATATTCCTATGCTGGATCCCCGGACATAGAGACTTCCAAGGTAACTGCAAAGCAGACGAACTCGCTAGAAACGGTACCATCAAACCCCTATCGACAGATAAGGAACAAATTGGAATACCTCTCGCAACATGTAAGCTACTGATAAATGAGCTATCCCTTGAAAACACCAACATCAGGTGGTCAACGGGTAGTACATGCAGTATAACGCGTCAAGTTTGGCCAACACTGAACTTAAGACGCTCAAAAGAACTAATATCCCTTAATAGGGACCAAATAAATATCGTAATAGGCGTTCTAACAGGACACTGCCTGATTGGAAACCATGCCCGAAGACTGAATATTCCCCATAACGACTTCTGCAGAAGTTGCAGAGATGAGGAGGAGGTTGAATCCACAACACACCTTCTCTGCACATGCCCAGCGCTGGCCAGAAAGCGCTATCTCTTCCTAGGTAACTGGTTCTACAGTGACCTAGACGAACTCTCAAAAACTTCGGTCTACAAATTCTTGACTTAATCAAATATACCGAATGCCTTTCCCAGTTTGGAAAGATGTGTTTTAGGTGTGTCTTAATTTTTGTCCTAATACATATTCTTTTTAGGACACATAGTCCTTTTCCGGAGGTTGTTGTTGTTGTTGGTGTTGGTGTTTTTGTTGATTTTGATTTTGATTTTGTTTTTGATTTTGATTTTGATTTTGATTTTGATTTTGATTTTGATTTTGATTTTAATTTTGATTTTGATTTTGATTTTGATTTTGATTTTGATTTTGATTTTGATTTTGATTTTGATTTTGATTTTGATTTTGATTTTGATTTTGATTTTGATTTTGATTTTGATTTTGATTTTGATTTTGATTTTGATTTTGATTTTGATTTTGATTTTGATTTTGATTTTGATTTTGATTTTGATTTTGATTTTGATTTTGATTTTGATTTTGATTTTGATTTTGATTTTGATTTTGATTTTGATTTTGATTTTGATTTTGATTTTGATTTTGATTTTGATTTTGATTTTGATTTTGATTTTGATTTTGATTTTGATTTTGATTTTGATTTTGATTTTGATTTTGATTTTGATTTTGATTTTGATTTTGATTTTGATTTTGATTTTGATTTTGATTTTGATTTTGATTTTGATTTTGATTTTGATTTTGATTTTGATTTTGATTTTGATTTTGATTTTGATTTTGATTTTGATTTTGATTTTGATTTTGATTTGATTTTGATTTTGATTTTGATTTTGATTTTGATTTTGATTTTGATTTTGATTTTGATTTTGATTTTGATTTTGATTTTGATTTTGATTTTGATTTTGATTTTGATTTTGATTTTGATTTTGATTTTGATTTTGATGTTTGTTGGTGTAAGTGATGGAGTAGGTGCTGGTGTTGGTGTTGTTGCCTTTTCTATTGCTTTTTTTTATTGGCTTCTCCATTGGTTGTGCTTTTCTTTGGGGCATTAACTTTGCCATAGCTACACTGAAAACAAAAAGTTAGCTTAAAATTAAACACAATGTGTTCACAAAATGTGTTGTTAATTTGACTTTTTTTTCATATGTTTTTCAAAATTTTTAAATACATTTGCTCTTACTTTGACGAAATTTGTTGCAAGCTATTTTTTAAACACAAATATCGTCAAATTAATAACAATTGTCGTCATTTTTAAAACATTTTTTTTTCAGTGTACGTGCAATTAATCTAGCAAAAGTGATGTTTATGCATCACTTGACGCGGTTCCATGAGGGGCCATAAATTTTTTTGTATTTTCATCATGTGCCCGAAGATCTCACTTTCATTTTCGTTCCTTCAAATTTACCGTTACGATAGTAGTCACAGTGTTAAAATTCCATACAACGTTTTTTCGTGGTTGTAGCATTTTTTCTGCATGATGTGGTTGCCACCCTGAAATCATGACGATCAGAATGTTTTTTGTAACTTAGTTATGAGGCGTAATAACACATCTATGCTGCCGTGAAACAAAATTTACCGTGGTACGTCTCCTGAGTGAGTAATAATTCCATGCAAAGATATTAAATTTCTGTTACAAGAGCTGCTATATTCACGACCTGACGACGTCAGAAATTTATTTTATTTTTGTCGTAATGCCAAGCATAAATCCCTCATTTTCTGTTTTAAACATTTATCGTAGCTTATATACTCACCGAGTAAAAATTCAATGCAACGCCGCTGCATGATTGTTGCATTGTCGATCTTGGAACGGCTCTCTCTGTGTCCCCATGACGTCAGAAAATTTTTGCCTAATTTTGTTGTGAGGGCTTGGAACAATCCGAACAGTTGAAACTAATACTCAGCGAGTAATAATTCCATGTAACAAATTTTCAGTTGCGTTTCTTAAGCAGCTCACAATGCGTCCCGATGACGTCTTGAATTTTTTCGTTTTTTTTTTAATAATGAAGTCAAAGACTTAACCTTTACGGTTGTATCAATTTTTTAACCATAGCTCGAAACCAGCGAGTAACAATTCAATGCATCGCCGATGAATTTTGAAAAAATGCCTTTTTCAATTTTTTGGAAACCTGCGCGGTAAAACGTAACTTCATCACGTCAAAAACAAGCACATAGTAAAACTTCAAACTTAAGGTTGATACTTTCTACCATAGTTGTCTTTTCAAACAACAATCGCCACCTATGCGTCAAGTTGGGTACTTCTGCGACCACATTAAGCTTGTGATATTATGAACCCTATGAACCCTAAATGGTAATTTAAACAGGACCAACATTGTATGCACAACCTTGCGGCCTCGGTGGTCGAGTAGGTAGCGTGCTCGACTGCTACCCCAGATGTCCCGGGTTCGATTCCCGGCCAGGCCATGGTCCTACGTTTTAAACCTTTGCAATTTTCTATCCTCATTTCTAATCAACTGAAATTAAAAATTCATCAATTAATACGACTTGAAGTTGTAGTTGATGGTAGAGAAGTTTGTGGATGAGATTGCCTTATAACTTGAATTGACTACTGAGGTAAAGGCATAACACTTGCCTCTGATTCAAATTCACATGTTTCTTTGGCTTTCCACCACGCTTAGAACATCCTACACGTGTTTCACTTGATTGACCTTTCCTATCACCCCATTTCGAACCAAGGCAGACTTGACTGAAGGTATTCCACCTGAAATCTTTGGTTCAAAGCTAAAAAAAAAATATAATTTATTTTGGAT
Organism: Pherbina coryleti; assembly: GCA_943735915.1. NCBI lineage: Eukaryota > Metazoa > Arthropoda > Insecta > Diptera > Sciomyzidae > Pherbina > Pherbina coryleti. Next base: position 20,032,743 of record OX030948.1, read on the forward strand.
ATTCCACGTGAAATGCCCCTAATGTGAAAACTTTCAGTTTATCTTATAAAAGGTTTAGTTTATCTTGTATATCAACAAGAGGTGTAGGCTTGCAAAGGCATGTTATTTTACAGTTAGTCGCTTGACAGTTTTTAAATATGTTGTAATTTGTAAAAATACTCCGTGTATTTACTTTATAACTCAATAAAAAAATTTAAATATTTTCAATAAATTGTTTCTTAAATTTAAATAATAAATCCTACACCTCTTTTTGGTACAGCCTTTATATCTCACTCTATAAAACTTCAAATTACTAAATCAAATTAGAAAAATTATCTGTTCACCACACTCACCACTATTTACATTCATTTCATGATAGAAAAAAATGGTTTACTTATTTATGTTATTAAAATTACTTTTGAAAAGAAAACGATTCCCATTAAAATACAAAAACCCCAAAAACCATTATATTATAAAAACTCTAAAATATTCGTACGTATTTTATGAAATCGTTTACAATATTGAAACATTAAAATCCAAAAAAAATCACATTAGAAGCCTGTGCGTTTATCTCTCAAATAGAAGGCAATTTAATCAATTACCCAAAAAATAAAAAAAAAATAAAAAAAAAAAATGCAACGCTGGAGTGCTCTTAAAATCTAATCCCCGCAATTTATGAGCGTAAAATATTTTCACAACATGCCGTGTACACTAGAAAAACAACGGATTCAAATAGAAAAAAAGAACCTCTCTACGTTTTCATCCAATGAAACACAACAAAAAAAAAAAAAATTAAACCGTAAATAATCGAATTCTCAAAGCCTCAAAGAAAGGGCACTTTCATGCCTAAAAAAAAATGCCGAGTCATAAAAATTCATCGATTGCAATGTATCCAAAAAGGAATAGCAGTGAAAGGTGTGGGCAAGGCTAGAGAGTGTTTACTTCCATTTCCGCGTGTGCCATAAATTTGAATAGAAAAATGTGAAAATGCCTATGTTGTTTGCAGCTGCGTCAAAATATGTGTGTGTGTTTGTGTGTTAGAGTGGGTTTGTTTGTACGTGAGCATTTTATTTGCAGGATTTATAAAATTACTTTAACCAAGTGTTTTCGATATCGTTTTACCAACCTTTGTGAGTGCGTGTGTTGGAACTGAGCTTCTTAGAATATGACACACTTTGGCTTAACCTTAATATTTGCAGTCGAAACGTGCACTAATTCACACTCACACATACATACCTTTGAAAGGCACAGATGTGTGCCTCCAATAAACGCCTTGCCATCCCGTAGAATTTGTAATCAAATCTTAGCATGCCATCAACTGATGGTGATAAATTTTCGCATTGTGTGCAGATCCTTCAATCACATCACACACTCCTACTCACACACAAACACTCTCACACATGCACACACACTCTCAAACACAAACACACCCATTCCATACACATAAACATGCATGCATTTAATCTACTTTAATTTGTGGTGAATCCTTGCTGCGACGCTGCCGGAAATCAAACTAAAACCTTCAACACAAATACTAGCGCAAATAAATCATAGCTTAAATTTTGTAAAATTTTCAATGCTGGTGCAAATATTTACGAGAATTTCTAAAACATAAGGGCTTGACAGTTATTCACACAGCCACACTCTCTTACACATACACACACATACACGGGAGCTTAGAGTATTTTCAACCATCTATGTATGTGTGTGTTTTTTTAGTGTGCGCTGCACTTTCATGATGATTGATGTGTTTGCTGAATGGTGAATCGGCAGCGGAAGTGAAATCGCTGTGCCTTGCTGAAAATAACGGCAGTGCATGGAGCGCTGTTAAAATTAATTTAAGGAAAACGCAAAACCGTTACATCAAGAGAAGCACAAAAAAAAATTCAGATTTTTAATTACATAAACTTGCTTGAAAGTATACCGCAAACGAAAAATTTAATCAAAGTGCCAAAGGCAGTAAAAAGTTAATCGCTCTAAAATATAATTTTCTTTTGCACAATTAATGGACTCGCGTAGAAGGAACAAATTTTATTTTGAACCCCAAGAAAATTAAATTTTTTGATGAAGCAATCAAATTTTTTCAAATATTTCGTCTTTGAAATACGACTTGCTCTTTAAATTAATCCTGATCTTGATCTCAACCTGCCTCTTGGTATTTTTGGTATTTATTATTTATATTTGGTATTTATTTTTCATTTGCAACTCCCTTTGAATTTGTATTTGCATTTGCATTCGACTTTGAATTTGCATTAGCATTTACTTTTGCATTTTCATTTACACATGCCTTTGCATTTTCATTTTTATTTGCACTTTCATTTTCATTTGCAGTTGATTTTGCATTTCCATTTACATATGCCTTTGAATTTGAATTTAAATTTGTGTTTGCTCCTGTATTAAATGGAATTGAATGATCCATAGACTAAACTAAACTATTTGGATTTACATTTGCATTTTTATTTTTATTTAAATTTGCATATACAATTGTATATAAATCTGCATTTGCATTTGCTTTTTTTAAAAATTTGCATTGGCATTTTTAATTCCATTCACATTTACATATGCTCTTGTATTTTTATAAGCATTTGCACTTGCACTTACTATTAGCATTTAATTTTAATTATCATTGTCTTTAATTTTCATTTTTATTTGCACTTCCATTTGCATTTGCATTTGATTTTGCATATATATTTGTATTTGCCTTTGCTTTTAAATTTTAATTTGTATTTGCAGTTGCATTTGCATTTATATTTTTATTTTTATTTTAATTATTATTTTTATTTTATTTTATTTTATTATTATTTTTATTTTTATTTTAATTTTTATTTAAATTTGCATATACATTATTTGTATTTTTACTTGCACTTCCATTTGTGTTTGCATTTTTGTTTTTATTTAAATTTGCATACACAATTGTATATAAATCTGCATTTTCAATTTGCTTCTTTTTAGAATTTGTATTTGCATTTTCAATACTCTTTGCATTTACACCTGCACTTACATTTGAATAAGCATTTGCACTTGCATTTACTTCTGCATATCTATGTCCGCATACGTTTGCATTGAAATTTTCATTTGTTTATGCTCCTGCACTTGCATTGGCATGTATTTTTATTTGCAATTTCATTTGCATTTACATTTCTATTTGCATTTGCATGTTATTTCAATTTTCATTTACACTTGTATTTGAATTTCAATTTGCATTTGCATCAATATATGTATTTTTACTTACACTTAAATTTGCATTTGCATTTAATTTTAATTTTCATTGTCTTTCATTTTAATTTTTATTGGCACTTCCATTTGCATTTGCATTTGTTTTTGCATTTATATTTGCATTTATATTTGCATTTACCTTCGCATTTAAATTTTAATTTGTATTTGCATTTGCATTTTTATTTTTATTAAAATTTGCATATACATTTGTACAGTGGCGGATCTACATACGGGCTGAAAGGGCTTTTACCCCCCTCTCCCCTTGGAGAATTTTTTGTATGGGAAATAAATGAAAAAAAGTCCGAAAAGAAGTTCGTCCCCCACCCCTTGGAATATAAAACTGTAGTTTCAGCCACCCCTCTGACGAATCCTAGAATCGCCATTGCATTTGTATATAAAACTGCATTTGCTTTTTTTTAGAATTTGCATTTTCAATTTCATTTACATTTACATCTGCACTTGAGTTTGAATAAGTATTTGCACTTGCATTTTCTTCTACATATCTATTTGCGCATACGTTTGCATTGAAATTTTAATTTGTTTATGCACCTGCATTTATATTGGCAAATATTTTTATTTAAACTTCCATTTGCATTTGCATTTCTTATTGCATTTGCATTTTATTTGAATTTTCATTTACACTTGCATTTGAATTTATATTTGCATTTGTATTAATATATGTATTTTACTTGCACTTCCATTTGCATTTGCATTCAATTTTGCATTTCCATTTGCATTTGCCTTTGCATTTAAATTTTAATTTGTATTTCCATTTGCATTTTTATTATTATTTAAATTTTCATATATAATTGTATATAAGTCTGCATTTGCATTTGCTTCTTTTTAGAATTTGTATTTGCATTTTCAATACTATTTACATTCACACCAGCACTACATTTGCAAATTTAAAATTATTCCTTTTTCCTTTCCATTTCCTTGTTTTTTTTAATTTGCATTTTCAATTCCATTTCCATTTGCATCTGCACTTGCATTTGAATAAACATTTGCAACTTGCATTTTCTTTTGCATATTCATTTGCACATGCGTTTGCATTGAAATTTCTAGTTGTTTATGCACCTGTATTTGCATTGGCATGTACTTTTACTTGCACTTCCATTTGCATTTGCATTTTATTTTTATTTTCATTTACACTTGCATTTGAGTTTCAATTTTCATTTGCATTGGTATATATATTTTTACTTGCACTTTAATTTGCATTTGCCTTTGTGTTTGCATTTGCATTTAATTTTAATTTACATTGTTTTCCATTTTCATAGTTTTTAATTTTAAGTTTACTTGCACTTCTATTTGCATTTGCATTTAAGTTTGCATTTCTATTTGCAATTGCCTTTATATTTAAATTTTAATTTGTTTTTGCATTTGTATTTACATTTTTATTTTTATTTTTATTTTTAATTAAATTTGCGTATACATTTACAAATTGAAAATTTTTCCTTTTCCTTTTTCATTTCCTTTTTTTTTTAATTTGCATTTTCAATGCCATTTACATTTGCATCTGCACTTGCATTCCAAATAAATAAACATTAGCAATGAGTAAACATTTGCAACTTGCATTTACTTCTGTATATTCATTTGCACATGCATTTGCATTGAAATTTACATTTGTTTATGGACCTGCATTACTTTTACATTTCGATCAGCCTTGTATTAAATTTTTCATTTATTTTGTACCTGAATTTGCATTTACTTTTGCATTAGCAATTTCATTTTTATTTACATTTGGATATGCATTTGAATTTTAATTTGCATTTTCATTTGTATATGAATTTTAATTTGCACTTCCATTTGCATTTGCCTTTGTATTTGCATTTGCATTTAATTTTAATTTTCATTTGCACTTGAATTTGAATTTTTACTGGCATGTGCAGTCGTATACGCATTTTTATTTGCACTTCCATATTTAGTTGCATATTTGTTTGTAGTTGCATTCAATTTTCATTTGCAATTGCACTTGCATTTCAATTTCAATTCGCATTTGCATTCGTGTATGTATTTTAACTTGAACTTCCATTTGCTTTTGCATTTGAATTTACATTTCGATTTGAATTTGCTTCTGGATTTGTATTTTTATTTGCATTTGCTTTTGAATTTGCATTTTTGATTTCATTTGCAGTTGTGTTTGTATTTTCCTTTGCATTTGTATTTAATTTTCATTTTCATTCGCACTAGCGTTTGAATTTGCATTTGCATTTACACATAGCTTTGCGTTTAAATTTTCATTTGTATTTGCATTTGCATTTGGATTGACATTTTCATTCATTTGCAACAGCTTACTCATTAGCATACACATTTGCGTGTTGATTTGCATTTGTATGTTTATTATACTGGCATTTACATATGTATTTCCAGTTTCCTTTGCCCTTGTAAATGCATTTTAATTTCATTTTCATTTCCATTATTACTTTAATTTTTATTTGCATTTGCATTATTATTAAATTGATACTTGAATTTGCATTTGCCTTTAAATTTGCATTTGCATTTACATTCGCAATTTAATTTGCACTTGCATTTGAATTTTTATTTGCTTTCGCCTTTTTTATTTAAATTTGCAATTGCATCGTATTTGTATTTTCATTTTCATTTTCATTAAATTTTCATATTCATACCAATATTGAAGTGGATACTCATTTTCATTATGAGTATAATTTGTTTTATAGTTCACACACAACTTTTTAGAACATTTGATGGCTGAATGTTCCAATAAAAACAATCTCGACTTAGTTAAGAATAAATAAAAAAAAAAAAATTTTTCTTGTTACGTATTCAATGTATCTATTCATTTTAAAATAAAGCCAAAGTTTTAAAATCACCCCGAGCAGAACTTTTAAAGCTCTAGCAAATCCCATTCTCAAATATGCAACGCAAAGTGTTTTTTGTTTTTTTCTCCGCTTCACCAACAGTACGACAAGCGCTATTTTGCCAGTAATGGCCCAAGAAAGCAACAAGACCAGATTTGTTCAACTAAAACTCAAAGTCACATAAAATAAAATAAATATGCAACTCACAGTGATAAAACTTTCCGTTTCAATGATAAAACTTTTGCACTTTGTTGCTTCAAGTCAAATTGTTGACAATTGCGTTGAAGCACAAAATAAATGCCACTCATACGCAACAGCGACGACCCACTTGCGAGGCACACTGATCTTATGGCTATGCCGTACTTAATGCCACGCCCACCTTCAAAGACGTCACAGTGATAACGTTTTATGAATGTGCTACGCTTAAGTTTGCTGAAACTAGAACCAACAAATTGGAGAGAGGGTGCGAAAGTTTTTTAAAGCTATTCAAGTTGACGCGCTTTTTATCAACAGAGGCAGGCGTTGAAGTCATTAAAACCTGAATGTCTTACATTATTTAACTTTAGTACAAACGCAGCAATGCCACATACACACACCAACACAAACACCAACACAAACTATAGAAACTCCAACTCACTCACCTTGCAGCAGGCTTTGCTGTGGATGATGCAGCAAATATTGTGCCGCAAAACACAAAAGTCACAAAGACTTCAATTTTGTGCTTAACACGATGGGAAATAATTTCACCCAAAGTTGCCATTTTGCTAAAGACTTAAGTTGGCTTTATTGCTGTGTGCATGAGTGTGCGTTATACTATGAACTCTGTGTGCATGAGTTTGAATCGTACATTGCTAGTGTATTGCTTTGAAATTTACACTCAATAAAATTATATAATTTTTCTTAGAGATATAAATTTAATTTTTTAGTTTAAGAATATTAAACATATGTTTATGTATGTGCGGGAGTTTCTGACTGCTACCGGCTGTGTGTGCTTAGGAGGATTTAAAAAAAAAAAATTACTTGCTTTTAAGAACAATGCAAATATTCATGTATTCTCTTATCGTTCATAGACCAAGTAAATGCCTTGCCATTTTTTAAGCTTCTAGAAATTCCAGATATTTTACTAAATTTTTAGAATTTTGAGGACATTCTTTAAATTCACTGGAAGTAGATTGTTTTGAATTTAATATATTTTTGAAATTTTTTTTTAGCCCTTTCTTTGAAGTAATTGAATTGAACATCTTCATTTTTGCTTAAAAAAATTTTTTTTTTCTTTGATTTTAGAAAAATGTAAAGGAAGAAATGGGAGTTGAGCTCTGATGTAAGAGTCATATCTTATATATTAATACGATAACACAAAACTTGAACCCCCTTTTCTCAAGATATAGACAACACATTTTAATTAAACTTATATCAATTGAAAGGTCTGGTTTATACCAAGTGCAGAATATAATTTTTTTTCAGAATATAATTAAAATGTTTTGTAATTAAGACAGGTAAAAATTGGAAACTAAAAACACTTTTTTCCCCATATAAAAAAAAAAACAATAAATAGTGCCACACAATTTTGAGCAGAAGGCGAGAGAGAAAGAAAAGGCCTCAATACAGCTGTATCTTTTGCTCTTTCTTACTTGAGAGCAAAACAACAACAAAATACATAGCGACCCAGCTCTGTTAAACATCGTTGCTGTAGCGTACACGAGAAAGAGTAGAACACGAGATTGACTCAGACACTTTAACAGAGCTGTGTTGCATTGTTGGTGTTGCTTTTTCTTAATTTCTCTGTCTTCGATAGCCTCATGACAAACAGTGCATTGAACCCATACAAAATTGGAACATAAATAGAAGGAGTGCTCCTATGATAATGAAATTTTTTACGCTAGAGTAATTTAATGTAATTAAGAAAAACTGCAAAAATGGTTGAAATTGGTCAATTCCAAGGGGTACCTCCCCTGGACCTATATTAATTTTTTACATTATTTTGTATGGGAGGTACATACAAAAATTGAGCGATCTCAACAAAATTTGATCAATAGGTGGGTTCCTAGGGGTACCTCCCCTGGACCTATATTGATTTTTTACATTATTTTGTATGGGAGGTACATACAAAAATTGAGCAATCTTAACAAAATTTGTTCAAAAGGCTTAGCAATTAAACAAATAGAAGTGTACTAAAAATGGTTGAAATCGGTCGGTTCCTAGGGGTACCTCCCTTGGACCTATATTAATTTTTTACATGATTTTGTATGGGAGGTACATCTGTTACTCATAAATATTCCCATTTGTATTAATTAAAAAAATTATTTTTTAGGCAAATTTCATTTTATTTACAATAGAAAATAAAATGGGTAAGTTATTCTTATTAACAAAATGTGAAATAAAAAAGTTAAAAAATTAATGAGTGCATATGTACAAACAACCAAGAACTCATCTCGCTATTGACTTTCATCGCTATTGACTTCTTCGTTAGAATCACTACAAACAATATAAGGGTCATCAACTAATTGAATAAATTTCTCAACTTCTTCATCAATAATTATATTCAATTTTGATTTAATAGTTCTTTTTAATGCTAAGAGAGGCTCAGATGTCAGCAACAATATTTTCATTAAATCTGTATTAGACTTAATCCTCGAGCATTTACGAGTATGGTTAAGTCGATTTTTTTCTAAATTCTTTGTGCCTTGCTTCCAATGCCTCTTCAGACAGTGTTCCGATTGGTAAGGAAAATGCTGAAATGACTTCACATCCATGTACGAGAACTTTATGAACACTGCTCGGCATATAATACCAGCCATATAAATTTATATACAACTGCCTAGTTTCTTCTAAGAACAATTTGAAGTTATCCAGATGTATGGGTTCGAAATCCATTAAACAAAAACTTTTTCAATTAAATTAATGTTGCTGATTCACCGCCACATCCCTGTTGACAATGGCAAACTTCAGAGAGTTGAATCATTTGAGAGGCGGAAATGGCTTCTATTTTTATTTTTAAAGAAGAAAGGGAGTTTGTACCCCCGAAACCCCCAATCAACAAAGTTGGTAATTCTACTGAAATTATACCGTTTTGAATACATATTCCTAGAAGTATGCACTACTTTTTAATATTATTTTTAATTGCACTTTTATATATGAACTAGCTGAAATACCCTGTGTTACTAAAATTATTTTGTTATCTACTATAATTTTCTTTTTATAAGGTGTAGATAATATTTTGGAAATCAAAAGTTAATGCTTCAAATAAAATTAAAAATATGTTTCGTCAAAAACAAAAAGTTCTTTTTTGTAATTACCTTTTGAATTTTCCTAAATTTTGAATATTTTTCCATATAAAATTGAGCATTTTTCGCAAAAACTCACTTTTTTAAATCTGCATAACTTTCTTGTTTATGAAAAGGAGCAGATAATATTTTGGAAATAGGAAGTCAATACTTCAAACAAAATAACAAAAAAGTTTCGTTAAAATCAAAGAATACTTTTTTTTTTGCAATTTTCTCTTGAATTTTGTTCAATTTTGAGAAATTTTCCATACAAAATTGAGCATTTTTCGCAAAAAGTCACTTTTTAAAATCTACATAACTTTCTTGTTTATAAAAAGGGGAAGATAATATTTTGAAAATCAAAAGTTTATACTCAAAATAAAATTACAAAAAAGTTTCGCTAAAATCAAACAATCCTTTTTTTTTATATAGCTTATCAAAACTTGCAAATTTTTGAGTTTTTAGGTGTTTTTTTTTTAAGGTAAAGAAAATTTTTTTTACAAAAAATATATACTAAACAAAATTACTTTTAGAACCAAGATACATTTTAAAATATTTCTCTTTACTGCTTTTTAGAAAAAACATGCTGTATTTTCTTAAAAGTTAACTCAATTTTAAATTACTTGATTTTGTTAAAAGAACAGGTTGTTGTATAAAATAATCGCATTTGTTTATTATTAAAGATATCGTAAAAAATCTTTAAAATTTTATAGAACCAAATAATATAGATATATGTAAGTTGCATACTTTTTTTAAAAAAAAAAAAACAATTTTTTTTTTTATTTTCGTACCATTTCGATGCAGTGTGCGTCATGTCAACTATTCTCGTTTTTAACAAAAAATGCTTTAAGCCTGGTAGATTTTCAGATCATAAATAGAGCCAGGAAAAGAGCTGGTTCTAATTTTTGTTATTGGTTTGTGAATAAAATAGAGCCGCGCTCTAGATCAACGACCACGGCAATGCAGCTATTGTCTCTCAGTGAACTCTTTAAAGTAACCAGAATGCACCAAATGCAAAAGCAAAAAAAAAAACAAAGTTAAAATATAAAAAAAAATAAAAATTAAATTAAAATTAAAATGAGGACAAGAATTAGAATAAGGATTATAACAAGGATTAGAAAAGGATGGAAGTCAAGGACTGAGACAAGGATAAGGACAAATATTGGGACATAGCTAAAACAATGTTTAGGACAAGATAGGGAAGAGTATAAGAACAAGAAATAGAACAAAGATTTTAAAGCAATAAGAACAAAGCTTTAGAAAGGAAATGGGATAAGGATAAGTTCAGGAATTTGGACATGTATTAAAACAAGAGCTTGGACTGGAAGTAGATCAATTATTCGAAAAAATATAAAAATAAGAATATGAATGAAGACAAGTTTTGGAACTAATGAAGAGATAGGGACAAGAATAAAGATAAGAATAAAGATACACTGTCACTTCAAAACCTGCCTATGTGCCCACGATACAGCCAACTTATTTTCAACTTTACCAAGCGTCTTTCAATAAAAATAAAAAAACAACAGAAAAATCTATATTGGTATGGTCGAATTTCGACCACAGGCGGTACTAGTTTCAATAAATTTAATTTTGTATTAAAACTAAGAAATTTAAAAGAATACGCTTAATCAAAGCGACGATGAAAAAAAAAATAGTAGAGTCATAGGACTGCCCTACGCCACAGCGTGACATTGATGTGATGCTGCACTCTTAAGTCACACATTGACATTCAGCAACGCATCTACATACGCATATACCTACACATAGACTTTCTTAAAGCCCTTACCAACCGTAGAGCCACACCCAAAAATTCTTTCTTTACCATTAGAAGAATTTATGCACGTTTTTTGTGTTTTTTTTTTGTTTTTTTTTTTTACTCTTATTGTCTTCATATCCTAGGTGGGTAGATAGATGATATAAAAAATGACAGTAAACGAATCGTAACGAAATGCTGAAAATAAGTTTGGCCACTGAGCCAACTCCAACAAACACACAGCCACGCACACAAACTCGTACAAACACTAAAACATGCATGTCCAAGTTGAGTTGACTTTTGTGTGGCAGAGCGTTTGGGCGGTGATGGAACACCGACGAGCGAGTCCTTTTTCTTACTTCATTTTCATTTCATTTCATTTCATCTCATCGCCTGGCAATTTTTGTCTGTCATTTTGACGATGATTATTTTCACATGATTTGGAATTCTATTCAGGTAGAATTTTTGTCGAGATTGCAAAAATAAAGTGAGTCCTCATGGCCTGGCTTGACTTGGCATGGCATGGTATTGCCTAGTGAGTCTAGTACTAAGCTGACCTGTACTGAAATGGATTGCTCGGTGTAAATGCGAGGCTAACTCAAAGTAAGCAGCTTGATTGAGGTGGCTGGTGTAGAGGTGGTGGGGCGGAAGTTGCAAAGTTTGGCATTGGCGCAGAATAAGAAATGGTTAAAATATGAAATTCGAACAGTTGAATAAAAACACTAAATGTTCTTTATTTGTTGGCAGTCAAGAGTGTGTGTGTGTATGTGTGTATGTGTGAGTGAGTGAGTGATTTTGCCTTTATATACATATATAGAATAGTTCATAATAGTTCATGCAGCTCAAAGCGTCTTATTCATCTCAATCAAAGCGACATTAAGCGATAGACGACAGTCGACAGTCAAAAGCACGCGAGACATACATACAGACAACGAGCCAAGACACAGATAGCTGACTGGGCAGCAGCAACAGCATTAATATGAAGTGGATTCGTTTCTATGCTATAATAAGTTGCACAACGTCGCAATCGTAGTTGTTGCTGTTATTTTCCTTGTTGTTTTCAGCCATTCGAGCTCAAGCTGAAGCTCAGGAAATAATGAACGACAATTGCTGCATTTTAAACTTAAACTGTTGTGCATGTTGCAGAGAGAGCGCAGAGCAACGTCATCTACATCGCCAACAACAACATCATCACCATCATCATCATCATCATTGTCATCATTGTCATTATCCATCGTGTGAGCTGGAAAACGTTCGTGTGATTATCATTATCAAGAGCAGGAAGCAAGAAGGCAGCAACATAGCTGCAGCTATGATGGCCATGGTCATCACCCGTCATTTGTTCCAACATAAAGGTGCTCCATTATGGGAACATGGTGTCAGGAAACGACTTGTCATTACCATTGGTTGCAGTTACTTTCAACGAAAATAACAGCAAGAACAACAACAAAAACAACAACAACAACAACTACAGCAAGCAGACAAGCAATAACTAAATAATAGACCATAGTAGTCACTAACTAGCTGAATTTATGTTGGAGTTCACAATTTTTGGAACATGTTGAGGAAATATTTTTTTTTTTCAAGATATTCAGCAATTAAAAAGTTGTTTGAATATTATTGTTCTCAACCCATTACTCCCCGAAACATTTTATTCGTTTAAATGGAATTAAATTAGAAGAAACTCTGCACTTTAATTTAATTTAAGCAAAGTTTTTACTTACACAGTACAACAAAATTAACAAAAATAAAAAATCACAAAAATTCTGATTAGTTATCCAAACAATGGGTTATACCAAGTGCAAGTGCTCCGAAGCGAACAAAGACACAATAATCGACTGGAAAGGTTTTGGGGAGTTTTTTTGTGGGACTCTCACAGCATATTATTCATCGACTAGTTATCTTGAAAAAAGAAAAACAATACCAGGCTATTACTAAGCAGCGTTATTGGACCGTTTCAACGATGCACTCAGTTGACAATTCACATTTTATTTGCAAGACAACGCATATCTTACAAGTCATTAAAAGCAATGGCAAAATTCAACAAATTATGCTTTGAAGTGCTCCTCATACACCGGATTCTTCAAATATAGCCTCCAACGACTTTTATTTTTACCCATTTTCAAAAGGAAGCTCACGGGAAAATGGACATTTACATCGAATGAAGAAGTTGATTTGTCTTTTTTTTTATAAAGAGTTCGATAAACGGTTCTTAAGAAAAGTTATCGAAATGTTGACAGATCGCTGGAGTAAGTGTAACGAGAAAGTTGTTGTCTATATCGTGGATACTAGATATTTCATATTACAGGCAAAAATATAAAATTACGCCGCACTCCACCTTATCTGAAGCATTTTTGAAAGAAAATTTCGATAAAATTTTTTTTACCAAACGTAGGAGTCACACATTTAAGTTCTTCTTCATATCTCCGGCATTTACAGTCCTATATTGAAGAATGATATATCAATGTTCTTGTTTTGAGGAGTCCTAGGTTATTGCTATCACAGTAAAACTATTTAAAAAATTTTTAAGAAAGAGCTTTTAAAGTGGGAGAACTTTTGTTAAAAAACTCACTTTAATTACACTACTCCACAAATTTACGAAAACTTTCACCACATCGAATTGCGATAACATTTTCTATAGTAAAATTTTCCATAGAATCCATATATCGTAATGATTTTTTTTGATTGGACCCAATTTTTTAAATAAATGGCAAAATTAAAAAAATCCACTATTGGGAACACATACTTCACATAAATGCTTGTAAAAACTGACATGTTCAGTCAATGAAATTTAATTTAATTGCGTGTAGGAGAGTCAGATAAAAATTTTAAGGTATAATATGTGCGAATAGCATCAGTTATATAGATGTTATGATCGAAAACAGGTGAAAAAAAACCCTTTTTTAGTTTTTTATAAACATATTTTATGTTTGAAGCCCTACATCTCGGAATAATTATATCGGAGAGAAAAAGTTAGCCCTCTTATGTGATAGAGAATTTTATTACAAAAAGTTCAAGTATATGCATGTTTAAAGAAAAGTCATAATTCACAAACTTTTTTAACATCAATGCAAAAACCATTTTTTTGTCAAAAAAATATTTTATTGCAGTTAAATTAACAATGATTTGTTTTTCATCACTAGGTAAAAATTGGTCGCTGAATCCGAATCTGATGTCAGAATTTGAAAATTATATTTTAACAATAGGGTTGTAGTAGTGTTTTTTTATTAAGGGGGACTATATAGGCCGAAAAAAAGGTATTGTTTGTGAATTTTTTTAAGGAAACCTAAGGGATATTTTTAAATGAGGTTTTTTATACCTTAAAATATACACATTCAAGAGTACGTTTAGTTTTGTTTTTTTTTAATTTATATTAAGATAGATACAGCATTTTTTCTAGAGCGCTCTGAAAAAAAAGGTGAAATGCGGTGACCAAGATTACTCCTCCTAAATTCATCTGAAACAAAAAAATTAATAATACTATTAAACTAGATATTTAAAGCTCGTACTTGTCATAGCCTATTTTGAAAATATTGATTTTTCACAAATGGCGTGCTTCCGAAAATTGAAATTTAAAATTTTCTTTCAAAAAAACTTCAGATTAGATGGTGTGTGACGTACTTTTTTTGATACGATCTAGTGGACATATATACATCCTACATCCTTGTCCCTGTCCTTTCCCCTATATTTGTCCTTATAATTGTTCTACTTTTTTCAAAGTCTTGTTTTAATCCATATCTAATTTAATCCTTATCATTTTTCTAATTCCTGCCCTTATCTTTATCCAAATCTTATTTCTGGTCTTTATTTTTAATATATATAAAAACATAAATTGGCCCTTTTTATTTTTATTTTTGTAAGGCCAAGCATAAGGTCAAGCGTAATTGTTTCATTTTTGTTTTATTCATTTCATTATGCAACGCCGCACAGTGGTTGAATCCCCATACAAAAAGTGTCAATATATAGAAGGATTCGTCGTAGACCAATAAAATTTTACACACGAGTTGAAATTGATTATATAAGACAACAGTCTAAACTATTTTTAAATTCGCCCACAACCACGCCTACCTCCCATATAAGACAATAATTTAAAACTCAAAATTTTTTGTTATTGAGCGTATATAAAAGCCACTTGCTCACAACTCTTAGAATAAAATCAGTAAGAAATAATCATCGACTGGGCCGAAGTTGAAATACCCCCACGGCCGAACCAACTATATTCAAAGTTTTAAGTAGCCCATAAAATATTTTTGGGAGGTAGGCGTGGTTTTCATCTGATTTTGTTGAAATTCATACTCAGAGTGCATATTAAACATTAAAGCTTAAAGTCCATATATTTACTTTTGTGGAATTCCAAGAGATTTGACCGTTTTGATAAAGTTACTTTGTATGGGAGGTAAGCATGGATTTCATCCGATCTGGCTCCATTTTGAACTTGATGTTTATTTTTAGATACAAGCTTAAATATCGAATTTCGTGATGATAGCTTGAAAATTACGCCTGTAATCGTGATCCAAGACAGACGGACATGGCTAAATTGACTCGGGTGCTGATACTGATCAAGAATATATTTATTTTTCTATAATCACCACGCCTCCTTATGGGCGTTACAAAAGGAGTGACAAAATTACTGGTTTATTTTATTCTAAGATAACATTTCTTTGATATTTATAAAAAAATAAAAAAAACGAAATGGAGTAAGCCTTACGCCTTTAACAACCAATTATTTCTGATTGTAAGAGAGATACCAGCAAAATCTTAAAAAAATTTAAGAGTATACTTTTTGGCACTGTGATAAAACGTGAGCAAGTCATGTTGGATAGTTGGCTTGTATATCGTAAGTATGCTTTAATCTTTAATTACACGGTGTAACAGTGAAAATAAACTCGGCTCGAGACATAGTAGAGGCTGTAGGTCTAGTTGAACATAAGATAACTGCATACTTAGTTTTTTGAATATACCCTCAAAATCGGGATTTGTGGTCAAAAAACCGATTTTAGGTAGGTGCATGTATAGTTTGTTATGTAACTCCGTTATACCTAGCTCAATTTTAAAAATTTAAACATTGATAAAAAGAAAAAAAATATACCCTTAATATAATATATAGACCGATTCTTTACAAAAAGAATTGACAAAGTTACAGGTAAAATCATTTGAAAATTTCTCATTTCTTTTTAATTTTTTCAACTTTAACAACGTTTTGTTAACAAATTTTGTTTTGTGGCACTACTAGTTTAAGTAGGATTCTGAAAGCCTGTTAAATTTTGCGTTCAATAAGCTATCATTTACTTCAATTGGCTGAAATACAAATGCACTATCGAATTTTTAGTATTCGTAATAAAATACAAAAAATTTTATTTTTTTTTTTTTTTCTAAAAATGTTTATTTTACCTTTTTCGTTTATATATATTATAATCGATTTCACGTTTTAGGGACCAGCAGTAGTCTGCCGGTATGTTTATGGAATTTTTTCCCTGAAAGCTGGTTTCTATAGCTTCCATCTCCTGGTGGAACCTTTTTCCTTGTTCATCACTAAACTGCCCAAGGCTATTCGGGAAAAAGTTTATATGGGAGTGCAATGTATTTTGATTGACATATTGCAGCCCAGTTTTTCGTAAGCACTTAAAAATTCATTTACAACATCTAAGTAATTTCGACTCTTCTGCTTGCCGAGGAAATAAATGCATAACGAAATAAAACTATTGCAAGCTCTTTTTTTCAACTGGATTTAATTTAGAAACGAAATCAGTGTCCAAGAAAATTTTCCAAATTTGTGGGCCCACAAATAAACCTTAGAATAACCGAAATGAATAAATAACTTTTATAAAAGATATGAACGTGCAGGATACTGTCTTTGATTTTGGCCTCACTTAACCTAGGAAACGCTGCAATCAGATTTTTTTTTTTTTTTTAGCTTTGAACCAAGGATTTCAGGTGGAATACCTATTCAGTCAAGTCTGCCTTGGTTCGAGGTCGAATACCTATTCAGTCAAGTCTGCCTTGGTTCGAAAATGGGATAATAGATTAGTGGGAAGAAAAGGGCAATCAAGTGAAACACGTGTAGGATGTTCTAAGCATGGTGGAAAACCAAAGAAACATATGAATTTGAATCAGACGCAAGTGTTATGCCTTTACCTCAGTCAATTCAAGTTATAAGTCAATCTCACCCACAAACTTCTCTACCATCAACTACAACTTCATGCCGTAAATATTGATGAATTTTTAATTTCAGTAAATTAGAAATGAGGATAGAAAATTAAGAAAGGTTAAAAGCGAAGGACCATGGCCTGGCCAGGAATCGAACCCGGGACCTCTGGGGTGGCAGTCAAGCACGCTACCAACTCGACTACCGAGGCCGCGGTAGGATTACATTTTCAGGTCGCACCAGTGGAGTATTCAAAACATATTTTTTGCCAACTTAAAATGAGGCACGCATATTAAAATGAGGCTACTCCTTTTGCTTATATTTATTAGTCGCACGACTATCCCATTCGCAAATAATGCAAGGATACTTGGTATATCCACCTTGCATTCCAAACAGTATTGTTAGAGCCTTTAAGTCGGCGACATACATATATCAGAATTTAACATATCAAGAATCACACAAAAAGTTTTTAAATAAATCATACTCTTGCAAGATCCCTCAATAAACAAACGCCATTCATTCGGAGCGTGTTTGTGGTTGAAAACTGCAAACAGTTCCGTCACATTCGGGCAATACACCAGATTTATGATAATATATATAAACGAAAAAGGTCAAAAAAACATTTTTAGAAAAAAAAAAAATTTTTTTGTTTTTTATTACGAATACTAAAAATTCGACAGTGCTTTTATATTTCAGCCAATTGAAGTAAATGATAGCTTATTGAACGCAAAATTCAACAGGCTTTCAGAATCCTGCTAAAACTAATAGTGCCACAAAACAAAATTTGTTAACAAAACGTTGTTGAAGTTGAAAAAATTAAAAAAAAATGAGAAATTTTCAAATGATTTTACCTGTAACTTTGTCAATTCTTTTTGTAAAGAATCGGTCTATATATTATATTAAGGGTATATTTTTTTTCTTTTTATCAATGTTTAAATTTTTAAAATTGAGCTAGGTATAACGGAGTTACATAACAAACTATACATGCACCTACCTAAAATCGGTTTTTTGACCACAAATCCCGATTTTGAGGGTATATTCAAAAAACCAAGTATGCAGTATCTTATGTTCAACCAGGCCTACTACCTCTTCTATGTCTCGAGGCAAGTTTTTTGATTTGTTTTCATTTTGTAACACCGTGTTATTTATGTTATTCTGTACTTGAAAGTTGATTTATAACAAAGAGTTAAACAATAACATTTTTTTTGGTATATTTTGGTATATTTCTATTTACATTTTGTTATATTTCGTGCGACGTGTTGAGTTTTTAGCAATGCCTAAAGGTATACTACATAAAATTGTTAACGTACTAAGCCTCATTAATACTATGTTCAGACTGGGAGCTAAATGCGCATTTAGAGCTTAATTCGCATTTATTTCCTTAATGCTTCTCTAAATGCGAATTTACCCATATAAAATTCTGTCAAGTAAATTCACATAAATTCTACTTCAAATGAGCATTTAGCAGTTTGCGACCCTGTTTCGAACTTCGAATACATTTTACTCGTTTGTTTTGACAGTACTCGTTATTAAATTCCATCAGCTGTTCGCTGAGTGCTCCCTTCATTCTGTATCACGAAATAACACACTAACGATAAGCAAGATACGATAAGCAAAAAGTTTATGTATGGAAGAAAGTAGTGCTGATCGTTTATTTTTTGTCGTTCGTGCCTTGTTTCGTGATGCAGAATTATGAGGCTACGACCGGAAAAATACTTGAACCATGTGTTGTAAAAAGAGCACATATGAGCAAGCTTTTAATATTTGAAACATTTGAGTTAAAGGACCAGTAAAACTATTCCATATATGAAATAGAAGTATTGCCAAGTGCTAATGTACTTAAATTCTGGTAAAAATTAAATTTTTCTTTTCTTCTTTATATTGACGTGTACATATTAAGAATTTATTATAAAATTTATTGTTTAATTTACATTTCTATATACTACAACAAAGCTGATAGGTCTGACGTCATCGGTCACAAATTCTTTTGCTTACGTGTAGCGATTGGATGTGAAAAATTATTTCTTTAAGTTTAAAAGAATTATTAGTGTTTATAATTCAGTGATTTTTTCTGTTTTCTTATAAAAATTAAGTGTGCTGTAGCGACGTGCAATAAATCCAACAGCAAAAAAAAATTACTTAAAATTTCGTTACTGCATGAAAATATAAACAAACAAAGTATTCAAACACTTTTTCGCGAATTAAACTTGTTAATTTTACAATTTTCCACTTTTATCTAAGTTTTCACATGTTTTGCATGAAAAACGTATACAATAAAGCTTTTTTTGTGACCGATAACGTAGCACGAAAAATATACTTTTTTCTCGCACTGCTGATTGCTTGATCTTGTCTTGTTGGTTCATGGGTTTTAAGCATTTTTTTGTTAAAAACGAGAATAGTTGGCAAATCTAAACTTTTCTTTTTTGTATTGTTATTAGGTCTTTAATTAGGTAATTCTTGTTTTTTCACATTTATCGTGCCTCATATACGCCCCAAATAATAATTCTATGCCACTCCGTGGAATGATTAATGAATTTTGGCTCTCCCTGCGGTCTCATGACGGCATGAATATTTTGTCTATTTTTGTCATGAGCTGGTATGAGCACAACTACATTTAAAGCTTCTGTGTTGTTTCTGTGTTTGTTTTTTGTCTTTGCTTTGTTGTTGCGTTTTGTGTTGCTACATAAGCCTTACTCTCAATTGCTCTAAGCTGGCTCCGAAGCTTTCTCCGGTGCCCATAGCTGGTCATGAGGCTATCGCAAGAATGATAGAAACCAGATTACGCGTTCCGCAAATGAGAGAGGGAGAGCATGACGTCACAAGCGATATTGTCAGACTTTGGAATAATTTTACTCCCACACCCACGCTTAAATATACTTTTTTCTTGAGTTATAAAATTTTTCTTATTTTTATAATATGTATATGAACCTCCTTAAAACATTGGTACAATAAAATTTTGTCAGTCTCTAATAGTTTAGGAGATAAAAATCTTGAAAATTTAAAAAATTCATATTTTTTCGCATACGAAAATATTCATATTTTTATACCGAAGAGTAGATATTTGTACTTTACTTTTTCGAAAGAATGTATTTTCAATTTCGTCAATTTGCCCAAGAGATCACACATTTGCATACGTTTTTGTCAATCAAAAGTACTGTGTGACGTCATGCACTCAGTTGAGAAGGAGAGCATTAGATAACGGGACTGCGGAAAGCTTAATCTTGTTTTTATCATTCTTGAGGCTATCGAAGAGAGAGAAATTAAGAAAAAGCAATACCAACAATGCTACACGGCTCTGTTAAAGTGTCTGAGTCAATCTCGCGTTCTACTCTTCTTCGTGTACGCTACAGCAACGATGTTTAACAGAGCTGGGTCGCTATGTATTTTGTTGTTGTTTTGCTCTTGTGCAAGAAAGAGCAAAAGATACAGCTGTATTGACGCCTTTTCTTTCTCTCTCGCCTTCTGCTCAAAATTGTGTGGTACTATTTGTTGTTTTTTTTTTTATATGGGGAAAAAAGTGTTTTAAATTTCTAATTTTTACCTATCTTAATGACAAAACATTTGAATAAAAATTATATTCTGCACTTGGTATAAACCAGACCTTTCAAATGATATGATGATTTCCGCAGTATCATAAAGTCATGAATTTTTTTGTCTTTTTTTATCAAGAGGGCTAAGAAACAGCCTTTACTGGAATATAATATTTTTACTACAGTACCTTTACACGGCGTGTTCTACTTCAATGTAACAAATTTGCAGTTTCGTTGCTTAAGCAGCTTCCTCCTCATCCCTATAACATCTTTTTATTTGTTTTCTGTTTTTGTTTTTTTTTTTTTTTGTTTTTCATTTTTTTTTTTGTTTGTTATAAAATCAAAGAATTAACCTCTACTGTCGTGTCATAACATTTATCATAACACCTTTAATCATTTAGTAAAAACTCCATGCAACGCCCGATGCATTTTGGTAATATATTTTTTTCAACTTTTTTGGAAACTGGCGCAGTAAAACGTAACGTTGTCTCGTTAAAATTAATTTTTCTAAAAAATTACATTACAGTAAGCTTATTCCAAATGCAAAATATTCACTGGATAATTTTAATGCCAAAACTTCTGTGTGTGAATTTCGTTTCGAAAAAAAAAAAACAAAAATTCACAAGTTACTGTCTGAGACTTAACTGGAGCTTGTGCAAAACCAATGCTTATTTTCATCATCAGTTAAGTATTAATTACTTAAGTTGTTAAGATCAAGTCAACAAAATAGTTTTGAAATTTATAGCAAGCCTTTCGATGGCAAAGTAATAACTTTAACTTGCGACCTTTTAGCAGCAACTTCAGTTTGAATAATTAGTTAAACTCATTTGCAGTGTCTCTTAATCTTGTTTATCGGAAAACATGCATAAATTTGAAATTTCAAAATTTCACAACTAATTAAGAGATAAACATATCAATTAATTTGCATTTCCTCATAAAATTCGGAGCAAACAAATTTACTAAGTTGTTAAGTTATGAAGTTGCCCATTAAGATAAAGCTAAGCACTTTATGTGTTATGTGCCTTCACATGCGTCGAGGGTTGGGTAAGTAGGAGGAAACTGATTGCTAATTGGAAAATTGCTTAAAAAAATTGTCAAATACAAAAACAAAAAGAATTTATGATTTGAACTTGCATGCAGAATGAAATGAAAATTAAATTTCAAACGCGTATTTTTGAATTGCGCAGTATTTGAGTGTGTCTGTGTGTGTTAGTATTGGTTAGGCATGCCAAGGTAATCGCTTTTCAGGTACTTCGTGAAACTGGTGCCGATGACTTGCATGCAAAATGCTCGAAATATAAACACGTAACTTAGTATTGGTGCAATACAAACAAACAAGTGTAAGCACACACACACATACAAATATACACATACACACATTCAAACAAACAAGTCGACTAACATGCAAGTGAATTTAACGTGCATCACATTGCGTTGGAATAGAATTTCAATTTCCGAATTGAATAGACATTTGTGTGTGATTGTGTGTGTATGAGTGTATGTGTTAAGCTTTTAAAATGATCACGTTACTGCAGTTGTTGTATTTGTTGCTGTCGTTGTTACTGTCATGTTATTATTATTGTTGTTAATGTTGCTACAATTTGGTTCTTCTTCTTCTTCTTCTTCGTATTAATTTTTTTTGCGCTCATTTCGGCAAATTGGAAAATTTTATTTCATTAACAGTAAGTATTTCGGTATGTGTGCGTTTGTTTCATTGCCTGTATGTGTGCTCATTTGAGTGTATGCTTGGTTTCCTGTTATCCACAGGATCTTTGCATAAGTATTTCGTACGTTGCTGCATTCAACAACGTAAAGCCATTCGGCAAAGGATGTAATTACGTTATACCATACCAAATCACACTCTCACATACACTTATACACACACATATATGCACAAACATCATTTGTGAGCCTTAAGAATAAAATGTATGCATTAATATTTTAATTCATTTATTCGTTCACGTACGCATTGACATGACAATAACAACAATGACACCATCACAATAACAACAACTATGACACATAATTAAACTTTTGAACATTATTTAAGTCGTCTTCGTCGTCGGCTGGCACGTAGGGTACTGCAGTTATGTATCTAGTGGTGACGGCTTATCCCGATTCCCTGAACTGTCATCCATGCATTATTTATTTATTTTCAAAACTGATAAAAATATATTTTAGTCGATGTTATATACACACATGCTGATTCTTTCAGAATTGGCATTAAAAATCTATTAAAAGTCAAAAACAGAAACAATTATGTTCTTGCTTCAAAATTAAGCTTTTCCAAGTAAAATTATCTTTGGTTTACATTTTTATAATAAATTTTCATTTTTGATCCAATATCTGCGTTGTACTGATGCCACTTTTAACTTATCACTTTTCCCAGACCCAATTTTAAACTTCAAAGAAAAAAGTTTCCAGTCTCTAAACTCATTTCTTTTTACAATTATTACCTTATAAAGGAGCCGATTAATTCGGGCGTTGATTACTATAGTGGACCACTCACTTGGTGCATACACCGTTTTTTTTCCTTACCGATTTTTCTACTACTTCATGCACTGAGTCTACAGTCATCATGGAGTGTCCAGCAAGCAAAAAAATTAGCTAAATTTGGCGAGTTAACTCGATGTTTATTCATAAAAATAAATTTATCAAGCAGATTGACCCTTTTCACACTGTTTAAGATACAGATTGTCCCAAATCTCATAATGAAGATAGGCCCTTTTGTAGCGAAGTTATTAACAATAATCTGCACACTGCACACGTTATTAACAAACACTGAATCATAATTATAATATACAAGTCATGTATAATTGTGTATATCATTGTATATTGTATATTGTTTATTGTATATTGTATATTGTATATTGTATATTGTATATTGTATATTGTTTATTGCATATTGTATATTGTTTATTGCATATTGTATATTGTATATTGTATATTGTGTATTGTATATTGTATATTGTATATTGTATATTGTATATTGTATATTGTATATTGTATATTGTATATTGTATATTGTATATTGTATATTGTATATTGTATATTGTATATTGTATATTGTATATTGTATATTGTATATTGTATATTGTATATTGTATATTGTATATTGTATATTGTATATTGTTTATTGCATATTGTATATTGTATATTGTATATTGTGTATTGTATATTGTATATTGTATATTGTATATTGTATATTGTATATTGTATATTGTATATTGTATATTGTATATTGTGTATTGTATATTGTATATTGTATATTGTATATTGTATATTGTATATTGTATATTGTATATTGTATATTGTATATTGTATATTGTATATTGTATATTGTATATTGTATATTGTTTATTGCATATTGTATATTGTATATTGTATATTGTGCATTGTATATTGTATATTGTATATTGTATATTGTATATTGTATATTGTATATTGTACATTGTATATTGTATATTGTATATTGTATATTGTATATTGTATATTGTATATTGTATATTGTATATTGTATATTGTATATTGTATATTGTATATTGTATATTGTATATTGTTTATTGCATATTGTATATTGTATATTGTATATTGTGTATTGTATATTGTATATTGTATATTGTATATTGTATATTGTATATTGTATATTGTATATTGTATATTGTATATTGTATATTGTATATTGTATATTGTTTATTGCATATTGTATATTGTATATTGTATATTGTATATTGTATATTGTATATTGTATATTGTATATTGTATATTGTATATTGTATATTGTATATTGTATATTGTATATTGTATATTGTATATTGTATATTGTATATTGTTTATTGCATATTGTATATTGTATATTGTATATTGTGTATTGTATATTGTATATTGTATATTGCATATTGTATATTGTATATTGTATATTGTGTATTGTATATTGTATATTGTATATTGTATATTGTATATTGTATATTGTATATTGTATATTGTATATTGTATATTGTATATTGTATATTGTATATTGTATATTGTATATTGTATATTGTATATTGTATATTGTATATTGTATATTGTATATTGTTTATTGTATATTGTATATTGTTTATTGTATATTGTATATTGTATATTGTATATTGTATATTGTATATTGTATATTGTATATTGTATATTGTATATTGTATATTGTATATTGTGTATTGTATATTGTATATTGTATATTGTATATTGTATATTGTATATTGTATATTGTATATTGTATATTGCATATTGTATATTGTATATTGTATATTGTGTATTGTATATTGTATATTGTATATTGTATATTGTATATTGTATATTGTATATTGTATATTGTATATTGTATATTGTATATTGTATATTGTATATTGTATATTGTTTATTGCATATTGTATATTGTATATTGTATATTGTATATTGTATATTGTATATTGTATATTGTATATTGTGTATTGTATATTGTATATTGTATATTGTATATTGTATATTGTATATTGTTTATTGTATATTGTATATTGTATATTGTATATTGTATATTGTATATTGTATATTGTATATTGTATATTGTATATTGTATATTGTATATTGTATATTGTATATTGTATATTGTATATTGTATATTGTATATTGTATATTGTATATTGTATATTGTATATTGTATATTGTATATTGTTTATTGCATATTGTATATTGTATATTGTATATTGTGTATTGTATATTGTATATTGTATATTGTATATTGTATATTGTATATTGTATATTGTATATTGTATATTGTATATTGTATATTGTATATTGTATATTGTATATTGTATATTGTATATTGTATACTGTATATTGCATATTGTATATTGTATATACAATAATATTCTACGACTTGCACACGTTTTATCACACTGCCAAAAAGTGTGCTCTTAAATTTGTAAGATTTTGCAAGTATCACTCTAACAATTAGAAATAATTTGCTGCAAGGTCCCTGAGGTTCACTCCATTTTTTTTTTTTAATATAACGAATATTAGAATACGGTTTAATATTTTTAATTATGTTTTAAATATTATTAAAATATTTAATATTTTTTTAAATATTTTTTTTATAAAAACCAAACAAATAACATCTTTGAATACAATAAATCACTAAATTCAGCCTGTTGAACGTTATGACTCATACAAGTTTAAATTTTAAAAATCACGTTTCCTGAAACATTTCTTATGGAAAGTGGGCGTGGCGTAAAATATATATTTTTTACTCTACACATAACATATGCATAAAGAGTTTTGAGGGAGTGGTTTTCATACAGACTAAATAACAAAAAAAAAAATATAGCGTTTTAAAGTTTTGTCTTATATGAGAAGTAGGCGTGGGTGTGGGCGGATTTAAAAATATTTTGGTATGTGATTTCACATAGTTAATTTCAACTTATGTGTCAAATGTTCATGTGTCAATGTTCAACCAACTTCTTGGGGCTACTTTTTGGGGCTCAACCACTGTGTGCCGTCAGGTTTTTCCAATAACACTAACGTGTAATCGATATTTGAACAAAATTGAAATTTTTCAAGCATTTAATGGGAGCTGGAAAAAATTACAAGAGTTAAAAAAGCTAAAATAACCAAAACTTGTCAACGTTCCATTTCCATTAGCAAACATTGTGAACAGCTTACGGCTTTTATTTTTTTCCTCTTGACTTGATTTTTGTGATTTCCATGGCTATGGCCGATTGCCATTTCACTCGATCACTCGCAATTCTATTGAGTTAGTTAACATCACAACGAATTTCGATAAGTTGACGTGTGAGTGTGTTTGTGTATGTGTTTGTGCGTTGGAACACAGTGTTGCACCATAGAGTCCAGCCTAGTATCATAGAGCCACATAGACATGGACATTTTGTGGTTATTCCACTGAAAAAAACGAGACCCAAACTATAGCTGGACAGACGTTTTTACGCTTGGACACACGCTACATGGTAGTCGGTCATAGAGACAGACAACAACTGGCCACGCGCAAATTGGCGAAAATTGGAAAAAGCAATTTGATGGTGAAAAAAAAAACACAAACAAAAAAAAAAATATAGACACAAAACAAAACTCGATGGTAACTAGGTAGAAAATGTAGCGCAAAAATGTTTTTGCACTGAACCTGGTTCAATGCAATGCAACCCAATGTCTATGATAACCGAAAAAGAATTTTATTTTGCAGTCTACGATGTTAATTCACTGCGAAAATGGCACAAACTGCCAATCTGCGCCACCAACTGGCAATTTGCAGTCATCACAGTCAAAGTTCTACGGAGATGATAGGGTTAAAAAATAAAACTCCAATTAAGCGGGCGCTCGTAAAAAAAACACATAACGGCAGCTTTTAATTGTTTAATTGAACAAAAAATTAATAAAAACAAAAAACAAAAAGAAAAACATAAAATTGTACAAACATGCATACAATTTTATCGAAATTACTGGACTACAATAGCGTGGATATAAGCGGCGAGTAATTGGAAACAACAGGGTGTCGGGATATGCTCAGACAGCCAAGTATTAGACGGGGCGAGGGGCACGGCGAAAAGATCCTTAATAGAACTATCAAGTTTTTTAAAAAAGCATTAGAGTTTTTGGCTAAGCCAATAAACTTTTGACTGGTAAGCGTTGCAATTTACTGTTATTTAACCTTAGCTAAAGGCAGATAAGAAATCTTTAATACATAAAAAGCAAGATTGCTGCTCCACACCTTACATCGCTGAAGCTGTTAGTATTTCTTGCTATTATGCTATGTCTACATAGAGAGTTTAGTTTGAGTTTCGCATACAAAGTTGTGTTTTGCCATTGAACTCAGAATAAAATCTTGAGTTCCCAGTACAATTATGCAGGATGAAACTCAACTAAACTCAATCTAAGAAATGCCTAAAAGTATGCTAATATTCATATGATGCATTTTTTAAGATGGCAAGGTACGTTCAGAGTATTGAACGATTCATATATTTCTAAAATTGTGCACTTTACTTTTTGCAAAAAAAAAAAAAATAAAAAAAATAACAAAAAAGCGAAGAAAATAACTTGGGCTAGTGTAGAAGATGAGGTCTTCATCTCAGTATGGCCAGACAAAAATTCCGATTTGCGCGGGGCAAGGAAGAACTCACATGTGTACGCAGAGATGACTGCAGCCTTGTCCTTAAGTGGAATTGATGTCACGGTGATGGAGATGCAAAACAATATGAGAAGTCATAACCCAGCGTGAAAATAAAAAGCGCTCCTGGAAATAGCGCATTTTATGCGCATTTTTGGTGTGCTTTGAGGATGCGCTTTTCAGAGTTCAGAGTTGTGGAGCTAATATTTTTATATACATTTTGCTTACAAGTAATCAAGCAAGGAAATGGCGGAGAGTTAAGACTTTTGACTGTAATGTTCATTCCGAGTTCATTCCGCGAATTATAACTCTGCTTCAACTGGATGTCAAAACTATTATGATATTGCAATCTGCAATCTCATAATAATGAGCTTTATTTTAAAATAACACATACAAAAATAAGATTGCATTTACATATATATAAAATTGAAATACAAAAGATACATAAAAGACATATTTAATATAAATGATAAATGAAACATAAAACTTGTTTGATTCTTAACTCTGCACCCACGCTGATTCTGCGCCCACGCTGCGTCTCATCGCTGCTGTTGCTGCTGTTGAAACTGTTGGTCTGTTGGATAATGCTGTCGCTGCAATTGTTGGATTTGCAGCTGTTAGTCGGAAGACGTAACTTCTCCCCGCCTAGAATGAAGTGAAGGCCATCTGAACGAATGTCTCGAAGTTGTATTTCTCTCGTCTGAAGATGTTGGTATTGATTGTTTATTGCAGAGGCATTTGTAAAATTTTCGGCAAATTTGTAAAGTTATTATGAATGCTATTATGTACATGATGATAGAAATAGTCTTAGTTCCGATATTTTCATTTGCTGCATCTTTAAGTAGTTTGATTGTTTCAATATTCTCCATAGTCCAATTGCTAATTGCTTTTAGAGTTAAATTTTGTATAACGTAACTATTATTAGTTTCAGTATACGTTAAAGGCATTATGTAGATTGAATCCCAATATGTGTTAGCTTCGTTGGAATAAGTGATATTATTAATTTTTATTACACATTGATTAAAATGTATGAGTACGATTCCTTTCAAAAGACGATTTCTTATTGCTGTGTCGCAAGAGGCTTCTTCAAGAATTGTTTTTCTGCTTATCACCAACAAAAGGTTTGGTTGAATTAGCTCAACTATTTCTTTTGTTTCGGTTTCAATTAATTCGCAATGGGCTTTTTGATGATTAATTATATTAGGTATACATAAATCTGTTTCTAATTTTTGTGGTACCGTTTTTGAGCAAAATCGTGTATTGTCTATCAGCTGACATGGTTCATTCAAATATTGATACATTGCATTATTTAAAAGGATATAAGGCGATATTAGGGAAACTGTATAGTTACCATTTATAGGTAGTTGCTTTAGTTGGTATAAGGAAAAGGTTGGAATTGATAAAAATGGGATTTCAATTACAAAGATCAGATTAGAATCATTATAATATGCATGCAGTTTTAAAATCTCATAAATGTTATCTTTTGAAGATATTTTAATATTTTGTTTGCTTAATTGTTCTTGGACGTATGTCATTTCTATAGGGTGCAGAATAGTTTTTGATATAATATTTAATTTACTCAGAATTATGGACTCCGAAATGTCGTTTATATGATCATCAAGGTTATCAATGTCATATATTATTTGTTCAAAATGCTGGTTAAAAAGAAATATATTGCCAATTTTTTCGATCTTTGTTGTGACGTTCTTTTCAAAATTTCGTAAATGGAGTTCTACTTCCATTTGCTGTGTATTAATGTGTTTTGTTATATTATTGAATCTTTCAATCATTTTCTCATTGATAATTATTTGTTTATTAAATTGATTGGCAATATTGTCTTCATTTTTCTTAAATGTTTCAAGATGTTTATTTATTTCAACATAGTCATTATTATCTAGATTGCCAGTAATTGTTTTAATTACTGTGCCAAGGCCATCAATTAAGCCACGTTTTGCTCTATAACTTGGTAAAACTAAATCTATGTCAGAAAGTAGTTTATTAAATTTCCTTTGTACCATTTTAGTTTTTACTTCAAACACTTTATCGTCCATTGTATGTTTAAGTAAATTTTCAATATTGTTTTGGATAGTGTTAACACTACATACATAATCGGTCAAGTTAACGATATGTATAAGCTTAGAATAATTTTCCATTATCCTTGCATTTCCTAGTTTTAAATACAGTAAGCCTTCGTTTTTGTTAATGTGTTGTACGTTTAGTCTTTGTTGTTGTGAGCCTGGAATGAATCTAAAATTTTACGTTTCGTTTTAATTTTTTGCTTGTGAACTTTGCGTTTATAAGTATTAATAGTAATGATATTGTCGTTTAAAACTTTATGCTTCATAAACCTAGGTGCTAATTTGTTGCGCCTGTTTTCAGCTTCGTAAACTGTTTCGTTTGTTTTATAGTTTGGTGGATCTACTCTTTTTTCATTTAGTTTTTGTATAGTTCTCTGTTTTTCTTTTAAGCTTCTTTCATAAATTAATTTTTTCAATTGGGCATAATCTTTTCTATGGTTTTCTATGTATTCTTGATTTAATTGCGTAGAAGAATTTGTAGGTAGGGGAACTGATTTTTCATAATGACCTGTTATTGCTTCAAAAGGAGTTACTTGTGTTGTTGAGTGGATAGAATTGTTATATGTGAGGATTGCTTCATTCATTATTTCACTAATTGGTTTTTGTTTATTTTGACTGTATATGATTCTGATTAACTCAGTAAGTGTTGAGTGTAACCTTTCTACTGGTGAATTGCCTGTTGAGTTTTTAGCAGATGTCAGATGATGTTCTATATTATATAACTTTAAAAATTCTTTTAATGTATTCGAGGTAAATTCTAAGGCATTATCAGACACAATTTTATTTGGTATTCCGTGGTGTGAGAAAAAATGTTTCAAACTTTGAATTGTAGTTATACTATTTCTACTACTTAATATGTAGGCACTTGCAAACTTACTAAATTTATCTATTATGGTTAAAAAGTTTTCTTTATGGACAGAGTAAACGTCAATATGTATTATTTCTAACGGCTGACTTGGGGTTTCTGAAAACTGAAATTTTATTTGTTTTCTGTTTCTTTCATATTTATTTTCTAGGCAAGTTTGGCAATTATTTATTATTTGATTTATAATATCTTTCATTTTTGGAAAATAGTATTTTCGTTTTAAATGTGCAAGAGTTTCATTTATACCTCTATGGAATGATTTTTTATGGTAATCTTCAATCAATTGTTCTTGTTTGTCTGGCTCAACTACATCTTGAACTAATTTTGTACATCTTATAAGTTTAAGTCGGCTGTTGCTAAAATAATTAGAATATACTTCTTGAACTAACTTAAAGGTATCATTGTCTGTCAATATAGCTGTTAGATCATTTGGATTTACATAGTTTGCTAAAATATCTGATATAATTTCGGATTTGTCTAAATTATTCTGTTTTATTATCTGTCTTCTTTTGTTTTTGAAAATAATTTTTAAACACCTTTGTGGTTTGAGTTGTGTTTCAGATTGTTCTAAAATAAGTTGATGAGAAAATTCATTAAGAGGTCTTTCAGATATTGGTATACCATCTCCAACATCTTCGTTTGCGGAATGGTTTGTTTGAGATATTGTATCTACATTATTTTGTAATGACTCGTTTACATTTATTTCTACTCGGGATAAAGCATCTGCATTGGAGTTTTGCTTTCCTTTTTTATAAATAATTTCATACTCGAATTCCTCAAGCTTAAGCCGCCATCGGACTAATTTTGAATTGGGTTCTTTTAAGGAGAACAACCAAGTTAAAGGCTTGTGGTCTGTTATAATTTTAAATTTTCTTCCAAACAAATAAGGTCGAAAGTACCTAGTAGCCCATACGATAGCTAATAGTTCCTTCTCAATAGTACTGTAATTTTGTTCTGATTTATTAAGAGTTCTACTAGCGTAGCAAATTGGTTTATCTGAACCTATGGGGCCTTGAGATAGTATGGCTCCTATGGCTACATTACTAGCATCGGTTGTAACATTAAATTCTTTAGAAAAATCCGGATATTGTAAAATTGGTTCGTTACACAATATATTTTTGCATGTTTCAATACAGTCTAAGTATCTGGAGTCTAACTTGATATAGTGGTCCTTTCTTAAGCATTCTGTTAAAGGTTTTGTCAGTTTTGAGAAATCCCTTATGAACTTCCGGTAATATCCTAATAATCCCAAAAAGGACTTTATTTGTTTAACTGTTTTTGGTATCGGAAAATTTTGTATGGCTTTTATTTTATCGGGGTTAGGCTTTACACCTTCGGGAGTTACTAAATGCCCTAAAAATGCTATTTCCTTATGAAGGAATTCAGATTTATCAAGTTGTATTTTTAAGTTTGCTTCTCTTAATTTTTGGAAAATTGCCGCAAGATTTTCAATATGCTCCTGTAGAGAAGTAGAATATATTATTATATCATCCATAAAAACTAGGCAAGTTTTGCCAATAAAATCACGGAGGACATTGTCCATTACTCGTTGAAAAGTTGATGGGGCGTTTTTCAGCCCAAAAGGCATACGGACAAATTCGTAATGTCCATTTTCGACAGTAAAAGCAGTTTTTGGTATATCCTTATCTTGAACTTCAATCTGGTGAAAACCAGATGCTAAATCTAGTGTTGTGAAGTAGAGGCTTTTGCCTAATTTATCCAAAATATCGGTTATGTTAGGGAGGGGATATCTGTCGTCTATTGTTTTCTGATTTAATTTTCTATAATCGACGACTAATCGCCATTTTTGTTTCCCACTTGCGTCTGGTTTTTTTGACACAATCCATATGGGTGAAGACCAAGGTGAAAAACTGGGACGAATGATTCCGTCGGAAATCATTTTTGATATTTGTGTTTGTACTTCCTGTTTATGAACTTCTGGATATCTATAGGATTTCATATAGATAGGAAGATCGTCGGAAGTTTTGATTTCGTGTTTTATTTGATTAGTAAAACTTAAAGCTTGTCCCTCTTTGAAAAATATGTCTTCAAAACGATTACATAATTTTTTAATGGATTTCTTTTCTTCATCGTTTAGATGATCAATTCGAATTAAATCTGAAATATTAACTGCATTGTGAGGTTGCGATATACCTTTTATTGATAAGTTATTTATTTCTAAAATTTGGTTGCGATTAAACTGCTCTGCTTTCAAAGGTTGTTCTATTGAAAACTGTTGTGGATAATTTGAAAAATTGGTAATTTCAATGAGAGAATACCATTCATGTGCTTTATAAATCCCTTCAGCTATTACTAAATTTTCTCTTATTTGTAATGGTTTTAGGTAAATATCTCCCGATTTGATATCTACAGGTAAATGAGCTATTATTTTGCTACAGGAAGGTACGGTGTATAATTTTGATATATAATTTGGTTTGTAGAAAAGCGGTAAAACAGCATTTTTTGATTTCAAAATTGAATTTTTTAAATCTATTGTTACTTCAAGATTCTTCATTGTTTCTAAGCCAATTAGGCCATCAAAATAATCATGAAATTTAAATAATAAAAATGTTAGTTTTTTTTCACTATTAAATTCCTTAAATGCATTGATTTGAATTTTTTGATCAACAAAGTGTGTATTGAAAGCGGTTTTTATTTGAATGGGGTTGATATGCTGTATTAATTTGGGTTTCACTAAATTAGGGTTAATGAAAGACATATTGCTTCCGGTATCTATTAAAAATTTGAACACGTTATTTTTATTATCAACAATTTGAATGTATGGTAAAATATAAGATTGATGTACATTAAAATCGATATAACCTATTGATGATCCGAGGCAATTAAAGGAAAATTCTCGTCATCTATCTCATTTGGATAAAAGTCATCTAAGTTTTGGAAATGTGTTTCTGCGACATTGTCGGTGTTGTCTATTTCATTTTTGCTCTGTTGCACTATTTGATTAGGTATATTGGAAGAACAATGTGGTTGTTCAGCATTAAACACTTCTTCAATAACATAGTTAGTGTTCGTTTGATTTGGTGGTCTTTGGTTTTTAAAACTTATATTCTTGCTATATGTATCCATTGGTTCTGGAGCTGAACTCCTCACGTTTGAATTAAATTGCTTAATCTGGTTGTTACGATTGAATGGAGTTTGTGTAGAAAAATTTTGAAATTGTCTTACTTGTTGCCCGAACTGATTGTTGTTATGAAGAAAAGAATTAGGGGAATAACTTTGTTGAGGCTGAAAATTTTGTCTTTGATTTTGTTGGAAAGATGGTCTGAATGATTGTTGAAAATTATTTCTGAATGGTTGTTGAGAATTATTTCTAAACGGTTGACCTTGAAAAGGTGTTCTAAAAGTGGGCTGCTGTTGACGATTAAAATGTACAAAATTTGTTTGGGTATTAATTGGTTTTTTTACAACTGTAGCACTTGTTTTTGAAATAATAGAAGAGTTCCTTATATAATGAACATTTTGTTCTTCAAGGCAAAAGTTTAAAGCCTGTGCCATAGTTCTAGGTCTCATCGCCCTAATTGTTGAACCTAGTGGTTCCCTGAGTCCTGATAAAAATACATTTAAACACATTTCTTGGTATAATAAATTTTTAGATTCTACTACACTTAAATTAGTTTCATGAAGTCGTACATGATTTGTTATACTTGAAAGTATTTCAATAATTTGCGAATAAAATACCTCAACAGTATTTGCATTTTGTTTTAATAAATGAAGATCACGAACTAAACTTGTTTCATTCCTTTTGTCAGCATAATGAGTCACTAAATTTGCTTTAATAGATTCCCAATGAATTATTGTTCCATACATGTTTAGAACCTCGTTGGCGTCGCCAACTATTTTATTTCTTATGGCACGTATTATTGTTTTAGCGTAAGATGTTCCGTCTATTGCTGTCAGTGTACTTAATATTTCTTCCACATTTTCAATAAAATCATACAACGATCGTGGATTTCCATCGAAAGTTGGTAAATATTTAACAGCGTCCGGTACTCTAAGATTTTCCATAATTAAATTTACACTAGCACTATTTGCAGTTGCAATGTTTTGATTTACGTTTGTATTGTTAACATTATTATTTTCGGTAGTCATAATTACCGAATTATTCTGTTTTCTGCTGTGTTAAAATAAATCGAATCTGATCTTGTATAGGGACGTGTTCTTATTTTTATTTTTTTAAAAAAGGATTTATTTTTTGGGAACGACATGTATCACTATCTGAACTTACCCGGCCAACAAAAATATCCAGATACACATGCTCATATTTCGGTTTTCACTTTATTCGTTGTGTTTGTATTCTTCTTTCTCAAATTTTTTTAGCGAAGGTCTTGTTGTCCTTTTTATATCAATATTCCTTTGATGTCTCAATTTTCCTTGCGAAGGTCCTATTGTCTTGCGTTGTCCTTTTTATATCAATATGCCTTTGATATGGATTAGATCCTGAACTTAGCTCAACAAAAGAAAATCCGTGGTGACTGCGCCAATTATAACTCTGCTTCAACTGGATGTCAAAACTATTATGATATTGCAATCTGCAATCTCATAATAATGAGCTTTATTTTAAAATAACACATACAAAAATAAGATTGCATTTACATATATATAAAATTGAAATACAAAAGATACATAAAAGACATATTTAATATAAATGATAAATGAAACATAAAACTTGTTTGATTCTTAACTCTGCACCCACGCTGATTCTGCGCCCACGCTGCGTCTCATCGCTGCTGTTGCTGCTGTTGAAACTGTTGGTCTGTTGGATAATGCTGTCGCTGCAATTGTTGGATTTGCAGCTGTTAGTCGGAAGACGTAACTCGCGCATGTGACAAAAAATGAAATTTTTTTCGTTTTATTTTTAGTCCAAGTGCTTAGTTCTCGCTACGTTTTGTTATTTACTATAATGAGAGCGAAGCGCCTACATCTGATGACATGCCAATGTTAAAAAAGGCTCTATCCATAAGGAGGATATATGTATTTACTATGTCCAAATGCGCTAATGAAGCTGGGATATTTTCTGCTGGGAAGTAACCAAAGAAATGTCACACCAAACCAGTGA
The DNA here is from genome assembly GCA_943735915.1 of Pherbina coryleti. Taxonomy (NCBI): domain Eukaryota; kingdom Metazoa; phylum Arthropoda; class Insecta; order Diptera; family Sciomyzidae; genus Pherbina; species Pherbina coryleti. The sequence goes on from OX030948.1 coordinate 20,068,597, forward strand.
TGTTCACATAGTACCACGCGTGGTGAGACTCGAAAGCTTTATTAGAGAATCGTGGTTTTTCTTAAAATTTTTACTTGATAGATTCACTAAAACTGCGCAACTGGATTGTTATTTTTAAGCATGCTTTGGTTGCGCAGTTTTGGTGACTCTAATAAGCACCATTTCAAAGAAAATTCACACTGAAGCTTTGTATAAACACACGCAAAGAAATTTTTCGTTTGCCGCAACTGAAAAATTCATCAACTACTTTTCGTTTGCGAGTTGTATTTGCCGCAAACGAATATTCAGTTGTCATCAACTTAGAAATATATCTTATAAATATATTCCGCAAGCTATTTCGGTCATTATTATTCATTATATTAATTATCTTTTCCACTATGTCCGTCTGTATTCTTATGGATTGCACTCATCGTATCTCTGCTGCTATCAATTTGCTTATATAGTAATCATATGTCCAAAAAGTAACTCTGAACTATAAGCGTTGTGTTTATACAACGAAGAGAAAAACAAAAGAAGTTTTCAGTTGGGAAAAACAAATTCTTTAATTGCTGCAATTTAAAAATCACTCGCGTTTATGACAAACAGAATTAATTTCCTGCAACTTAATGACGCGTTTCTCGCAACTGACTATTATTATGACAACTGTTGAAACGTTTGCAAACAACGACTTCAAGCACGACAAACGAAGTTCGTTTGCGACAAACTGGCGATAAACGTTTTTTTTTTCTTTGCGTGCACGTTTTGTAACTCAGCCCATTTGTCACAACCATTTGTTCTCTCTCTTCGGAGAATTAAGGAAAACCAACCACCAAAGGACATAATCTTCGAGTTCCCACAAATCAAAAATTAGCGCGAGCTTCTTAACAAATCATCAAATTTCATTCTTATGAAAATTTTCTTAAATTTCAAATTTGATACTATCGCCGAAAATGTGATTTGAAATGTTCAAATGAAGCTGATAGTATATGAAAGTTTTGTTATAAATGTCATAAATGTAATATATGAAAGTTTCAATCTTTATGTAGATTGAAAAGCATTAAGCTTCAAACATTACAAAAAAAAAATAAATAAATTAAACAAACTTCCATGAAGATTGGTTACCCTCACGAAATTTAAAAAAAATTAACCTCTCTGAGCGAATTTATTGGAGTTGGAATTTTATTTGACTGATAATGAAAAAAAAGTAGAAAATTAGAGTTATCCGTTTATTTTTAACACTGTTCTGAATAAACACCAGTTTCAATACGGCAAAAACTCACTACTTGAGGCATTTCGGGCTCTTTTCCATGGAAGCAAAGATTTCTTTCTGCTTCAAACTAATTCGAACCATTACCTGTTTTGAAATTTGTGAAAAATATGCCATAGCAAAAAATTCATCCTCGAAATACTGCGAAAACAAAAACAGTCATAAACAAAACATATCCCCAACGTTCAAAAACAATAGCAATAACAAAAACCAAAGCAAGGAAAAGGATCAATGCATGCCAAGAAGGTGCGGCCCAAAGATTTATGTGTTTTTCAAACACTGCTTGCTACTTGGTGACAAAAACAATAACAAATCTTCGAGAAAACACAAAAAAAAAAATATTTCCACAGAATTTCTCTTCAAACAATAAGTATGAAAAACAACATAAATAAAACAGAAACAATGCGTAAACCAAGTAAATACAAAGCAGAAAAAAAAATTAAAAAAAAGCAAAAAACAATTAAGTAGATCGACGAGTCCTTAGTATTATGACGCTCAGCAAAAACAACAACTATAAATAAGGCATGCCACGCAGCAAAGAAAAAAAAAATGAAAAAATCAAGCATCATACCACAAACAACACATGCACACCCAAACAGTCACACTCTCCCACACAGACTCACACAGACGCATACACAAAAAGAAATATTTCACTTTGTTTAGAAGATTTACGAGCGTATTTCCGGTACTCGTCGTCATTGTTAGCAAAACGAGACGCACGTACGCAACACTGGTCAGTAATGGTCGGTTAGTGACGAACGATGTTGTGAAGGCACTTTCCATGACCCCTCATATTTACTACCCCCCCCGCCCTGAGGCAGCATGCTTGAAATGTGTTGAAATGCAAGCACCCTCCTGCCGCACCCCTAATGCCCTCTAGGCTCCAACACGCACATGACTTTCAATATTAATTGGCTGCGTATTTTTTTGTTCCTTCTGTTCTTTTTCCCTCATTGCTCTTGTTTCGAGACAGGCGTGCGCATAAGTTTTGATCTGGCTCGTATATTTGACAAGAAATTAATTTGTTATCCTTTCTGAATTTATGACTGGGCTACTCTTGTAATTCCTTTATCCAGTTTCCTTCCTTCATTCATGCATTTTAATCGTTTGGCAATAATAAATTAATTATGGGATTTTTCTCACATTTGCCCATCAGTTTTCTTTAGATTTTCCTCATTTATCGTTTGAATTGATTTCACAGCTTAGTTGTTATGAAGTACTTGGTGTATTTTTAGTTGATTTGTTAGATTTGTTACTCAAAAACGCAGAATTGTCTATTTACAGTGGGCTTGGATACTATAAGCTTTAAATATTTCATAACACAGGCCGACATATATCTACTTTTGGATCAGGATAAAAAATTGTTAATGGTGTTACCTGAAGACCACAGAATTACTCTATCACATCTCGTTTTTTAGATGTATTCATCTTAAAATGTTAAAAATACAGTTAAAGATTACATAAAAAACTTGTAAAACTTGTTACGTCACTTAAGATTATTACTCTTCTTCATAAAATCTTATATATTAATACGCAAACATCGAATGTTGTCGTACACTTTTTCAATATTTATTTTAGAATAAGAACAATGAAACGTACATCATTCGAAAGGTACTGCACCATAGATGTGCCGAATCAAGCTAGATTTTAAATTGATGACCTTTGACCCGAAATATTAACGTTGAAAGTTTATATCAATTTTAGTTAGGGATCTCAAAACTGGGAAGAGCTAGAATGAAGAATGTGGTATCAGATGAAAGGTCTGGCTGCACAATATGATTGAATATAAGATTGGTGACCTTTGACCGCAAATATGAGCGGAAAAAGAACATTTATTCAACAAAAGCTAAACTATAAGAGATGGAAAAACATGATATAAGAAAGAAATTTAGACATTCATAAGATGTGCAAAAAAAATTTAATATTTTTCACCATCGTTTACGGTTACCCTACAATAAGCACTTTTTCATGTAACAACTGTCAATATATATTGTGATGGTAAAATTGCTTACAAATAGTAAATTTTGAAAAATTTCCGTTATTTTGACATCAAAATTATTGTGATATCTCGAAAACTATAGATGTTTTCAGTACAACGTTTTTTGTATGATAATTCGTTGGTTGAGAAAAATAACGGTATACAAAAACTTTTTTGCTAATATTTTCCACGAATAGTATGTTAAAAAAATTTCCCGTTATTGTGACATCAAAAGTATTGCGGTATTTGCGACAGGTAACAAAATCGAAACCTGTAGATTTTGTTCATGCAATTCATTTCTTAAAGCAATGTCATTGCCTCAGAATCAGAAAAAAACAATTGATATTTCAAATTTTGATTTTGCATGCAAATATCTCAGCCATTTTTCAATCGATTTTCCCTAAATTTTTTTTGCCTGAAAGTTTAATTAAATAACTTTTGAGAAATAAGAAAAGATTTACCGTTATCTCACTAATTCAATTCCTTATGTTGTTTTCAAAAAAACTCTAAAATATTCAATTTTTGCTTAAAAATTAGACCAGACATTCTTTTTTTGCAATTTTATTTTTGTTTTTCTATTTTCTTCTCTCACACTATTTCATATACCATATCATTTATTTGCAAAAATTGCTTTATTTTGACACATCATTTAATTAAGTGTTTCTATCATCGAAAATCATGAGCTACCCCCTATGATTTTTTTGATGAAAATTACATTTTTCAAAATGTTGTTTTTGTATTTTTTATAAAGTTCTACAGCTAAAAAAATAATTTCTGTGAAAAAATTTTTCAAATATTTCAAAGCACTCCAAAGTTATATACACAAATATATGTTTTAAGCCATTTCCTTATCTACTTTATATATTATCTATATATTAATACGCAAACATCGAATGTAGTGGTACACTTTTTTAATATTTATAATAAAAAAAAGGGAATGAAACTTACATCATTCGAAAGGTACTGTGCCACAGATATGCCAAATGATAAAAATAACAAAAAAAATTTAATATATTATGTGATTATTACATTGTAAAATAAATGTATGCATTCTCATACTCATGGCTGTGTTTGAATCTCTCTGCCTTTCTTAAGCGAAAGAAATTCCAAAATATTCATACCGTTCCGATACTGCGGAGAGAGCCGCTGCAAGAACTAAAATTCATCAATCATTCAACGGCGTTGCATAGAATTATTACTTGGAGTGTATATGAGGCACGACAAATATGATAAAACAAAAATTATACTGTTAGGAAAACTTTAATTTTACAACAATAAAAAATGAATTGAATCAGTGTCTTTCAGGGAACCCCTTCATTAAAGTAACCAGAATGCACTAAATGTAAAAGCAAAAAAAAGAAAATTAAATTAAAATTAAAATAAGGACAAGTATTAGAACATGGATTATAATAAGGATTAGAAAAAGGATAGGAACAAAGATGTGGACAAAGATAAGGATCAGAAATAAGATAAGGAGTAGGACAAAGATTAGAGTATAGAATTGGACAAGTATTAGGACAAGAGTTCTGCCAAGAATTGGGAAGATCACTTCGACAAGGACAAGGAAGATTGAGACATACCCAAAACAATATTTGGGGCAAGATTGGGAAAAGTATAATGACAAGAAATAGAACAAAGATAAGTACAATTAGTATAAAGATTTAGAAAGGAAGTGGGACAAGGATTAGGAAAGGATTTGAATAAGACTAAGGTCAGAGCTTTGGACATGGATTAAAACAAGAATTTGGACCGGATGTAGGTCAATTATTAGAACACAAATAAGAATAAGAATATGAATAAAGATAAGTATCGGAACGAATTCAAGGATAATGACAAAAATAAAGATACACTGTCACGTCAAAATTTACTGATGCGTCTACGATAAAGCCATATTTTTTTCAACTTTGCACAGCTTTTTTTAAAAAAAAACAAAAAAAAAACAAGAGAAAAATCGATATAGGTTGGTCGAATTTCGACCACAGGCAATACTAGTACTTATTAAATTTTGACGTAGAATACGTCATTCTCGGAGGTAAGTAGGGTGGTTGATAGTGATCAGGTGTCGGTATTTATATCACTTTTTGAGCCTTTGGTGGGCCTAAAGTACTGATCGTACAATGTTGATGTTAGCACTTGTTGGTCTGCTTGATCCTCACTGGGAGAAAAATTCATGTTTGAACACTCTAACTTATATAAATTTTACACAATTACATGAAATATAAAGCCAACATTTGGTGTTTTTGTTTGCTTAAGTTTGCTACCTATTTATCGACAGTTTCCGGTTTTATCGACAAAACCATAAAATTCGTATGGGAGCACCTCTAAGGAGTGGTCGGAGGGAATAGGTGTGAAAGGCAAAAATTTTCCTTTTGCAAAAATAATGGGGGTCGATCATACGTTTTAACCCTCTCCGGCACTCTCTTAAAGGTCATATGCTCAGGTGTATGGAATAAATATACAAAAACCATAAAATTTGTATGGGAGCCCCCCTAAGAAATGGTCGGAGGGAATAGGTGTCAAAGGCAAAAATGTTCCTTTTGCAAAAGTAATGGGGGTCGGTGATACATATTAACCGTCTCCGGCACTCTCTTAAATATTTTTTAAAAAACATGTCATCAAAAGCGAATTGAATAATTTTACGTCTTGTATTACGACATAGTCGAAACTACTGTATCTTTTCACATTTTTTTTCGTCTGAGAAACAATTATACAAGTAATTATTGGGGTACTGAAAGCTCCTCTCTTGTACACACATGAGCCCGTACATAACCGTACATGTAACAACGTCTCACGTCCGCACAAGTACCAGACCGATACCTTTGTAGCGTATGAGACAATTCATATATGTATATAGAATGACCCGTTCTTAGCAAGAAAGAAAAGAGGACATTTTAGAACTTCTAAGAGAAATTTTAATGAGTTCTATGCACTACTTGCACTAATATCGATTGTTCTTTTACAAATGGGCTCACCAGAGTTATCTATTTAAAAGTCTGAAAGAAAAGTTTAAAAATACACGCTGAAAATCCAGATTTCGATAGAAATTTTTTTTTTTTTCGTAATGATTGATTTTGCCATTATAGTGGAATACAGTATCATTCGAATTTTTGCAGTACTCAATACTTTTGAGGTAATTTTTGATGATTTTTGTGCACAACTCAGGCACTAGCTCGGTATTGACTTTTTATTTTCCTAGAGTTTGAGGCGTTTCGACTTAAGGAGGCTAAGCTTTGGAGGCACTGGACGCATGGACATGCCTCTATACTCACAAAGTATAGTCCTGAGGATCTCGCTACCACCTCGGATTACATCAACCCGAAAATAGAGTTTCGGCAGAACATGTCATTCTCCTTTCCAAAAAGAGAAGAATGGGATTCGAACCACCCTTTCAGTGAACACGACATCCAGATCTTCACTGATGGATCCAAAATGGAGAATGGCACGGGGGCCGGAGTCTACTGCAGTGCACTACAATTATCCTTGTCATACAGACTACCAGATTACTGTAGTGTCTTTCAAGCAGAAATTTTCGCGATCGAAAAAGCGGCTACGACAATCCTAACAAAGAACATAAATCCATCAAGGATAACAATCTTTGTGGACAGTCAAGCTGCTATAAAAGCACTCCGCAGCGAAACAACAAATTCGAAATCTGTACTGAGCTGCCGACAAGCTCTCATCAGAATGAGTCCTCCCCACAAGATTAATATCTGCTGGGTCCCCGGTCACCGTGACATAGAGGGAAACGAAATAGCAGACAGATTGGCAAGAGAGGGCTCAGAACTGGAAAGAAGTTCTGCGATCGGGTCGATTATGGCTCCAATCGGAGAATTTAAGAAGAGAATAAATGACAAAGCCAGAAATAACACAAACAACTCCTGGTCAAACAGGGACGACTGTGTTATCTCTCGCCACCTATGGCCTAAACTCTGCGAAAAAAGGACCCAATCCCTACTTTCAATGAGTAAAAATGAAACTCGCATCCTAGTAGGAGTCCTCACGGGGCACTGTTGTATAGGCACAATGGCCTCGAGACTGGGAATTCCGCACCCAGACTTCTGCAGAAGCTGTGGAGATGTCGAGGAAACAGAAACCATCAAACATCTGCTCTGCGAGTGTCCTAACCTCCAACAACGCCGACTTCGCCACATGGGAAGCAGAGTGTACGGAGAACTGCAGGAGCTCGTGGATGTACCACTGATGGATCTTTTCAAATTTATACGGAGCACCGGTTGGTTCAACCAACCTCGCTCCAGTGACTAACAAGACTTAGGTGTTTTTGACATTTTTAGGACCACAGATATAGGGAACCACAATGGACCAATAGGCCCCCGTGCAGGCAACGTTAGGTTGCCCCTCCCTTCTAACCTAACCTAACCTAACCTAGAGTTTGAGGTTTATTCCCGTAAATACGATATTTTGCGAAGCTTTAAAAAAAAAAACGATCAAAAGCTTAAAATCCGCACGATCTCGGAGGTCAATTGACATCGCCAAATTTCGAAATAATCGTCCGGGAAATTTCTTTTGCAAAAAAGCCCTAATTTCTGCTATTTTGAGGTTTGTGGCCCCATCTTCTTAAATCCATATATTGTCCAGATCCATATCTTTAATTCCAGACCAAAAAATCTATTAACATGCGACCATAGCGCTCAGAATTGACTTTAACGTTTGCTTCTTGATCGTTTTCAAAAAAATACGAACCAATGACTACTAGACCATAATGCACACCACACAGTCTGTTTTTGCGAATACAATGGCTTCTACACAATCGCTTAGGAATTTTCAGAGCCCCAAATACAACAATTTTACTTATTGACGTATTTACCTAGCGCGGAATGAGCCTCATCGCTGAAGAAAATTTGCTTCGAGAAATCAGCATTTAACAAAAATCAACAATTTAACAATTTTTGCACAATGTTTAATACCAAATGTTCCATATTATGAATTGACAAACCCTAAGCTATACAAAAACCAGTTTGAATGACATAAACTTTTGACAGCTGCCAAATGCCAGAGCTACACTTTCCAAAACTTAAAATGAATAACCCTGTGCTTTCTTTCAAGCTTGGTAAGCCATTGGAATTTTTTTTTTAGTTTTATGGACTACTTGTAATTTAAGATTTTTGTCCACAAAACCTAAAAAAGTAAAAATGGACCAGCTAGTTTCGAAACCAAAGAAAGTGACTATGTTCGAACTATATATGATCGAACTATATATATTATCTATGTTTCATAGATAATCTTATTGAAATCAGTAAATCAAACATGTATTGATTTTTGTTTAAGGAGCCCAGAAAACCCAAAAATATTTTCATGGATATTCCCAGTAGAACTTAAAAGTTAAGAGTCATAGATGTCCGCAAAATTTAAAATAATTCGAATGACCCAACTATTTTCATAATTAGTTGGGTCAAAAAAAAAAAACAAAAAAAAAAATCAAGTGCTATGAAGAATATAGTACATAGTACAATAGTACAATAGAAAAATTATTGATGTTTACTTAAAAGTCCACAAAATTCAACAATGATCTTATTAAATAATTCCAATGATCTTAAAAGTTCCAATAATAGTCTTGGTGGAACCTTTTTGTCAAAAAATCATCAATTTTATTCAAGGATTCTACAAAACCCAAAAAAGTTCCAATAAATCAAATAGTTCCATAAACATATAATCCCAATAGAACCTATTTGACTGATAATCATAGTTTTTATCCAAGAAGCCCACAAAACCCAAAACAATGCCAATAAACCAACTATTTCTATATAAACTCCCAGTGGAATCTATTTAACTGAACAAAAAAATCAATTTTTTTCCAAAATAACAAGGTTCTGACAATGGATTCTGGTAGAGGGGACAAAAAAAACAACACACGTGTATCGGCGTTTTGAAAGTTTACGTATGATTCTTATTTTATGGGAGATTTCATTTTCCCCCTTTTTGAACATTCTTATAATGGATCGGAATAGGAAATCATGTTATCCTTACATTTTGGTATAGGATGTGTTCTGAGGATATGTGTAAAATACTACAAGAAATATTTTTGTGCAACATTGCAACCCCCTAACTTCTCAATTTATTGGTTTTTTTTTACCTTTTTGTGATAAAAGGCAAAAAAGACCCATAAAGCAAGGATAAAATGGGTCAAAAAAAAAAAAAAACTCATCATACAATTTTATTATAAGTCTCTGAATACACCAAAGCTGAAAATTCAACTTAAATTCCAGAAATAAGTCATTGATGAAGAATTGATGATAAGAATTGAGTCGAACAAAACTTGGTTTTAGGAGTTTACTTTCTATCAAAAAGTGTTTTCCTCATTTGACATATCATACTTAGCAATAAATAGCAACGAACCTTAACGGATGCACTTTGGCTGATAAGATCCATTAGGTTCAAACAAAAAATTATGAAAAGCAAAATTCAAACAAAAGTTAATTAACCGACTACAAAAAGGAGGACGTTCTCAAGTTCGTTGGTTTGTCCGCTTTTTTTTTTTTTTTAAATGTATGTACATCGATAACTCCTACAGCTCTTGCCCGATTTGCGTAATTTTTTGTCAACAGATAGACACCATGAACGCGGAGGTCCTTCTTGAAAAAAGTGGGCGATATTCGACAAAGGGCCGTGTCAATATAAGAAAAACACTGTATATCAGTTAATATTGACACTAGGGTACTGAAATTTACAGTTCAAATACTGGGGTAGGCACAATTCTTACAAATTACGGTCAATAAAGTGGGCGTTATTTGACAAAGGGGTGTGGTCATATTAAAAAAACACTGTATCTCAAATAGTATTAACACTAGGGTACTGAAATCTAGTACAGGGGTAGACACAATTTTTAAAAATTACTGTTAATAAAGTGGGCGTTATTCGACAAAGGGTTGTGGCAATATTAGAAACACACTATATATCGAATAATATTGGCACTAGGGTGCTGAAATTTAGTGCATGGGTAGGCATAGCTATTAAAAATTACAGTCAATAAAGTGGGCGTTATTTGACAAAGGGGTGTGGCAATATTTAAAAAACACTGTATCTCGAATAGCATTGACACTAGGGTACTGAAATTCAGTACAGGGGTAGACACAATTTTTAAAAATGACTGTAAAGAAAGTGGGCGTTTTCGACAAATGGGTGTGGCAATATTAGAAACATACTATATATCGAATAATATTGACCTATTTAGTGCATAGGTAGGCATAGTTACTAAAAATTACGGCCAAAAAAGTGGGCGTTATTCAACAAAGGGGCGTGTCAGTATTATGAAAATACTATATCTTCGTCAATATTGACACTAGCGTACTAATATTTGGTATGCAGGTAGGTGGGTAGGTAGAATCATTAAAAAAGTGAGCGGGATTGTACACAGGGTGTGGCACTTTAAGGAAAGTACTATATTACAGTTAATATTGATACTTGGAAACTGAAATTTGGCACAGGGCTAGGTAGAATCATAATAAGGTACGGTAAATAAAGTGGGCGGATTTATAGAAAGGGCGTGGCACTGAAAATTGTAAAGAAGCAGAAATGAAAAATACCCAACAAACTTTTAGGAATTAACAAAACAAATTTTTTAAGAATAAAGTTTCATGTTTGAAATTTTCCTTAAGAATACTATTACATAAAATATTTCATATTCTCTAAAAAGGAAAAAATAAAAAGTTTTTAACAAAAAAAAAAAGAACCGACATCAAAATCACTACAAAGTAAAAAATAGTTTTAAACAACTTTTCCCATTCATTTCTTGGTCATATTTTAAAAGCTATTTATATGTATTATAATATTGGAAATCTTATCATTTTCATTTTTTCTATTTTGTTTTATTATCATCAATATATTAATTGCTTTATGAACATAAAAGCTTTAAAGTCGGCGCTCATCTTTGACACACAATCATGATCTTTTACCATCCGTGCACTATTTGGTGCCTTGGTGACACTGTAGTAATTTTAAAAGTTTTGTACACATTAAAATTCTCACTAAACTGGTTTGGGTGAGCTTGTAAAGCTCATATTGAATATGACATAGTGTGTAACAGCTGCACAAATAATGCATGGAACACATTGGTTACATTCAGCGTACTCGAAAATTGCCAACTGAAAGAAAAAAAAATCGCTAAGAAGCTTTTATATTCATAAAGTTAATAATATTTTTATGATAAAACAAATTAGAAAAAATTAAAATAAAAATATTTCGACATAGTAAGATAAGCGCCGACTTTAAAGCTTTTATGTACATAAAGCAATTAATATATTGATGATAATAACACAAAATAGAAAAAATGAAAATAATAAGATTTCCAATATTATAATACATATAAATAGCTTTTAAAATATGACAAAGAAATGAATGGGAAAAGTTATTTAAAATTATTTTTTACTTTGTAGTGATTTTGAAGTCGGTTTTTTTTTGTTAAAAAGTTTTTTTTTAATCCCCTCCTCCGGTTCCCATTATTTTATTGTAGCAAAACTTGTTATCATATGCGTTACGTGTCTATGTGTTTGAAAGTGTAGAGTTCCATGGCCAGTCAAATTTTGAATTTCCTTTTTTTTAACCATGTTAAGTTATCCTGATGGAAATTTTTAATGAAAGACCGCAGTTGCTCAGGCTTTCAACTAGAATTAATGTTCTCTTATATATCAATGGTGTCCCTCACAAGCATTTATATCTATCCTGGTGGTATTTGCCGACACCATTTTAAGTCAAACAAACCGCCCAGCTTCATAGCTGGTCGTATATGTATGTCTTTCGTTCAATCCTTCACTCTTATTAAGCCGCTGTCGTACTGTCACCCATTTGAACCAAACGGGTTTCTCTTTGACACATCCAATCATATTTCTATGCTCCAATCCTCAACTGTGTAATTCTTAAACAGTGTGTGTAAGTCCGGTATTATCTTTCTGGTTTTTTCGGTCTAAAGACTTTCTCAAAATTCTAGACTCAATTTTCTGTGGCATTTTGTAATTTGGGATTTCTTAAACTGGAACCTGTCCTCAAAACCATTATGACGGAGCACATTCCGGATGGTTTCATCAAAGACTATAAAATTGTCATTTTAACTGAAGAATTATTGATTTCTACAGCATTATCACATGAGTCAGGTTCTATTACCTGATTATTCTCCAAGTTTGTCCCATCGAACTTGGGAGCAAACATTTTCGACCTGCTGCGCATTTTTCTGGCAAATTTTTTAGTTTCTTACAAACAATACTGATGGTAGTTGAAGAGAAACCAAGCCGATTTGCGACTTTACATTTACATTGGGTGGAAGACAACTTTTCTTTTGAATGCTCGGTTTGCTTTTGAGATAGGCTTCATTTCAAAGAAAATCGAAAAATAGTTTTTATTAAATTCTCGGTTTCCATTAAAATAGGCTTCATTTGACAAACAAGAAGTTCTTCATGAAGTGGGATAAAAACCAGAAAAATATCTATCCTCAGAATAACAGAAAAATAAAAAAAATCAGTAAAATACAACTATCATAACTATTCGATTCCGCGGAACTTATTGTGGATATTTATAAGAGTTCAATCGGCCTCGCTTAATTTTCTGAAATAAACGTTGAAACAAGAAACTTTTTCATTATACTCGTCTAACCCAATTAAGTGTTACCCATCGAAAATTCCACTGCACTTTGCAAACATTTCCCGGACATGAATCAAAAGTACTTTTCATCATCTACTACCTACTAGGCTGCATTGATCACGATAATATGTAGTAATTAGGAAATTTGCATAAAGGTTCAATTTCGACAAACCATTTCCGCTTATTTTAATTATAAGCATATATTTATAATAAAATAAGCTGAAATAAGCTATCCACACCAATATCGCTCAATTATGCCGCGAATAATGTCAACTATTAAGGCCAATCGTAAACGTAATCACAATATGGCTCAGCTGTGGCACGTTTCTCTGCCATTCAACATAGTTTGGCTCATTTCCGTTCAAATAAGCATGGCGATGGCTTTTATTATGGACCAAACATTCAACGCATGTTCGACAGGTTATGGCAACCATACTTCACAAGTTATTGCATTTGTTGTTGTTGTTTTCATTGTTGCCTTTGTTGTTGATAGGCAACACCAAAAGCGCCTATGGCTGACATTCGAAATAATAATGCTGGGCAGGCAAGAGGTGATAGGAGCTATATACTACGGTTGGCAAGTAAACACAACCGCCGCAGAAGTTGGTTAGGTTTCCTTAAGCCTTAATCAATGGCAAAACTTTCATCTTAATCGGTCTAAATTATTCAAGTGGAACGTGGTGTTTAACTTTTACGTGCAAGTCGACAAGTTTTCTACCCACTTACCGTGAATGTCGGTAGGATATCGGGTTGTAAATAGTTTCTGCTCTCTGACAGTGGAAAGTGGAAATGAGAAATTTTCGAACTATAGTTTCGAACATGTTGAAGTTGAATTGAGCTCAGGCAAAATTTATACAACAATAAGTTAAAGTTTCGCTCTTACTTACTTGGTCTGCACACTTAATGCTAAAATCTTCCATCTCGTTCTTAATAACTTTTGTATAGCGCACTGTCTTCCTCTAAATTATTATTTATATGTAGATTCTGGAATAAATAGAAATAATCGAGCATGAACTGGATAGATGATAAGTAAAAGTTTTGCATTGAAGGCGAAGTGTTTTGGGTGGAGGAAGGGTTCAGGTAGAGAATTATGATGCAGGGATTCTTAAAGTTGTTACTTTAACTGGAATATAACTATGAATTTTCTTCAATAAGTTACAATTGTCAAATTTTAACTGACACAAAAATATTTTTTTTTTACTAAATGGTATTTAATGAATCTTTTGTAAACAATTGGCGCTCTTAATAATTATTAAAAAATTTCACAAAATAATATGAACTGTATATTAGAGTGGGTCGAAAGAAAAAGGTTGAAAAAACCACCCCCTATTTCAAAGCTGACCTCGAATGGATTCCAAATAAAAACAAAAATTTTTTTTTGGACCAACGGAAAAACAGCCGAAATGGTCTTTTTTCTATAACTTGAGCATAACACATCCGATCAAAAAAATTATATGTCGTTTAAAAGTGCTTTACGAGTACTACATTTTTTACCCTCAAGGGTTTTAGCAAGTAAGGGATGAAGGGAACCCTCTTTATAGATGAAATTAACTCTTCGAAATTCATGCCAGGCAGATATTTTAAGAAAATTTATTAAAATTAACTAAATATCTTTAGCTGCTGAATGCTCTGATTTTATATGAACTCTGTGAATAAAATGATCGATATAACAAGTTGAATCCAAAAAGACTAATTAATATGAGTTCTAAATGAGTCCTTATTATGAGTCTTTAAAGAGTTTTTATTATGAGTCTTAAAAGAGTCTTAATTTTTAGTTCAAAATGAGATATAAAGCAGTCATTATTATGAATCATAGCTTGAAGCCCTCAACCTACGAAAATGTACTCATAAAGGAGTCTTTTTTGAGCGCGTTATGCCGATAAGAACTCATTTATAAGAGCCTTAAAAGAGTCTTTTAAGAGTTATAATGTTTTCTGGGACGTTTATGTTAGAAAATGTTGAATGGAGTTGTCAAAATTCATCTAGCAATGCTTACCCAGCAAACATCACGACTCTTAAAAGGCTTTTTTAAGACTCACATAAATGAGTTTTTATCGTCATAATGCGGTCAAAACAGACTCTTTTATGAAAACATTTTCGTAGGTAATGGGCTTCAAAATACAGGGTTTTCCAATAAGAGGTGTTATTGTGATTCGCTCACTTTTAAAGCTTTTATTCTTTGACATTTGACAAGTAGAAATTACGCCATTACTAAAAATGGAAGGATACACGCTTCAACAACGCATTGAAATTATTAAAATTCACTACAAAAATGGTGAAAATCTTGCAGTCACAGTTCGCAAAACTAAAGCATTTTTTGGTCGTCGTGAAGCACCTTGTCGGGCTGCAATACAGAAATTGTTGAAAAAATTTGAGCTGTTGGGACAAGTTAGTGATGTGAAGAATAAAACCCGTGCACGTCGCTCAAGAACAACTGAGAATATTTATGCTGTAGCCCAAAGTGTTGAAGAAAACCCAGGTTTATCCATTCCTCGTCGTTCTTTGAAATTGGGCATTCCACATACGTCATTACACCGTATTTTGCATAAAGACTTGGATCTTAAGGCTTATAAAGTTCAGTTAACACAAGAACTCAAGCCGGCCGATTTTCAACAACGTCGTGTCTTTGCTGATTGGGTCCTTGAAATGCATGAAAATGATTCGGAATTCCATCGAAAAATCATCTTGACTGATGAGGCCCATTTCCACCTCGGTGGCTAAGTCAACAAGCAAAATTGTCGCATCTGGGGCTCGGAAAACCCAAGAGTTATTGTTGAGAAGCCTTTCCATCCTCAACGTGTGACTGTTTGGTGCGGTTTATGGTCCGACGGGGTCATTGGACCTTACTTTTTCGAAAATGAGGTTGGACCAGCAGTTACGGTGAATGGATTGCGCTATTGAGAGATGATTAATGATTTTTTATGGTCGAAGTTGGATTGTATTGATCTGGACAACGTTTACTTTCAACAAGACGGTGCTAAGTGCCACACAAGCAACGACACCATCGATCTTTTACGGGAAAAGTTTCCGGACCGTGTTATCTCTCGAAGAGGTGATCACAATTGGCTACCGAGATCTTGTGATTTAACACCTTGCTACTTCTTCCTTTGGTGCCACGTGAAAGATAAGGTCTACGCCAACAGCCCAGCATCGATTGAAGACCTCAAAGATGGAATTCGTGACGCCATCGAGGACATAAGGCAGCCACTTTGCGATTTGGTTATGGAAAATTTCATGAAAAGGATAATTGTCCTGTAAGCGTGGTCGTGATGGTCATTTGGCTGATGTTATTTTTCATTATTAACGGCATACCTTCCTCTTTATTATGAAATAAACTGGAATTTTTCTTTGAATACCAAAATAACACCTCTTATAGGAAAACCCGTATAACTCTGTATATTAAGAAATCTAAAAAAAAAAATCAGAAACTACAGAAACTGAGGTCTTAGCCATTGTATGCAATTAAGTGATTAAGGAAACCCTCTTTATGGATGAAATTAGCTCTTTGAAAATGAATTTATTAAAATGAACGAAATATCGTTACTTGCTGAATACTCTTATTATAAATGAACTCTGTAAGTAAAATTATCGATATAACAAGTATTATAATTTACTTTTTGGGAATTAAATTTCTTACCCATGTGATCGAGATTATGGAGAACTCCATCCATATCACATGCATTTGACCAAGAAAGGCTTTAATTTAAATACAAATATTAAAAAATTCAGCATCAAAGATTTGAGCACCGCTGCAAAACCCACACATAGGCACACTCATGCACTCATGCTCTTTCAAATTTATTGACATAATTATGCCGCACACGTCAGCAATGCACCGGAAAAGGAAGCAACTACCTGACTCCATTCACTACATCGCAATGAATGGGTTTTTTGTTTTTTATGTAACATTTTACTTTTTTGTCGTTTGTTTTTTTAATATATTTTTTTTTTTTTCCTATTAACTTTAATTTGCAACTTCCAGTGTTGGCAACTTTAAGCTTTCA
This sequence comes from Pherbina coryleti, assembly GCA_943735915.1. Lineage (NCBI taxonomy): Eukaryota > Metazoa > Arthropoda > Insecta > Diptera > Sciomyzidae > Pherbina > Pherbina coryleti. The sequence continues at coordinate 20,085,413 of OX030948.1, forward strand.
ACTTAGCAGCAACTCAACTGAACTGTACTGAGCTAGAATTACATGTTGCAACAGAATAAGACAAAAGCTGAGCCAACACAAAAACCACCATTACTACTTCTACGTATGGAAGTGTGCTGCATGCAACAAAAATAACAACAATTCCATCATAAAAGTTGTTGGATTTACATAAATTGTACAAATGGTAGCTAAGAGAGGATGATGCAAAATGAAAAAAAAAAAAAAAATAAATCCAAAAAGCATGAAAAATAGCACCACACAATCTGCTCAAGTTGGTGAAAACTGAAAGTTTGAATGATGAAAAAAAAGAAGCTAAAAAAAAAACAACACTCACCTAGTCTGTCTGCTGTGAATTGACTTAAAAATTGTCAGTTGAACTTATGAAGGAATTGAGGTGATAAAAATGTGCAAAGCAGCTGATTAATTGAATCAACTGCATTAGAGGGTTAAACAAAAACCACAGAGCATGGTCACAAGTGATAACTACTACTCAAAGCAGAAGGAAAAGTTAGAATGGGATGTTTAAAATACAAAAACTGAACTGAAGTGGGTTAAGCTACTTTAGCGGAAAGAGAAGAAAAAAAAAACGCATTTGTATGGATTAAGGGTGAACTTTTTTTGGAGAGTACAACTTCTGTAAATGACAGACAAGCTTGTCAGCGGTTGAGTATTTTTTAAATTGTAAAAAGTTTGTGTAGATTTTATGAACTTTACTTTTGAAAATTGTAACTTTTATGCACTTTTTTTTATGATAACATAGTCCAACAACATTTTTGCAACTGAGTTTATATGAAAAATTCCCGAAAGAGGACGTCACGCGGAACATTTTTTCTGAAGAAAGTTAAAAAAAGCTCGCCTGAGTTGTTTATTGTTTCCACTCAAAGGTTATATGGAAATTCTGATCATAAAAGAGGACAAATAACATTTTTTCTTATTCCGTATACTAACAAATGGCATGGAAACCAATAAAGCTAAATTGGAAACTTTTGGTTTCTAATTTTTTTAAGAACATAGATCACCATGTAAAAAGAAATAAATAAATAACTGGCCATTTCAGCCCTTGAAAGGACTTTGACCTAGCTTCTTATGATCAATTGTGTTGTGCGTGCTATTAAGTTTGTACACAATTGACCGAGAACCGGACCTACATGCTTAACGCCGACTCCGAACGGCGATGAACAGAATGTTCTTGTTCTCAGGAAGCTTTACATGGCATTTTGATTACTCTCTGAGGTTTGCCATTGTCTGCAGAGAGGTGGCGGCCGTACAGAAAAATTATTTTAATTTAAATAATTTTCTGTCGCTGCTGGGGTTCGAACCTGGATATCCAGGTTCTTTTACAAAGCGGCCACGCACTTTAACCAACTACGCCACGGACGCCACAACCATGTAGATCACCATGTAGGTATTTTAAAAAAATCTTATAGCAAGTATGCATTAAAAATATTTAAATTTTATATAGTTACTCAAAAATCTATTGAATTTTGAAGTCATCTCCATTGCGTGTCTGGGTTGAGGTCCTCGCGGTAAGCTATGACTCAGCGCCTTATAAAATATGACACCTAAAATATGGTTCTTTTCCAGTTTCTAGACTTTGTACAATAATGCAACATTTTTCACAATTTCTCAAAATATTACTTATTTTAACGGACTCCTTTTGAATACACAAATTTGGAAACTATTATAAATTTTATGTATATAATGCTTTTTACCAACTACTTTTATGAAAGCAGTTATATAAAGAGGAAATATTGCCTATACTTTGATTGAAAATAGTAAAATTTTTTGTGGAACATTTTAACCCGTTAAATCCTTGTTTAATGGGTATTTTTTGCCTTTTATCATAAAGGGTTAAAAAGACCCATAAATGGGGAAGTTAGGGTGTTAAAATGTTCGACAAAAATATTCCTCGTAGTATTTTACATACATCCTCAAAATGCATTCTATACCCAAAGATGATAACATGATTTCTTATACCGATTCACTATAAGAATGTTCAAAAAGAGGGAAACTTAAATCCCCCCTAAAATAAGACTCATACGTAAACTTTTAAAACGCCGATAAACGTACATTTTTTTTTGTCCCCTCTACCAGAATCCATTGTCGGAACCTTGTTATTTTGGAAAAAATTCATTTTGTTGTTCAGTGTTATTTATTTTGATATGATATTGAATAATTTTATGTTTCATAGTAATATTTTATAATTATAATTATAATTATAATGTTTCATAGATTTTCACATAAGATGGCTGAACACTAACCATTGCCAGATAAATTTTGAAAATTCCATTCGGAAATTCGACATTTTCTAGCATAAATGTACTCGCAACTTTTTGGTGTCTGTGCGCTTATTGTGTTGTTTCAGTATTTTGAAAATTGTAAAATATTTCAGCAAAAAAATGGAACTGGCACGTGAACATTTTTGGGTGATGATTTTTAACGATTTTTGACGTTGATTGACAAGAAATAAAATGCATCGATCAACTAAGTTCGACTTTTGGTGATGAAGCAATACGCCCAGCAACTGTTAAACACTGATTCAATGAGTCCGAGCTTGGTCGTTGTTCTCTCCAATACGAATTTCGTGAAGGTTGTCCAAGAACGGTTGTTGTGGCAGAAAATATCGATGCTGTGCGTGAACTGTTGGAAACAGACCGACATGTGATATGCCGTGAGATGATGTTTTCCTTGAACATTACACTATGGTCCAGCCGATCACTTTTCTTGGCCAAAACTATTTGATATAAAACAGTTGGACCGATTATGATGAAATTTTCAGGGAATCTTCAGAATCACCTGGAGAGTAACATAGGCTATAATTTTTTGGAAAAGGGGGCGTGGCACCGCCCATTGGACCCTATTTTTGAGAATGCAATATCTTGGTTTCAATTTCAAGTGATATACAGAATTAAAAATAGTATTTTATGGTTTTTTTAATTTCAAATTATATTTTGATTAAAATATTTTTTTTTTAATTCAGTGTGTAATATTCATTCTCAATTTTTATTTAATTTTCACTTCCGTTTATATTCAATTCGTTTTCTAATACTAAATTGTCAGATTCATATCCTTTTTCTTGATTTTCGTCATATTCATCATCTGAAGTATCACTTTTATCTGAAGTTTCTTCAGTCTCCAAAGTTTCGGCAATGTGTTCGCAGCATAATAATTCTGTAACTTCTGGTGGAAGTACTAAGCGTATGCGTTGGTGTGCATGGGTACTTAAACGTAATGATGAAATAAGTGGATCAGAAGTATCGAGGGCTCTGGTAAAAACATCGGAAATATTATCAATACGACTAGTTCGGCGTGCATGATGTGCATGTCAGCCAAATATTAAATAGTTCAGAATTTTGCAAACTGAAGTAGTCTGAAAGAAAATTTTTTTCTTAAAAAGTGCACAAAACTGCGCATTGATGCTTGTTCAAAATGTACAAAACTATCTTTTCTAATTTTGGTTTTTGTTTTTATGCTTAAGAAGTCTAGAGAAAATTTTAAAAGCTTTTATGAATAAAAAAAAAAAAAAAAACCAAAATTTATCCCAAAAGAACAAGTAAAATATTTGCACCAACACATTTTTCTTTTTAATGTTTTCTATTATATTTATAATTAAAATACTCACTGTCACCTTCGTTATGTTATTTTTGGTTTCACTAAACACGTTCTTATCGTTCGTAGACGCAACTTGAACTAGACACTAAAACAAAAGCACACGGAATTCTATTTGAAAACACTTTAAGAGAATCAACTTCGATGGTTTGTTACATAACGGTTAACTGCCGCTCAATAAAACAAAATATGAATTTAGTTGTCTCTAAGTGTTAGCTATAAGATTCTCTTAAACAGAATTCATTTAATGATCGTAAAAAAATTGAGTTTTGGCCAAGAAAAGTGATCGGCTGGACCAAAGTGCATTAGTGGGACTAGCATACATTCGATTTTACATAAGCATTCAAGCGTCAGTAAGATTTGTACCCGTTGGATGCCCCATAATTTGACGGTTGCTCAAGAAGAGGCTGTTGTCGATGCAAGGAAATGCTAAAAAAGTACAGCGGGGGGGATTCAAAATACGTTTACCACATCATCATAGGTGACAAATCATAGATCTTCGCTTATAAGCTCAAAACAAAGCAGGAATCCACTGTTTGGGTCATTCAAAGTGATCAAAACCTGCTAAAATTTGTTCTTGGGCGGAACACTTCCTAGCAAATGGTTGTCGGTTTTAACGGAAAAAACGGGCATGTAGCAACTGTATCACTTGATAAACGGAGAACTGTTAATGCTGAATGGTACCCAACCATTTGTCTCGAAGAATTGAGGAAAATTAATCATCGAAGGAAGATCATTCGCCATCACGAGAATGCGAGTTCCCACACATCAGCTCAACCAAATGAGTTTTTGAGCTGTCAAAACATAAAATTGATAGGTCATCCACCTTACAGTCCCGAATTGGCATCCAATGACTTCTTCTTGTTCCCACATACTAAGAAAAAAATGCATGCCAAGCTTTTTTCTACACCGGTACAGACCGTTGAGGCCTTAAAAACCTGGTTTCGGAGGTACCGATTTCAAAGTGGCAATACTGTTTCGAAAATTAGTTCAAACGATTCAAAAGTGCATTGATCATCTTGGAGAACTTTTTGAAAAACAATAAAGTCGTTTTCACCGACTAACCAACCACTGCTTTTTCATTGTTAGGCGTAAGACTTAAAATGCAAAGTTCGTATTTAATTTTTCTTAAGTTGATAATACGGAATGTTTTTAAAGATTTTTTCAAAGAGAATCACCAACTTAATTCGGTGAATTAAAGGTACTTATGACCTTTACTTCAACTTCTAGTTTCAAAATGTGCTATTTTACTTTCTTACCACTTTTCGTTCTAACAGTTAAAATTGTGACACAAATTTCTGTGACACGTTTCATCTAAACGTTGTTGAAAAATTAAGTTGTTCTTTCGAAACCCCCAAACAGAATCAGGCTACCATTTAGTGGAAAAAAGTTATAATCACTTATTGAAAAAATTTTATATTTTCGACGTTGCCCCACGAAATATATTTTGACGTATTTTTTGACATTTTTGTCTCTTTTAAAGTACTCAACGCCCATTATTTACCAGCGCTTTCTTATATCAGTGGATTTTTTTTTTTAAAAACAAACAATTGCGCCTCCGAGACCGAACCTAAAAAAATGGTTATTCCGTTCCCAAAATATTAACCATTCACCATGAGTTTTTTCAAACTTGCTCCTTTTCACACAATTTCCGATGTTTCCTTATCACTACATACGTGTGGAATTTGGAACTTTACCATGATATCGTAGGCTTATTCTAATCACAGGATTTGAAAAAAGGGGTCCAAAACAAGGATTTTGAGGCTTAAACATCCTATTCTTGCCACACGAGTCTGGCTAGAACCACATACATACAATTCGTATGAAAATTTATGCAATAAGAATATTTCCTCATGACCATGTTTGTACTATCAACTCTCTATGACAAATCGTTAGGAGATAATTAAGGATGGTAAACTATAAACAATTTTATAATTTAGAATATTTAAAAATTGGTTCAGTTTGATAAACCGGAGCAACCATTTTGCCTATAGGCTCATATTTGGTATTAATTTAATGGTTGAAAAATCGATTAAAAAAAAAAACAAAATTGAGAAACTATTTTTTTTTTCTCAAAATTCACTAGATTATATGAAAACTTATCAATCACCAACACAAAAGTAATCTATTACCACCCAGCAGGAAAATAAAAAGCGCTCCTGGAAATAGCGCATTTAATGCGCATTTTTGGTGCGCTTGAGGATGCGCTTTTCAGAGTTCAGAGTTGTGGAGCTCATATTTTTATATACATTTTGTTCATAAGTAATCGAGCAAGGAACTAGCAGAGCGTTAAGACATTTGACTGCAATACCAGCAGTCCGAGTTCAATCCCCGCATATGACAAAAAATAAAATTTTGTCGCTTTGTTTTTAGTCCAAGTGCTCGGTTCTCGCTACATTTTGTTATTTACTACAATGAGAGCGAAGCGCCTACATCTGATGACATGCCAATGTTAAAAAAGGCTCTATCCACAAGGAGAACAAAGCGATCTACTGCTTTTTAGGAGCGCTTCAAATGCGCTAATGAAGCGCTCGGTTTCCTGTTGGGCAACTATCCAAAGTGTATTGGTCTAAAAAAAGACGATGTTAAAAATTGTTTTTAAAACAATGACTTGTGCGTGAATGAATTGTATAGTTTATACTGTATTATACTACTTTTTATACTACATTATTTTTATAATAAAATCCTCCATACCATGAAAATCCTTGCTGTGGGACATGGTCTATCTACAGAAAAACTGTTTCAAAGCATCAAAGACATCAATTTGAATATATTTCGGACAAAAGTCGGACAAAAATAAAAAAAAACACAGCGAAGCATTTTCATAGATTTGATAATTGAATAGCGTTTTTTCGATTAAAATAATTTTTAAATTCAAAACTTTAAAATAACAAAGTATATATATCATATATATTAACCACGTCGGCCCTCCGTTAAAGCCCCCTGTTCAGTTGTAGGGAATAAATATACAAAAATCATTCATTTTGTTACAATTTAATCAACTTACAGGTTGTTTATTTTTAACGATATTTATAACGACCTTTAGTAGGAAGTAGAAACAACATCTAACACACAATCCTTAGTGAATATTTCTTTTAGTTCGTTCGTTCTTTTTGTTCGTTCGTTCTTTTAGTTCGTTAAGTCTTTTAGTTCGCATGGACAAACCGAAGATTCAAACCATAGCTCGGTAAATTAAGACATCTTTGCTCTAGTTCGTTTTGTTTGCTACTTTTGTCGGTTGGCTAGCCAATACACAGTCCTAGAATAGCCAACACACAATCCTTTCTTAAAGTAATAGATTATAGTGATCTGCTGAAACATAGCTTTAGCTAATGTTTATCACTGAATCAACAAAATTATGAAAGAAAGGGTTTCAGCGTAATGGTTAGAGGAAAGTACCAACAAACGATAGAACTGTGGGTTGTGGGTTCAATTCCTGCAGCGGGCAAGAAATTATTTTTAATTTAACATTTTCTGGTTCAATTGATGCAAGCAAAAAACAATATCAATTCTAAGAAGAATGGTGTCGGAAAAAAGTGTCGTTTTTTCTGATTTCACTCTAGCAAATCGCAGAACAAGGCGTAAAAAGCTTCGCTTCAAAACACACATACGTGGTGGAGTATCACGTTGTTTTGCAAAAATGGTCGTCTTTCTTTCCTTTCTCAGAAAGATACCATAGTAGCTAAGTATGTTTAAATACTGCGGTTCAACTGCATCATCAGAAATTTTCTACAAAATAAAGTAGTTCCGACTTTATTTAAGTGCAAAAAACAAGCTCCACTGAATCTCTCAATTATTTCCATTGATTGTTTACTCCACACTCCACATAAAATCAAGGATAATCATAGAATAAGCAAAGGCTGTGCATTGAATTTTGATGTATTTCAATTGTGTGCGATTGTATCCCCCATCCCTTCCATCCCCTCTAGACCAGCTAAAAATACAAATATTCTGACTTAAACTCGCATTTTATGTGTTGATGATGGTGTTGCCACAAATGCTCAGTGATCAGTTTTTGCAGTCGCCACCATATTGCGTTTAAGAGGCAAACGCTACTCATACCATGACTTTTGACTGCTTCTGCAGCAGTCAACTTGAAACTTTTTTCTTCAATAACGCTGTGGCGGCCACACTATGTGCAGCATTTATTGTCTGCCACTCCCCAACAGCCATCCAGCCAGCCAGCTATCCATCCGAGTGGCTGCTGAATATTATTTATGGCTTGCGCTAGAAATCTATTTACACTGCACCGCATATCTCAGCTTTGGCTGGTTCACTGATCATGGTACAACTAACGTTACCCCCATCATCCCCCTACTTCACCATTCAAGCATGTCTTTTTATTTATTAGTCCTCGCTGAACATTCGTCCTTTTGCTCATTTATAGGACTTGCATTCGTTTGGATTAAATTGAAATGTAAACTTTTGCTATTTCATTGCTGCTTTTGTTGTAGTTGTTGCTGTTGTTGTTTTTGTTGTTTTTTTTTTTTGTTGTTATTGCCGCACTCATTGCATTTACTTCAGCGCCCTGTTACTTCCGGTTTTGCTTTTTCTTGCATTTTCTTTTCTGCACTTTAGTGTTGTTTTAACGTGTGTGTGTATGTGTGTGTGTGTGTCTGAGTGTGTGAGTGTGTTTTTGCAGCTAAGGCAGTGTTTGTTTGCCTGATTTTGTCCGACGTTCAACGCTGTAAATTGTAGACAAAGCCACATAAGATCACAAACTACACACACAGCCACACAAGCACACACACACATACACACACTCACTCACAGATCCACTCTTCGCCAACTTTGCAGAGTATTGAATTCCTTTTATCCGTATCTGTGCAAATTTATGATTGCTTCATTTCCAACTTTGGCCCACAATTCTTCTTGCTTATCCGAAGTGGTTGCATTTATTTTGTTTGTTTTTTTTTCTATTTTTCTTGGTTTTTTTTTTTTGTAATTTGTTTTGTTGCATTGTTTATTTGCTTTGTTTTCTATTTCCTGCACGGTTATTTACAGCCTTGCGCGTCTTGCTGCAGCCCATTTAACAAAGCACAAGCCCTTGCTCACCACTACTCTCTCCAGAATATAAATATGAGAATTACAATGATAAGAAAGCAATTTAAAATTGGTTTGTATTGTTACAACAAAACATTATATTGATGCATTTTTTAATAGCAACAACCTAGACCTCACGATGAACAAAAAGCCGGATGAATTCAGTTGCAAAATAAACAAAACCGCGATGATATTCATCAGCATAGCAAAATATAATTCAAGAAACAGTAGTGAAAATGAAGTGTTTCTGACATTACATATGACATGGCATATGAGATGACACATGACATAAGCTATGACATGACATATGACATGACTTATGACATAACATTCGGCGTCCGTGGCGTAGTTGGTTAAAGTGCGTGGCCTCTATGTCAACGAACTTTGGAGACCCAGGTTCGAAACCCAGCAGCGACAGAAAATTATTTGAATTAAAATAATTTTTCTGTACGGCCGCCACCTCTCTGCAGACAATGGCAAACCTCAGAGAGTAATCAAAATGCCATGTAAAGCTTCTTGAGAACGAGAACTTTCCGTTCATCGCCGTTCGGAGTCGGCGTTAAGCATGTAGGTCCGGTTCTCGGTCAATTTTGTACAAACTTAATAACACGCACAACACAATTGATCATAAGAAGCTAGGTCAAAGTCCTTTCAAGGGCTGAAATGGCCAGTTATTTATTTATTTATTTATGACATAACATATGACATTACATATGACATGGCATATGACATGGCATATGAGATGACACATGACATAAAATGTGACATGACATACGTGACATAACATATGACACGACACGTGACATGAGATATGACATGACATTTTTATGAAATATGATATGACATATGACATGACGTATGACATGAAAAATGACATGACAAATGACATGGCATAGGACACAACATGTGTCATGACATATGCCATGGCATTGACATGAAATATGACATGACAAATGATATGAAATGGCATGACATGTGGCATAACATAAGAATTTATGCATAACATGATATTTGTCATAATCCCCAAATGAAATAAGCAAAAAAAAAATTAAATAAGTCCCAAAAAATATCCATATATTTTCGGGTGGTATTTCATATGAAATGAAACTTGGGGACTATTTCACAAATTTGCTTTTGCTTATTTCGCTTTTTGTTCTTTATGCTTGTGACGTCACATACTCCAGATGTTCCAAGTAAAAATAACAATATAACCAATATATCTGTTTGTTGTTTATATAACCGAACTCGTATTTTTTATGATTAGTAATTTCACTCTCTCATACCTATTCCATCGTTATCTGAAAGAGAAATATTTCATACATACCCAGTAGGAAAAGCGATCATCGCAAGATAGCTTCATGGCACATCCTTTAAGACTCGGCGATCATACCCCTTCACTACCAAATGTGATATCTTTTTTTTGTATGGAACTGCTACGTAAGGGATATTAATCCCTTTGTCACATCTTCGAGCACGTAAGAAGTGATTAGTCAAGAGTCCGAGTACCTTCTTTTGGCAATGAAGGAACGATATGGATGTCGATTTGATTTGTTTTTTACTTTTGCATTTTTCACATTTTCTTTCCAATTCATCGCTTTGCAGATACCGTGTTCATCTCCTAAGGTATAAGTGCCTTCTTCAAATACTTGAGGCAATAAAAAAAGATAGATCGCTTTAGAGAGGTGTTCGCCGACCTTCCGACTGGGTACCTAACCCAGAGAGAGCGAAACAGATACAAGTAGGTATGAGAAAAAATAATAACACACAACTAGTGTATTTGGATAGTTCTTTGCAGAGCTCTATTTAACACTTTATCAAAATGGTATGAGCAAAATTGATTGCTGAATACTCCCGGTTTGTTATAGTTCTCGTTTAGTTTTTGTAATGAAAATTATATAGCCTAGATGTTTAGCCAAGTGCAATGCTTCGTGAGCGTATTTTTTTGGTATCAAATTAGAACAGTAATATCCAACTATTGACACATTTATAAGCGATCTAAGTGCAAAAACTTTGTAAATAAAAAAGTTTTTTATATAGAAGTTCCATCTAAGTGCTTGGGTAATTTTGTACAACATAATATACGCAATTTTACCTAAGTATATGTACATATCATACTTATCTTTGGATATTTTTTTTACAAAAGCAATATATAGTAATAAACCTTAGTAAATGTGTATTTTTTACTTCTACCTGTATATTTTTTTATCTATTTAACTGTGATTGTTCAGCAAAGTTTTTTGTTGAAAACTTTAACACTATGTTCGGCAGAATAAGCAAGCACGCTAATATAAAATGACGAAGCTATAATGTGTAAATCACATAATACTTTGCTAATTTATCATCCAAATATAGGCAAGTTAATATGTAAAACTAAGGTGTTTTGACCAAAAATTTAGGAGGCTAAAAATTTCCAAAGCCATCGTATAAATTATACTAGGGTTTTTGTTAATTTTGCATAAGTTTTTTTCTCGGTGTAGGTTTTATTTCATTTTCGTTGGGGATTATTTGGGGTTTTTTTTAGTGGAGCCAAGCGAATATGGTCAAATAATCCGACGATGCGTACTTGTAATTAGTTTCTTGCTAGGGCAAGCCCAAAGGCCTGTCAGGGCAAAAGAGAAAGGGTGAAAAGCACAAGAGAAATAAGCCTGGATAATCAGTAGTGATCCTTTCCTTTCAAAGAGTAGTATCAGCTATGCTGTCATTGCAGCTACATCTTTTTGGTACCTTTTTTTTATAAAAAAAAAACACTAGCTTAATGGCATCACAGCCAAGTGACACTGCCTTAATTTGAATATAATTGAAGAAGTTATAAAAAAAAATACAAAGGGAACAAATAGTTATTCCTACCAGAGCTGGAGGCATTCACAACCATAAAGGCTACGGACTACAGAAGGTAAGGGTAAAGGTTCAAAAGCATTTTAAACATTTCTGCCCAAAATTTTGCCACATCTCTTTTTCTTGTAATCAGTATTAACACATAGTATCTACCTGCACAATATTAATTATATCTTTATCTGCAGGCAAATTTTAACATTTATTGTATACAGACATAAAATAAACTTCACAAACTTATGATACAAAAATAAAACTTTTTGTAATAAGCCCTAATAGTTAAATAAATGCTAACCATAGCTTAAAGCTCATTTTAAACAAATTAAGCAACACTTTTTCTATTCCCACTTATATCTGTGTAAAACTTTATTTGAATAACTTGACCGCATTGAACCAACCCCACCTGTCTTAGTTGGTGGTTAAAAATGCTTGTGGCAAGAAAAAAAGGACACTTTGAGCTTTTTTTGTCTTTATGTTTTAATGCTATGACCCAGTGCGAAGTACACAACATTTCGATGTCAAAAATCAACAGTGGCATTAGATTAGCACAAAACCCAACCACATAGACAGACAGGCACACACACACACACAGCCACAAAGACACTAATACTGACACAGGCACACACACACTCTAGGAGATGATTCGCAAATTCAAAAGCCAGAAGGAATTTTATGCAACATTAGCAAAACGACCCCAGAGGGAAAACAGCGACTGCGACGACATGAACGAGATGGCAGCCATCAGTAGCAGTTAAACAAGGTTATGTGGACGTTCAGCAACCCAGACCATAAAATCAGCAGCAGCAACGGCAGAACAGGAAGTAGCTAACGGTTTCCACTTTAATCGAAAGTGCTGCTGAGGAAAACTTAATGAGATATAATCTGAATCCTTAATTGTCCTTGTGGCTTCCGGACAAGCACGCTCACACACTCACACACACACATAAACACCCACACAATCGACACCATTCACACTGACACACAAACACTTAAGCAAACGCATTCGTAAGCAAAATTCGTGCGGTTAATGTTTGTCTCTGAGGCTGAGTTAGAGCGCCAGTGTGTGTGTGTGTGTGTGTCAGTGTCTCAAAATCGCTGCCCCCATTAGTTCTAAACTAATTCTTATGTCGTCCTAGTGTCGTTTCGTTGTTATTGTAATTTTGGTTCCACTAGCTTCCAGCTCGTGGCTATTTTGCAAAAAGTGCATAAATGCTATTTTGTATCCTAAAATAGCACAAAAACAACAAAGCTTGAGAAAGCTCTTCTAATTCTTTTTTAAGTCCTGCCTTCGTTAGTCAACCTTTTCCGTGTAGTGCCTGAAGTGACCGTAAATATATCTAAAGAGCCGCTGTAAAATCAACGTTGCAACATTTTGTTAGGCTCCGTAAATGAAGCTAAATGAAAATGTGAACTAACTAAATTCCTTTTAGGGCGATTTTTGTTGTTTTTTTCTTTTTTGGTTTTTTTTTTTAACAGAATTAATTCTGACAGCTTGTGAGCTTCGGTACATTCACTGACTGTATTCGTAACTGACCAAACGAAATTTGCAAAATACTCACACACACAAGGCCCATACAAACACACACAAACACAGACAAACACACACAAACACACACACACACATACACAAACTTACATAAAAACATGCTGTTAGCTTGTCAGACGGACGACAGTTGGAGTTGCCGCCGTGTTTTTTGGCCAACCCATGATCCGGCCGCATTGGTAACTGACTGTGGTTGATACTGACACGAATGCTGCTGTCAAAAAGTAGCAACTACAAAAAATTAACAGCAACAACAACAACTACTACCAGTGACAAAAAAAAAAACAAAAAAAAACAACAAATATGTGGTAAAATAGGAAACTCAACGCTATGCAAAAGGCTGCCAAAAGTGTCAAGTTGAGAGTCAGTTTTTGGGATTTGGTTGCGTTGCAAATTAATGCGGCTGTCAGTTGATTTTTCAAAGTTTTTTCTCTCCTTGTTGTTGTTGCATGATGTTTTTTATTTCTGCTTGGCATATATTGGGGGCAAACCAACATTGGACTTGTTTGCATTGGTTTTATTGAATTTGTTGCAAAAGAGAAAAAAAAAATATTGGCCACGATACTGCCAATATTTTTTTTTTTGCCAATAAATGATTTGATTTTGGCAGAAGCATAAAAAGTAGCAGCATCCGTGCAAGGAATTTTTTTTTTAAGGGAATCTTTGAAAAACTGTGAAGTTATGGAAGATAATTTACACTATCTTAAACTTAAATAACTTAAAATTGGACCTGAAGTTTTTGGTGGCCTAGTAGAGTAGATAGCATGATTGACGGCGATCCCAGGGGTTCCGGGTGCAAATCCCGGCAAGACCATGGTCCTACGCTTAAACCTTTCTATATTTTGTTCCTCATTTCTTAAAACCTGAAATTGAAAACTCGCCAATATTTATGTATGACTTGAGGTTATAGTTGGTTGTAGAGGAGTTTGTGCGTGAAATGGGTCTTATCAGTGAAGAAAATTGCTTCGAAAAATCAGCATTTAATACTTGTTGTTCCTAATCGGCGTATATTCTGTGGTGTTCATGATCGGCAGACTTTAATTCTTGTGTGAGTTGGACTTTGTATGGATGAAAATACAAATCAAAAAGGAAAAATACGCTATAACGAGTCGTAAGACAATCCCAATTGCTGAACGTGCCGTGGAATTGACAAGTTTGGGTCTTCAGCCACACTGGTCTTTAACAGCAGCTGTTTTTGGTGTAGAGTACTGAGACAATAAATTTTGGGTTGCCAAAGTAAAAGGTACCCTTGATCAAGTTCAAAAGCTTTGGTGCTTGGTGAGTTCCTTTTAATATATAGCCAATGACAGAGAAGTGGTATATCAATGCAAGTACAAGTGTAATAAAAACTTTTTAACAAAACAAAAAAAAAATACCGAATTCAAAATCACAACAAAGTAAAAAATAATTTTAAATAACTTTTTCCATTCATTTTTTGGTCAAATTTTAAAAGTTATTTATATGTATTATAATATTAGAAATCTTATCATTTCCATGTTTTCTAATTTGTTTTATTATCATCAATATATTAATTGCTTTATGAAAATAAAAGCAATCTTGCGGCGCTAATGTTACAAAGTCGAAATCTTTTTATTTTTTCTAATTTGTTTTATTGTCATAAAAATATTACTAACTTTATGAATATAAAAGCTTTTTAGCGATTTTTTTTCTTTCAGTTGGCAATTGTTGAGTACGCTGAATGTAGCCAATGTGTTCCATGCATTATTTGTGCAGCTGTTACACACTAGGTCATATAATATGAGCTTTACAAGCTCACCCAAACCAGTATAGTGAGAATGCTCATGTGTACAAAGTTTTAAAAATTACTACAGTGTCACCAAGGCAGCATAGCATCAAATAAAAGAGTTTAAAATAGTGAAGGGATGGTAAAAGATCATGATTTAGCGCAGACTTTCTAATATTATATATATACATATATTATAATAAGATTTCTAATATTAAAATACATATAAATAACTTTTAAAATTTGACCAAGGAATTAATGGGAAAAGTTATTTAAAATTATTTTTTACTTTGCAGTGATTTTGAAGCCGGTTTTTTTTTTTTTTTGATAAAAAGTTTTTATTTCTTCCTTTTTAGAGAATATTTATGTCATAGTATTTTTGAGGAAATTTCAAACATGAAACTGTGTTCATAAAAAGTTTGTTTTATTAAGTCGTGAAAGTTTGTTGGGTATTTTTCATTTCTGTCGCTTTACAATATTTATTAAAGTGCCACGCCCCTTTTATGGGCCCGCCAACTTTATTGATCGTACTTTATAACGATTCTACCTAGCCATGTGCCAAATTTAAGTTTCCTAGTATCAATATTAACCGATATATACTACTTTCCTTAAAGTGCCACACCCTATGTACAATCCCGCCCACTTTTGTAATGATTCTATCTACCCACTTACCTGCATACAAAATATTAGTACGCTAGTGTCAATATTAACCGAGATATAGTATTTTTATAATATTTCCACACCCGCTTGTTGAATAACGCCCACTTAATTTGTAGTAACTGTGCCTACCTATGTACTCGATCTCAGCTTCCTAGTATTAATATTATTCGACATACAGAGTTTTTCTAATATTGCCACACCCATTTTTCAAATAACGCCCACTTTATTAACTGTAATTTGTAATAACTATGCCTACCCATGTACTAAATTTCAGCACTCTAGTGTCAATATTATTCGAAATATAGTGTGTTTATAATATTGCCACACCCCTCTGTCGAATAACGCCCACTTTCTTTACAGTAATTTTTAAAAATTGTGTCTACCCCCGTACTAAATTTCAGTACCCTAGTGTCAATACTATTTGAGATACAGTGTTTTTCTTATATGAACACACCCCTTTGTCAAATAACGCCCACTTTATTGACCGTAATTTGTAAGAATTCTGCCTACCCCAGTATTTTTACTGTAAATTTCAGTACCCTAGTGTCAATATTATCTGAAATACAGTGTTTTTCTAATAGTGACACGCCCCTTTGTCGAATATCGCCCAATTTTTTAAAAAAGGACCTCCGCATTAATGGTATCTATCTGTTGACAAAAAATTGGGAAAATCGGACAAGTGCTTTCGGAGTTGTCGATGTACATATTTAAAAAAAAACAAAAAACGGACAAACCAACGGACTTGAGAACCTCCTCCTTTTTGAAGTCAGTTAAAAATGGGTCATTCTTTTACAAACTGCGCGGATTTCGAGAAAAAACTTTTTGCCTGTATCTTTAAACAAATTTAGTTTACACTTATTTTAGAATTCTGCAGATTTTTTTTCAAATCAGAAATATCCAAATCAGAATATATGAAAATTTGCTGGGTTTTCTCCGATTCTCTTATAATTAAAATTATTTGTATTTGCACCCCTGCCCTACCCAATTAACGTCCGTGAGCACAAGTATTGAAGGACCCCGCACATTCGTTATGGGAAGTGCCCCTTAGTGAAATTTTCTAAAATTGATATATGTTATTCTATTCGAGCTGCTGATCAAAAGTCTAGATAGGCACAAAGTCGAATAATGGACAGATTTCGAAATCGTTGACTCTAGTTAGAATAACTCCTGGCTTTATGTTTTTGAATGACACGGGGTTTTCGTGATTTCCAAATTCTAACCCAATGTCGGAAATGACAATTGTCACTTCATAAGTGACATCCGACCTTTTAAATGCATCAAAATCACTTAAATTATACTGGTAGTTTTAGGGTCGTAAAAGAATGCTCTCTCTTTCTCTTGTTTTGTGTGTGTGTGTGTGTGAGTGTGTTGGCACGCCCAGCTAGCATTTGGAAGATTGTATGACGATCGCGATAATTTCGCGATTCTTTTTGAAGCGAAGCTTTTTTACGCCTCGTTCTGCGATTTGCTAGAGTGAAATCCGAAAAAACGCCACTTTTTTCCGACACCTTTTTTCTTAGAATTGATATTGTTTCTTGCTTGCATCAATTGAACAAGAAAATGTTATATTAAAAATAATTTCCGCTGCAGGAATTGAACCCATGCCCGTTGGCTGATAGTTTTGAGCTTAAGCCATCGAACCAAAACGTTTTGTTTCTAAGTCTCGCTGATTCAATATTAAAAATTAACTAAAGCTGTGTTGCAGTTGATTACAATAATCTATTTATAGAATTGTGTATGTATTGGCTACGTATCCTTCATATCTGACAATAACTATTAGCCAATACACAATATTCACTAAGGATTGTGTATTGGATGTTGTTTCTACTTACTACTAGAGGTCGTGGGCAACAGTGTGATATAAGGGAGGGTCGGAGAGGGTAAATGTGTATGATCAACCCACATTATTTTTTCAAAAGGAACATTTTGTTAATTAGTTACATATGTTGTTGGTACATGGTGTTGTTTTTTTTTTTGTTTTTGCATAGCATGAAGGAAATTAACAATTGACCAAAAGTGCGTTGACAAGTGCGTTTTCTAAGTGACAGAAAAAAAATTATTAAGATATATAATAAAACTTACTGGTGTGAAAATAAACGTGTGTGTTTTTTAGTTTACTTTGTTATTTTAAAATATTAAATTTAAAAATTATTTTAATCGAAAAAAAGCCCTTAAATTATCAAATCTATGATATTGCGAAAATGATTCGCGTCTCTCGTGTGTCCAGTGACGCACCTGTGTTTTTTAATCGTCAAGACGATTGTGTGGCGTCCGTGGCGTAGTTGGTTAAAGTGCGTGGCCGCTATGTCAACGAACTTTGAAGACCAAGGTTCGAATCCCAGCCAGCGACAGAAAATTATTTGAATTAAAATAATTTTTCTGTACGGCCGCCACCTCTCTGCAGACAATGGCAAACCTCAGAGAGTAATCAAAATGCCATGTAAAGCTTCTTGAGAATAAGAACATTCCGTTCATCGCCGTTCGGAGTCGGCGTTAAGCCTGTAGGTCCATTTCTCGGTCAATTGTGTACAAACTTAATAACGCGCACAACACAATTGATCATAAGAAGGTAGGTCAAAGTCCTTTCAAAGGCTGAAATGGCCAGTTATTTATTTATTTTTTTTTTTTTTTTTAAGACGATTGTTAAGTAGAATTTTATTTTGCTCTTCCAAATGATGCTATTGCGAGTCGTTGTGACGATTTTTGGACGAGTGAATCGTCGTTCACGCATCTTGGCGAGCATTAAAAAAGTGTAAGCAAGAATGCTACTCATTTTGATGATTGATTGACGAGTGTTTTTTTTTTTGTTACTCTACAATCGTCGTTTAATCGTTCTGACGACTATTCGTGTACTTGTGTTACTCTAAAATCGCCGCTTATGCATTCTCGCGATGGTTTGGCGAATTTAACCGTTATGTTTAGGAATCGCCGCTTGCGCACTCCCGCGATCGTTTGGCGATTTTAACCGTTGTGTTTAGAAAAGTTTACAAAGAACAACTGATGTTTGCTTCATATTAACTCAGTTGTTAGCTAGTGAACACGTGCCCAAGAATTATAGCAAGTAAGTACTTTTTATTTCATGCTCTTACAGTTTCCTAATTTGTTTTTCTTTTTTAAGATGTATGTCACTCAAAATTTAAAGGTGACGACGCAGGAATAAATAAAGTGCTAAAGCAACATTTTGTCCATGCTGGTGACCAACTCAGGAAGGGTAATCGGACCAAGAAGGATGACGAAGAAAATTAGGGGGATTTGGCTCTATAATTTATTTTTTATATATATTCTTTTTTCTATGTCTGAATTTTGTTTTTTTTTTTAATTAATAATTTAATTATTTTTATTTTATTTATAGGAGTTTAAACTAATTACATTTATTACAATTAAAAAATGAACAATACAGAACAATGCTTTTTATTTTGAAGCATTTGGGGTAAATTAAAGATCGTCTTGGCAATAGTTTCAAGACTCTTCAGCGATTCTTTCTTGAGCATCGTAGACGACTCGAATAGAAGAGTCGCCGGCTTGACACAGTTTCTCTCGTTGTACTGAACTTCCGCGATCGGAATACGACATCGTCGACGATTTATTTAATCGCCCGCTCCGATCGTGGAAGAGTCGCCTACGATTGAAAATGCTAGCTGGGTACAATATAATACTGTGTATACAGTCGAACATCTATAATGCGAATGTCGGTCGAAAACGTAAAGGAATAATTCTAGAGCCAACGATTTCTACAGTGGAGGTCTTGCATACCTCAATTTCTACCTCCGATATCTCAAAATCTGCCCATTATTCGACTTTGTGCCCATGGAGACTTTTGATCAGAAGCTTAAAATAAAAAACATAGTATATCATTTTCAAAAAATTTCACCGAGGGCATCTTCCCATAAGGAATATGTGGTGTCCATTCTTTCGCAAAATCCTTTTACGTGAAAAATCAGCAATTTACTTCACAGTGGCGGCCGTGGTCGAGTGCATGAAACAACGTGTGGAGCCCAGCTTCGAACACCAGCCGCGACAGAAAATTTTTTCGATTGAAATTAATTTTTCTTATCGGTCGTCACCTCTCTGCAGACAGTATCAAACCTCAAAGAGTAAATAAGACCGTGTAAAGCTTGATGTGCATGTTGCACATTAGCCGATCGGTTGGCATAAAACTAATAGGTTCAGTTCTCGGTCATTTGTGTACAAAACATTTAATAACACGCACAACATAATTCGATCATAAGAAGCCCGGTCAAAGTCCTTTCAATGGCTGAAATGGGCAGTTTATTTTTATTTTTTTTTTTTAACAGTTACTTAAACCATATAAATTTGTTTTAAAATAGCAAAAACTTTTCTTTTCTCACACAATTTTCTCATTTTAGATATTTTTTCCTTCTTGACTTAAAAGTTTGTTAATTATTTTAAGCTTCTTTTAAAATAAATATGTCCCATGTAATTTTTTTTGACGTAGAATACGTCATTCTGGGAGGTAAGTAAGGTGGTTGATAGTGATCAGGTGTCGGTATTTATATCACTTTTTGAGCCTTTGGTGGGCCTAAAGTACGGATCGTACAATGTTGATATTAGCACTTGTTGGTCTGCTTGATCCTCACTGGGGGAAAAATTCATGTTAGAACTCTCTAACTTATATAAATTTTACACAATTACATGGAATATAAAGCCAACATTTGATGTTTTTGTTTGCTTAAACTTGCTACCTATTTATCGACAGTTTCCGGTTATATCGACAAAACCATAAAATTTGTATGGGAGCCCCCCTAAGGAGTGCACTATGGTCCCAATGACAGGTTTTTGAGGCAAAAAGTCAATTTTCAAAGTCAATCATTTGAAAAAAATAATAACGGAATTTTATATTTAACACTTTGAAACACTCAACTGTTAAATATTAGAGTCAGGTGGCAACCCTTGACGACATGCCGAGCTGTCAAAGTTGTCATGTTTTCTTTGTTACATTTTCTGACATTCAATCATAAACAAACAACAAAGGAATTTGGCTCACCAAACAAGCACTGTGAAGATTATAATAATTTTGTAAAATGGAAAACACTTGTGAAGGTATGCAAATTAAAATGTTATTAAAAATTGAAACAAAAAAATATGTGGTAAATAATAGTTTGTATCAACATGTGTTGTATTTTTTGTGCAGTTTGTGTTGTCGTCCATAGGTTCTTTGGAGTAGAACTATGTTTATCGGAGAGTATCCGTGAAAAAATTTATGTGTGGGGAAAGGTAATAATATGTACTAAAAGTTTTTAGAAAAACGATCTGCCCCAATCTGCCGTTTTTTATAAAAATCTATTTCCAGATAATGTAAAACTTAAAAATTTGGATATTTTTAACTTTTGGTTGGAAAATGATAGAAAACCCAATAATGTTATCAACTGGATTTCTGCGAAATTTAATAGAAGTGTCAATGACAACTGTATGACGACAGTGAAAAATCAAATTAATAATTTCTGCGCACATGCTAAACAAAAGTGGGTTAAAAACCGGAGGACCACGAAGCGTTTTCTGGAAAATGAAAGAGTGTGGTTATCTCGTGAGACTGTGTTCAAACTATTAGAAAGGGATGGTGCAAAGAAAAAAGGCCGTCCTTATGTGGGTTATGGTGAGGGAAGTGAGCGACAAAAAAGAAAAATGGCTTCAGAAGTGTCGTCCGAACAGGGAAATGATGCCATGCTTTTGATTCATGCTGCTTCTATTTCTGCTAATTTAGCAAAAGAAAATGATTTAAATTTTATTTTAAAGAAAGCTGCCTCGTCTCCATTAGAAGCAACTAGAATGAGAAAAAAAATAACTTCTAACGAGAAAATGCCATTACCGCTCTCCCCTGAAGAAGCATTAAGCTTTTTGCTAGAGAATAGTTTAACAAAACAGCAATATACTAACATAAGACAGATGTGCAAGTCAAGAAACTGTGATATTTTCCCCAGTTACAATAGTATTCTAGAGAGCAAGTTGGCATGCAGACCCGATGGATTAACGGTAACGGATTCATCAGCATATATTCCTCTCCAAAGTTTAGTTGATCATACAGCAAAAAGAATTTTGTCATGCCAGGAAGAAGTTCTGCTGCAAATGGATGAAGTCAATGAAATAAATTTTGTTTTAAGTTACGGTTTTGACGGTTCCACAGGACAGAGTGCATTCAAACAAATATTTACCAGCAATTCCCCGGAAAGTTTAGATAACTCGCTCTTTGTAACGTCAGTTATACCATTAAAAATAGTCACATCAAGTAATGCAGTCGTTTGGAATAACCGTACTCCTCAATCAGTCCGTTTTTGCCGACCACTTAAAATTGAATTTATAAAGGAAACTAAAGAGCATATATTGAAAGAAAAAGCAAATCTTGATGTGGAAATATCAAATATTAAGCCTATGGAATATTATATGGTAAACAGTAGAAAGATCACTGTAAACTACGAGCTTATTATGAGTTTAATTGATGGAAAAGTGTTGAACGTACTAACGGGAACAAAGAGTACTCAGTCGTGTCCAATATGCGGTGGAAATCCGAAACAGTTTTTGTCGATAAAAGATTTAAGCTCATCGGTGTTTCAGCCAAAATCGAATACATTAAAATATGGTATAAGCCCATTACACGCCTGGATTCGATGCTTCGAATTTGTCCTTAATCTTTCATATAGACTTAATATTAAAAAATGGCAAATTCGGAGTGCTGAGGATAAACTTCTTATGCTAAAGAGAAAGAGTGAAATTCAAGAACAATTTTGGCAAAACATGGGCCTTCATGTCCATAAGCCAAAAACTAATGGTAGTGGCTCCACAAACGACGGCAATACGGCACGAAAAGCATTTTCTAATCCGGAACTATTTTCTTCTATAACCAACATTAATATCGACTTTTTAAAACATTTACATATAATTCTTATCACCATTAACTCTGAATTTGAAATAAGTGGCGACCACGTGGGCGTGGCAGTAGGCGGATTGACTTGAAATGTTTACAAAAATTATTGGTGAGAATTATAGTGCGTTAATTGAAAATTAGACAATAATAAATTCCCCGTGATTTTCAACCGCAGTGTCACTATAATCAACCTACTGGAAATGGGCGTGGCACTGCTCGATTGACTTGAATTTTTTACTGAAAACTTAAAAACACGTTATAATCATCTGTACGAAATTTCAAAGATCTAGCTGGTTCCTGTGATTTATTGCCTCAAAACCTTGTCATTGGGACCATAGTGGAGTGGTCGGAGGGAATAGGTGTCAAAGGCAAAAATGTCCCTTTTGCAAAAGTAATGGGGGTCAGTCATACATATTAACCCTCTCCGGCACTCTTTTGAAGGTAATATGCTCAGGTGTATGGAATAAATATTTTGCTAAATATTTTTTAAAAAAGATATCATCAAAAGCGAATTGAATAATTCTACGTCTTGTGTTACGACATAGTCGAAACTACTGTATCTTTTTTTTAATTTTATTTGATTTACTTCAAAAAACAATAACAAGTTGTTTTGAAAAATTTATGTTTTAAGGTATAAATATACGTGTAACGACCAAAAACAGGAGCTGTTTTAAAAAAATTTTTTTAGGTATAAGAAGTTATTATTTTTTTTTAAAATTTATGCAGGTTAGTGTTCATAAAAAATACTTTATAAAAATACTTTTTTTTTTTAAATACAGTTCTGGCTTTTATATAGAGGGCGCTGAAAAAGGCTAGGAAAAAAAGACATCCAAAACGGTTCAATGGATATGGCCTTTCCCATGTATCGGAAACAAAAAAATCAAATTACATTTTAAAGCATAGACCTTATATTAAGCATCCCCCCTACGCAAGACCCCGGGCTTTTTTTTTAATTATGGCGGAAGTTAAAGTAAAACGTTCGAAAAATAGATACATTTTCGCGCGCTTTTTTGTTTATATAAAAAAACAAAAAAAAAATAGATACTTGAATTTAGGGGGGATGCTTAAAGGACAAAATAATGAACAAAATGCAAAAAAAAAATCATTGAAATTGAACCAATAGATTTCGAGTTATCTATCGTACCGTTTTAAAAAAACTAGTTTCGAGGAAATCGCGTTTAAAGTTTTTTATTTGTTCTATGGAGCTTAGACATAGGTTAACGAAAACCGTTATAACTTCTGTTTCTTTTTAAATATCGGTTTAAAACTGTGTATGTATATTCTTAAAACTATAAAGAACACATTAAACACATTCTTCGAAGAATGTACACGTATTATACCTTAAGTTATTGTGGATTGACAAAGGATTGGTGAAAAACGTAGAGAAAATTTAATTTTTTATAATTCTTTGAACCATATGAATATTATTCATGTTGCAGCATTTATAGAATAGTTGTCTTACTTCCTTATATATGTCAAATTTATGGCACTTTGAAAATGCAACCCACAGATAACTCTGAACGGATATGCACTTAAACTCAACTGCAAGCATATTTGCAAAGCCGTATGGTACACATTGCACTGACCCTTCACCGCAGTGAATGCTTGTAAAAGAAGAAAAAAACAAAAAACAAAAAAAAAAAACACCAACAGTCAGCACTGCTGCAAATATGCCACATCTCGGTTTAATTCCCGCTTAATCCCCAACAAATTGAAAAACTAACATAGGACAGCAAAAAATATTTTTTTTTTTATTTTTTAAGTTTTATATTTCATGTTTGTGTTGTACACTCTCAGCTAGTTTGTTGTTTTTGTCGACGGCAATATTTTAAAAACTCTTGACTTTTAAAGTATTTACTCTTGCATGGCCCAGCACTCCCCCTTCCCCCCCCCCCCCCTAGTATTCGTACAGTAGAAAACAAAAAATAAAAATTCAAAACTAGAGGCACAAATGCCCTACATCAAAATGTGAGCTGCCACAAAATTTCTAAAAAGTAATTTTCGAAGGCAAAGAAAAGGCGTTGAAAACAACGTTACAAAAACCACAAAAAAAAAATGCACAGAAAAATTCAAGTGTAGCAAGCAGATAGATGGCAACGCTTCAGCAGCTGAAGCATAAAACTGAAAACTTTTCAATTTATTGTTAAACTTTTGCACTGAGCGCAATTAAAAGTGTCATTTTAGTGCAGTCAAAGTGAGGAGGGGGCAAAAAAAACAAAAATTGTTTGGATGGGTGGTAGCATTCAAGGGGCATGCTGTAGATTCTAAAACGAGATATTTTTGACTACTTTTTGTGAAGCACATAAAGCTGCTACTTGACAAAGATACTGCTTCTGGAGCAATTTGAGCGTTTTCTAATTGCGTAGAGAAGAGGTTTTGGGTGTTGGGGATAAGGCGCAAAAGCGGTGTGTATATGTTTGCCAGGGAGTGAAATGGGTTGGGGGAAGAGTATATGCAAGCAAATAACTGAAAGTTAGAATTCAAAACTAGTGCAAACAAAAAAAGTGAAGTGGGACATGAAATCGTGTTAAGAGGTCTAATGAGGCATAATTGATAGGCGTGGCAAGCAATGTGGACAGAAATTTGAGAAATGAGTTGGTTTAATTTATATGATTTGATTAAAACAATGAAGTAAGTAGAGAATGGTTGCGGTATCAAAGCACTCATACACATCTACTTCTTTTTAAGGGCCTCCGGCAGTTTAAAAAAAATACACTTTGTATTTTATTTTGGACCAAATTTTCTAACATTATTAAAGTATAGCTATTCAAGACATATTCCTGACATTTTGGTCCAATAATATTTGCAATGTCACGAAAAAAGTGCAATGCCATGAAAAACCTTAAATTTGTGATGAGCAAGATGTCTGGAGACTGGTTTATCTGAAAAAAGAACACAAGAATAATATTTGCAATGTCACGAAAAAAAGGCAATGCCATGAAAAACCTTAAATTTGTGATGAGCAAGATGTCTGGAGACTGGTTTATCTGAAAAAAGAACCCAAGAACTCTACGAAATCGAAAAAAAAAATTTTCCATTTTTGCACTAATGGCATTTTTTTTTTTTTGAGCCGCTTAAGCCTATTCAAAAGCTTTTTGCAGTTTGCCCATGGCTTGTCCCTTATATAATAACAATTTGTCCAAAAAGTAACTCTGAACTATAAGTGTTGTCTTTATACAACGAAAAAACAACGAAGTTTTCAGTTAGGAAAAACAAATTTTTCAATTGCTGCGATTTAAAAATCACTCGCGTTAATGACAAACGAAATTTATTTCCTGCAACTAAATGACGCGTTTCTCGCAACTGACTTTTATTATAATAATTGTTGAAACGTTTTCAAATAACGATTTCAAGCACGACAAACGATAAAGGTTTTTTTTTTCTTTACGTGTAATGGACAACAGTAAAGCTGAGATAAAAACAATTACGAGGGGTACTATTTATACTTCGGGAATAGCATATAATAACAAACATTTTTAAATGAAAATGGCTTTATTGTTTTTCAAAATATTCTTCTTGATGATCAATACACTCTTGCATTCGTTCAAAAAATTTGTTATAGCAGTTTTTCCATTCCTCTTGAGACACCTCCAAAACATGGTTTTTGAACGTTTCAATTGCTTCTGCGACGCTCGTAAATCGGTGACCACGCAGTTTACAAATCAGGACTGTATGGAGGATGAGTCATCATTTCGCCGTTTTGACTGCTCAAAAATGAGAATGATTCGTCTTTAGCGGTTGGTTTCGCGAATTTCTCCAAAGACTTCCGGCAAACAAATGGTCGTGTACCATTCAGAATTGACCGTCCTACGTTATTCAAGTCGAACAGTGGCTACATGACCCATTCGGTGGAAGAAACAGGCTACCAATTGCTTCGCAGTGCTTCGTGCGCGAACAACTTTTATTGGATTTGCCTCGTCTTGGAATACCCACACGGTCGATTGCTGTTTTGTTTCCGGCTCATACGCATATATCCATGATTCGTCATTTGTCACGATTTTATACACGCCTTTTGAAGCACCACGATTGAACTTTTTAATCATTTCCTTACACCAATCGACGCGAGACTTTTTTTGAGCGATTCATAAATTGTGGAGTATCCAATGAGAGCAAATTTTTTTTACAGATAACTGTTATTGCAAAATCGAATGTATTGAAGTGGAGCTAATATGCAACGATGCCTCTATCTCACGATATGTCACATGACGATCTTACATTATTAGTTCACGTACTACATCGATGTTTTGTGGCACAACAACCGATTTTGGACGACCTTCACGGAATTCGTCGGCGACTGAACTACGACCACGATTGAATTTACTATACCAGCGATATACTGTGGTTTTTGATGGTGCTTTATCGTCATACAAAAAACTGAGTTCACCGACACATTTTTGTTGAGATAATCCACGTTGAAAGTTGTGAAAAATAATCCAACGAAAACCTTCTCTTGAAATTTCCATTTTTTGAGCAAATTGATTTTCTTAATTGACTGTAAACAAAACAATTAGCACTTGAAAATCAAAACGTTGTTAGTACATTTATGCTTACAAATGTCAAACTTTACTATGGTGATGCCAGATTTTGGCTATTGACATTAATGTTGCCAGTTCCCGAAATATAAATAGTACCCCTCGTAAAAATAAAAATTGATCGCATCATGAGGTCGTGAGGAAATCCCTTGAAGTAACTTTAAGGAAGTAAATGTAATTTCGAAAGCAAAAATAAAAGTATAATAGATAAAAGATTTTAAAGAAAACAAAGTAGATAAAAACTTTAAATCAAAATTAAAATAAGAACAAGCATAAGGACATGGATTTGAACATGGATAAGGAAAAGTATTTGAAAAATAATGAGGCTGAGGTATTCGACAAAGATTAGGACGAGGAATAAAATAAGGAGTAGGACATAGATTTGGACAAATATTAGAGGAATTCGAATATGGAATTGAACACTGTTATAGACAAAAAATAAAAACAGTGATTGGGAAAAGAAGTATTTTAAGGATTGGGAAAAGGATTCGGAAAAAAGACTTATACACTAAGAGAAAAAAAATATTAAAAATATCCAAAAACTTTTTTTATTTATCCAAAAAGGGAGTAATTTTTGCACTAATAACGCATTTGCATAAATCAACTACGTAAATATTTTAAATTTACGTTAATACTTTTTTAATTAAATAAAATATTAAAATATTTAAACAGAATTAATAAAAAATATATTAAAATTATGCATGAATTTTTTTAAATATCTTTCAAATATTTACTATTTGAAAATAAAACTATCGCATTTAAGGAAAATTTTAATAAAAATATTGAAATTAAAAAACAATATATATAGATTCAATATGTTATCAATTGTTTTAAAGTTCTCGTTTGGTTTTTGTAATAAAGATTTTCTCACGACCTGCGTCCATCAAATGCCATTTGACTGCATATTTTATTTTACTTTTTCCTTTTTTTCGATCACTGTCAAAAATAGTATAAATTATAAAAGAAAATAAAAAGCAAAATATGCAGGCAACTGACAATCGGTCAAGACATTCGTGAGAAAATATCCGGTTGTCACTCTTACCTTACATATTTGTATCATGCGATCACCTATCGCACTCACAAATCATCTTGGCTAAACATCCAGGCTATATAATATTCATAACAAAAACCAAACGAGAACTATAAGAAACCGAAACCAAGAATCTTAATTCTAAAAACTTCATTGATAACTGCTGGAAAAGAGTGCGATGTTGTTGCTTCTTGCCGTTTATTTCAGCTGTATGGAATAGGTGTGTAGGTGTGTGGTATAAATAATATTTAAATACGGGAAAAAACGAGTTGTAAGGAAAATATTTCAATTATCCACGTAAATATATAAATAAAATTTATACTCAGGCGTGGATAATGTTAATATGCGTTATTTCCCTTAGTGTATATAGCTAAAATAATATTTTGGACAAGATTGGGAATAGGATAAAAATAAGAAATGAGACAAGTAATAGAACAAGGAATTGGACACACTATAAGTTAAATTTAGGACAAAGAAACAAGAAGTTGGACAAGGATTAGTAAAGGGATTCGAAAAAGGATAATATCAAAAATTTGGACATGGAATAAAACAAAAGTTTGAACAAGAGTAGGATAATTATTAGGACAAATATAAAAATAAAAATAAAAATAAGGTTAAGGGTAAGTTTGGTGTCAAAGGAACGGGTAGGCTCGAGAATATTCACGAAGATAAAGATACGCCGTCACGTCAAAATCTACGAGTGTGTCCATGATACAGCCAACTTATTTTTCGATTCACTTTTTTCGAAGTGAATGACCCTTTATAATATAATAACAGTAACTTTATCCATATAAATTTGTCTTTAAACAGTAAAAGTTTTTCTTTGCTCACACGATTTTTCACATTTTAGATATTTTAGAAAATTATATTTGATTTTAGTTGACCTCGGTAATATTTTTTAAATGTTTTTTTCGGTCTCATTAAAAACAGAAAACTATTTATTTAAAAAAAAATATATTTATTCGAAAATGTTTGTTTTCCTTCTTGACTTAAAAAAGTTGGTTGAAAGATTCTTTGAAGCTTCTTTTAAAATAAATATCATTAGCTATTATCTTAATCTTCAAACAAAAAAAAAAAAAAAAAAAAAAACTTCCGCTTCTGAAAAGCATCATCATAATCATCAAAGCATCATAAATAAATTTTAGAACCTGAGGTTAGGAC
This sequence comes from Pherbina coryleti, assembly GCA_943735915.1. NCBI lineage: Eukaryota > Metazoa > Arthropoda > Insecta > Diptera > Sciomyzidae > Pherbina > Pherbina coryleti. Next base: position 20,114,447 of record OX030948.1, read on the forward strand.
ACATTAACCCCCTAGCTACCTGTCTGCTTCTCATATCAAAAGTTTTTCCCCAAAATGTACGTTTTTTTTTTGCAACTTGGCAGCATAAAATCTAGGATATCTCTGTTTCAGATAGGCCGAAAGTGAAATTTCTTTCTATCTAACAATCTTTAAGATGAAAAAAATCAAAAACCACACATTTTGTCGGTCTAGAATAATCTTTTTGCTTCACTGTGCACAATATGGTCGACGCTTCATTTGGAAGAACTGATCCAAATCATCCAAGACGTTCCAGCCTTAAGCGTCATAGTTTCAGCCTTGTGGCTGCTAACATTCTTGCTTACCACTTGTTTTAAGTTTTTCTCTCTTTACTTCTAGTGTTTTTTTTTTCTTTTATTTTCTTATTGACCAACTATTTTGGTTTTGGCAAAAATTCATTCCCCGCAGTAATGTAAAAATCGACAAATATTTTACAACAACTTTTTCCTAATTTTAACGCTGCACAAATTCAAATTAAAACCGCGTGAAAAAGAGACAAAATCTATAGCGCTACAGCAAAAGAACGAGTGCAAAATCTCGATTTTTTTTTTTTTAAATAAAAGTTATTGAGCGCCTGCAGCTTCATGGAAGCGGGCTAGTCTTGCACGTTGTTGTTTTTGCTGTCGTCAGTTGCAGCAACTTAGTCATTATTTAAATTCCATTCGTAAAAGTTTTTTTTGTTGTTTTTTTTTTTTTTGGTTTTTCGTCCTTGGGCATGCAAAGTTTTTCCTGTTAAGCTGCTAGGATAATTTATTGCTCTAAACCAAAAACTAAAATAATTCTTGAACGTCAGTCAGCAAAGGAGTTGGGTGAAAAAGGGGGAGGGGGTGATGGGGTAAACATGTAAAATGCTTGGGTGTTGTTGAGCGCTGTGAGTGAGATGAATGCAGTTTGGGTTTTGCCGGTTGGCTCGTCGGTTGGTAGCTTGGTTGGATGGATGGTCGCTGCTGTTCAAACTAACTTGATTTGCGCATTGCGAATGTTCTGTACACACGCACAGTATCAATCATGAGTTGTAGTTGAAGGGTTTTTGCCGGAAATGTGGAAATGTTTAAAGAATACAATTTAATAGTTATTAAATAGTACTTTCCGGCACTGCATTTAGAATTTTTTACTTAAATATATGTATCACTTAATCACTTATAATATACGTGACACTTAAGATAAAAGAAAGCCATTTTTAAATCTGCATTTTGACGTAGAATACGTCATTTTCAGAGGTAAGTAGGGTGGTTGATAGTGATCAGGCGGCGGTTTTTAGGTCACAATTCGAGCCTTTGGTGTGCCTAAAGTACTGATCGTACAATGTTGATGTTAGCACTTGTTGGTCTGCTTGATCCTCACTGGGAGAAAAATTCATGTTTGAACTCTCTAACTTATATAAATTTTACACAATTTTATGAAATATAAAGCTACTTATTGACAGTTTCCGGTTGTATCGACAAAACCATAAAATTTGTATGGGAGCCCCCCTAAGGAGTGGTCGGAGGGAATAGGTGTCAAAGGCAAAAATGTTCCTTTTGCAAAAGTAATGGGCGTCGGTCATACATATTAAACCTCTCCGGCACTCTCTTAAAGGTCATATACTCAGGTGTATGGAATAAATAAACAAAAACCATAAAATTTGTATGAGAGCCCCCCTAAGGAGTGGTCGGAGGGAATAGGTGTCAAAGGCAAAACTGTTCCTTTTGCAAAAGTAATAGGGATCGGTCATACATATTAACCCTTTCCGGCACTCTTTTAAAGGTCATATGCTTAAGTGTATGGAATAAATATACAAAAACCATAAAATTTGTATGGGAGCCCCCCTAAGGAGTGGTCGGAAGGAATAGGTGTCAAAAGCAAAAATGTTCCTTTTGCAAAAGTAATGGGGGTCAGTCATACATATTAACCCTCTGCGGCACTCTCTTAAATATTTTTTAAAAAAGATGACATAAAAAGTGAATTGAATAATTCTACGTCTTGTGTTACGACATAGTCGAAACTACTGTATCTTTTTTTATGTCATGTGATTCCCGAGTGAAAACTTATGAATATAGTTTTCACTTATTGCAATATTAACTAATACCGCTTCCTCAATAAAATCAGTCAAAAACGCTTTTTGAATCGAAATCCAGATTATAAATTAAATCCAATTTTGAAGTTATAGGTATATTTGACCACACTCGTTTCTTTACACTCATATTTCTTGCTTTCCTTAGTTTTCTAATATAATATAATTGCTATGTAAGTGACCGAAAATTCCTTCAAAACCAATTTACAGCTGTTTCCTCGTGTTTTACAGCTTCAAGTAAATTAAAACGAAATTAAAACAAAATTAAATGAAAACTTCCGAAATGATTTACGTAGATTTACTTGGTATTTCAATTAAATTTTCTCTTCGGTAATGAATAATTCATTTCTTTTTTTTTCTCTCTTAGTTGTGAGAAGTAAAAGCAACCAAACAACAAGCCAACACCAAGCAACCAAGCAACTAACCAGCAAACCAACCGACTCACAGAGGGGTGAAATCGCAAAAAATGGATATTAATTGAAAAATGAAAATTTGTTTTTTTTGAAAAATACTTTGTATCCGATTAAAGTATATAAAATTCTACATCACTACTGAAAATTTCAATGTCATATGTTGTTTACTTGTCAAGCTGCATTGTGTTAAAGTTAAGTAATTTTTGAGCTATTCGCGCACAATAGTGTTAATTGAAATTCGGTATATTTCGACGCTTAATATATAGTTTTTCGCAAGTCAAAAGTAAAACTTTCACTATGGAATCTTCAACCTCAGGTATTTTAGCGTTGTTCTAAAAGTAATTGTGTAAACAAAAAATGTGTAGGAATATTTTTAAAAAATATTTTAAAATGTGTCTAAATTTTGGCTATTTTCAAAATATTCGTGAATATTTATATATGAATGGTGTTAGTTGGCGTTAGTATATTAATTTTTTAAGAAACTACAGTTCTTAGGCTTTCATATTCAGTACTAAAATGTTGCGCGTTTTTGCGCGAATTTTTTTTATTAAATTAACTGTGAAAATAGTCACTCAAGCAAATAACACCAGTTCTTGTCTTTTGTTTGCTTTGTCTTCGTTTTCTTTGTTATAATTGTTGTTTTTGTATGTCGTTAGCATGCCACCAACCTTGCATAAGTTTTTAATACATGGCCCAGAAATCATTTCGCATGCGCTATTACCGATCGATGAACTGTCTGAGGAAGCCCAGGAAGCCCGAAACAAAGATTTTAAAAACTAAAGAGAACATTTTTCTCGCAAATGTAGTCGGAAGGATTGCAATCGAGACATATTAAATAGGTTCCTACTTAGTTCAGATCCAATCCTATCTGGTAAAACAAAATTGTCAAAAAAAAATTCCACCAACTTCCAAAATCAGTAGTAGATCTACTAGTTTCGCCTTCAGTTTTGACGAACGTGGCACCAGAAGGCACAAATCATGATACAGATGACGATGATGATTATATCGAGCGCGATGCATTGGAGTTTGATGACTTTGGGCATATTTCTTAAAATAGCAGGTCAGAAACACATGTCTTATAATAAATATATACATAAATATAAATACTTATGTATAAACTTTTTTCCTATTTTGTAGATCGAACAGTTTTAATATCTGCTTTGAGTTCTGAATTTAGTTACATATATGATGCAATAATCCCCCTTTCGTCTACGTAATTATATTAATTAGTATCACCTTTGGTCGAGATTCGACCATTTAAAAATTGATTTTTTTTGGTATTTTTATTGAAAACATTTTTTTTCTTTCTTCACTCATATGCAAACCTAACCGAACTCATACAGCACCAAACGCACCACCAGCAAGAAATCACAAAACAGTAACTCAATTCTGATTTTCCATGTTCTGTAATTTTTACTTTCAAATCTATTAGATATCAAAAATGTGGCTTATATATGCGGAGCTACACCCCTTTGTCTAATGCCCGTTACAGTACCCTACTTCCCTTATTCTACTTTCTAGTAAAAATGCTTCCAAAGCTATTTGATATAACAACTTTGAGTTGAATGAGTGTTTCCACGCCCCTTTATCAAGGAAGGAAGTTCTTACCTAGTTTTATTGATTTGTATCTTATAGTTCAAATGTTATACCGAAAATTTGGGCTGATGAAAAGTGCCTCGCCTCTATTTGAACGCCCATCAAATGTAACCAGTGGAATGGAACGTCTGATTTGAGGTCAAATTGCCCACCATAGATATTCGGTGCACTCCTTTTCCCTACTCTTATTGATTTAAAAAAAAATTATAAAAATTGGTAGAGAAACACGGGAGAAAATAAACTGTTCTGCGTACACCTATTTATATATAGATATATGTATAATAATAATAATATGTATAATACACAAAGTAGATAAGGAAATGGCTTAAAACATATATTTGTGTATATAACTTTGGAGTGGTTTGAAATATTTGAAAAATTTTTTCACAGAAATAATTTTTTAAGCTGTAGAACTTTGTAAAAAATACAAAAACAACATTTTGAAAAATGTTATTTTCATCAAAAAAATCATAGGGGGTAGCTCATGATTTTCAATGATAGAAACACTTAATTAAATTATATATCAAAATGAAGCAATTTTTGCAAATAAATGATATGTTGTATGAAAGAGTGTGAGAGAAGAAAATAGAAAAACAAAAATAAAATTACAAAAAAAGAATGATCTAATTTTTGAGCAAAAATTGAATATTTTATAGTTTTTTTGAAAACAACATAAGAAATTGAATTGGTAAGATAACGGTAAATATTTTCCTATTTCTCCAAAGTCATTTAATTAAACTTTCAGACAAAGAAAATTTAAGAAAAATCGATTGACAAATGGCTGAGATATTTACATGCAAAATCAAAATTTGAAATATCAATTGTTTTTTTCTCATTCTGAGGCAATGACATTGCTTTAAGAAATGCATTGCATGGAAAAAATCTACAGGTTTCGAAATATCGCAATACTTTTGATGTCATAATAACGGGAAATTTTTTTAACATACTATTCGTGGAAAATATAAGCAAAAAAGTTTTCGTATACCGTTATTTTTCTCAACCAACAAATTTTCATACAAAACACTTTGTACTGAAAACATCTATAGCTTCCGAGATATCACAATGATTTTGATGTCAAAATAACGGAAATTTTTCAAAATTTACTATTTGTAAGCAATTTCACCATCACAATATGTATTGACACTTGTTAAATGAAAAAGTGCTTATTGTAGGGTAACTGTGAACGATGGTGAAAAATATCAAAGTATGTTTTGTACATCTTATGAATGTCTAAACTTCTCTCTTATTTCATGTTTTTCCATCTCTTACAGTTTAGCTTTTATTTAATAAATACTCTTTTTCCGCTCATATTTGAGGTCAAAGGTCACCAATCTAATATTCAATCATATTGTGCAGCCAGACCTTTCATCCGATACCTCACTCTTCATTCTACCTCTTCCCAGTTCTGAGATCCCTAACTAAAACTAATATAAACTTTCGACGTTAATATTTCGGGTCAAAGGTCATCAATTTAAAATCTAACATAATTCGGCACATCTATGGTGCAGTACCTTTCGAATGATATACGTTTCATTGTCCTTATTCTAAAATTAATATTGAAAAAGTGTACGACAACATTCGATGTTTGCGTATTAATATATAAGATAATAAATTGATTACTATGTCAAAATTGTATGACTTTTTTTTAAAAAAAAAAAAAATCCGACTGAGCCAGAGAATTTTTGAAAAGGGGGCGTGGCACCGCCCTATTTCACCTTAGATGTAATTCATACTGTACGATCAACATATATACCAAATCTCATCTTCATACCTCTGATAGTTCATGAGATATATCCGTTCTAAGTTTCAGGTTATATGGGTGGTGCCACGCCCCTTTATCCAATCATAACCAAGTATAGCCAAGGACTATTAGCAGGTCAACAGCACAACATTGGGAAAGTTTCATGACAATCGGTCTATTACTATGGCCGCTAGAGCTATTTTTAATAGTGGGAGTGGCACCGCCCACTTTTCCAAAAGATGTGTAGCCTATGACACTAACTGATAACGTAGCATTCTAATAGTGAAAGAATTTTTAAAATCGGATAAATAGTTTAATTAATCTCCATTTTTTGCGATTTCACCCCTCTGTGCGACTGGTCAAGCGTCCAATCGATCATCTGACAAACCTTGGTTAACCAGCTGACTGACATTTCGAATTATTTTGGATTTTTGACTGTGAAGTTATAGATAATTTAATTTTAACTTCAAGGAGATTGGTTTTTGTATTTATATATATAAATGTGTTTATAAACATAACCTTACACACGATGCGCATGAAATTTTCAAAAAATGTTTGTTTATGAAAATCTATGTGTTACTTAATTTGAACTTTGGTGCTCGAGAATTCTTTTCAACTTTTATAGTTTTCTTAAAATTTTAAGCACATCAACTACTATTATTCGACATAAGAAAACAATACCAAAATAATAAAGCAGTCATACTCATCCCAACGAGATGGCTACTATGTAATGTGTATGATTTAGAGTATATGTATATCGGTTAATATTGATACTTGGAAACTGAAATTTGGCACAGGGCTAGGTAGAATCATTATAAAGTACGATCAATAAAGTGAGCGGGATTAGAAAAAAGGCGTGGAACTTTAATAAAAATTGTAAAGAGACAAAGCCGCCGGAAGCTCATTTCAACTGGGTGGGCAGTACAACTGGGGAGGCAGAATTTTATATTACATTAAAAATGTCATTACGACGAAAAAAAAATATTAATAAAATATTACGAAAAGATTGATGTAAAAATTATAAGTTCGATAAATGCATGTAAGAACAAACAAAACATTTAAATTCAATATGAAACGAAAAAGTTATTAGTTTATTGTTAAACTAGCATACCCGTTCTCAGCGTTGCTTGGAAATATAAATATGATATGAAAACATATTTGAAATAAAGACTCAAGAATCAAATATGTTTAATTCATTTTATTTTATTTGAGAATATTTCTTATTGAAATAAAAAGAGTGGCTTCTTATTGAAATAAAAAGAGTTTAACCTTAGTAAAATCAAAATAAATACGATATATTGAACTTATGGCAACACTGGAGCAGAAATTAACTGAGTGCAACTATCCACTCAAGATGGCAGCGCGGTGAGTTGTAGACTTTCACCTCTCTCTCTCAACACAGAGCTTAAGCTATGGGTCGTTTCTTATAGCAATTGAATAGTGAAAGAATTATTAAAAGCGGTTCAGCGGTTACCCCGAGATTGAACGATAAAAATCCGAGAGAACCCTTTTATATAATAGTATCGATATAGATTTATAATTTTTTAAACAACCACTTTAATTTTTCTGGTGCGAATTTGCACTAGTATGGACTCCACGGGTTAGAAACAAGTGGATAAAAAATTTTCAAAACGAGAATAAAATTAGTGAAAGCAATAAACTTAAATATTTCCGAAATATTTCTTCCTATCCTTTCGAGAAATAAATTCTCGCATAAGGTCTAATTAGCTTGAAAAGAAATTAAAAATTGTATTGTAGTTAAAATTAAATAACACTTAAAATTAAAAAAACTTAATCTGTGGGATAAAAACATTTGTTTTAAAAAAATTATTGTGAGAGTTTTATACCGAGGGGGCGACTGCCCCCCTGGCACTCCCTCGCTTCCCCCGCTTCCGGCGCCCCTGTAAAGAGATAGAAATGGAAAATACCCAACAAACTTTCAGGAATTAATAAAACACATTTTTTATGAACAAAGTTTCATGTTTGAAATTTTCCACAAAAATGCTATGACATAAATATTTTCTAAAAAGGAAGAAATAAAAACTTTTTAACAAAAAAAAAAAAACGACTTCAAAATCACTACAAAGTAAAAAATAATTTCTTTCAAATAACTTTTCCCATTAATTTCTTGGTCAAATTTTAAAAGTTATTTATATGTATTATAATATTGGAAATCTTATCATTTTCATTTTTTCTATTTTGTTTTATTATCATCAATATATTAATTGCTTTATGAACATAAAAGCTTTGAAGTCGGCGCTAATCTTTGACACACAATCATGATCTTTTACCATCCCTGCACTATTTAAAACTTTTTTTATTTGATGCTATGCTGCCTTGGTGACACTGTAGTCATTTTAAAAGCTTTGTACACATAAACATTCTCACTATACTGGTTTGGGTGAGCTTTTCACTCGTGGCAGGAGAGAATTTACTGAGTTGAATACAATTTCTATCTCTTGAAGTAAAATTGTAATTTTTGCTGTGCCAAAAGGACGATGAAATATTGACAACAAGAAATTTTGACGTTTTAGATTTTGGTAGTGCATTAGCACAAGAATTTAATTTAATTTGTGAAATTGTTAATATATATTGAAAATTGGCAATTTTGCTTTTTATCCTGTCAGAAACAGAAAATTTTGAATTTCTTTACGACTCACAAGTGTTTTTTTTCCATTTTTGCTTGTGTCAAAAATTCTCTATCCGATTGTCAAAATTTATACTAGCTCCTGGGGCTACATGAATTTTTGACAATCATATTCACCTCACATATTCACCTTGTGGCGTCCGTGGCGTAGTTGGTTGAAGTGCGTGGCCGCTATGTCAAAGAACCTGGAGACCCAGGTTCGAACCCCAACAGCGACAGAAAATTATTTTCATTAAAATAATTTTTCTGTACGGCCACCACCTCTCTGCAGACAATGGCAACCTCAGAGAGTATTCAAAATGCCATGTAAAGCTTCTTGAGAACAAGAACATTCTGTTCATCGCCGTTCGGAGTCGGCGTTAAACATGTAGGTCCGGTTCTCGGTCAATTGTGTACAAACTTAATAACACGCATAACACAATTGATCATAGGAATGTAGGCCAAAGTCCATTCAAGGGCTGAAATGGCCAGTTATTTATTTATTTTTTATTTATTCACCTCACAAGTGCCAAATTTTCTCTTTCAGACTGTCAAAATTTCAACATCCGGGTGAAAAGTTCCCGAATAGCACACGGTCATAGTGTGTAGCAGCTGCACAAATAATGCATGGAACACATTGGCTATATTCAGCGTACTCAACAATTGCCAACTTAAAGAAAAAAAAAAACAAATTAGAAAAAAATAAAAAAAAGATTTCGACTTAGTAAGAATAGCGCCGACTTTAACATATTGATGATGATTTAACATATTGATTAACATATTGATGATGATAAAACACATTAGAAAAAATGGAAATGATAAGATTTCTAATATTAGCATACTATAAAAAACTTTTAGAATTTGACCAAGAAATAAATGGGAAAAGTTATTTAAAATTATGTTTACTTTGTAGTGATTTTGAAGTCGATTCTTTTTTTTTTTTTTGTTAAAAAGTTTTTTTTGGTGTCATGATAATTTTGACAAAATGATCGAATCCTACCAATAACGCAACAGTTTTCTCAAAGTTTCACTGAAAAATTAAAGTATCTCTTACATTAGTTCTAACATCAAAATAAATCTCAAAAATTTATTTGAAAATTGGAATGACTTTTGAATTTAAAATTGATGACTCCTAATTCGTAATCAACAACTCAAAAAGTCCCCCGAATCACGGTTTTGTTCCAAAACTCAGCACCAATGAATGGACTTATACTTTTGATACCTTTCAACCCATTATTAGGTTGTGGGGGTATTGAACTTCGTCCCAGCCGAAGATAATAACTTACTATTATATTGTCGATGAAGTCACTCTGCTTATTACCTCTTTTGATAATTGCTTGTAAGGCAATTATTTAATAATTTAAATCTTCAGAACGAAATATCTTTGAAAGATTTGAAAGGCTGTTCCAAATTATCTTAATGCAGGGACAAAATGCTCTTAATGCATTTTTTATGGAAAAGTTATAAATGCAAGATTTATGAATGAGAATACATATCAAATACATTAGAAGGCAACAAACAGTCTTCAAGATTACATGGTATATACATTAATTCAAAATTCTTAGTTAAAAATTACTAAATAATTTTTTTTAATCATTATTTTGGCGTAGATGACGCTGAATTCTCCAGATTTTCTGTGCTTATAAATGTATAATCTATGAAAAAAAGCTTGTTGGTACAACATTATTTAAGCATTTCCTTGAAAAAAGATAAATTGATATTTATATGAAAGTATCGAAGGTACTTAAAAGCTTAATGCTATGTACGAATTACAGACGGATTTAATTTATTTGTTGTTACATCCCTTAGTATATAAATATACCTCACTCATAACATCCTTCGATATTAGCTGTTATAAAAAATCCTTTATGCAGCTACATCTTAAAAGGGAACACTTGCAACCTGCAAGTCAGTCACTTGGCTGGCAACTTTAATAAAGTGAAGAATTTGGAAAACTCATGCGTTGCTACGAACTTAATAAATTGCTACAAGCTTGAATGCAATAAATATCTTGAGCTGTTTGAGCTGCTGTTGCTGCCATCAGCTTGTTATTGCTGCATGCAGCATGCAGCGTCGTTATGTCAGCCAGTCAGTCATGGAGCGCTGCTTTATACAACAATAAATGAAATATACACAGTTTCAAAAAATTCATTGAAACACCAACAAAAAAAGAAATAAAAAAAAATAAAGTGCAAGAAATCGAGAACATGTTGCATTGGCTCATATATGAATTTGTGTTTGCGGGAGTTGGAATGATGAATGATGATATGCATACCAAAAGCACACTTAAGCAACATATTTTTAAATATAATAAAGTTGCTCTAAAAAAAACTCCCCGTCTCACCAGCTACAAATGTGAAAGGTTCTCCAACTCCTGCTTTCAATTGCATAGAACAGCTTGCAATGAATTCCTGCAGTTTTGTATGCAGCATGAGGTCTTAAATCAGCTGTGCGATCTTTTGAACGACAGCCAACTTCATATGCATTCATATGATGCCCTGCCATTATCCGGCAGTTGCTGCCAGCACAGCCAAAAGTTGCGCTCCTCAGTCAAAGGTTTCCAATAATGGTTGCATATATTGAAGCATTTGTTGGAACATCCTGTGGGATCCTTGGCTTTCTTGGATAAGTGTTTGTGTGTGTGTGTGTTGGGGGGTTTTGTTTATTTGCAACACTTGTTAAGCAACTTGCTATTTATACCATAGCATGTAGTTGTTGTGGCTCTTTCTTTTTGTTGTTAATGCCTTGGCTGCAACATCGACGTGGTTGTCGATGGTGCTAGCGGAAACGGATGCTGCAGAGGAAGGATGTGCCGGAAAATATGAATATTCACACAATTTTTCACTTGACTCATTCGTTATGAATTGAAAATTTTCTCAAGGGAAATTGAATTGTTTTTTTTTCTCTTCGTTTCAATTTTTTTCGAACCTATTCTGCATTTTCTTTCATTGAATTTGTGCGAGTTTATTTTCGAAGTTATTTATTTGGCGTGCCACAGCATCGATTTCATAGAGGAGCTGATCAAGTTAAATGTGCACAGTATTTTTAAAGAATCTTAATGTTTTGGCTGAAAAAGTAAAAAGTAAAAAGTAAAAGGTAAAAAGTAAAAAGTAAAAAGTAAAAAGTAAAAAGTAAAAAGTAAAAAGTAGAAAGTAAAAAGTAAAAAGTTAAAAGTAAAAAGTAAAAAGTAAAAAGTAAAAAGTAAAAAGTAAAAAGTAAAAAGTAAGAAGTAAGAAGTAAAAAGTAAAAAGTAAAAAGTAAAAAGTAAAAAGTAAAAAGTAAAAAGTAAAAAGTAAAAAGTAAAAAGTAAAAAGTAAAAAGTAAAAAGTAAAAAGTAAAAGTAAAAAGTAAAAAGTAAAAAGTGGAAAGTAAAAAGTAAAAAGTAAAAAGTAAAAAGTAAAAAGTAAAAAGTAAGAAGTAAAAAGTAAAAAGTAAAAAGTAAAAAGTAAAAAGTAAAAAGTAAAAAGTAAAAAGTAAAAGGTAAAAAGTAAAAAGTAAAAAGTAAAAAGTAAAAAGTAAAAAGTAAAAAGTAAAAAGTAAAAAGTGAAAAGTAATAAGTAAAAAGTAAAAAGTGAAAAGTAAAAAGTAAAAAGTAAAAAGTAAAAAGTATTTGTATTTGTATTTATTGGACTTAAGAATTAGTACAGTAAGATCAATAAAGTTCTTTTAGCGTACAACAATTTAAAAACATAATTTAAAGACATAATAGTCAACAAGAAAGAATTAAATAAAGCTTAAAGCTAACAATTAAAGTTTATCAAACAGACATAATTAAAAAAATGAGAGAAAAAAAAAAACAAAAGCACATTTAAATTAAAACTTAACTTAATTTAACTTAAAAGTAAAAAGTAAAAAGTAAAACGTAAAAAGTAAAAAGTAAAAAGTAAAAAGTAAAAAGTAAAAAGTAAAAAGTAAAAAGTAAAAAGTAAAAAGTAAAAAGTAAAAAGTAAAAAGTAAAAAGTAAAAAGTAAAAAGTAAAAAGTAAAAAGTGGAAAGTAAAAAGTAAAAAGTAAAAAGTAAAAAGTAAAAAGTAAAAAGTAAAAAGTAAAAAGTAAGAAGTAAAAAGTAAAAAGTAAAAAGTAAAAAGTAAAAAGTAAAAAGTAAAAGGTAAAAAGTAAAAAGTAAAAAGTAAAAAGTAAAAAGTAAAAAGTAAAAAGTGAAACATAAAAAGTAAGAAGTAAAAAGTAAAAAGTAAAAAGTAAAAAGTAAAAAGTAAAAAGTAAAAAGTAAAAAGTAAAAAGTAAAAAGTAAAAAGTAAAAAGTAAAAAGTAAAAAGTAAAAAGTAAAAAGTAAAAAGTAAAAAGTAATAAGTAAAAAGTAAAAAGTGAAAAGTAAAAAGTAAAAAGTAAAAAGTAAAAAGTAAAAAGTAAAAAGTAAAAAGTAAAAAGTATTTGTATTTGTATTTATTGGACTTAAGAATTAGTACAGTAAGATCAATAAAGTTCTTTTAGCGTACAACAATTTAAAAACATAATTTAAAGACATAATAGTCAACAAGAAAGAATTAAATAAAGCTTAAAGCTAACAATTAAAGTTTATCAAACAGACATAATTAAAAAAATGAGAGAAAAAAAAAAACAAAAGCACATTTAAATTTAAACTTAACTTAATTTAACTTAAAAGTAAAAAGTAAAAAGTAAAACGTAAAAAGTAAAAAGTAAGAAGTAAAAAGTAAAAAGTAAAAAGTAAAAAGTAAAAAGTAAAAAGTAAAAAGTAAAAAGTAAAAAGTAAAAAGTAAAAAGTAAAAAGTAAAAAGTAAAAAGTAAAAAGTAAAAAGTAAAAAGTAAAAAGTAAAAAGTAAAAACAAAAAAGTAAAAAGTAAAAAGTAAAAAGTAAAAAGTAAAAAGCAAAAAGTAAAAAGTAAAAAGTAAAAAGTAAAAAGTAAAAAGTAAAAAGTAAAAAGTAAAAAGTAAAAAGTAAAAAGTAAAAAGTAAAAAATAAAAAGTAAAAGTAAAAAGTAAAAAGTTAAAAGTAAAATTAAGTTTCCTGATCAGGTATCACTTCTTTTTTAGATATCGGGTGTGACGTGTGAACTCTGATTATAGAGAATAGAGGCTAGGGTATCGTAACTACAGGGTATTTAAGAAAAAGTTGGTTTTGTCATGCTTATATTGACCATTGAAAGAATAGCTGAAATCACTTAATGGATCCACCAAATTGCTGTCATGATCCAACAATAATCAATGAAATTATTCCGTATATCAAGAAGTGATTTTTCTTGTAAAATATTTAAAAACTATAACGTATTATTTCTTAAAAAACTAAATAATTATTTTTGACTGTTTAAGTTATCATTCCAATGAATAACTTTTGACTTGGTTTACTTTTACGGTTTAAAATTATGTAATACATCATCATATCATTTATTTATTACTGCTCGTAAAGTTCACGAGTTTGCAATGAACAATGTTTCACCTTTCATTGATTTATGGAGTCTACTTGAAATTTCAATGGCATGAATGAAACACCAAACTAGCTGCACATTGCTTCCACCCATTTAAATCCTTTATTATTAACTAATTACCTTAACCTAGTTACGGTAACAACCAAAAATATTTAAAAAAAAAACAATACAACTCAAATTTAATGAGAAATCAGCAGCAGAATATCATGTATCCCCATTTATCAATGTTGCTTCTTGCAAGAAAGTTATGCTTATCAGGAGTCATAAATCCAGAACAATGGCCAACTCATGTACCCAGCCAGCAAAACGAAAGAACAGCTTCCACCCGCCCGTCCACCACCCGCATTGTTGTGATTGTTGCTGAAAACTGTCTGTAATCGGAGAGCAAATTCATTACAGTATGACACCTCAGGGGGTTGATAATTTGCATCAAAAGTTTTGTGATTATTCATTGCTGGTTATGCTGCTGCGTCGTCTCTGCGACTGAGCTTTCCTTCCTCACTCATACTGCCTACTGCCGACTGTAGTTGTTCTTCTACTCTAACTAGCAGACTAGCTGGTTGATAATAACATAAAATCCCGTCATGGGGGATTGAGAATGAAAACGAGCACAACTCATTACTTGTTCAACATCAACACCTTGCCGAATCACACACACACACACACACAGACACACATGCATACTTACACATATTCAGTACTTTATTGTGACTGAAACTTCAAACAATACACTCTTGTATCTAGTGGTTGAAACTTTTACTGTATCCAAAACGACAACCATGCATAATATTTTTATACCCCAACTTAAACAAGGCCTCCCTCTTTAATTGGTACAGACTTTGTATGTTTGTTCGCTTTTGTGGTTTGGTTGTCTTTAACTTTGTAATTCTGTTGGCATGAACGACCAGCTAAATTTATGGAAAAGTTCTTCGTCTGCGAATTATTTTCCCAAAACAAATTATTTTTGTTTTTTTTTTTGTCGATGAAACAAATTTTTGCGAATTGGTTGTTTTATAGTAACCAAAAGACAAAGGAAACTTCGAAAATACAAAAAAATTACAAACAATTTTTGTCTCGGAAATATGTTAATTGTTCCTATTCATTGTAAGCGAAATAGCTTTGTCATACATATATTTGCTGTCAACATTTTGTTTTGTTATTCTCGAATTTCTTTGGCTAAGTTGGGGACATTAAATTGGGAAGAATTTTATGAGCATAATAAATCCTTCGCTGTTATAATGGATTTGTTGTTTTCCTTAAGATCATTAATAGTAATGGTTTGGATTAGATTGAATGTTTGAAGCTGATTGAGCTTTTATTTTCGGAAATTGAGTTCAACTTGTGTGAACAAAATTATATCGCTTCCTCAAACTTCAACTCCAAATAACTAACAACTATAACTATGTTTATAACTATAACTTTTACTAGAAATGATAACTATAACAATAACTCTAGCTCTAACCTTAACTCTAACTATAACTCTAACTCTAACTCTAACTCTAACTCTAACTCTAACTCTAACTCTAACTCTAACTCTAACTCTAACTCTAACTCTAACTCTAACTCTAACTCTAACTCTAACTCTAACTCTAACTCTAACTCTAACTCTAACTCTAACTCTAACTCTAACTCTAACTCTAACTCTAACTCTAACTCTAACT